>CM041782.1:242443070-243043070 GCA_023374045.1 Limonium bicolor
CACACAAAACCTCTCTTCTCCCTCTTGTAACCCCCTTGAACCTCCTCCAAAAATTATAAAAACTACACCATTGGAATCCTCTCATCAAGAGCAACACTTCTATCTTTCCAAAATTCGAAAACAAGAACTTTCATCTCCATGGGTATGGAGCATTTGGAGCTTCAAGACCACCACTAGAACCACCTTCTTCTCCTTGTTCTTTTGAGGTAAAAATCTTCTTGAAACTCCATTGTTTTTCTAGCCTTAAGGGCAAATCGAAATCTGAAGTTAAACCCTTGTTTGCTTCTTTGAATGCTAGCCGATTTTGGCATTGCTGGAGAGTGGGAAAGATTGTTCTTGAGCCATCCCAAGCTTTACTTACACCCTTGCAAGGTAATGAAATCCCTAAACCCTAAAATGTGCATTAAGCTTTAAAGAATGGTTAGGGCTAGTTTGGTGTATTGAAATGTGAAAATATGAGTTGTAGTGTTTGAGGATTTGAGTGCTAGAACCGGTGGAAAGAGAGAAGAGGAAGAGGAAGGGAAGAAGCAAGAAGGAAGGAGAAAGAAAACTAGAGGAGAAAACAAGGTAAATTGTGCTTACCTTTGTGTAGTCTTGTATGTGCTTGTGTAACAGATTTTTAAAAGAGTAAAAATTGTATTGTAGAATGGTAATGAACAATAGTGTAGTGTGGAGGAAGAATTGAGTTGTGTTGAAGCTTTAAAAGAATTTAAAAACTGTCAAAACATAGTTGGGAATTGAATGTAATGTGCAGGAATTTTAAGTGTTTAGTGTTGGTATATATGTATGGGAGCCTTGTATATATATGATTGTTGAAGACGGGTGAGATAAGTGATAATGCGTGTGAAGACAATGTGGTGAGAATGTAGAAATATAGGGGAGGTTATGTCAAAATTTACCTAGGATTAGAACCCTTAATGAACTAGAAATTAGGTGACTAATATGTGTTTGTAACAGATTTGGATGGAGATAGTTAGAGGGTAAATGGAGAGAGATAGTTAATGTATTGTAAGGCATTAGAAGTGTTAGGAATGACATTAGGAGAGGGAGTTATAGAAGGGGAGTGTAAGTGTTAGAATCTGTAGCAAAATGCAATTTAGAAATTAGTGTAAGTGTTGAAATGAAAACTAAAGAAAACAGGTGAGTGAATTAGCATAGAAGGAGTAATAAGTAAGCAACGGATTAAAACATGTTTAGGAGCTTAATTAGGTGCTAAAACATGTGGGATTAAGTGTATGAGCAATGGGGAATAAATTGGGCAAGGTTTGGTTTGTAACAGGTAAAGAAAAACTGTAAAATCTGTAAACTGATAGCAGGGTCCGGGACTTAAGTCCTGTGCTAAGTCCCGGACCAGTCGAATAAAATGGCCGAGAGTTGCAGGAAGGTGGTGGTCCGGGACTTAAGTCCCATACAAGGACCCGGACCACCCCTGTAAAATACCCCGAGAGTTTTGCAATGTTAAGATCCGGGACTTACTTCTTGTAAGAAGACCCGGACCATAGTGTGAAAATAGGCCGAGACTTTCCAACCATTTGGGTCCGGGACTTGACCCTTGTACAAGGTCCCGGACCATACCATTAAATGTAGCCGAGAGTTGGACCATGAGTTGGTCCGGGACTTAAGACCAGGACAAGGTCCCGGACCAACCAAAACTTGTAAAAATAAGTTTATAAAATGGGTATTAAGGTAAGGAAGTGAATGGTAATGATAGTATAAGATAATTTGGACTTAATTAAGGATATTTAAAGGTAATTAAGAGTGTAAACAAGTTTTAAGACTAAGGAAGAATAAGTAAACCATATGTAAGTATAAGAATTGTAAAGGTATAGTAAGTATGAGTTAGGAAACGTAAGAGTAATCGAATTAAGTTAATGATAGTTAAATTAATCACTCGAACATATGTATGTTATAGGACTTGATTTGTGAGCACCGAAGGAACGTTGGGATACAAGTACAACGGTGAACGGTATGAATTCCTCATGCCCCGTATGCTATTTTGGTTACTCTGATTTGTGTGTTGTGTGCTAATTGATCACCAAATAAGATAAATGCACGAATCGGAGTTATCACGATTACTTGTGAATATGTAGTGTTGTATGTTGTGTATATTTTCTTTAATTCTTAGTGTGTATAATTCATGAAATGTATGGATGGATATGAATGTGTGTATGTATGTCGTATTGTACTGTGACCGATTGTGATTGTTATTGGACTTCTAACTGATTCCTAACAAGCTAACCAATCTAACTTAAATTGGTAATTAAATTGGAATGAGTAGAAGTCCGATATAGTTTCGGCCACGCGTGAGGATGCGGGGTCACGAGAGGTTGGCTCCAATTCCTGACTCTTAAACTGGTCCGCGGCCCAAATCCCTTAAGTGGGTAGCATCCCGGATTGGTGAGTCAAGTAAATCCCGGTGGTGGGACGGTGTAGTCCCCGGGCCGGAGGTCATACCGACTTAACTTGAGTATGAGTAAGTAAGTAAGAATGAGTAAGTAAAGTAAATGGAAGTAAGTAAGTAAAGTAAGAACAAGTAACATGTAATGAGTAAAAGAGTAATAAACATTCCGATTAACCCGGATGCGTAATTTGGCTGACACGGTGAAGGTAAGTATGTGTGTGTGCCACTGTGTTGTTATCTTGAATTGTATAATGTATTGTGTATGTATGTATGTGTATGTAAAGCATGTATGTATGAAATTAATGAACCGCATGTTTAGTGGACGTCAAATAGTCGGCGTGCCCTAGCTAGCACGCGGTATATGCGGAGTTCATGCGCAGCTTTTGCTGAGCCCCTTGGGGCGATGTTTTTACTACACGCAGGTACAAGAGAAGGATGACGGATGTGAAGAGATGTAGCTAGTTCCTTTTGTCTTCTTTTTGGATTGTAAACAATGAAGTATGAATGGTGTACTAAGTAGTACACGGCTTTAGCTTTTGATAGCCGGTGTACCATGGGGTACACCTTTTTGGATATAGAAAAGATGGCGAATTGGTATAGATGAGTAGCTTGTAGAAAACTCATTCTTTTGGTAACTTCGAAATGTTGTAATCGAATATACTTGAAATACTCGGTGATCCAGGATTGTAAGTATGTTATGCTTTTGGATTGGGTAAGTAATTGTAGTAGCTCGGTATACTTTGATCATCAGACCGTTACTGTAAGTAAGGTAAGCCTAGCTAGCCGTATGGGCGGTTAGCGGCGTTGTACCACCCGCCGTAGTAATAGTAGTAATTCCGCTGCGAACTGGTAAGATTAACAAGACGATTAGACGGTAAGAATAGGATTAACGGTAGGGGTGTTACATATTTCATGGTGCTAAATGTTGATCTATATATGATCTAACCTATTGTATACCTTGTTTATAATTGCCGAATTTATTAGGTGTTAGATTTAATTTTTGGCACCTAAAATGTTAATATCTTATGATATAAACTTTAATATAAGCTATCATAATATATAAGAAAAGTTCATATACTATAATTTAGTGGGTGACCGAAAATTAAGAGAACTTAGGTGAGTTAGGAAAATTATATAACTAAGTTAAATTAAAGGAATTAGTATATTTAAGAGTAATATGTAAAAATGTAACACCCCAACCGTTAATCTCATGAACTGTTACTAATTACTCCTACCCACGCAGCGGAACTCTAATTACAATGAGGGGTGAAACGACGCCGTTAGCCACCCATGTGGCTAACCAGGCCTTTCTTACATACCGTAACGGTCTGATGAACTGGAACAACCGAGTACTTCATACAAATACAATACTCAATTCATATCTCTACTATACCGAGTCTACAATATACGGATGCCGGTAACATACTCGGACTTACACCTCATTCAAACGCATAAGTAATTACAATCTAACTACCCATGCTCACAGCGGTCCCCGTCCTACTCTCTCGAACGGTGGTCAGCTTCAAGTACCTGCACACTAAAAACGTTCCCCCTAGGGGGTCAGCTTTCGCTGCGCATGAAATTCGCATATACCGCGTGCTAACCGCGGTACGCCGACTACTTTGGGTCGGATATACATGGAGTTCATTTTAATCAAACAACATGCATCATGGCAATACAATATATATGTATATCACACAAGGAATCTACATCCAATCACGGAACACGATTCCTAACTAACATAACAATGTTGTTAGTGGTAACTGGTTACTCTTAGGCATTGAGGGTTGTTCCTCACTATGCCTTGTTTACTTATTCAATAACTCACCCGCTCTCTCGGGTTACTTATTCTTATACTTACCCGTTCTCTCGGGTTACTCATTCGTATACACACCCATTCTCTTGGGCTACTCATACATATACTCACCCCTTTCTCTCGGGTTATTTATACTCGTTATCTCACCCGCTCTCTCGGGTTATTCATACTCAAGCTCTTGTAGATTCTCGAGACACTACAGGTCTCCTACGTCACGCTTGTTACTCTTATACATACTTGAGCCAAAACTCATGGCTCTCTAGCATAGTCTTACTTCCCCGGTTTCGACCCTACTCTGGGTCTAGCATGGTGGGAAGGTTCAACTAGCTCACGGAACTCTCTCTTAGTTCCTATCTCTTTTACTTAGGTCCGACTACTCTCGGACTACTCTCGTTCCCGTACACTCCTCTCTCGGAGTTATAATTATATCATGTATATTAGTCTAGAAGCATCATTCTCGATGTTTCTAATGACTTTGGGAACTTTACTTAATTTCGGGTAATCTTAGGTTTAAGTGTTACCCTCACAATCATATGCTTGTACATTCGGATATTTTCTTATACCGGGTAAAATCCTCATATAAGAGGTCGACCGTATCTCAAGGGAATCACATAGTCCCTTAGGTCTCTTTTACCTTTCTTATATGTTTACATTATTGGACTAACTTCAATCCTCTCGATGGAGGTCATTTATCTCTCCACTCATATTTATTTCGTGGATTGTTTCAATAAGGTTCTCTAACCGTTATCGGGATATACTCAACCCGTACATCTCCTCGCATTTTAGGGAGTTCATATGTTTGTGTTATCGTTATACTTTAATCGATAGCTTGTGTGTTTGCATAATACCATCGGTTATGTGACTACCCGTTCAACGGGTTTCTAGTCAATCAATACTCACTAAGAGTCGGTCTATGCACTAAGTTAGACCACACCGGCATACAAGTATGTTAGCTCATTCAACATACAACAATGCATGCATAATCAAACAAGGGATTATTTTCATGCTTTAATCTTGATTAAGCCGGCACACAAACACACAAATCAGAGTAACTCGGTTAGCATACGGGGCATGAGAAAATCATACCTTTCACCGGGGTTTTTACTTTTACCGTGTCATCTCACCAAGCTCGGGTCACGCACGGTTCTCTGATAATGTTTCAACATTATTATTAATACTAATATCATACGGAACATAATAAAATGTTACTCCCGTAGCTACCCCGTTATCCCGTTTTCTCGGTTTTACTTTTATTAATTTGAGTTCTCACTTCTCAATCACTTCTAACACTTTCTCACACCACCTAGGGCCTTTATATGCCACCAAACAAGGCCTTAACATCTTATAACATCATTAACATTCAAACCCCCATCATTTACAACCTTTAAAATACTCTCTGTAGGTTTCTGGGGGTGGTCCGGGACTTGGTCCATACCCTAAGTCCCGGATCAATCACAAACTAAACTCTCGGGTGAAATTCAACATTGGTCCGGGACTTTGTCCCTATCCCAAGTCCCGGACCAAACACGGCTTGCACTCTCGGCCTAAATAAATGGGGTGGTCCGGGACCTTGTCCTCATCTCAAGTCCCGGACCAAGGTGGACATTGCACTCTCGGTAAGAAAAAGGGGGTGGTCCGGGTCCTTGTCCATGGACTAGGTCCCGGACCCTGCTACAACCTGAAACAGACATTATTTTTCACCCCCATTTCAACCCTTAATCCACACTCAATCTTTCCCTAATCTTTCCACAAGATTTCTACATGTTTTATCACCTTAGAACATGCTCTAAACCACTTCAAATCATGGGTTAAACCCTTACCCAAATTCTTCCTCAAAATCACTTATATATCATAACTAGTTCTCTAGTTCTTCTAAGTTGTAACAGATTTTGGTACCCTCTTTTACCATTCAAACCTCCCTCACCAATGTCATTCTTGGCACTCAAATGACATTATTTTTACTCCTAATACACCCTTCTCCTTAGCTTGATTTTGCAAACCATTACTACTCACTTAAACCTCTTAAGCACACCTAATCTCTTCCTCATCATAAAACACTCAAGACTTCCCATTCCTAGGTAAATTTTGACAGCACTTACTTGTTTTCCCTAGCATTTTCACCACACTAAACATGCTCACAAACACTTCTTCTCCACTGTTTGGTTTACACATCAAAACCACCTCAAATTCCCCTTGTTCACACATATAAACTAGCTTAGTTCACAAACTTATTTCTCACACTTAAACAACATTAAACATTCTCATTTAACTACCATCATTGTAGTATCATGACCACCACAATTCAAGGTCCTTAATTCAACCTATCATTTAACTCACAAGTCACATAAAAACTAGCTCAAGGGAAGCTTTTTACCATGTTCCTTTTCGGTTTTCTCCCTCTTCTTCCTCTTTCTCTTGTTCCCTCTTTCTCTTCATGTTTCCACATCAAAGCAAAGGGGCATAGATTGCCAACTACAATCATATCCCCATACACATATACCAAACTTATTAATTCAAACCCTCCTTACAAAACTAGTATTTAAGAGCTAGTTTTTAAGGCTTAACTTTGCCATTACCTTAGAGTGTCCAAAAGGAGAGCTTGGCAATCAAATAATGGAATTTCCAACACCCCACAATGGCATGGAGAAACCGACTGAAATGGAAGAAAATTTTCAACGTGGGAAAATTTTCCAAATAGCAAGAACAAGCTAGGAATGATGGTTAACTTGAGTTTATATTTACCTTGGAGTATTAAGGAGATGATGGAGACTCAAAAACACCCCTCCATGCTTCAAACGAGCCAACTGCCATGAGAATGAAGAAGAGAGTTTCGAGCTTTTAAAGGGTAGAAAACGTTGCCCTTAACAAGAGGAGTCCAACGGTGGTGTTCTTGTGTGATTTGGTGAAGAAATGAGCAAGAAAGGAGGGAATGAAGATGGTGCTGTGTGCTTGCTCTTTGAAATCGCCATTTACAGAGGCAAGGAAGGAGGAGCTCGATTTTGGAAGGAGGGAGATCGTGAGTGAGGAGAAAAGAAGAGGTGAGAGAGTAAGTAAATTGCTTTTTACTATTCCCCTTTATTACTTTCACTTTTCTTTTCTTCCTCTCTTATTTATTTACTAGCTTAGAGTGTGTGTGAGTGGGTGACTCACTAAATAAAACCGGCCCCACTAAATTAGTAAGCTGGAGCGTTTTTCGTTTTCTTACAGAAAACGCTCGTTATTTTACCCGGTTTGGCACTATTCACTAACCGGGCCCGTTTTTCGGATTTTTCTCGTTTCTTTATTTTTAATGGCTATTAAGCTTCCATTAATACTTAATTATAGTTATATAATCAACTATAATTTTTACGGGTCCATTTGACCACTTAAAGTCACGTTTTCGGGCTTCCTCGAAAAACGTGCTTTAAACTCCGTTATCGTTTAATCCATTATTTGGATCCGTTTTCTTCGGGAATCATTCCCGTATACTTATTAGGCCTAACTAAGCCTTAGGAATCCATCTCGGACCCTCTCGAGATCATATATCTCTTATACTTATCTAACGCGCATTTTAGCGTTTTTCGCTTTTCAAGCGTTTTCTCTTTTCTTTTGGTTTTATTCTTTACCAATACTCTTTAGGCACCATTAGGCCCTTAATAATCATATTAGAGTAATTTAATCGCCATTCCTAGATCCGGGGTATTTCAAAAAATTTGTGAAGTTTTAGCTATATATTATAATTGCCGAAAATATATATGAGTTATTATTAAATTTATGAAGTTTAGATGATGGGAAAATAATTGTAGGATTAAGTTTACAATTTATAAAGAGTTTATAAGTATTGCTAGAATTTATAAGGTTTTTGGTATATTTAAAGTTAATAAAAGATAGTATATGTATACTACAACTTTAGATAATTAAATCTGGTGATTTGAGATGTTTAAAATGATTTTTGATGTTCAAAAATCTGTAGGAAAATTAGTTATGAAAATTAGAAATTAATTAGAGTTAAATTGGTTAATAAATGAGTTAGGATAAAAGAAAGGACCACAAGGGTAAAATGGTAATTTCCTTGGTCAAACGTGGTCAAACTTGGTCAATGACAGTTTGTAAATGTTTAGAGAGCTAGAATAAAAATTTGTAGCAAAAGATTAGATATTAAAAGGATAAAGGAATAAAAAGTTAAGTTAAATTAACTTTAGGGGTAATATTGTAAATAATGAAAAGTTAGGGGGTTTGACCATAAAGGACTGGTCAAACTTGGGTATATTTTGGTAATTGACCAAAAGTATAAAAGAAATTAGTTAAGTAAGACTTTGGAAGAAATTAGAAATAAAAATAACAAGTTTAGAACTTATTATGAATAAAATAGAGATTAAGAGAAAACTAAGGGTGAGTAATGTAAATAACACATTTTTATGTGTTAAGAAGGTTAAGGAAATTAAATAAAGAATTTAGAAACAAGTTGTAAAAGAAACAAAGTTAAGACGGGGTTAAATGAGACCCGTATATAACTTAAGGTATACGAGGGGTATACCCGTAATTTAATAAGTATAGGAGAAATCAATACTTAAGGTATTTCTAATGAAAGTACAAGTTATATTAGACGTATCATACGGATGTATATGAAAAATTTTAGTGTACATGAATAGTACTCGTATACGTGAATAGTATACGTATACATGAATAGTGAATACGTATACATGAATTGTAAATACTTATACATGAATAGTAACTACGTATATAAGAATAGTCAAATACGAGACGTATACGTGAATAGTAAAATACGTAGATGTGAATAATAAAATACGTATACGTGAATAGTAGAATACATATACGTGAATAATAAAATACGGTGAATAGTGAAAATACGAAAATTAAGTTATTTAACCACGCCGTCCTAATGAACTTTAGGAGCAGAGTAAGGTGACCGGAATAGTCGAGACGTCATCCAGGAGTGGACAAACGTCGATAGGCTAAGGTATGGGATTCTTGTAGCTTGTTTGCTAACGAGGTCTACCTCGGTTTGTGTGCTATGTGTTATTGTGATACGACCAAACATGATTAAGCATGAAACCGATTTATTGTATTGTTATTGTGCGTACATTGCACACTAACATGATTTGATTCAGAGCTTGTTCATTAACTATGTTTAGTAACAATTGTATAAGGTTACAAATACTCCAAGTTGTTAGTAGGTTATTACCGAGAGAGGTTTAACTAACCAATTGTTAATGAAACTTCAACTAACTGGAACTTGTGAGGAGAGGAATCCAGGACTGACTCCGGTCATGCATGTTTAGGTTAGGAGGTCGGCATTTGTATCAGATCTGTCTTCCGCATATGGCTCGTCTATGACTTGTCGCCTAGGATCGACAAACAGACCCGACCAGCTCGAGTGAACAGTTCGAGGTGGGAGGCAAATTCAGGAGGCGCGGGAGGGTCAAGCCTACACCCCTCATAACTTAAGAATTAATGTTTATTAAATCAGTGGAGCTAATAACTCATTGGCTAGGGTTACTTTGACCCGACAAAAATAAACATATCAGTTAGAGAACAACCAGTTAGGAGTATGGTTGACACGTATAAGGTATGGTCAAACACGAGAACTAAACAATTCTCAGGCCTCAGGAGTTAGGAATCTAACTTACTCATTGATGGGCGTCCATTACGACGTTCGATTTATTTGAGTTGTGAATGTTTCACATAAATGTGTTGTTGTTATTGTACTTCTTATTATTATTTGTATGAATAATCAACTGCATGTATACGACAAAGTAGTCGTGTGTGGCCTTGATAGCTTGTGGGCTGCACATTTTCTGTACCAGCCATGTGCTGAGCCCCTTGGGGCCTATGATTTAAACTTTGTAGGTAGGTGCCAGACGAGGACCCAACCTGAGAGTAGGAGTGGGTAGAGCACTAAGGGTTTAATTTGCATTACGAGGTGTGCTGTACACTCGTTTTTATAAATTGTGGTAGTAAGTTGTAATAATAGTAGAGATACTTCGAACTCGGTATTGTAATTTTTTAAGACTTTGTACGCACTTACGTTCGGTACACTCGGGTCCGTCAGACCGTAGCTTGAGACTAGAATAAGCCTAGTTAGTCACGTGGGTGACTAACGGCGGTAACACCAACTTTTAGTATTTTCTTCCGCTGTGTTGTAATATTGTTGCAGGTTTGTTATGTGATGGTTCAGGTTTAGCAGTTGGGGTGTTACACTGACATTCTTTCTCGCACCCCGTCCGGAACACACAAAACAAAGGGAAACGAGGTGTCTGGCCCTACGTCCGGACGTAAGTCTGGACACGGTGAAAAGTGCAGATTCGAGGACGGAAAGAAGATGTTTACAGAGGCAATCCACAATTGTCAAAGCATAAAACCTCATATCAATATACGCAAAGCAAAACATATTTCCATGGGGTATTAAATAGAGTTAAACATAATTCTAAATCTGAATCAAATCCATAACGAATTCAGAGAATCAAACAACACTAAATGAAACAAAGTCAAAATTCGGAATCTCCTGTGGGTGAACATACGTAACCAAATCATCTACCACCTACCTCACATCCGAAGCAATGCAATATCTGTAGACTTCACTCAACCCTCTCCTCGAATCATGAACAAATGGACTGAATAACCGGATTCCAAAATCAGAATTAGAAAAGAAAATGGAAGAACTCAAAGAGGAACGGAATCAGAATCCACATCTACAACCTTGAAGATGACTGACTGAAGAACGAAATTCCACAAGTAAATCTCCAACGATCAATTATGAGGAGGAGATTTAAGAATAAAAAGAAGAAGAAAAGAAAATGGAGGCGATTATGGTGAAGTAGAGCGAGGGTATAAGATAAGGGAAGAACCGTCACGAGAGTTAGAAAAGTGGAAGGAGAAAAATAACGTGAATTAGAGTAGGAAGGGAGGAAGAGAATAAAATAAAAGAATTAAGAATCCCGTCCTTAACAAATAATTAAATAGATGAGAAAGTCATTTCTAACTCTCTTTCCTCAAGCTAACTTACTAACAATAGGAGAATGTCATAAATACACTAATATAGGATCAAAATCAATATGAACTCCCTTTGTGCATCAGAAAGAAAATAAAAAAAAATTCGGGGCATAACAGTTTCAAAAGCGTACTTATAAAAAAAATAAGGGAAATTTCATGATATACCCCCGAGGTTTGAGTGAATTTTACTAGATACCCCTGAGGTTTCATTTTATTACAAGATACCCCCAAGGTTTCATTTTTTTACGATATACCCCTGAGATTTCATTTTCATTATGATATACCCCTGAAGTTTCAATTTTATTACGAGATACCCCTCAGTCAGATTCCTCATTTTACCCTCACACCATATGCCCCATAATAACCTTAGGATATATAGTCAAAGTTTCGTTTGAATTTGAAACTTAAATAAAATGTTTAAAAAAATTAAAATTCATATAAAATTTGACATCAATATCAAAAAATGATATTATTAAATAAACAAAAAAACAAAAAAAATTAAAAAATGGAAATGACTAAAAATTAAAATTAAATTATTTTGAAAAATAAACATAACTTGTTAGGGAGTTACCTAGATATTTGTTAAAAATCTAAAAAATGTATAACAATAATATGAAGAATATTAAAAGCAACAGTTTCATATAATTCATAGAAAAAATCATCATTTTAAATTAGAAAATAAGTATAAAAACCAAAAATATGATCATTCTCTTGTGATTATTGATATCAAATAATATATTTGTTAATAAACTCATACTATAATTAATAAAATTATTTAATAATTTCTTGTATTTAATAGAATTGTTATAAAAAATTTACGATTTTAAGTCACCGCTATAATATTTTTTTAATAATGTAACAATATAAGTTCTTAATAGATTATTTTTTTGTTGTTTAGTCAATTCTATTTTTTTTAAACTTTTTATGATTCTAATTTTATACTTTTATTTATTTTTTTTAAATTGAATTAAATTTTAATTGATCTTTAATTTGTATGCGCATTTTGTTCATATTTTAAATTTTTTAAAAAATTGACCATAAACCCGTGAGGTTATTACGGGGCATATGGTGCGAGGGTAAAATTTGGATATGAAAAATATAATATATCAGAATCTGAACAAAGGGGCATCTCGTAAAAAATTGAAACCTCAGGGGTATATCGTAATGAAAATGATACCTCAGGGGTATATCGTAAAAAAATGAAACCTCGGGGGTATCTCATAGTGAAAATGAAACCTCGGGGGTATCTCGTGAAATTCGCTCAAACCTCAGGGGTATCTCATGAAAATTCCCAAAAAATAAAGGATTAAAAGGTGAGTGGATCACTTTGGTGAGGTTCTTCACTCTTGTTAAAGAGGTATGGGTTCACTGGTGAAGAGATCGTTTCCCTAAACATTATTTAATAGGGGTTATGAATCAAATTCAGGGAGAGATCCTTACAATTGTCCAAGTGGAGTTGTATTTAGATGCATCTTCGCTAACCAAATCTAGTATAAAGCTCTAGAAACGACTAAATGTGTTGAAGTACATAGACAACTTCATCTTCTTTTTGAACTCTAAAGGTTGTAGTCATGAAGTGATTGTGCCCAAATGGTTTTCTAGAAAACAAAGTTGAAGACCTAACTATCTGAAAGATCTAAATCAAATGCTCTATGATGCAAAGATAAATTGTTTCAACAACCTTTCTGGTCATCCACTCTCAGCAGTTGTTGTCTCCTTCGAAGCCACTAGAACTGCTATCATCTCTGTTCCTTATGTTTGCTTTTGTTAGTCTATTTTAGTTGTTCTTATTTTTGTTTGTAATGGAGAGAAGACTCTCCAGAGTCTCAAAATTACCTTATTGTTGGTTTCCCAACTACTTATAAAAAAAGATGGGTAGATCCATTTATGTTAATTAAAGAGTCAGAAGACAGAAACACCCTACACGAACATATCTTTAATGAAGGCACTTTGGTTGTCATTTACAAGGGAAGAAATGACCTTTCCATGACTCTTGGAGTATTAGGCTTAATGGTTTGTTAGGGCTAGGCACTGGTGCCTTGCCTTCATAGTTGCTGTTGATTTGATAGTGTTTTAGATCATTAGTATAGGTGGGTATTCTCTTTTGAGGCATTGTCAGTCTCTTTGAGACATTTTCTTTGCCATGTTTGGCACTGCAGTTGCTTTGGTAGTTTCCACACCAATAATAACCAAAATACTCTTACAATAAAGGTTAGTCTAAAACATATGGGGTAAAAGGCAATATCAAGATTTAGGTGAATTTCTTCTGGTGATCCTTTCATTATTAAAGAATCTTTATAACTCACGATAATCTCCATAATGAGCCACGTAGCTTCAAAAATTTAATGAAGTAGTGTGAGGCTTGGAGCTTCATCTCATATGCAAAGGTGTTGTTCAAATATGATTTTCATCCACGAGAAAGGTAGTTAAAAAAGAAGTATCTGAGAGATTCTTTAGTGTATTCCTTAGTAAATGGGGGATCAAAACTTTTATATCGTTCAATGCACTAACTATATGGAAACAGGAAGTGTTACAGTTTGGGAACTTAAGAAATCTACTTGAGAAAGGACCTTATCTTTGTCTTATTTGAGGAGATTGGTCCAAAGGGCTTTGCTCCAAGCAATAAGACAAGGGCTAAAAGGGTCTTGCTCCATATCATGTTGAGTTTAGATCATTATCTTTACCTTTATGATTTTGGGGGGAAAAAAATATTTCATTCGGTGGAGTGTAAAGAGACGGTATTTTAAATGTAAGACCCTTTTTATAAGGGTAAACACACGGCTAGCATTGGCAGGGATTTTCCGAGATATCTTGAACAAAATAAAGGAAAATCAGGTCAACAACATAGATGTTTAGAAATTCAAAGCTCTTTTTTGATAAGAATGAGATTAATGAGAATAATTAGCATTGTGATCAAAGAATTTGAAAGGAATTAACATGGCTCAACTATCAGGAAAATGGATGATCCACTCTTCGTTGACCAATTATTTCCAAGATTCATTTAGTGTTATATTGATTATTCATTCAAAATTAAAAATGATCATGATGGTGGGGTAAGAAAATTGGCCTAGCAGATGCAACTAAAGACGTCACAAGTATCCAAATTAGAATGGTTCCACATATTACACCTCTTGTTAAGATAAAAATATGGTCAAAATATCGCATCTTGATTCAATGACAATGGATATCAAGACACCCATATTTGAATCTATCATGGGCCTCACTATGACCATATACCTCATAAAGATAAAAAAAAAAGTATCTTTCTTGGAGATTGGCTTCTATATAGTATTCTTCTGAGTTGGGAGGTGAAGTAGAGTGAGGAGAAGAATCACAGTGTTAAAAAGGACCAGATGCGGTGATTACAATAAGGGAATAGTTATGGAATACATTTTAGAGAGTAAGAAGTAAAAAATGATTGATTTTTAATCATTGCATTTTGCTATAGTTGAGTTGTTCAAGGCACATATCTTATCCACTTCAACGTGAAAATCTAATATTGAACTCATACACGCTCAAGTGAGCCAAAGTGGGGCACCAGGTGATTCAATGAATGCAAAGGGTGCTTTCTTTTTTGTTTGGCATTACTGCCACATTTTATAACATCATTTTTTAATTTAGGGAAATTTCACGATATACCTCCGAGGTTTGAGCGAATTTTACAAGATACCCCTGAGGTTTCATTTTCTTTATGATAACCCTTGAAGTTTCAATTTTATTATGAGATGCCCCTTAGTCAGATTCTGATATATTATATTTTTTATATCCTCATTTTATCCTCGCACCATATGCCCCTAATAACCTCAAGGATATATAGTCAAAGTTTTGTTTCAATTTGAAACTTAAATAAAATGTTCAAAAAATTAAAGTTCATATAAAATTTGACATCAATATCAAAAAAATGAATAAATTAAATAAACAAAAACAAAAAATTCAATAAATGGAAATGAATAAAAAATTAAAATTAAATTATTTTGAAAAATAAACATAACTTGTTGGGGAGTTACCTAGATATTTGTTAAAAATCTAAAAAATGCATAACAATAATATGAAGAATATTAAAAGTAACATTTTCATATAAAACATAGAAAAAATCATCATTTTAAATTAGAAAATAAAGTATAAAAACCATAAAATATATATGCATTTCTCTGTGATTATTGATATCAAATAATATATTTGTTAATAATTCATACTATAATTATAAAATTATTTAATAATTTCTTGTATTTAATATAATTATTATAAAAATTTACGATTTAAGTCACCACTATATTATTTTTTAAATTATGTAACAATATAAGTTTTTAATAGATTTTTTTTGTTTAGTCATTTCTATTTATTTTAAACTTTTTATGATTCTAATTCTTTATACTTTTATTTATGTTTTTAAAATGAATTAAAATTTTAATTGATCTTTAATTTTTCTGTGCATTTTGTTCATATTTAAAATTTTTTAAAAATTTGACCATAAACCCGTGAGGTTATTGCGGGACATATGGTGTGAGGGTACAATTAGGATATGAAAAATATAATATATCAGAATCTGAACTGATGGGCATCTCGTAAAAAAATTGAAACCTCAGGGGTATATCATAAATGATACCTTAGGGGTATATCGTAAAAAAAATGAAACCTCGGGGGTATCTCATAATGAAAATGAAACCTCGGGGGTATCTCGTGAAATTCGCTCAAACCTCGGGGGTATCTCATGAAATTTCCCTTTAATTTATCATGTTGATGAAGAAATTGTAAATGATGCAAGTTCTAGATATAGGCAAGTGTACCCAGTCGTAGTAGTACATAAAAGTGTAGTTCCGCCAGGAAATTGAAAGAATAATCTCCCGAGTTCGGATATTTATTAAGGAAAGCAATTAAATGAAAGAGGGTTTAACGAGAGGCAATCTTGGTATGTTGGTTCGAAAATAATTGTGAAAAATAATTAAACTAAAATGATGTGTTGAAGGATTGGATAAAAATGTGCCCTAGAAAGGTGGAAAGTCCCAAATGCCCCCCCAAACTTAGCTTTTAATTATAATTTGCATAGATAAGGTTAACCCTTAATTAGCTCAAAGAATCCAACCATTAGGTTGGGTTTAAATCACTAATTAGCATTAAGTATTAATCCTTAGCAATAGCAATATAATTTACTAACTAATTAAAGAGGGTAAAATCTAGGGTTTATCTCTCTCTTGGCCAAAGCCCTAATTCACAAAATTATGAAATTGAGAGAAACCATAAATGTACATAGGTGATCAATATAGCACACTCAATAAGTTAAAGAGATAAAACAACTATATTAAGAAAATTTGGTATTACAAGAATGTTCAGGGGATTTGGGGTCAAACCCCCCATCCAATACACAAAATAGGTTTACTCAAACATTGGAGCAACAGGGAAGAGAAAGAGATAGCTATTAATGGTGGTGGCTGAGCTTTGAATGAGGTGAGATGCTGAATGGAGCCGAGTCATCACGTGTTGAGAATGAATGAAGAATGAGAGAATTAAAATTCTTTCTCCCCGTTTTACTTAACGCGACACTCTTGGTACCCTATCCGAGTCTCCGCCCGGCTAAAAGGGTCGGACAAGGTAAATATGGGAAATTCTGTTCGGGCGAGATTTCATCAGGCGAGACTTTAATCTGTGAGGCATCCGACTCATTTGGCCGGAAGTAGACACTCCTTCGGTCCGGATTTACTATTCAGACTCAACCCGGACCATGGTGAAAAGTTGGTAGAAAGTTCAGCGAGGGATGGTCCGGGTTTGTGTCTGGAACACATCAGACCAGGGTGGAAACTCGATAGAAGCTTCAATGGGGTTGGTCTAGGTCTATAGACCCGGACATAAACCCTGACGAGGCATAGAATTCGGGAGAGACTTCTACAAAGGGTTGGTCCGGGTCTGTAGACCCGAACACATACCCGGACACAACCCTTTTTGCTCCAAAATGCACGTTTTGCTCCCATTTGGTCCCGTCTTGGTCTCGACCCCCGTGACACACATCCTAAAGTCTCATACAAGCATCCGAATAGCTCATTTTCATCATTCCCTTGTGCTCCAATGTGCATTTACCTAAATTATATCCAAAAATGTATAAGCTCACTAATAATTACCAACTACTCGATAAAGTGGCAAAAATAGGTTATAACCCAAGTAAAATGCAGGTAAATATAATCTTAGTAAATGCATATTTTCACCACTTATCAACTCCCCCACACTTATCTATTTGCTTGTCCTCAAGCAAAACTAGGACCTAGCAACAAAGAGAGATATTTAGGCAAGCATGTGTTTAGATGAATTCTTGGATCTTTGTGAACAAAAAGGGTGGATAACTCACAAGGAGTGAAAACCAACCTATTCTTAGTGACATGGGTGTGCTTATGGAAAATAAAAATATAGAGTTTCGGGGTATAATCCGGAGTGCTTCAAAGTTTAAAAGATTTGGGAACTTGGATAACTTTTACCATGACCAACTTCTCTCAAGAATGGACATTGAGGATAAAATAAATGGAAAAAGAGATGATTGCATTCGTTTTGCATTTGCATAAGAGATGAGGAGATGTATTTAGGCATTTTTGCCTTTAAAAACACTAAATTCTCATTTTGTTGGTTACCAATTGTGTCTCACAAGTCCCTTTTTAAATTTTCATAAAGAAGCACCCCTTAACAATCCATAAGAGATAAGATAGAAGGAACCCCTAAGCAATTAAACTCCACAAAGATAAGGTTATTTTATTGCACCGCATATACATGCTCCTCAAAGAGAGAAATTTTCAAAAAATTTGGTGGAAAATCCCAAGAATTCAAAGAAAAACTTGCTTACTCTAAATGTGACTCCTACATGAAAGCAATTGATAAGTATAAAGAAACTGAGTAGTGTGCAAAAATAAAAGGTTGTCTACTCCCCCAACTTAAATGAGACAATGTCCTCACTGTTCAACGACTAGCTCGGGGAGAAACAAAAGACCTTTTTGAAGCACTAGCATAGAGTAAACAAAAATTGTGTATGATTTGTATTGTGCTAAACTAAAATGAAGGATGAAACTAGTACTCTCCTAATAAGGTGTGAATTAAAGACGGGTTTCCCCCACACTTGTGAGTGTCTGGGTTCGTTGAAGCGCTGCCTTCAATCATTGAAGACGAAGGTCCTTGGGAAAATTTAGCCAGAGCTTCCTTTGAAATTGTTCATAAATTCATCTTGTTTTCAGAGGGGCACACCTATTTCCAAAATATTAACAAAACAAACACCACCAAGTTGGGCGTAAAAAATACAATTCCAAAGAATACCAAAATCGCCCATTAACTCACAAGAGTTCAAAAGATTATGCAAACGTTAAACTAACAAATTTACAAGACTTGACATGAAATGAAATCTGGGCTACCTCCCGGAGAGCTTCCCTTCTTTAATATCGTTGGCTAGACGCAGTAAGCATATATCTAACTTGAGGGTCTTTTAGGATGATAGCACGAGCTTCAACCTTCTCAAGATTACCCCCATGTAGTGTTTCAATCTTGATCCATTTATCATGAAAGTTTTCCCTTTAGCATTCTTCAACTCAACAGATCCGTATTCGATGACATTTGAGATAGTGAAGGATCTAGCCCAATGGGGTTTCAGTTTTCCAGGGAACAACTTCAACCTGGAATTGTAGATTAAGACCCAGTATCTCACATGGAACTCCTACCTAAGGATCATTTAATCGTGCCACTTCTTGGCTTTTTCCTTATATATGGGGTTGTGCTCATAGGCGTCCTCTCGAAACTCCTCCAACTCAGTAAGCTAGAATTTCCTGTTGACAGCTACACTCATTAGATCAAAGTTCAACACCTTCACAATCTAGAATGATTTGTACACTAGCTCCACCGGTACATGACAAGCTTTTCCAAAGACAAGTCGGTATGGAGACATAACGATGGGTTTCTTATAAGCTATCCTATATGCCCATAGTGCATCATCTAGCTTCAAGGACCAATTCTTCCTTAATGAATTTAATGTTTTCTGAAGGATCCACTTCAGCTCTCGGTTTGTGACCTCAACTTGGCCATTGGTTTAGGGATGGTAATGTAAGGCTACCTTGTGTCTCACTCCATACTTTGCCATCAAAGCTTCAAACTGCTTGTTGCAGAAGTGAGACCCATCACTAATTATAGCTCGTGGCACTCCTAACCTCGTGAAGATGTTCTCTTTCAAGAACTTAAGCACCACCATGACATCACTAGTGAGGGATGCAATGACTTCTACCCACTTGGTGACATAGTCAACTACCATGCACCAAGATGAAGATATTTGAGTTGGAGGAGGGAAAGGGGCCTATGAAGTCAATGCCTCAAAGGTCGAATGGTTCTACCTCGATCATAACATTTAAGGGCATTTCATGCTTTCTGAAGGTGTTGCCCAGTCTTTGGCATTGGTCGCAGGAGGCAACATTGTAACCAACAAGCACTTCTGATACGTCCCCGACGTGTCGTAGACGAGTCATTGACTCAAATAAAACTTTTATAGTTCGGAATAGACACGAGATAAACTTAAACTGGAAACTCCATTTCGATTGAGAATTTACACACATGAAATTCACTCAATCTCCCTTGCCCCACACACGGACTCCCGTGACAGTTTTTACTTTACCCCTAAAGTCCTTAACCCTCTCCTGACTATCGGCCTATGGTACACCGACCGTTCCCCGACCTATCGGTCTATCAAAAACCCAATGTATTGCTACTCTAACCCAGTCCTGTCTAGTTCACCAACTCTCTAACACTTACACTCTTCTAAGTCTGATCCACACTTGCCTAGATAATCTCTTTCTTTTTCTCTCGTACAGGCTTAATTTACATAGGACATAAATGCTCATATATATACATGTTAGTTAAGGTGTAACTAACGGCCTATGAATCTGTAGACTCTAGAAGTAGATTACTTCTTCTTCTCTTAATATAATAGTCACACCCTACTGCAGATTATCTTCCAACTTGATTTAGAGCTATCAACACATGTTGCCTTGCGATTGGGCAAGTTGGTGGCTCTCCTCCCAAGTGGTCGGTCACCACTTGCACACTTCAACTTGTCTGACCTTGTTGGTTCATTAATGCTCATAAATGCCTCTTCTGAATTTATTTCAGCTATGTAATGATGTTCATTAATAGCCTTTGCTTATCTTGTTATCTTGCACATTAATGAGCTTTTCTTTTGTCGTGAGCTAGTTGCTTGTGTGGGTGTCACATCTGAGTGAGTTTGTCAACGTTGTATCCATTTCCGCCCCTTGTTTAATGTCTGATGCATGAGGTATGTGATGGGTAGTTCTTGACTACTTGTGTGTTGCTAGAAGTTCTCCGGAGCTCTCATAGACAGGTGCCCGACTGGTTGGGCACATGTCGTAAGCTGAGTGCGCTTGCCACCTTACGTGTTAAGCCACTCATGACTTAAGTGCGCTTGCAACCTTGCGTGCTAAGCCACTTAATCACCTGTTTATCTGAATGATAAGCTTGACAAACGTGTTAGATAAACCACCACAGGTTTTCTATCATCAAAACTAAAGGTCAATGACTTAACAAACATAGGCATGAAAATCCTTGTTAAGGGTCTTCATGAAGAACCCTGATTGAAGTATCTTTGGTGTTGTTCTTGTCGGCCCATGGTGTCCTTCAGCCTCAAGAGAGTGGCAGTGTTCATAATATTTTGCACTTTGGCTCTCGGCACACACCTTTTGACCATCTCATCTGCACAAACCTTGAAAAGGAAGGGATCCTCCCATAGTGCCTCACTCTACGAATAACTTCTTCCTCTACTAGTAAGTCATCTCATGAGGCACTACTCCCCGCCAAATAGTTAGCCATGTCTGCATACCAAGGATCACTAATGTGGCCACTCATGAAGAGGTTCATCAGGGAAGAATTCGTTAATGGGCACTCTGTCATCCGGTGCCTCTATACAAGATAGGTGGTCATCCGCTACATTTTACACCTCCTGGCTTATCTCTGACCTCAATGTCAAATTCCTGTAACAGGAGGATCTATCTAAGAAGTCTGGGTTTGGCATCCTCATTAGTGAACAGATACATGAGAGATCTGTGTGGACTTATCACTTTGCTCCCAAGGAGGTAAGATCATAACTTATCCAAAGCAAAGACCACTGCTAGAAGCTCTTTCTCAATAGTGGCATAATTCTTCTAAGCTTCATTGAGGGTTCTGCTAGCATAATAGATGGTCTTCAAAACATTCTCCCTCTTTTGACACAAAGATGCCCCTACCGCGTAGGCGCTAGCATCAGACATAATTTCAAATGGAAGGCTCCAGTATCGTAAAACTACGATGGGGGCCGAGAAGAGGTAATCTTTTAGAGTGTTGAAGGCTTGCATACACTCCTCGATGTAGTTGAACGGGGTATCCTTAGACAAAAGGTCACACAGAGGCTTCAAAATCTTGGAGAAATTCTTGATAAACCTTCTATAGAACCCGGTATGAGCAATGAAACTTATGATGTCCTTGACTGAGGTAGTTGTTGACAATTTTTCAATGACCTCGACCTGGTCAACATCAATACCTCTTGAAGAAATTTAGTGCCCAAGGACTATCCCTTCTCTAACCATGAAACAACATTTTTCTCAATTAAGCACAAGGTTAGTTTCCTCATACCGAGCCAGGATGGCATCTAGATTGTCTAAACAAGATTCAAAGGTGAGACCAAAGATAGAGAAGTCATCCATGAAAACCTTGATGCTCTTCTCCATAAAGTCAGAGAAGATAGAAATCATACGCCTCTGAAAAGTGGTTGGGCGTTGCATAGACCAAACAGCATACGATTGTATGCAAATGTCATGTACGGGCATGTGAAAGTTGTCTTCTCTCGGTCCTCTAAGACAATGGGTATCTAAAAGTATCCCAAGTAGCCATCAAGGAAACAATAGTAGTCTTGTCCAGCCAATCTCTCAAGCATCTGGTCGATGAAGGGCAAAGGGGAATTGTTCTTTCGGGAGGCAGTGTTCAATTTTCTATAGTCAATGCACACCCTCCAACCATTTGTGTTTCTCTAAGGAACCAACTCACGCTTGTCGTTGGGGACCGCCATCATGCCTCCTTTCTTTGGCACTACTTGAACTGGACTCACCCATTTACTATAAGAGATGGAGTAGATGATTCCAGAGTCAAGTTGAAATACCCCAAACATAAATTACCTTAATTAATAAGGAATTAATTTAAATAAAAGGAAATAATCAGTAACCAGTCATTTAATGATTAATATTCATTCTGGAATATTATTATAGAAATGTATGGTCCAAGATGGATATTAAATTATACTTAAATTCACTAAACAAAAAGAGAACAATATTAAGGAGAAATTAACTCCTAAAATTAATTAAACATGTAACACATCAATACATATGAAAAATACCACAAACAATATGGAGAAATTATATAAATTATTTTATATAATCAAAACTAAATTCCTAGTGTGCTAGCTACTTTAACACACTCATTTTAACAAGGAAATAATATGTCATAATATAACATATGAACCTAGCCTAAATGTAACATTCTAATGTTAAAAAAATTCAACATTTCCCTCCAAAGTAATAAGTGACTGGCTGCATTGATAAATGGGGAATTAATTAAGTAGTAGAATAAATATATAATTATAAGAGGATAAAAAAAAGAAGCAGCAGCATACGGCTACTGCTAGTATTACCGGACACAAACAAAGAAAGAGTAGCAGTAAGCTGCTTGGATGCTGCCGTAAAAAAAAAGAAAGAAGAAGCAGCATGACTTCTACCGTAAACAAGAAGAGAAAGGAAGGGAAACAAGGAAAATTTGTAAAACAAGTACACATAGTAAATCCCTCCTTAACATTCAGCACAAGCTTGTAGACTAATTGAGCATCACAACAAAAAGAAGTTAGTACTATCTGATTGGGCTAAAGCATACTGACAACTTCTTTCCAAATAAGAAGCATATATGAGAATGAAGTTAAGAGAAAATAACAAATTGTGCCACGATTCCAAGCATGAAGGGAAAGAAGACTCACTATCTTTATCTTCTGAAGCTTCCTGATGATTATTCTCACCCTTGTCCTGGTTATCACAAGATTCAGAACCTTCATATAGCTGATTACTATACATCCCTTGCGTGCTGTACAAGAACTTCCCTCTTCCTCGTCGCTTTTGTACAGTTTCACCCGAGTCTTTCACTAAAATGTCTTCTGGTATCTGATTTTGGACCGCTTTATTCGTGTCCTTCAGTGAAATATTTATCAATTTCTACTCTAATGGTGAAGGGAGCAAGTCTTCTGGGTCCAACTCCGCCTTAGTTTCCCAATCTATCTTCATCATTTTGTTCCCTATTCTCTTTCACAGTTGGTATATTTGCATACCCAGTGGGCAAACCAAGCACATACATTCTCTGCCTTGCATCTCTCCATGCCGATAATTTTGCTCAAACAACTGACGAAATAAGGAACATACATCCCTATCCTCTATTTCATTCCTCATGCACAGGCTCTGAGCCTTCTCCATCTTCTCACTCACGGTGATTTGCTACCCAAACTGGCAACAACAAAAAATATCGCTCTCTGCACCTCTTTTCCTTCTCCTCACTCTTGTTCATTTTGCAACCAAAACTGCCGAACTAGAAACATACAAACTCTGTATCACTTCATTCTCTTCTTCACGGTTTTTATAACCCAAACAAAAGAACAAGGAACCTACATGTTCACTGCTCTTTCCTTTTTCCTCACGCTGGCAAAGAAAGAACACACACATTCATTTGCTCTTTCTGTCTCCTCACTCTGGCTAAAACAAAACTGGCGAACAAGGAGCATTTGCTCCACGTTTCTTCAATGTTCTTCTTTAGTCACTACTACAATGTTGGTTTATTGGGGCAATTTTTAGATTACCAATTAGTGCAAGTAAGAGGTTGCACTAAAAGTTTGAACAAACAGTGCAATGTTTAGATGCACTAATTGACTATAGCAAATGGTGCACAAAAAGGAAAATTGCACTAATTGATACCAACAAATAGGGGATCAGTAAACTTGCACCAATTGATCATATCAATTGCCCTATTTGTAGATGTCACCCAAAATCAATAGAGCTAACATATTGGTGCAACTTGAATTTTTGCACTATTTGACAACTCATATTGGTGCAACCTAAAATTTTGCACTATTTGACAGTGTCTATTAGTGCATACTTTAGCTTGCACTAATATCTAGTATCAAATGGTGCAATTCTATTGCATTTGCCCTATGTGTCGAATGGTGCAATTATTCTGTTGCACTATTTGGTTTGGTCAAATAGTGCACCTATGTACTGTTGCCCCATTTGTACAAAATAAATGTTAGTGAATCATAGAATTGCACTAATAGATACCATCAACTAGGAGCAACACAGTTAATGCCCTATTTGATGTGTACAATTGGTGCAAAATATTATTTCACCCTAATACTGTATTACTATTTTACTCGCGCGCGGTCGTATTCCTCTCTTCACTCACGTTCAGTTGTATTCATCAACAGAGTATCACATTCATATTCTTCTCCTCACTCATGCAAAATCAACAGAGTATCACGATCATCTTCATTATCGCACACCAGATTGATACTCAGGGCTGAAAAAAGACGAGGCAGTCTTCGTTTCTTCAATCACGGTCATCTTCAACCCTAGAATAAAGACGAGGCTGATAACTCTTATAACTGGTAATTTTCTCCAGCCTATCTTTTTCTTCACTCATGGTAATTTTGCAAGCCTGGCTGGAGAACAAGGAACATATATGCTTAAAACCCCCAAATTGAATCAGTTAGGGTTCTACCAATTTCTGTCATTGCCATCCCAATTTCTATCCCTTTTGACGATGTGGTCTGGTTCCTCGTCAGAAATCTAATTTCCTACCCCCAAAACAGGTCGAGGAAGGCGCGAATGCCGGGATTATCAGGAAGCAATACCACAAGCTTGGTGGGTAAACCATTTTTGCTGTTAAATACTTCTAAATGTGGAAATAATGTTATACTGATTGATGCTGCAATTTACTCGAATGAATGATACGTGACAGACGAGTACTGTTGTTTTTCTTTGAGTTAATTTCTTGTATCCCTCTGACTCCACAGCTTTCCTGCTTCATCCGGACAAAAACCACCATCCCAAGGCTGAGATTGCATTCAAACTAGTTTCACAGGTATGCTTAATCTGATGCTTCTTCTTCGTTTCATTTGATGGTACCACTTTTCCTTATTTTTCAAGTTAAGTTAGATAGCAAAGTTTTGGATGAATCGGTGGTAGCGGTGTTTGAATCTACAGTAATTGGTTCGTATTGACTCAAAATGTCAGACTTAATATTGTAATTTGGCAGGTTGTGTAGAGTCATTGGATTAGTGCAGTGGACCCATTATTTTTATCGAGATAAGATAGATGTCTACCGATCGATCCTTTTTGGCTACAGGCTGGAACTGAACCACGAGCCTTACAATTTACAAGACTGGTATTGTTATTAGTAAAAAAACAATTTACAAGACTGGTATTTTTATCAGTAAAAAACAAAAGTGGAACAAGAGACATACATAATATGGGCGTCCATTTATGGTTTGCAATTAATCTTACTAGTTATATAGTACAATTGATCAAGGTGAGTAGTAATTACCCAGTAAGTCATCCATACTGCAGCAGTACTGCACCATTTTTGCTGTTAAATACTTCTAAATGTGGCATGCATTTGAATCTTATCAGTGTAGTGTATAACCCTTTTTCTGATTCCTTTTTTTTCCTGCTACCTCAGTCTCTCTGATTTTACTCTAGTTAACCTTCTCTTCTTTGAACATTCAACCCACCTGATGGCTGGCCTTCACACTATTTTCGAGAATAAAAGTAGTAACATAACACTAGTACTACTGCATTTTGAAATAACTAATACAACACCAAAGGAAACAAAAAAAAGTAAATGCTCATATTGAGGGATATCATATAACCCACTGTTTTTTCCTTTTAACGATGTCACTACATCTTCATCATGGTCACACCTATAAAAGTTCTGAGTTGGATTACATTGCAGCATTTTTTAAATCTGAATTACCCGATTCAACTTTTTTCTTATCTAACATTTGATGCTCAAACCTGATCTTGTACTTGTTTGTGTAGTCACCTTTTTTCATAAGTACGATGGATAATAATAGAGACTGGATGAGGCTTGAAGGGTGGTCAGGTAGAAGACAAGAAGCTTATATAAAGGGTGTTCGCGAGTTTTTGGATTTTGCTTTTAGGGGCACTACTCTTGGTTCAGATGTGAAGTTGTTCTGTCCTTGCTTGAATTGTGTAAATCGTGTTGTTCAAGATCGAAAAACTATGTGGGCTCATCTTTTTAAGAACGGAATAGACCCCAATTATAATCCATGGACCAGACACGGGGAAGAAGAAATTGTAGTTCCTTTAGATAGTCAAACGGATGAGGATGAAGACGATAATTTTGATGAGGATGATTTTGATGTCTGATGAAATGGCGTCTTTGGTTAGAGATGCCACAAATGTGTTCTCTCAGCCTGAGGAAGAGGGGGACAAGGTGTGCAAGGAGGATGTGGAAGGTAACGATTAGTTGCCAGAGGATTGTAATAGATTGATGAAAGCGTCAAAAGAACGACTATACCCAGGGTGCAACACTCATTCAAAGTTATCATTCATTGTAACTTTGATGCATCTTAAGGTAACTGGTCGGTGGAGTAATAAGTCGTTCACAATGTTACTCAAAGAATTACACAAGGCTTTCAATTTCGACCCTTGTTTTCCTAAGAATTCTGGTGAAGCAAAGAGATACACAAAAGATTTAGGTTTGCACTATGAGAAGATACATGCTTGTGTGAACCATTGTATTCTCTTTCGGAACCAGTATGCCCATGTTGATAGATGTCCTGAATGTCTCGAGTCTAGGTGGGAAGAAGGTGTTGCAAATGTTGATGATAGTGGCCCTTATTCAGAATCACAAGGGGCTTCACAATCACAACCTAGAGTTCCCCGATTAGTTCTACGATATCTTCCGATCACCCCAAGGCTTCAAAGACTTTTTATTTCCCGAGACATTGCATGCCAAATGAGGTGGCATAAGGAGAAGCGTAAAGATGATGGTATCATAGAACATCCAGCGGATGCTAGTGAATGGAAGAACTTTGATCAGATTAATACAGTTTTTGCAAGTGACCCGCGCAATGTAAGGTTGGGTCTTGCAGCTGATGGTTCCATCCTGGACAGGGTTATGGTAGAGGGTATAGCATATGGCCTGTTTATATAGTTCCCTACAATCTACCATCTATTATGTTTATGAAAGATGCATTCTGTTTTCTGTCCCTCTTGATCCCTGAACCATTTCAGCCCAAACAAACAACATTGACGTGTTCCTTGAACCCCTTATTGAAGAGCTTCAAGAGATATGGGCAGTCGGAGTGGAGACTTATGACGCACATAGCCGTAGAAAATTCCAAATGAAAGCTGCATTACTATGGACAATCAATGATTTTCCTGCTTATGCTAGCTTGTCTAGTTACTCTACTGCGGGGAGATTTGCTTGTCCTATTTGTCATAGCGAAACTTGTTATGTAAGACTTAAGAATGGAAGTAAGCAATGCTTCTTGGGACATCGTAGATTTTTTACTCCAGATCATCGGTTTAGACTTGATAAGAAATCTTTTAATGGAGAAACAGAGAGGAGACCGCCTCCTGCTCCCCTCTCTGGTGATGGCATTCTAAACATGTTTGAAGGAATTCCAAATGTCAAGTTTGGGAGGATAGAATCAAAGAAAAGAAAGCGAGGTGAGCGGTACTTGGTTGGGCAGTGGAAGAAAAAGAGTATATTCTTTGAATTACCCTATTGGAGGAAGCTAGAAATTCGTCACAACTTAGATGTCATGCACATCTCGAAGAACATAGTTGACAATGTACTTGGGACGGTACTTGACATTCTTGGGAAGACCAAGGACAACCTGAATTCTCGGTTGGACTTGGTTGAACTAAACATGCATAAGCATTTGTATCCAGTCCAACAACATGGCAAATATTACGTTTCTAGAGCACCATATCAGTTGTCTGATTCTGAAAAAAACAAGTGTTGGTGTTCTTGTCGAAGGTGAAACTACCTGATAGCTATGCTTCAAATATATCCCGATGTGCAAACTTAGGAGATGACAAGATTGTTGACATGAAAAGTCATGACTGTCATGTGTTCATGCAAGATTTGCTTATACCAACATTTCGGAATATCATGCCAAAAGTGGTGTTTGAACCATTGGCAGAGCTTAGCTTATTTTATAAGAAGTTATGCTCTAAGGCTCTTACACTTGAAGACTTGAAGGAATGGGAAAAAAGAGCTGCATTGATACTTTGCAAGCTAGAAAAAAATCTTTGTTCCATCTTTTTTCGATGTCATGGTGCACCTCACTGTGCATTTAGCGAGAGAGGCTATGCTTGGTGGACTAGTGCAAGGTCGATGGATGTTTCGATTTGAAAGGTAAATATAATATGTTTCAAATGTGATAGTATATATTTTCAATCATTCGTAGATGATAAAACGTATTAATTTACTAATGAAGGGGAATAAGGGAGTTAAAGTCATATGTACGTAACAAAGCACGACCTGAAGGATCAATAGTGGAAGGCTACATTATGAATGAATGTCTAACATTTTGCTCAAGGTATTTGAAAGGGACAGATACAAAGTTCAACCGTGTTGATAGAAATGATGTAGTTGAACAACTACCTGTTTCATTTGAAATTTCTACATTTAAGAAAAGAGGAAGACCATTAGGGAAAGGAACAATTCGAAAGCTAAGTGATATTGAGTGGAGGCAAGGTCAACTCTATATCCTTAGAAACTGCCTAGAAGTTCAACCCTTATTGTAGTAAGTTCCCTCTTTTATCTTCGTTCAATTTTCCCACTCTTTAATGATTAATAAATTTGAGTTAAACTAACTATCACGTTGTCAAAAGTGAACATGCAAGTTCAAGTGAAGCACACAGAGATTTTGTGGATTGGTTTAAGTCTCATGTAAGTTTTAGCTCATTCAATGTTGTTATTTTCTTATAGGGCTAATCTTTTCAATGTTTTACTTTACTTAAACCTTCACCTGTACTTATTCTTTCACATAGATTTGGAAGCTTTACGTTGAGGGTGATCCGAGAGCAACCCCAGAGTTGTTATCTTTATCTAGAGGTCCAAGTAAAACTGCATCAAGCTATAAGGGATACTTTGTCAATGGATATCGTTTTCACACTTTAAAGAAACAAAGAAGAAGGAAAACACAAAATAGCGGAGTAGTTGTCAAAGGAGAGAAGAGAGTGGACAACTAGACTACTTTGGGGTGCTAAAAGAAGTTATAGAGTTGGAATATGATGCTCTTAGAGTTGGTGATAGGGATCCCATTGTTGTTTTATTTAGATGCACATGGTTTGATGTGTACAACAAAAGATATGGGATAAAAAGAGATAACTACGGTGTGATGATCAATTCTAAGAAATTTCTAAACACAGGTGAGCCATTTGCATTGGCATCCCAAGTGAGACAAGTTTATTACACAAAGGTTCATAACAAACCAGGCTGGAAAACTTGTATTTATACTACTCCTCGAAACTTTAGCAATGTCCTAATTATTGATGATGCTGAATGTGAAGAAGAGACTATGTTGGATGATCTTTTCATGGATGATGGACTACAAAATATGGTGGAAAATGATCAAGGAGAAACTGAGTTGTCAGCAAGAATTGATGTACCTCCAACTGTCGTGAACACAGATTCAGTGATAAGAGTGACAGAAAATGATGATAGTGAGCAAGAGGAGGAGGAAGAAGAAGAAGAAGAAGATGAACTTGATGAAGAGGATGATGTGGTGGATCCTCTTGCTAGTGTATATGATTTTGACGATGAGGAGGAGTTGTCATGATCATGTCTGGTTAGTAGTTGTTTGCTTCTGATTTTACTACTTAATTAGTAGTACATATATATATTCACTGATAATTAAAGTCATTTGTTGGTGCAGATTCTAATCTACATAGAGCTCTATGTGAGTATGCCCATGAAATTCTGCAACATGTTATTTGTGATTCTTTGCTTGTTCTACTTTGATGTGGCTTTGTGAGTATGCCCATGAAACTCTGATAGTGGTTACAGGTTCTTTGCTTATTCTGTTTTCTTTGAAATTACAGCCTTGATATAGCAATACTTCTATCTGTCAACATTAATCAAGTACTCTGTTCATTCAACTTGTATTTTTTATATTCTTTTTGATTAAAAACTTTTGCCCTGTCTATCTTTATTACCGGCATTGTCTGCTTCAGTTGCTTCAGTATTCAGTCTTCAGTTGCTTTGCTTCAGTAATGAGATAACGTTTAAAAAGGAAAACAAAGGAGCCACTGTTTTTATAAAGTGACATATCTCAAATTTCTCTCCCCAGTTCTGGAGTTCATTTTTCCAATTAGTAATCTCGAGTTCTCTCTTCCCCGGTAGACTTATTTCACGGGTTCTCTTGTTCTTCACATTTCTGTAGTTCCTCTTTTCCATCGTTCTCAAATTTCTCTTCAAATTCTTCTTCTTCTGACGGTAGTAGTAGTAGTACGGTGGGACGGAACCTGGAATCTCTAACTGGACGGCGAAGAAAATACCTAATTTCTCTACACTTCCGGTGACTTACTATCGGTTGAGTTCCATCTTCAAATTCTTCTTCTTGTCGTTTCAGACACCTCCAGTTGAGTTCCTCATTGTTGGTGAGTTCAACTTCCTTCATTATTCTTGCTAGATTTTAGGGCTCATGGTTTTGAGATTTATGTTCAGAGATATGAAATTAGGGTATAGTATTAAGGGGGAGTTGTTCTGAGCACAATATCAAATTAGTGGCAGCATTAGCGCCAAATCTCTTATCAATTTCGTTATAGTTGCCATACATTGCTCAGGGGCTTGTGATACTTCGGATCAGTTTGGATAACTTTGTGTTTAGGTGACTATGTGTTAAAGTAACAAACTAACTTTTCTCGTTTAAGTATGCATGTGTTGATCATAATTAGGATCGGTGACTTTAATTTGGATAATTTCAGTTTGAGTGGTGATCGACTACACCTAGGTATATCCTCTTTTGCACTTGTTATAATAACTTCTTGTTTTGTCAACAGGTATATCCTCTTTTGAATCTGATTTGGTTTACCAAGTATAGATAATCGAAGAGTAGCCCCACCAACCAGGTATATCCTCTTTTGAATCTGATTTGGTTTACCAGGTATATCCTCTTTTGCTCTCTGAACTGTGCTGAAAACCTTCGAAATTCTACTCTTTCTGTTCTTTTTTTTGTAAAAGTTAGTCTGCCCGCCATTCTCTTGGAGGCCTACATTCTTGGTCCTCATATCCCTGCTTAATTCAGATTGAATTTCTTGTGAAGTAGACCCTTGCTTGCCTACAGAGCACTGTATTTATTTACTGTCTTCCTTTTTTTATGCTCTCTCATTCCATTCTAACTCAGTAGATATATTATGTTCGAAAATCTCAGTAGATATACAGATCTCATGAGTTCAGAAATTGCTATTGAACCATCAGAAGTCCCAACTGAATCCTCTCAGCCTCAGTCGTCAAATGGTAGGAAGAGAAAAAGAGTGGGTAAGTGCTAGCAGTTTTAATTGTAAATTAGATTATATCTATCTATTTCGTTGTTTGTGTTTTTTTTATTTAATACATTTGGAACTACTTGTTTTTTTGTAGGTCCATGTCGTGGTCAGAACAGAGCCTTGAAATATGTAAAACTACGACGCTCCCAGCCACAGAGACTTCCTGTTTGTATTCCAGAACAGTGGTGTGTGCTGTTGGAGAAAGAGCACAACAGTTTGTTGCTGAATGCAGTCAGTGGGTAAAGGAGATTTGCCCTCTCAATGTTGAGAAATGGGATAAAATGCCAGATGATGTAATCGATCATCTTTATGGAAAAATCAAGGTATAAACTAACTACTGATATGTGTTGAATAATTTTGTTTTCTTATTTCATAAACATACACCATGCGAAACATCCATCTATGTCTTATGCTTAATTTTATAACAATTTTTGTTAAACATTTTATTATTGCTGAAATTGATAAATAAAACCGCTTTTTCACATAGAGTAAGTATGAATTGCCAGAGGGGGGACATGTGGAAAGAGCACTGAAGAAACAATGCTCTGGTCTGTATAGAAAATGGAGAGAAAGGCTAAAGAAAAAATATTTTTTTAATAATACTTCCTTAAGAGACATCGAGCAAAGCTGCCCATCAGATATTGACAAGGAGCAATGGAGATGGCTCGTGTACAACTACTGGAGCTGTCCAAAACAAAGGGGGTAAGTAATGTCCTATCATATGTATTTATTACATATACTAATGAAAAAAGATAATAACTTACAATTAATTTGTGTTGTGTAGGAAAGAAGTGAAAAAAAACCGGGTCAATGCTTCATTGATGAAGATTCGTTCTTTTACCAGATCAAAATCAATCGCGAGAGTAGTACATGAAATAGTAAGATACTAAAGCCAAAGTTTTACACTATTTTACTAATTTTGTTAATCTTATCATATGTTATGTTTTTATTCACTTATATTTGAGTTTCTTTTTTTAGGGAGCTGAGGAAGAAAATAATGAGACTAGCTCATCTGATGCTACTCACAAATAGATCAGTCAAAGTATATCCGACTTTGGATATCGACAAAAGGGTAAGACAAACTAAGCCTTCAAACTTTTACATTTAACAAATACAATTTCCTTTTGGAATTGTTTACACTATTTGCTTTCATATTCTGCTGAAATCTCTTCTTTTTCAAATTTCATTTTCTGCTGAACATTATCTTTCCTAATCTTATAATAGGGATAAGAATGGTGTGTTGAAAGAAGAGGGAGAAATAATTTTAGAAAAATTTAAAGAGCTTCATTCAAAAGTGGTTGATGAGAAGGGTGTGATGATTTAACAATTGAGGATGCATATGAGATGGTTCTAGGCCACTCATCAGGATATGCTCGTGGGTTAGGAAGAGGGCATATTGTGCATCAAAGAAAGAGAGAGTAGGAGAGAGTGAAGATTGAAGATTGAACAATTAAAGGAGAGAGAAAACGAGATGAGATCTGAAATGGAAAGGGAATTAAGAGAAGCAAGGGAGAGAGAACAAGAATTAAGGGTTGAGATTGAAAAACAGGAGGAAGAGGCTAGGGAGAGGGAGGCTGAGTTACGGGCTGAGATTGAAAGTAATAAGCAAGAAGCTTTAGAGAGAGAGAAAAAACTACGGGCTGATCTAAAAGCAGAAATGTTGCAGATGTTCAATAAATTTGCAGGTACGTTTATAAACATTAACTTTAATGTTGGTTTTAAAAGTAAGCGGTAGTTTTATTTGAAGGCAATTATTTCAGACAATAAGAAGTATAATGATGTTTGTTTCTCTTTTTTGTTTATTGTTGTTTATAGGAATTAATGCTAAAAACTTATAAGGATCTATGTTGCAAGAAGATAATCTACTTACAATAGTTTGGTTAAGTTCTCTTTTCAGTTTCTGCCCGTTTTGTTTTTATCTTTTAAGTTCCATTGTTGCAATGCCTATTTGTTCTGCTATATGTATCATGGTCAAGTAATCGCTTAGATGGATTGCTGGCTGCTGCTACATGGCCCATTACAGAGATGATATTAGGCTGTTGGTGATGTTAATGGTTTTGAAATCTGCCTGTTATGTATTTTTCTATCTTTGCGTAAATTGTTTGTTATAGATATGTGTATACTTTTCTGTTTTGTTAGGCTATAGATGAGGAAAATGAATAATGGTATAGTCATCTGGTGAGGTAATCTTTTGTTGCTATGTAAAAGTATACATGACAAATGAAAGATAGGGAGTAGCAGCAACAACAACAGTTGCATAGTTCATGGTTATTAATGTTTTGAATTAACTGCTGGTAGCAGCTGGTTGAACAAAACAATAACATCCATACTCCTCTGTGGGAACTAGGTTGTTGACCAAACTAATAGGTTTGAAGTTGTTTCATTTCCAGCAAAGAAGAAGCTTTTACACTCTTCAATTATCTCAGTTGGATCAACTTTTTCCCTTATTAAATGGTCAAGTAAATCGCTCGGCAAGTGTTGTTTCTGATCACCATGGGAGATCATGTCCTCCTTCTTCTTGCTTTACTATCGTTGTAGCTTGCACCAAATATTGTAAGTGTGATTGTTTCTTCCATCAGTGTGTTGAACAATGTTGAGAGGTTGATTTCTACTGTGGTTGTGTCTGAATGTGTGCAAGTTGTTGACCATTTGTTTAGCATCTCCGTAACAGTCTTCGTCATTGCTGGTAATGGTCTTTGTCATTGCTGGTATCATTAGCTGTTATGTATTTTGCTGGTTTCTCTTTCTCAGAATTGAGTGGTTTATGAACTAACTTGTGGAAATCCTTTCTTACTGCTTCCCTCTGAAGATTTCAGATGTTTTATTCATTTGCATCTTTTTTGGTTTTTCTTCCTTTTTGATTCCAGTGAAGACTCATCAACAGGATCTGTGACATATGATGGATTCTAATGGCTGCGTGACCTGGACATCAGTTGCATCAATTGTTTTCTTCTACTTGAGTCTTTTTCTTTTTCTCTGGACATCAGCTGCATCAAAACCAGTGGGTTTGATGTAATGAGGTAGTTATGCAAAACATTTGTTATAATCAGTGGTAGTTGTGTAAAACATTTGTAATGATCAGTGGCAGTTTTGTAAAACAGTGGCAGTTTGGTTGAAACTTTGTGTGGGTTGTATGATACAATTTGTGGAAAATAATAATATATAATATTTGACTCATCTTTTTGTAATTTTTAAGTTTATTAAGATTTTAATTGATCAAATAATGAAATTATTAATATTATGAAAAATGCAGATTTTTTTTTAAAAGCTGAAAGATCAAATAGGGCATTATTTTTTTGCACCAAATGTTGTAATAAATAGAGCAATATGTATGGTCGCTCTAATTTGTTTGTATGTAAATAGAGCAAACACTATCAAATGCCCTATTGGTGCTGTTTACAGCTCTAGCTTTGCTATAGATCAAATAGGGCAACAAACATATCTTGCACCAATAGAGTGGTGTCTTTTAGTGCAACCGAATCGTTGCCCTATCTCTTAAACATCAAACAGTGCAATGTTATGTTAATGCACTATTTGTGTACCTCAAATGGTGGTGCAACCGAATCGTTGCCCTATCTCTGAAATACCCCAAACCTTAATATATTGTTTAAACACTTAAATATGGTGTTTAAGACTAAAGAGTCTTAGAAGCATAGAAAACAAATTTAAACAAAAGGAAAACACAAAATGTGCTTTAAAGTCAATAAGAGCCAAAATGTGCTCTAAGCTTGGGATAAACTTGGTTAAGACCTAATGAACTTACCAAGACCCTCATTTATACACTAATGAACATATTTAATCAATTACCAAAGAAAAACCAAGCTTGAAAACAAGTTTAAATACAAAATGTGCTTTAAGGAGTCTTAAGCACATTTTTGAAAAATTGTCTTGTAAATGAGTTTTGAATGGCTAGATGTCCATCATTACTCTTAAATATATATTGTACTATATAATATCATTGGGTGTCTATATAGTGGGAAATCAAAAATTTCACTTCTATGTGCCTTGTTTTGTGAATAGTACTTTTATAAGCTATTTTGTAACATATGTTTGTATAAGCAATTTAATTGAACAAACAAAGACTATATTGCCCTCCTATTACTATTTGGGGCCGGTTTTTAAGGTTGGTGACACACCACCTTTGTTAGCTTGTTAAGAAAATAAATAAGACTACTTAAGTACCTTTTACTTTATTAAGTATAAATATCTTCATAAAGCAAATTCTATCCCATGCTCTCATTTCTTTCCTTGCTCACACGGTTTCCCACCTCTCTTCTTCCTTCTTCTTGCTGTTCTCTCACGTAATACTACTACTCCATTGAAACTCCCACTTTGACCTCTTGTAAAACCTTGCTCACTTGTCCAAATCAAAAACAAACACCACCAATCTCTTCCTCTCATCAAGCTCTTCATTCCTATCTTTCAAAGTCCAAGACAACCATTTCGGTGCCATGGAGTTTCTCCATTGAAGGAGCTTGAGCTTGTATTTTTACATATTGTTACTCTCCTTGACTTCTAGGTAAGGAATCTCAAACAAAAATCAAGTTTCCTCCTTGTTTTTGTCATGTCCGAAAATAATATTGAAGGAGCTTTTTATGTGACTTTGTTTCTAGCTACATTCCAACTCTTCATGGACTAGGTGGAGTCCTCTCTTGCTAGATATTCAAACTCTCTTCAAAGAGCAAGGTAAAACAACTACATTAATGTTTTTGAAACAATGTAAAACTAGGGTTTACAATGAGATGGAGCTTATAGCTTGAATACTCATTATAATGTGTGTATATTGTTTAGAGCTTGTCAAAGAATCAAGTACTCTATCGGTTTTCTAAAGGAAACAAGAAAGAAGTTATTTTGCAAAAGAGGTAAATCTACTAACTAATGTTGTTTTAATGCCTTAGGAGAAATGAGCCTATAAATGCTTATTAAAACTACCTAAAGAGCAAATGGTGAATGACTTAGTAAAGTGTTCTCAAGAGCTTAGTAAAAGGCATATGTGTTGTTGAGTGTATTTGCAGGTTAAAGGCAAATATATTGTGGAAATTCAGTGTTATGATTTAGCATCTTAAGGGCCTAAGAGCCATGTCATTTAAGGGCCTAAGTGCCATGCAATTTAAATTATGCACTATTGTGATGTAGTGCTTTGTGAGTGGAGTTTGTGTATAATAAGTACTTGATGGATTTTTAGTGTTCTTGGTTGTTTGTTGGTAAAAACCAAGTGTTTGGGTTTAGCAATGTTCTAGGAGAACCTATGTCGAAAATTTAGGTAATAAATGAGAAGTTCTAAGTGTTAAAATGAGTTTGATAAGTTAAGGAGTATTTAGAATGGTTAAGTGTTGTTCTTGTGTAAGAAACATGCATTAAGGTGATTTGGGATGTAACAAGGACTTAGGCATGAGCTTGAGGTTTTAGTATGTACCAAAGTCATTTTGGACTTAGGTAAAGACTTAGGCAACTTTGGTAAATTAAGGAGAAAGGGTGAACTTGAAAAAGAATTTGAAGTAATGATATAAGGAGTTAGTTGTGAGAGATGCTTGGGAGATGATGTTAAAACAAGGAGAAATCATTTTGGGATAGTAGTTACCATAGGTGAGAAACACCATCTAGGAACCTAGTATAAAATAACATAAGTGTAAGGAATTTTACAAGGAAATAAGTAAAGGCTTAAGGAATTAGAAAATGAGTTTCATGGATGTTGTATGTGGATATAAGGGTACCAAATGTTGTTAGGAATCATAAAGAGGCTTTAGGAGAAGTTTGGTGAAGATTTGACAAAATTTGGGTAAGTTTAGAAGACGTCCGACCCAGGGGTCCGACCCAGTTTTGGTCGGACACCTCTGTGAGACGTTAGGAAAGTGTTCTGTAATGGTCCGACCCAAAAGGGTGGGTCGGACATGGGTCGGACGGTCATATTTCAAAGGAGGAAAATGTTTCTGGAATGGTCCGACCCAGTCGAATGAGTCGGACGTGGGTCGGACGGGCGTGTTTGTAAGGCGGTGAAAGGTTCTGTGATGGTCCGACCCAGAAGGGTGGGTCGGACATGGGTCGGACATGGTAAGGTTCTTCAGACCCGAAAACCACTGGAAGGGTCCGACCCAGTTGTGGGTCGGACGGTGGGTCGGACATACCAAAACTTGTAAAAAAAAAAAAAGAATGTGACTAATGTAGTTAACCCTAGGGTGTATAATGAAGGCAACCTAGGGTAAGTTAGACATTAAACATGTCAAATAGTTATGTTAAACACTTAGTAAATTTGGAGGTTAATTAAGTTAATTAACCGACATTCTCGAATTATGTATAGGAGTGACCTACGGAGGAAACCAAACGAGGCAAGGACCAAGGTATGGTTTTCTTGCAGTCTGTTGTCTAGCGGTTTACACCGGTTTGTGTGTTGTATGTTTTCTGTGTGTTTACAACGTTATAAGATTTAAACATGTAATGAGTTTACAGTTGTTCTTATTATTGTGATGTAATGTTGTGACTCAATTCCCCTGTGTGTGTCTAACATGACTTACCACCTATTGTGTGTGGTTGTTAAGTTCCAACTATGAACTTATAACAAGGTTAACTGGGAAGTGAGGAATCCGGTTATCCGGTCATGCATGTAAGTTAAGAGTGGATATCTGAATCAGATTCGACTCTTATGTTGTTAAGATTGTTCTCCTTAATTTGGCGTTCGATCTCCCGCTAGCTTCTTCCAAAGCTTACCTATTCTGACTTATGATCGGTTTAGTGGGAACCTGTGTTTGTGTGGTGTGTCGGGTCACTAAATCCGAACCATCTGTGACTTAAGTTACTCGTTCGTCTAACAGAACGGTAATGAGTGTGTTTAACGAGCTTGACATGAGAGTGAATCACTCTCTAGGCTCTTATGTTATTTGACCCTTGTGGTTTGTTATCGTGGAGTGAAAATCCATGTGTATGTGTTGTTGAGCTATGCACCATTGATGCCATGCTCATGTTATGTCATGCTATGTATATAATTGAATGCCATGTTGTAATGACAAGTAGCTGTGCGTATCCCGGTAGCCGATGGGCTGCGCGTTAGCCATAACCAGCCAAGGGTTGCTGACCCCCTCGGGGGATCCATATTTCTTATACTGCAGGATGAGGATCGAAGAAGCGGAGTGGCTTTAGATTCCTAGGATGTAATCCCTTTTGTATACTTTTGGAGTGTGGCCGGGATGCGCCTGTGCTCCTGTGGCGTTATTATAATTTTGGTTGTTGTTGCGTTACAGTGTTTATACAGTGAAGGATATGTAAACACTCGTATTGTATATATTGTATTTATGGTTTAGTTTTATGCTCGGGAGTCTGATCATCAGACCGGTACAATTGTATTTATTCTGCCTTGTCAACACCACGTGGGTTGACGGCGTTGTAGCACCGAAGCGTTAGTTACTGTTTAGTTGTTTTATTCCGCGCTGCGATTTCATTTAGTATCATGTGCGTATTATGTGGGGTGTTACAATCTCTAAAACAACAAACAGTGCAAGGTATAGTTAATGACTATTTGTATACCACAAAATGGTGCATTTTTTACAGTTGCCCTATTTGGGATGTTGTTTTTAAACCAACGTCCAACGCTGTCTATGCTATTAATCAATTGGGCAATTTTCTCATATTGCACTAATAGAGTAGCTCTTTTGGTGCACTTCCTAATCTTGCACTAATAGAGTAACATCATTTAGTGCAAGTTAAACTCGCTCTATTTAATTGATTCAATTGGTGCAAGTTTATGCACTAAGAGTCATGTCAATTAGTGCAAATAAAAGTTGCCACCAAATTGATAATTGGTGCGAACCTACTAGTGCAACCTTGGGGCAAGATTTATTTTGCTCTAATTATTCTATTAGAGCAATATTATGATCTATTAGTGCAACTTTTGTTGCCCCATTTGAACGCATATGTTGTAGTGTTTAATGAATAGGTTGGGTTTGGGTTTAATTACCCTAACACGACCCGCGAACTGTTTTGCCACCTCTACACCGGAGGTGTGAGTTAGATTTAGAAATGGCAACATTCTCTGATTGAAGGAGATGATTGGCAAGGCTGTGACTTGGACGATCAGAATGGTTAAGTCTTTGAAAGACGACTAGGGTATAAGTTACGGTTTTAAACTTTGTAATTTTCTTTTGTTTTATCAACTAATGATAGTTAAGAAGTGTTATATTTAACTATTGATCAATGAAGTGGCATCAGGAACAAGCTTGTTCTGATATGCGTATAAAACAAGTGTACTGTATGTATGAAAGATGTTAAAAGAAAACAGACAGGGCGTTACTTCCAAATAGCGCAAACTCTCTCTTCGAATTCTACTATTTAAAAACACTTTTCATTTTGATTTAAAAAAAAAAACTTTCTAGTTTTCATCAGTTTTTCTACTCAATTTCTTTTCCTCTCTCCTTTTTTTTCTTCTGCCCCGACAAGACACAGACAACTAGCCCGTCGCTCCTCATCTTCTCTCTGCACCTGCGTCTTGTGATTCCAGCTCCATATCTCCCGCTCTCCAAACACCACGAGATCCCTTGCATATACGCATAACATGTGACATACTCGCCATCCCCATCACCATCTCTTACACGCCGGGTCTTTCGAGTATCAGAGCTTTTGTTTTATCTTTCGTTGTCTTTTCTCTCGCGCAACATCCGCGTCACCCGGTTCTATTTGACCCGGAGCTCTTATTCCAACTACCAACTCCTCAACAACTCTTAGCTCCAACCCTCTCGTTCCGGAGCAATCTTCTTTATTGTAAATTAGGTGATCTGTGAACGAGTTGTGGCCTTGATTTTGGTTAGGCTTACGGATCAATCCGCTTATTCGGGAGGTTTAGTGGGTGAGTCAATGGCGGCGCCGGTCAACAAGGTTGAGACGGCGCATCTGTTGTACCGAGACGGCCGTTACGACGAGGCCTTGGAGCTCTACACCGATGCTCTTGCCATTGCAAAGACCAAAACTCACAAGATCGCTCTTCACAGCAACCGTGCCGCTTGCTACCTTAAATTGCACGATTTCAAGAAGGTTTCTAAATTATTCTGATTTTAATATGCCCCCATTTACATCGTTGCTTTGAGATTTTCCCCTTTCATTCCATTTGTTACAGTTAAATTGAACAAATATGAATATCCGTTTGTTTGGGTAAATGCTTAATTGAACGAACATGAGTTCGTTGCGCAACTCAGAATCATGCCCCAATATTTGGTCGATGGATAGTCATAGAAGTATTTGGTTGCTCTAAATTAGCTGAAAGTGTTACAACGTTTCAGGCTGCTGCTGAATGTACCTCTGTTCTTGAGCTTGATCACAAGCACACTGGAGCGTTAATGTTGCGTGCTCAGACTTTGGTAACTCTCAAAGAGTATCAATTTGCTTTGTTTGATGTCAATCGGCTATTGGAATTTAATCCCTCTTCAGAAGTCTATACAGATCTTCAAGCCCGTCTGAAAACACAGCTGGTATGCTCTCTTCCGTATGATAACTAAATTGAGCCCAATCAATGAAATGATCGTGGATTTTAGTGATTTTTTTTTTTGTGTTAATCGTGGGGACTGATTTATTTGGTAGCACTATCTTGTCTTGCCTTTTAAACTCAGCCTATTTCCTTTTATCGAGGCAGTTGAAATTATTCGGTGCTCTTGTTTCCTTCTTAAGCATTGTGTTAACACGTGAAGATTACAAATAAGATCAATATAAGTGGAAATATCCTCTGATCAATATTTATCTTATATTTGGTAAGCTCTCTTTCGTGGGTGGGAAAATACTGGGTTGTTGAATTGAGTTTCTGTTTGATTATGCCAAGTTTGAATTCACTCCTCCTTTCCTGTTCAATGACTCATACTGCCTTAAAGATTGCAGATTTAAGCCTCTTAAACAAGATGACAGATACTACGGTTTTACTTTCTGTTTCATCAAAATGCTTCTGGCCATATAAGACTGGTGTAATATTTTTACATCTTCTCTTTAGGCCATGGAGCTTGGAAAAAACTAAACTGTCAGGGAGTTTCACCATGTTTTTTTTCTGCCAAACGGATAGTCTGTCTAGCAGTATTAATGTGCATTTACACTTTCTATATTAGCGACTTCTTCTTGTTGACTCCATAGAGATCAACAGGTCCAACAAAAGGTTGAGAGCTTATGAATGAGTTCAGATTTATAGGACTCACTACTTTTGACCATCTTATCTCCATCACACACCGAACAACTGACTGTCTTGGATTATTGTTGCCTACCGTTTGTTGCTCGGAAGCCCGGTGGTATACAATCATCAATGATGGCTTTCATTTGTTCTGTACCCTGAACCCTTCTTCAAATGTCGAGTCTGTTGTAGTTTGTATTTAGAAAGCCTACTAGTACTTTTGTAAGATTACCAAACCTTCTTGGCTACACTTTGGTGTAGCTAAAGATGGCTACAATAACTGGATGTCTTGTGAGAAAAAAAAAACTGTATATTCAGCAATGAAAAAGTTAATGTCAATTAATTTCGACGTGTTTTGGGTTCTGAGATGAAGTTCTTATATTATATCTGCTTAAGGAAAGTCACTTGCTCCAATTCCTGAGTCAGAGGCTGAGGTAGAAGAAGAAAATGAAGAAGATGAGTTGAAAGGAGAGCCAGCCACAGACAAGAAATTAGTTCGAGACAGAGAAGAGAGCCAAAAAGGACAGACTTTTTTAACGGTAAGAAATGTCAAAGCATCGCCCAATGATGTTTTTGTTCACACCTCACCTGTCCAACTTGAAGAAAGACACAAGGGATTATCTAACGATCAAACTAAAGGATGGACGGCAATCCCAAAACCAATAGGGCATTCAAAGCTTGATTACTCTCGCTGGGATAGAGTTGCAGATGATTCTAGTGAAGAAGATGAAGATGGTGATAGTGATAACAACGAAGAAGATCAGCCTCGCTGTAGATTCCGGGTCAGGACGATTGGTGTGAAGCCAGTGAAATGAAGGAACGTGTATAGACTTCGTAGTTAGTGGCGATTATGAAATTTTGCCAGCTTCTATGTATACATGGCTGTCCTAGAACTCAAATAAATACGCAAGACTGTGAGGTGAAAGTTTTTGGAATCGCTTTGTTAGAAATTTCAGATAGATGTTGGGGATGGTGATCTTGTTCAAAAGGGGGCTGCGTGTATTTGTTGCCCTTACATGCACTACTAGAATATAATTGTTTGGTAACAACAAAAAATCGTTACCAAAAATCAAAATCGTTACTAATCTAATTTATTGTAACGACTTTTGTTGTTACATATCGTTACACGAGATGGCGTAACCAAAGATCAATTTATCTATCGTAACGACTTTTATTCGTTACTATAAGTTATATCGTTACTAAAAATATGATTTCGTAACATGTATATCGTTACTATAGTCTTAATTTTTTTTAATCTTTAGTACTATTTTTGGTAACGAAAAACTTGTCACTAATAACCATTATGGTAACGAATTTAAGTCGTTGTCAGAACCTTTGTAACAAAAAATCTGATTTTTACTAGTGATGCTTTGAAACAGCTGAATGGCTTGGTTGGTTAGAAGTGTCTCCTGTAAATAATATGAATTGAAGTTCAGTTCACGGAACACTAAATCAAGTGCTGGTTATGTTGGTCATTGGCCATTGGCCTTGTCGACATTGTGTACTCCCTGATTTACATGTTGCTTTGTTGGAAAATTATGAGCAATGAGATATATCTTGAACTAGAGGCTATGGGGCAGTTTGGGTGGAACATCTTTCCTGCTTGTTGCTTTTCCTCTTCAAAATGGTACTACTTCCGTCCTGTTTGTTTTTTTGTATGTTTTTCCACTTTAACATTAAACATGTAAAATAAAATAGTTATAAAATTAAGCTCTATAATACATAGTTTTTCACATAAAGATTCTATTGTAATACTTAGATCGCAAAACTTATATTATCTTACATGTTAAATATTAAAGTCAAACATGTCTAAATAGTAAATAACACGTGCTGTCGGATGAAGGGAGTATATTTGCTTCTAAAGGTGTCATTCAATATGTTTTCTTTATGTACTTTCTCTTCCTAAATCCCTTTTTCCGTTGAAATGCATGCTTAGAAAAAATAATAGTTCAGGTTGGTCCTCTAGTTTGTTCAATGACCGTTTCAGATTTAGCTGATGTTGGTAGTAGAACCATTCAATCATAGCACAATCTATCATATCAGATATGTCATGAATCAGAATAGTATATGCCTATAATTTCTTGACTACACAACACATAAAAGAAACAAGGTACCATAGTGTCCGTCTCACATAAATCTTCATTGTACCCCCAATACGCTTCCCAATATCAGTTTGATAAGGAGAGACACCCTTAATAATTTTCCTAGGGTTGAGCCTAACTCTTGGAGAGCAAAAAGAAGACATAACTTTACCAATAATGGAATAGACAGAATTAGAACCAGAGCAAGAGCCATTTGAGTTAACATCTTGGAGGAGGGAATAGGTAGATTTTAATGTAAACCTAAGGTGTCCATTAAAGTGCCTAACCTATTTATCTTCTAATAAAGCAACTAACTGGATATTCTTGATAACCTCCACATCAAAAAAGGGAAGAGTTCTACCCAATAATATCTTTACCCGTAAAGAGCTCCCAAAGCGTAATACGTGGCAAAGAGTAAAATGTTCAAAATCTTCAACTAGTATAATATTATGAGTCAAAAGTCTACCATTCATAAACCAAATTGATTTTCAGCAATGATATTGGAAAGAATATTCTGAATTCTCTTGGCCATAACTTTTGCCACAACTTTGTGACAAAGTCACATAGAGCAATGGGTCTAAATTTAACAATATCCACTAATCTTAGTAATCAGGGCAATAAAATAGTCTTTCATGGATTATGTCATAGTGTCACCCCTAAGCACACTAAGAATAGTAGATTTGACATGATTCCGAACAATATCCTCCATTAAAGCCATCAAGAGGAGATTATCTATACCTAACTATTTTATTTTTTATATAATTATGGTATATGCCTTATTATTAACCGCTTCAAGAATTTTCAAAAAGGAGTAGGGACAATTCAGAAAACAAATATGGGCTCCAGTAAATCTACCCTCAATGGTTGAAGAGGAGTACGAACAATTTACATAGCAAATATGGGCTCTAGTAAGTCTGCCCTCGTGGTTGAAGTAACTTAGGATGAAATACCCCTAAGGTTTACAAACCTAATTAAAACATAAATCAAGGAATTAGAAAGGCTAATGAGCCTTAATGAATTTATGAACCATGAAAACTCCTAGCACACTTATATAAATAAATATACATAGTCCATGAAGGTTATTAAACCTTATATAAACACATGGACATGAGTGGAGCATTATAAAGGAGGAGATCAACTTACAAGTTGATTGATCATGTTATACATTCTTACATGAACAAAGAACACAAACATCTAAGGTAAAATATACCATAAGGCTTAATGACTTGTAGGTGAAATAATCACTTGAAACACAAGTGTATACACCTTAGGACAACTAAATACATGTGTTACACATATAACACAACAAACAAGTCCAAAATGTACAACATGTACAAAAAGGAACACCAATATCAAGAGTGAATCAAATAATGTATTTTTACTAGTCACAATGAATAGTAAAAGTATACCAATCACTCAAGAATACAAATTAACATACTTTAGGATAAAGAAATCATGTTGGTCGCAAACTAACACATGATATAAGTCCAAGTGTACAACATATATGTCATAATGTTACAAATAATGTAAAAAGACCATTTACCCCCTTGGAGCAAAATGTGGGGGGCAAAGTCAAAAGTTGGATGACACCTTGCGAAGTTGGCATAAATATCTACATAAAAGAGCCCTATCATCTTAATAATAGTCATCTTTGACTTCCCCACTCATTTATCACTTAAGATCAAATTTTGCCTTTCTCTTTCCGTCCCCACTATTCAGCCGAGAACAAAAACTTCACCATCTCCATTTTCTTTGTTCTTAAGCAAGGAAGAACTCTAAGAACTCCAAGAACTCAAGGTAAACTCTTAAATCCTTCTACGTTGTATTTTCTTCCTCTTTTCATTACCTTTTCAAAGAGCAAACAATCAACTCATTCCCATCTTCAAATTAGGCTGAAATCAAGCAGCAATAAGAGTAAATTTTTGGTAAAATACAAGTGTCGGAGCCAAGGAAGGCAAAGATATTCCAAGTGGTAAAAATGTGCTCTAAACTTCCACCTTCCTTTTGATTCATTATATGGCTTAAATCTATGAGTATTTCCACTCATTTTTCTTCCCTTTCCATGCTAGAGCTTTAGCTCTTCTTCACTTCTTTGGAAGTGGCCTAAATCTTCAAGAATCATCCCTTAAGTAAGACTTCAAAGGTAAGTCAAATTAGATGTTTTGTTTACCTTAAATCAATTCTTTAAGTATGATTTTAGAAGAGAATTAACTCTCTTCATCTTGTGCAAAATAGGGCCGAGAATGGGCAAGAAAAACTCTTGAATTTCCAAGGTAAAATTTGTCTCCAAAAGTTCATCATGACTCATGATTCTACCTTATGTTTAGTCCATTCCTAGATCTTAATTATGCCTATTTCTCTTTTGCAAATCCATGTCTCAAAGATGGGCAAAACCCTTCAAACAGCAGAGAGCATCAAAGAAGAAATCAAGTGTGAAAAGTCATTTTTCAAGGGTAAGAACTAATCTAAACCCTAAACCTTGTTAATCACCCCCTAAGCTTTATATTTGTGTAAAAATATAATATAGCACCATATTTATGTGTATAGCCGAGAGTGGTGTGAGAAAACCAAGTTTTAAGCTTTAAATTTCAAGGTAAACTCTTAATGCACATTTTCCAGCTTTAAGGAATTTTAACTTCTGTATTATGTTAAACCCGAGAGCTAGGTGGGAAAATGGTGAGTTTTGACCTTAAAATTTCTAAGATTTAATATGGTCAACTTTGGATAATCACTTAAGTGAAATAATGACTTAATTGCCAAGTTTAAAAGATTATGGGGTGAATTGGTAAATAACATATACTTCTGGGTGAACCAGCAAAAATCCGTGAGTGATATTTGTTTTTTGAGACCATTTTGAGTAATTTTAAGTTATGTTGGGGTTGTAATAAGGCCACGTGATTTAGGCCAAGTTTCAAGTGTTTAAGTACTTTTAATGCTTTATAGTATAAGCATTGGGTTAGTATTTTATTTGGAGAGTGAACCTGCTGTTATGTGGTTATTTAGCCTGTTAAATACACCTAAGGAAGTTTGGATAAAAATACCTAAGGGTTAGGTTGTATTAAGTTGGAGAATAATGTCAAAAAATGACATATAAAGGTGTTAAGGAACATAAGGAGTGTTAAAGTAAGAATATGAGTGCTATGTGAGTGGGTAAGTGTAAATAAACAATATTTGGAGTGTTAAAGTGTGACATAGCAGAAAGTTAGGCTTTAAAAGGATTTAAGATGCAAAATATCAGTTTTAGAAAAGTTAAGGGCTTAAATGAAAGCCTTAGGAAAGAATTAGGGTAAAACAATAATTATGAGAATGTTCTGGTCAAGGCAATACCTTAGTGGTCAACCCTTTTAAGGAAAGAGTGTTAACCAAGTTAGGTGAAGAAATAATGAAAATAGCAATTTTAATGAAGTTTAGAAGTTAAATGTGAGCTTTATAAACTTATGGGGTTAAAGTGTAATTTATAAAAGTATTGGGGCGGAAATATGATTTAGAACAGCCTAAGGGTCTGTACTGATATTTTGGAAGAAATTGGGTTGATTTTGGAGTTAGATAAATAAGTATTGTATAACATAAAGTTTAGGGATGAAATTGTAACATTGTAATAACTAATGTGGTCAATTTGTAATTTCCAAAAGATTTAGGAGAGTTAAACAAATCTGGAACAGAATGGGGTCCGTTCGGAAATAAATTAATAATGGTGGAAACTCTGGGTTATAAGTTGATAAGAGAGGAAATGATATAATATATGGTATATATATTGTAAGGTTGTAATGTTATCAGAGATAAGGTGGAAAGAATGTAATTTATGGAAAGTCGGGGTGATATGCAAGAGTATATACAGCTTAGAAATTATTTTTATTATGTGATTGGGAATTTCATAATGTGATATCAAATATAAGGTTAAGTACTAGCTAATGGAAGTTAGTAAAATTTTTAAAGAATTTGAAAGTTCACCTTGAATTATAAGTGTATATGGAATGCTATAACTATATACTAATGCTTGTAATTGAATATATTAAGAGAGGAGCTTAATATATAAGAGAAATATAATATGAAACATTATACATAAAAGTCTAAAGTTAATATATGGAGAGTTGGACTAAAGAAAGAATTATATAATTCAAAGGAATTAAATGAAGAATTATATAGAATTGTTGAGTTGAATTGAAATACCCCAAACCTTAATGTGTTAATTAATTATGTAATTATAATTTTCTAAGGCTAATTAAGTCCTTAAGATCATTGGTGAAGAAAGGAAAACCAAAAAGAAAAGGGAAATGCGTAAAAGTCCCAAAATGTGAAAATACGTATTTAATTATTTTAGGAGGTACATAACCTTCATTAGGGTTATAAATATATTTTTATACCCTGATTACACATTAAGAACATGTGGGAAAAATTCCGGAAGAAAACGGATCCAAACAATGCGTTAAAACGCTAACGGAGTCTTAAAGCGCGTTTTCGAGAAAACCCGAAAACGTGACTTTAAACAGTTAAATGACCCGTAAAAATAATAGTTGATTATATAACTATAATTAAATATTAATGGAAGGTTAGTAACCATTAAAATAAAAGAAACGAGAAAATTCCGGAAAACGGTCCCGGTTAGTGATAGTGGTAAACCGGGTAAATAAACGAGCGTCTTCTGTTAAAGGACGAAAAACGCTCCAGCGTGTTTATATTAGTGGGCCGGTTTTATTAATGTAGACAGGCCACTCACACAAGACTAGTTAAATAATTAATTAAGTCAAAAGAGCTAAAATAACAAAAAGGGGTACATATACCCCCACCCATCTCTCTCCTCCTTTATTTCCTTTTTCCCTCTCTCTCTTCCTCTCTTTCTCCCATCCGTTCTCTCCCTCCTCCTTGCTGCCGATAGAGTTCCCCCAACAAGCCAACAAAGGCTTCTTCACTTCCTCTTCATCCCCAAGCTCCATTTGAGCTCCAAATAAAAAACAAACCACATATCCTTCTTCCTCTCATCTTCCTCTATCATCCTCTCTTTTCGAAATTTCAAAAGGATGAAGTTGACCTCCATGGGTTTTCCCCAATTGAAGAGAAAATGGCACCAATGTGAAGCTTGGAGTCTCCTCTTCCTTCTAAGGTAAAAATTTCCAAGAAAAAGTCATCTTTCCTTCATCTCATGGTGTAATCGATTTTCACCATTTTTGATACCTTGTTTTTCTTCTTGTTCTTGAGCTCCAAATTGACCCTTCAATGGTGGAGTAATTTCCTTCTTGATTCAAGGGTGAGAATCCCTCTTATAAACTTTAAAAAGGTAAACCCTAACTTTGTATTCTAGCCCTTTTATTGAATTGAGGTATTCCAAGGGTTTAGATAATTAATTAAGTATGTTTTTGTGTTCTTGGATGTTGGGATGGAGTTGGAAACTCCATACCCTCTTAACCGATTTTGGAGAAGATGAGGAACAAGAGGAGAATTAAAGAGGCTTGTAAAATTGAGGTAAGGGATTCACCTTAAACCTTGTGTATAATTGTTTAAGTGTTTGGGATGGGTAAACAGATTAAAGAACCCAAAATGATGGATTTAAAATCTGTGTTGGAATGTGTTTAATTGATTTTGGAGAGATTGTGAACAAATGTTTTGAATTGGTGATTGATATTGTGGTTATGGAGATTATGGTGGTTGTTGATGAATTTTGAGGATTGGTTAAGTGCTGTTAGGACCCTTGAAAGGGTGTGGCTAGATTAGGAATGAGAAGGATGTTTTTGATGAATTGGAGATGCAAAGTTTATGGGGAGGTTATGGCAAAATTTTAAGGGAAAATGAGTGTTGAGGATGGCTTTATGGATGAGAGAGTTTAGGTGTTCAGTTGGGATGTTTAATGTTGAGTAGAGAGGAGTGTTGGCCTTGTAATGGTGGATGAATAATGGAGTTAAGTGAGTGCAAAAATTATAGCATAATGGTGCTAGATGACTTGGGATTTCAAGGTGTGAGTATGGATTTTTGGAAGTGTAAATATAGATAGGAATTTGCCTCTGTTAGCTGAAATTTTGGGCACGTCCGAACTTTCGTCCGGACTTGGAAGTTCGGACATGCCCCGTCGCGTTAAAATTTTTCTGAGTTTAAGTTGTGTCCGAACTTCCGTCCGAACTTGGAAGTTCGGAAACTCGAAAATTTTTCCAGGTTATTTTTGCTTCGACTTATGTCCGACCTTCGATGTCCGGACACAAGTTCGGACGCCTGTAAGTTTTCCTCAGATTTGGCCTCGACTTGTGTCCGAACTTGGAAGCTCGGACACAAGTTCGGACAGGTAGAAATTTTCTTTGGATTTTGCCTCGGCTTGTGTCCGAACTTCAAAACTCGGACACAAGTTCGGACATTCGTCAGTTTTCACCCAGTTGAGTCTCGACTTGCGTCCGAACTTCGGAAGCTCGGACACAAGTTCGGACATAGTGTAATTTTGAGCAAAAACTTTGTTTAAGGGTAGGAAATGATACCCAATGATGGGGATTGATGAGTAAGGATGTTATAAGGTTGTTAAGGATATGTTAAGTGAGTTATAATGGTAATTGAGTGGTGAAAAGTTGTAATAAAAAATGTGAAGTTATAAAACTACTTAACGGGGTTAACCATGGGCGCATTAGTCGTTAAATAATTATAATACCCCGATGTTAATAAAGATAGTTATAATGTTACCAGTTGTTCAAAGAGTTTTCGAAGAACAAGTGATGGCACGTTAGAGTGAACCTTCGGTGACAGGTACGGTTTTCTTGCAACCTGTGTCCTACCGGATTACATCGGCTTGTATGCCAATGTGTTTTTCTGTGTGTTTGCCACCTTGCAAGATAAAGCATGAAATGAGTTTATAGTAATTCATTGTTGTGGCGTAATTAATTCCGATACCGTTTAACCTTAAATATGTGTTAGATAATAGTTAACCGACCTTAGGTTCACATAAAAGATCAGTATTCGGAATAAACGTCCCAACCCACGGGAACGTTCTAACTACGGCTATCCGTGTGTTAGTGTATGTGGTGACTTTGTGTGGTGGATGTGACTTGTTCAGTATGTTGTTGTTATTGGATACTGTTATCCGTGTTGTTGAAAGGGAGTGTGATTTTCCCTGATGTATCTAACCGAGTTAGTAACACAATGTGATGTATGTATGTGATAAGTTCCATAAAGGAACCTCTAACTAACAAGTATATGTTATGTATGGTGAGGAATCCGGTCATTCCGGTCGCGCGTGTTGTTTGGGAGTTGATGTATATATGTGAGAATTAACTCCTACTCCGTTATGTTAGGGTTGTTTATCCTTCTTGGATGTTCGACCTCCCACTAGCTTAGCCAAAGCTTACCTACCCGACCTCCACATCGGGCTAGGAGGGAAATTATGTGTAATGTTGGTAGGGTGTTGTTGCATAAGTTCGCTTCGACTCCCTCTTTGTTATGTTACGGTTGTTCTTCCTCCTTGAATTACAACCACCCACAAGCTTAACCAAGGCTTACCTACCTCATCATTATTGGAGCTAGGGGGAATTGTGTAAGGTGTGATCGGTCCTATATGAGGCCGCCATACCTAAGTAAAGAAAATGTATGTATGTTGTGCTCGGGCTTATACCACCCCGGCACTCCCTAAGTATAGTTTATGTTCTCTAAGAAGAATGGAATTAAGGTTGTGTATGTTATTAAGTGAAATGTGTTGTTATGTTGTGTGTGCTAACCTTGTGTTTGTGTTCTATTAATGGATGTGTGCTTCTAAACATGAAGTATGTGTGTAGTTGTGTATGTTTAAATAAAATCAATCGCATGCTAAGACGACAATTAGTTGTGCGTGGCCCGGTAGCATGCGGGCTGCGGGATTACCATACCAGCAAAGGTGCTGAGCCTCTGGGGGGCCACCCTTTTCTTCCTTTTCTATTTCAGGTACAAGGAGTTGGAAGCCGTTCGAGAGTAGGACGGGGTAGGGGTAGTTATTTGTACGTGGTAGTCATGAGAATTGTGGATGTATTGTAGGTGTAGTAAGACCGAATGTAACACCCCATCTCAATCCAATCGTGGTTTCCTCAACTTAACAACATACATACAAATATCACAGCGGAATCCAATACACTCCAGGACCTTGCCACGGTCTGAATGACAGAATATACCGAACATTAGTACTTACAAGCCTTAACCAAATACATATCAGTCTTACAAGCCCCTCACATCCTATACAACTTACTAACTCAAATGCCATACGAGTGTACATGCACAACTCGTAGGCCACACTTAACCCGTAACACACTTACCCCGTCTTACTCTCATGGTGATCGCCTCCTTTCTTACACCTGCGAAATAAAAACAGCCCCCAAAGGGGGTCAGCACGAATGCTGGTACGATCCTCTCATGGCCCCCAAGCTAACGTGGCTACGACGACTAATTGTCGATAGCATGGAGGTTGATTAGATGCACAACATAATAGAAAGTGCAGTAAACATCAAACCATATATGAACAGTCAAAGTTCAAACACAATGAACGTCTTAAATGCGTTCCCTTATTTATCGAGTTAGTTATTTGACTCCTTACGTTATAATTCCTCTTATTCTCAGTCCAACCTTATCTTACCTCAGTCTTAAACCTTTATCTTAGTCTTAGAAAACAAACCATCCTTCAAATAGAAATGGTTGTAGTTTAACTCCATCTTAGATTACAAACCATCCTTTAACTAGCAATGGTTGTACCTTATCTCAAACCTTAACTTAATCTCATAAAACAAACCACTCTTTAATTAGAAATGATTGTATTTTTTCAATTTTTTTGTCGGGTTAAAAGCAACCCTAGCCAATGAGCTAATAGCTCCATTGGTTGAATAAACAACTTATCTTATAATTTAGGATTTGGGTGATCCTACCGCACCATCTTAATGCCACCTACCTTGGATTGAATATCCAATGTAGCTGAGCCGGCAACCGACCCTAGGCTACAAGTCCGAAGACAAGTCCTCAAGTGGAGGTCGGATCAGCTTTGGAACCGACCACCTTTTCCTTAGCATGCATGACCGGAGTCAGTCCCGGGTTCCTCACTCCCCCCTTAAGTTCCAGTTAGTAGAAGTCTCAAGACAATGTTTGTTGGTTAACCTCTTTCGGTTATCACAAACTAATATTAGGGAGCGTTCCTCAGTCTCACTCAATTCCTTACTAAACGTCGGTTAGTAAGTTCTCACGGTAGGTTGTGTTAGTTTTCAAACATCACACAACAATACAATATATGTATAACATTCCGGTTGCATGCATTATCTTGTTTAGTGAGCACACAAAAACAGATAGCACACAAGCCGAGGGACACCTCGTTAGCAAGCAGGTCACAAGAAGAAAACTGTACCGTTCACCGTGTTTCGTTCGGTTGCTTACTCTCCTCCGGAGTCCAAGTTCTCAAACCCTAAAACATTCAGTCAGTTTTGGGGTAGTTAATTTCTTAACTTAACTCAATTTACTTAACTTACTTAGCCCATATAAATCCCCATTCTAAGTCTCTTAAGTTTTACAACTTAACCTTACAAACTTAACCTAAGCATTGCAAGCTTTAACTTAACTTAATTCCTTAAGTCCTTACAGTTTAACCTTCACCACTAATGTTACTTATTTCTCATTTTATCTTACACTTGTTCATACCTTCTAAGGCCTTATAACTCCACCAAACAACTCTCAACAACCTTATAATAACATTACTTAACAATCCCCATCATTTTCTAACCTTAAACCAAGTTTTTGGTCAAAACAGCACCTTGTCCGAACTTGTGTCCGGACTTCCCAAGTTCGGACACTGGTCGAGACCCTGAAGGTTGCTGATTGCGAGATGTCCGAACATGTGTCCGGACTTCCCAAGTTCGGACACAGTTCGAAGTTAATCCGGAAAATTGACGTAGTGGTGTCCGAACTTCCATGTTCGGACGGGTAGTTCGGACGCCAGTCGAAGATCAGGAGACTCGCGCTCTACAGGGCATGTCCGAACGTCCAAGTTCGGACGGTAGTTCGGACGTGCCCAAACACCCCTTTTCCATGTCTTTAAACTCTTACTCAATTCTTACCAAAATCCCTAACATCAATTATGATTTATCCTTAGGTTTCTAAATGGTATTTCATGCCTATATAACCATGATACCAAAATGTTTCCTCATCACCTTAAACACAACTCTTCATTTATCTTGATCAAGCAACACCCTCCTTAAACATTTTCACCTCTTTTGTCCAACTTTCTCACCATTCCTATGTCCGTATCCTTCTATCACCCATACCTCATCACCATCTAAACTAAACCTCATTAGTCCACCACTAAAATCACCACCCAATACAAGTCCCCAAAACTCTCGTTGTTTTACTCTTTAGCTCATACCTAATCATCTCAAAAACATCATACATCATTTCCTCTGGATTTTTGCTCAAATTCTTTTCAATGACCCTTAATACACCTTAGGACATACTAGCTCACCAACACCACCTAAACACTTGTTTTCTACACAAATTTCGCCATAGCTCCCCTAGTATTCCATCATGCCCATAAGCACAGTTTTCCTCATTCAACCATCCCACACACATCAAGTTCTTTTTCTTTATGTCTTCTCACCCAAATCAACTCATTCACAATAAACTCAATATCGTGCAATAACCTTAAATTGCATAGCACTAAGGCTCCTAAATGACATGGCTCTTAGGCCTTTAAACGACTTAAACTTAAACACTGAATTTCCCACAATAATTGCTTTCAACCTGCAAATACACACAGCAATGCTCCCATAGCAACATAATGACCTTAAAATCCATCTTAAGCTTATTTTACTAACTCATTCCCATTGGCTCCTTAGTCACAAGTTCATAGGCTTGTTTAAATTCTTTTCCCTAGGTTCTATAACCCATTACATAATGTAAGCTTTAAAGCTACATTAGTACTCATCTAAAACTCATTCCTTAAACTTAAACCACCATTAGGTAAGCATTTTACCTTGTTTTCTCAAGCTTATCTTAACTTCCTCCTTAGGCCTTCTTCTTGAATGAATCTCGGCCACCATTAAGTTCCCATTGCCAATGTTCTAATCAACATTCAATGACTCACATGAGTGCTAACAACACAACCTTAAGGAATGAAAACCTAGGTTAAAATGTGTTTTAAGGTATAAAAGTGGATGATTACCTTTGAAGTCTCAAAGTAGACTTGGGTACTGAATGAAAGAGGACCTCCACTAGTCCTTGGTGAATAAATCAAGCTAGAACAAGGCATAAAAACAAGGCCTCATGAGTAGTAATTTTCGGCCATGTAGAAGAAATGGTGGAAACATGATTTTTCTTACATTTTCCTTACCTAGAATCAATGGAGAAGACAATGAACACCTCAAGCTTGCTTTTCCTCCTCCAATGGCGATTTCCCATGGCTCCAAATTGAGGCTTTTCGAATTTTGAAAAGATAGAAAGATAGATCTTGGTCTAACTAAGAGAAATCTATGCTCACTTTTTGATTTGGAGCAAAGATGAGCAAGTTATGGGCAATTGAAGGTGAATCATCCATGGGGGCTGCTCCCTCGGTTTGGAGCAGAAGAAGAGAAGAAGAAACCGATGGAGAAGAGAAGGGAATGAATAAGAGAAGAGAGAGAGAAGAGATAAAGGTGGAGTAAAATATTTGTTGCTTTCCAAATAATGAACTTCCTCCCTCTTTCCCTTCTTTTAACATATTGCATTTGCTGGGTGGTATTCCCCACATAAAACCGGCCCCCCTTTATTAAATAAGGCTCCTTAAGGCCTTGTTTGGCCACTTAGCTAATTAAAGTTGACTTAAGTCAAAACTAGCACTATTTGAGCACTATTCACTAACTGATGCACATATTCGGGAAATTTTTGGTTTCCCATTGATCTAGGCTTCTTATTGTGATACTAATTTGTACACATGTTGATTAAGGTGTAATCATGGGCATTTAGCCAATCAAAACTCATTTCTAAGACAATTGCTCAAAAAGGTGCTTTAAGAAGTCTTAAAGCACGTTTTGTGTTTAAGCTCGTTTTTGAGCTTGGTTATCTTTAGTAATTGATTTAACATGTCCATTAGCATGTTAATAAGATCTCATAATGATATTTGGGTGCTAATCAAAGTCACTCCAAGCTTAGAGCACATTTTTGCCCAAATTGCCCTTAAGGCGTTTCCTTATGTTTTCCTTGGTTTAAATTGTCTACCAATCCTTCTAAGGCATGTTTTGGCCTTATGGCATCATAACTTGATGTTTACTTAGCATACTTAGGTTTGGGGTATTTCAATCTACCCCCCTTAAAAGAACTTTGTCCCCAAAGTTCCCATGCATCTTACCTTATCAGAACACATGGCTTACCTCATTCCTTAGATCCAACGGATCATACTTATATGTTCTTAAACTTATCAACCCATTAGGCCTGTCATATACCTATTCTCAATTATCACACAACATGCATACGCATGTATGGCACTCAAAATTCCTTTTGTTCCTTTGATGATTAAAACAGTCACATAATTTTCATCGTATTCTCCCATGTCACCGGTCCGTAGACAAAGGCTCATTCGTCCACGCCACCATGGGCCAGAATAAAAACAACTCTGCTCTCCCCATGTCACCGGTCCGAAGACAAAGGCTCATGCGTCTTCGACTTCATGGGCGAGACTCAGTAAAAAGGAAATCCTTTTTACGAGGTCATGTGAGGAATAATTCCTCTAATTGAAAATACAATCAACTCCAATTTCATTTTATCTTAAAGCCTCTATCCTTAGCGTGATTTGATTGTGTCCACTTGTAGGGAGTTTCAGGAATTATCCAACCCTGATGTGATCAGCATCAGTGTTGAACTATCCTTCCACCCCAATTTGTGTTCAGTTTCCCTTGATCCCTAGAAAATCAAGTTCCACCTCCCACATCATTTTCAAACATCAAATAATTCACTCATGTCCAATTTCTATCTTATTAGTGGTTCTAGTCATAACCATTACATCTCCAAGGTGTGGACTCAGTCCATCAATCATTCCCAATTCATCTCTTAATAACCACCTCAAGGCTCTCATTCTTATCAAACTCTACATCAGTCTCTTGCTAATTCTCATCGTCTTATACCTCATAGCATTGGCATTTCCTGCCTCATACTCATATTGAGTAGTATCTGCATGGTATTCGCATCTTCTGTGCGCAATAACCATAACTTATCTCAAGATGTTTATGTAAACAAATTCTCAACTTATTTTGTGCTATGCACGCCGTAGTTTGTGTATTCATTAGCTAAACATACGGTAAGCGGTTTTCGCTCTACCCCCCTTAAAATGGATTACGCCCACGTAATCAATATGATATCATCCTTGAACATAGGTTCAAGATGTCTAATTCTCACCAAGCTTTCTAGCTTCCATGTGATTTATCTCACTTATAACTCGATCGGAGGGTCATAAACATGTTAATGGCTTACTCTCTGGATCGATGATTTTTTAGTGTTACTTATATCATTTCCTTAACTTAGTTTGGTCTAGTCTCAAAAGTACTTCTCCGCCAGCTTCCGCTGCGCGACTCGGATAATCTTAGGCTTAACTGCTTTTCTTATCCTCTTATAGTATTGCATATCCTTCTGTCTCTTTACAGTTTAGGAATATTTGTCCCCCAGTGGACACGTGTTGTCGTTATGTATACACGGCCTTAATGAGTTATAACTCGTTCCTGAATATTTAACATTCCTATTCTTAGTGTTCTCTTAAGTGTCTGAATCGTCCTTTCCAACTGACCCTTGGTCAGAGGATAATTCTTAATCTGAAGCTACTGCTTAGTGCTTAATTCGCTTTACAGTTTAATCCCTAATGTCTGTACTTAACAATTCGTGCTCTTCGCACTTCATAGTCCTTAATTATTTGTTCTCTGACTTCCTTGTGTTGATGGTTCAACTGAATTCCTTCTCTTCGACCGTCTGTGGTAGTAGCTACTCTTGTCTGATCTTGCGTCGTTGACTGTAGTACGGAGTCGACTACTTCCCGTGTTCTTTACACCACTCGTTACATGCATGGGGTACCTTACTGGTACATTACTACTTACCCAACTGATAAGCCTCAGACTTATCATGTTTTAGTATACTTAATTATAAGATTATTAGCCAAATTAAGGTTAGAATAATTAATATTTATGCTATATTATGTATTAAGTCTATTATTTGTTCAGATTGATGTTTTTATATGTTTTTCCATACAAGGAGACATTTCTGACCACAATGCCGGACATAAGGCTGGATCATACCTGCACGGCACAAGCATGGAGCAGAAAAGCACTCTATGCCGGGTACGTTGCCGGGTATATCCAATCCGGCATAAATGAGAAAAGTCGCCTCGATTGACCAGACGATGGCAGTTAATGACCGTTGCCAAACCAACCTATGCCGGGTATGGTGCCGGACATATCCTGTCCGGCACAGGTACCTTTTCGCGCAGATTTGGCGGTTTCGACCGTTAGCAGTTGGGCACGTGGTTATTATATGCCGGACACAATTTGCATGGCATGACATCCGGCACGAGAAGAATGTGATGCCTATAAATAGGACGAGGGGCTACACTTTTCAACACACTTCAACATCATATTACACTCCATTCATTACTCCATTTCCGCACTCCTCCATGGTGTTGGTGTCCAAGGAAGTTCTATGCAACTTTCCACGTGAAGAGAAGAATCCATGGCGGGTTAAGGCTACATCCAATCTTCTTATCTCCTGTGTATCCTCTCTCTCGATTTGTGTGGATGGTGGAGTAGGAATTCCTTGTTTATTCTTTGGTTAGGGAATGAAACTCTCTTTGTAAACCAATGTGTTCTTCTTAATATAATTTTCAAGTTTATTAAGAGTAAGGTTCTTAATGAAGGAGAATTGGTTGATCTCTTTTTCTCTTCATGCAATTTTTACTTGTGGAAGGTAAATCCCAAGTAGAATAGGTTAGACTCTCTTAATGATCTTCCTACTCTCTTCTTATGAATTAAGAGTTAGTAGTAAGAGTGAGAATTAACCCACATTTCCCATTACTTTGTTCATTTCGTGGCACGATATATGCTCGGATTGTTAATAGGTAGTGAGTTTTCTGTTTCCTTCTCGGAGACTGGAAAAAGAATATGCAATATGACTATGCCGGACGCAATGCCGGGTAGCCACTGTCCGGCATATTCAATGTCTTTGAATATGCCGTGCAAGTGGTATCCGGCAGGACACCCGGCGTGTTCAGTTGTTGGTTAATTCGAAGGCTTGTGTTTACGTTTTGAGTTCATATTGATACTTAGATGGGTTTAAGCCCTGAATCAAGAATAATCTCCTTGTAAATACCACTTAGATTAGTTAGTTTTAATTAGGATTAGAAAATATTTCAATTTCCCCCCTTGTCTTAGAATAGGTTATTACCGGATTAGGACTAATTTTCTATAAGTCCCTTGGGTTCGATACTCTTGGTCGTAATTTGCTCATGCTATATTCCGACCGGGTTTTATTTGCTACCCGTAGTAGAGTTGTAGGATTAGTTTATTATTTTGTTCTTTTGTATATAGTTTATCCTAACAATTTCTCGTTTAGCAAATTGGTGCCGTTGCCGGGGACTTGGAATTAGTCCAAGTCCTAAAATTGGTAATAGCCCTATTCTTTATTCCTTCTTTTCTTTTTCTTTATTCTTTAAATTAATACGTTCATTATTTTTTTTAACTAAATCGAATATGCCGGATCTAATGCCGGGCAAGGTCAGCCCGGCATTTGCAGAAAATGTTCAATGCCGGATATATAGTATCCGGCAGCGTATCCGGCATGTGTGATTTCACTTTCTTTCTTTTTTGTTTATTTCTGTAAAATGTTGGATTTTTCACTTAATAAATTCTTTTATTTATTTATTCTTTATTCTTCTAATTATTTTATACATATTTGACTGATTGATTTTACTCATTTGATTAACTCAATCCCTCGGTTATATGTGTGTGCCGTGAACGATGCCGGTTTAGCGTACCCGGCCTACTAAAAAACGTATGCCGGGTTTGTGGTATCCGGCATTCAACCCGGCACTTAGCGACTTCAGAAGAGGCGCCCCAGGGAGACATGCCGTGCTCGTGGCCGGGTGTGCGTTACCCGGCATTGTAAAATGTTCTTTATGCCGGTTAGCACGAATCCGGCAATATACCCGGCATGTCGCGGTTCTGAAAAAATAACAGCGGGTAAGTGGGTTTTACAGACCCACTTTTAACCCTACCAAAAACGAGCCGCACCAGCACGCCACTCCAAGCCTATCGCCGCCCAAGCAGCACCAAGTAGCACCAAGCAACACTCCATCTCTTCCACACAAATCACACCAGCACGCCCGGCGAGTGCCCTGCCTTAGTTTTACAAATCGAAAAAAATCAGGTTCCCTCATCGTTTTGTATGTTTTTCGAATTCGATTTTTATGTTGTCGGTTCTATATGTTATTTTTGTTAGTTTCGTGGCTTAGTGTAGTGATTTCGGGACTGTGGAACATACTGTGGTTGATTTAGGTGCTCTGGTATAGTTATGAACGTTTATGAAAAAATCTGGGTTCGAGTTTTGAATGAGCCGGATGAGTACTGCCCGGCATCAGGTCCGGCATGATTTAATTTGAATATGCCGGGTGGATTATATCCGGCATCCCACCCGGCAGGATATCTGATTGCTTCTTCTTTGCCTATTGTGAATCTAGTCTTTTGCATTAATGCCTATAGTAATAATTTGTTGAGAATTAGTCGATTAGGATTCTAATTCACAGGCATAGGGGCGCACCATGTCCGTCTACAGGATATTCAAGTTTTAATTTCTGTAAAACTAACATTGATGAACTATTGTCTGGTATTTCTCCTCTGCTCTTTACTTATAGATGACTCGCAGAAGAGCCGCTACCCCTCCACGCGTTTCTGGTTTTGACTCAGAGGAGGATGAGCTGTTAGACCAGGCTGAGGCAGCCTTCGCTGATGCCACCACAGAGGAGGAGGAGGAGGCTCCTCCTGCACCTGCGCCACCTCGTCGATCTACCAGACGGGCAGGCAAGGAGCCAGCCTCCAGCAGTGCCGCACCGCCTCCAGCCAAGAAGACAAGGGCTGGCAAGAGGAAGAAGAGGACTTCTCCAGAGACTCAGAGCGGCCCTGGATCTACTTCTTCTGCTCCAGAGCACGATGATTTTGGTACGCCTCTCCCTCTCCCTCCTCGCATTCCTGATGTACCTACTTTTGATGAGGAAGGATTCGTAAATCCTTCTGCTGCTCAGTACTTTCATCAGTCCAAGATGAAAGGTAAGTGGGTACGGGAGAGGCGAGTGCATCCCGAGGTCTGCCTACTATCTGGGATTTCAGAGCTCTTCGAGCGACATGGTTGGTTGGGGATCTTAGACATTGGCCATGGACACTTCTACCCCGGGTTGGTGCGTGAGTTTTACGCCAACTCCGAGTACCGTGGGGTCCCCCAGACGTCAGGAGTTCTGATACGCTCTTTTGTCTCTACACGTTGTATCATCATTACGCCAGAGAGCATTGCACAGATCTTGGGCATCGACACTGACCCTCGACAGCGATCCTTCAGTCGACAGACTCTAGCAGATGCTCATGCCGCTATCCGCGCTCGGTTCGGATCACGCACTCGCTATATGGATAGAGCCCATACTAAGGATCGCGAGGTGATCCCCTTGACCTACATCACCGATCTCCAGTTGCGTGTGGCCATGGAGATTATCCGCCATAACATTCGGCCGTGCAAGCATGACGAGCTGAATGATATGGACTGCGCTATTCTACAGTATCTTCTCGGACCAGCTCAGGGAGCAGTTGACTCGCGTTTCCCGGTCCAGAGATTGATGTTCGCGCAGTTGGTCCGCGCCATCATGCACCGAGAGGGACAGCGCCCCATCTTCCCCATGCTCATTCACCAGCATATTATGCAGATGATAGGGGAGACTCAGATCCCTCGAGGCCTACATTTTCAGCCCGAGTCTGCCCCTATTGATCGTGCTCTCATTCGACGTTGGTGGTTCAGAGAGTCACCCTCAGGGGAGTTCCTTTATGTTCCCCCAGATTGGAGGACCCGGACCCCTACTGCTCAGGACTACCCCAGTTATCAGGGGGAGGGTGATCAGCTATTATTGCCTCCACCACCTCCGATCGCCACTGCACCACCGCCTACCTCTACTTCAGATGCAGACCCTAGAGTGGCTGCAGAGCTCGATCACTTCCGTCAGGAGCTCCAGCAGCAGCGACACTCTATGGAGGCCTTCCAGGCCGCTCAGCAGGCCGCGTGGGGTGATTTTGATTCCTTCCGGCAGAGTTATGAGGGTATGCGCACAGATTTGACTACCAGAGTAGACTCTGTTGTGCAACAGCAGGCTGAGGTTGGGCAGCGACAGGAGGCATTTGAGGAGCGTATATCTCATCGCCAGGATGAGCAGGAGAGACGGGTTGATGATCGTCTCATGTTGGCTGTAGCGGAGATGAACAAGTCTATGGCGGCCGACCGAAAGAAGGCGAGAAAGGAGATGAAGAAGAGGGTATCTTGTTCCATAGCTGCTTTGGTTAAGAGTCTTCTACGTCGGGATAAGGAGAAGAGGAAGGCGCGTCGAGAGGCGAAGAAGAAGGGGCTTCCTACCCCTAGCTCTTCGAGCCTTTCTGATGTTCCAAACGCTTCACCTGATTCTTCTTCAGACTCTCCACCACCATCCTCCATGCAGGCAGCAGTTCATTAGTTCTTTCTCTTTCTCTGTTTATTTTATTTTATTTTCCTTCCATTTTCCTTTAGTATCCTTTTGCTTTTCTTTTAATTCTATTTGCTTTTATTATTCTTGTATGACTAATGTATGACTAATGGATTCTCCGTTCACTCTCTCTTCATATTCTGGAAGCGTTATATTTAGTGAGTTTTTGGTTACAGTGCCTTTATTTTAGTTGGCTCATGCTGTGACAATTCGGACTCCGCGGCTCACCACAAGTGTAGGGCCTTTGTGCCCTCATTCTTCCAAAGGGGGAGTATTTTTATTATTTTGTTAATTCATCGTATTTTTAATAGCCATTCTTAATTCTTTGAATTTTGTATTCTTTATTCTTTTCGTAACACTGGGGACAGTGTTCCTGCCAAGTGTAGGGCAGGGGCCCCCCCTTAAAAATTATTTTTTGCTGAAACTACTTAGTATCTACATAATAAGCTGAGATTTTATCAATGTTCTACTAAACTTTTGCATGTCGTTGACAAAGTAAGAATAGAAAAGGATGAAAGCTTGTTCTCTCAAGAGGTAACCTTTCTAATGACTTGTAGATTCATGTTTTTTAACTTCTTTATTCTCTTTATTAACATGAGTATATGACCTTACTCCTAATTCTATCTCAGATTTACTTATGGGTAATATTTTCTTTTCTTTTCCAAAATGGTGAGAATTCTTTTGGGTGAATATCTCAAATAGGGATTATGTAAAAAAAAAGAGAAAAAAAAGAAGCTTCAAAAAGAAAAAAAGAAGAAGAATCTTCTTTCGAAAAAAGAAGCATTATGAGGTTGCAAAAATTGCCTCAAAATAAAAGAAACAAACGAGAGTTTTTCCTTTTGTTTTTCTCCTAAATTCCCCGTTCTTCAAAGCAAAAGAAATCATGGTTGATTCAGAAACCCTTGAAAAATAGGGCTGAACATATAAAAACCATCGATGAGTGTCTTGGCCACATTCAGAAACTCTTGAAAAATAGAGCTGAATGATGGAAACCGGAAAAAGGAGAGATTACAAAATCCCTTATGTAAAATAGCCCGAAAGTTTTTGATCGGTTTTGAAATTGTTTATTTTATACCCATTAGTATGTTTCTGGTGGAATAAGGATGATTAAGTGATACTTATGAATTAGAGTCATATGGTTAGGAATATTTATCTAATTGTCATTCTAAAGTTTATCTGTTTTGTGCATAAGTATTTATTCCTTTCTAATCTTGTTTTGCTCGAGGACTAGCAAAAGGTAAGTGTAGGGCCTTGATAAGCCTCAGACTTATCATGTTTTAGTATACTTAATTATAAGATTATTAGCCAAATTAAGGTTAGAATAATTAATATTTATGCTATATTATGTATTAAGTCTATTATTTGTTCAGATTGATGTTTTTATATGTTTTTCCATACAAGGAGACATTTCTGACCACAATGCCGGACATAAGGCCGGATCATACCTGCACGGCACAAGCATGGAGCAGAAAAGCACTCTATGCCGGGTACGTTGCCGGGTATATCCAATCCGGCATAAATGAGAAAAGTCGCCTCGATTGACCAGACGATGGCAGTTAATGACCGTTGCCAAACCAACCTATGCCGGGTATGGTGCCGGACATATCCTGTCCGGCACAGGTACCTTTTCGCGCAGATTTGGCGGTTTCGACCGTTAGCAGTTGGGCACGTGGTTATTATATGCCGGACATAATTTGCACGGCATGACATCCGGCACGAGAAGAATGTGATGCCTATAAATAGGACGAGGGGCTACACTTTTCAACACACTTCAACATCATATTACACTCCATTCATTACTCCATTTCCGCACTCCTCCAAGGTGTTGGTGTCCAAGGAAGTTCTATGCAACTTTCCACGCGAAGAGAAGAATCCATGGCGGGTTAAGGCTACATCCAATCTTCTTATCTCCTGTGTATCCTCTCTCTCGATTTGTGTGGATGGTGGAGTAGGAATTCCTTGTTTATTCTTTGGTTAGGGAATGAAACTCTCTTTGTAAACCAATGTGTTCTTCTTAATATAATTTTCAAGTTTATTATGAGTAAGGTTCTTATTGTAAGAGAATTGGTTGATCTCTTTTTCTTCATGCAATTTTTACTTGTGGAGGAAATCCCAAGTAGAATAGGTTAGACTCTCTTAATGATCTTCCTACTCTCTTCTTATGAATTAAGAGTTAGTAGTAAGAGTGAGAATTAACCCACATTTCCCATTACTTTGTTCATTTCGTGGCATGATATATGCTCGGATTGTTAATAGGTAGTGAGTTTTCTGTTTCCTTCTCGGAACTGGAAAAAGAATATGCAATTGACTATGCCGGACGCAATGCCGGGTAGCCATTGTCCGGCATATTCAATGTCTTTGAATATGCCGTGCAAGTGGTATCCGGCAGGACACCCGGCGTGTTCAGTTGTTGGTTAATTTGAAGGCTTGTGTTTACGTTTTGAGTTCATATTGATACTTAGATGGTTTTAACCCTGAATCAAGAATAATTCCTTGTAAACCACTTAGTTAGTTAGTTTTAATTAGGATTAGAAAATATTTCAATTTCCCCCCTTGTCTTAGAATAGGTTATTACCGGATTAGGACTAATTTTCTATAAGTCCCTTGGGTTCGATACTCTTGGTCGTAATTTGCTCATGCTATATTCCGACCGGGTTTTATTTGCTACCCGTAGTAGAGTTGTAGGATTAGTTTATTATTTTGTTCTTTTGTATATAGTTTATCCTAACAATTTCTCGTTTAGCACCAACTAACTCATAAATGAGCGGGTTAGGCCTGCAAGCCCCTGTGGGGTGCAGTCGTCCCACGTCTCGTTTTAGTAAACTCATAGTGTTCGTCACACGTTTAGTCATTGCTAATTATGAAGTATTTTGTTGTCGATCTCCTCTTTCATCGTTCCATAATAACATTATTGTTCTTCTTGAAGTTAATCAAGGGAAATCCATTTACTATGTTCCTGAGTATGGTATGCTCTAGCCCCTTTCTATATCCCGTACTGATTCGGTCTCTTAGTAATTGAGGTCTCTTTCCATAGAGCCTCTTATCTTGTTTCTCATGTTTGTTGTACTAGGAATGCACTTCCAGTTCCTTAAAGAATGGAAAGTGTGCTTCCCGTGAAATCTTACCTCACACGATCTAGACTACTGGCATAAATGCACAGTCAGCCTTCCATCTTATTCTCTTACTTATATCGGTCTTAGCTCATAAATCTAATTGCCTCAGTGTCAATATTTGACGGCTTACACCCACTGGTCGCTTCACCGCGTACCATGACTTAATCCCCTTATATAAATATTGTACTCACGACCACTACTACTGTGGTAGTTGGTCTTTACTCTGTTGCCCATTACTGGTGCAACTACTTACTCATTTATTCTAACATCTTATCTTATATTCAATCCCTTCTTGGTGTAAACACACTGGGGTTCTCCCATTTCGGTGTTTGGCGGTTGTCATACCGTGTTGTATTTTGTTATCTCCATCTTCATGATGTTGTTTATCATGCAATTTAACCGGTTACTGATGAAGTCATCTGTTGAGATATAAGCTCTTCTGAGCGTTGGTCAGTAGGCGTGCCATACTGTGCGCTATAATGGTTATCTCTGACAATTTCTGATTCTTAAATCCCGGTGTTGGGTATGAGGTCTGTCATCTTATGCTTCCATCTCAACGCTTCGTTCAACACTTGTTGACTACGCCACCCGCCAATGCTTAGCTATACCTGGGTGTTAATGAGGTAGGCAAACATTACTATATGTCATTCATTAGTTTGTTTGACTCGACTCTGCCTGCTCTGTGGGGTAGTCCTCTGAGCTTCCCTTAGGTTTTCCCTTCAAGGTTCTGAATTGGTGTTCTTACCGTACTGTCAGTTGTTGTTGTTGTAGTAGGTTGTGCCGTTGCCAATATTTTTATCGTTTAGCGTTCTGTTCAAGTTCAGCTCCCTGCTGACTGGTGTGTCGACTCAATTTATCATGGTCAGGCCATCAGGCCTTTCCAAGGTCTCACCTCCTTGTTCTCATGGATTTACAATCCGCTATTATTGTGTATCACAGCTGTAGCGTTCTACTATTTTTCCATGATGGCTTTCCGGGTAGGTTGACCGTGGTAACACTTGCTATGGCGAGTGCGCCATGCAAGATGGGCTACTGGTACTATGTACGTTGGTAGTGGTACTTCCACCTAGTTCCTATATCCTTGGTAGTCCTCGGGACTCCTTCGATGTTCTCTTATTTTTGATAACTGACCATCTGGCTGTTTCCTTGTCGATTTGACAGTACTGTCACTTATCAGGGCGTTCCTCTTCCTGAGGGAATCCCTTGTTATGCTCCTCATGTCTTAGTCCTCGCTCCCGTCTCCACGCATTGTCGTGGGTACTAAGTAATGATTCTTCCTCAGGTACTACGTCGTAGTCCTAACTCGGTATAGATTTGTACACGTTCTTATTGTCGCCTGCGCTATGTCGGCCAGGTTTTATAACCTTCCTTATTGTATGGGGTCGGGAGTTCCCATTTTCAGCTGAAGCTTCCGGTAATCTTAACTCTCATGCTTATATTATCCCACTGCTATGCCCCTTCGGTCCACTGTCTGATACTCATGTCGCTTATCTTATCTTATCCATTGCACTCGTAGTGCTTCCCTCATTATTGGTATGGTGGGTTATTCGACTGCGTAGGATGTCGACCCATGTCGCCGGTAATTACCGTTCCCCTATGGGTAGAATTCCATTGGTAGTGCTTATTCCACTGTTGCGCTCCAAATAAAACGTCCAAGTTTTCATAAACTGTTGTACAACAGGAAGTTTCTCATATTGTTTACTGTTGACCAACTACCAGATCAGGTTTCCCCGAGTAAGAGAAGGCTTTCTTCTCTCTGGCGTTTTGTTCCACGTATTCAAGGTTAGGGATGTGGAGGGCGGCCTAGGCACTGTGGATATCCGGTAGACACCGGGAAGTCCTAGCTAACGCACCTCTCACTCTATCACTCAACCCTTAACCCACAACTCAAACTCAACCTCAATATCCTCCTAAGTTCGGTAATTCTTATCTTCAGAGCGTAACTACGCTTTGATACCACTTTTTGTAACACCCCATCTCAATCCAATCGTGGTTTCCTCAACTTAACAACATACATACAAATATCACAGCGGAATCCAATACACTCCAGGACCTTGCCACGGTCTGAATGACAGAATATACCGAACATTAGTACTTACAAGCCTTAACCAAATACATATCAGTCTTACAAGCCCCTCACATCCTATACAACTTACTAACTCAAATGCCATACGAGTGTACATGCACAACTCGTAGGCCACACTTAACCCGTAACACACTTACCCCGTCTTACTCTCATGGTGATCGCCTCCTTTCTTACACCTGCGAAATAAAAACAGCCCCCAAAGGGGGTCAGCACGAATGCTGGTACGATCCTCTCATGGCCCCCAAGCTAACGTGGCTACGACGACTAATTGTCGATAGCATGGAGGTTGATTAGATGCACAACATAATAGAAAGTGCAGTAAACATCAAACCATATATGAACAGTCAAAGTTCAAACACAATGAACGTCTTAAATGCGTTCCCTTATTTATCGAGTCAGTTATTTGACTCCTTACGTTATAATTCCTCTTATTCTCACTCCAACCTTATCTTACCTCAGTCTTAAACCTTTATCTTAGTCTTAGAAAACAAACCATCCTTTAAATAGAAATGGTTGTAGTTTAACTCCGTCTTAGATTACAAACCATCCTTTAACTAGCAATGGTTGTACCTTATCTCAAACCTTAACTTAATCTCATAAAACAAACCACTCTTTAATTAGAAATGATTGTATTTTATCTCAATGTTTATTTTTGTCGGGTTAAAAGCAACCCTAGCCAATGAGCTAATAGCTCCATTGGTTGAATAAACAACTTATCTTATAATTTAGGATTTGGGTGATCCTACCGCACCATCTTAATGCCACCTACCTTGGATTGAATATCCAATGTAGCTGAGCCGGCAACCGACCCTAGGCTACAAGTCCGAAGACAAGTCCTCAAGTGGAGGTCGGATCAGCTTTGGAACCGACCACCTTTTCCTTAGCATGCATGACCGGAGTCAGTCCCGGGTTCCTCACTCCCCCCTTAAGTTCCAGTTAGTAGAAGTCTCAAGACAATGTTTGTTGGTTAACCTCTTTCGGTTATCACAAACTAATATTAGGGAGCGTTCCTCAGTCTCACTCAATTCCTTACTAAACGTCGGTTAGTAAGTTCTCACGGTAGGTTGTGTTAGTTTTCAAACATCACACAACAATACAATATATGTATAACATTCCGGTTGCATGCATTATCTTGTTTAGTGAGCACACAAAAACAGATAGCACACAAGCCGAGGGACACCTCGTTAGCAAGCAGGTCACAAGAAGAAAACTGTACCGTTCACCGTGTTTCGTTCGGTTGCTTACTCTCCTCCGGAGTCAAAGTTCTCAAACCCTAAAACATTCAGTCAGTTTTGGGGTAGTTAATTTTAACTTAACTCAATTTACTTAACTTACTTAGCCCATATAAATCCCCATTCTAAGTCTCTTAAGTTTTACAACTTAACCTTACAAACTTAACCTAAGCATTGCAAGCTTTAACTTAACTTAATTCCTTAAGTCCTTACAGTTTAACCTTCACCACTAATGTTACTTATTTCTCATTTTATCTTACACTTGTTCATACCTTCTAAGGCCTTATAACTCCACCAAACAACTCTCAACAACCTTATAACATTACTTAACAATCCCCATCATTTTCTAACCTTAAACCAAGTTTTTGGTCAAAACAGCACCTTGTCCGAACTTGTGTCCGGACTTCCCAAGTTCGGACACTGGTCGAGACCCTGAAGGTTGCTGATTGCGAGATGTCCGAACATGTGTCCGGACTTCCCAAGTTCGGACACAGTTCGAAGTTAATCCGGAAAATTGACGTAGTGGTGTCCGAACTTCCATGTTCGGACGGGTAGTTCGGACGCCAGTCGAAGATCAGGAGACTCGCGCTCTACAGGGCATGTCCGAACGTCCAAGTTCGGACGGTAGTTCGGACGTGCCCAAACACCCCTTTTCCATGTCTTTAAACTCTTACTCAACTTCTCAATTCCACCAAATCCCTAACATCAATTATGATTTATCCTTAGGTTTCTAAATGGTATTTCATGCCTATATAACCATGATACCAAAATGTTTCCTCATCACCTTAAACACAACTCTTCATTTATCTTGATCAAGCAACACCCTCCTTAAACATTTTCACCTCTTTTGTCCAACTTTCTCACCATTCCTATGTCCATATCCTTCTATCACCCATACCTCATCACCATCTAAACTAAACCTCATTAGTCCACCACTAAAATCACCACCGCCAATACAAGTCCCCAAAACTCTCGTTGTTTTACTCTTTAGCTCATACCTAATCATCTCAAAACATCATACATCATTTCCTCTGGATTTTTGCTCAAATTCTTTTCAATGACCCTTAATACACCTTAGGACATACTAGCTCACCAACACCACCTAAACACTTGTTTTCTACACAAATTTCGCCATAGCTCCCCTAGTATTCCATCATGCCCATAAGCACAGTTTTCCTCATTCAACCATCCCACACACATCAAGTTCTTTTTCATTATGTCTTCTCACCCAAATCAACTCATTCACAATAAACTCAATATCGTGCAATAACCTTAAATTGCATAGCACTAATGCTCCTAAATGACATGGCTCTTAGGCCCTTAAACGACTTAAACTTAAACACTGAATTTCCCACAATAATTGCTTTCAACCTGAAAATACACACAGCAATGCTCCCATAGCAACATAATGACCTTAAAATCCATCTTAAGCTTATTTTACTAACTCATTCCCATTGGCTCCTTAGTCACAAGTTCCTAGGCTTGTTTAAATTCTTTTTCCTAGGTTCTATAACCCATTACATAATGTAAGCTTTAAAGCTACATTAGTACTCATCTAAAACTCATTCCTTAAACTTAAACCACCATTAGGTAAGCATTTTACCTTGTTTTCTCAAGCTTATCTCCTTAGGCCTTCTTCTTGAATGAATCTCGGCCACCATTAAGTTCCCTTTTCCAATGTTCTAATCAACATTCAATGACTCACATGAGTGCTAACAACACACTAACCTTAAGGAATGAAAACCTAGGTTAAAATGTGTTTTAAGGTATAAAAGTGGATGATTACCTTTGAAGTCTCAAAGTAGACTTGGGTACTGAATGAAAGAGGACCTCCACTAGTCCTTGGTGAATAAATCAAGCTAGAACAAGGCATAAAAACAAGGCCTCATGAGTAGTAATTTTCGGCCATGTAGAAGAAATGGTGGAAACATGATTTTTCTTACATTTTCCTTACCTAGAATCAATGGAGAAGACAATGAACACCTCAAGCTTGCTTTTCCTCCTCCAATGGCGATTTCCCATGGCTCCAAATTGAGGCTTTTTGAATTTTGAAAAGATAGAAAGATAGATCTTGGTCTAACTAAGAGAAATCTATGCTCACTTTTTGATTTGGAGCAAAGATGAGCAAGTTATGGGCAATTGAAGGTGAGGCATCCATGGGGGCTGCTCCCTCGGTTTGGAGCAGAAGAAGAGAAGAAGAAACCAATGCAGAAGAGAAGGGAATGAATAAGAGAAGAGAGAGAGAAGAGATAAAGGTGGAGTAAAATATTTGTTGCTTTCCAAATAATGAACTTCCTCCCTCTTTCCCTTCTTTTAACATATTGCATTTGCTGGGTGGTATTCCCCACATAAAACCGGCCCCCTTTATTAAATAAGGCTCCTTAAGGCCTTGTTTGGCCACTTAGCTAATTAAAGTTGACTTAAGTCAAAACTAGCACTATTTGAGCACTATTCACTAACTGATGCACATATTCGGGAAATTTTTGGTTTCCCATTGATCTAGGCTTCTTATTGTGATACTAATTTGTACACATGTTGATTAAGGTGTAATCATGGGCATTTAGCCAATCAAAACTCATTTCTAAGACAATTGCTCAAAAAGGTGCTAAAGAAGTCTTAAAGCACGTTTTGTGTTTAAGCTCGTTTTTGAGCTTGGTTTTCTTTAGTAATTGATTTAACATGTCCATTAGCATGTTAATAAGATCTCATAATGATATTTGGGTGCTAATCAAAGTCACTCCAAGCTTAGAGCACATTTTTGCCCAAATTGCCCTTAAGGCGTTTCCTTATGTTTTCCTTGGTTTAAATTGTCTACCAATCCTTCTAAGGCATGTTTTGGCCTTATGGCATCATAACTTGATGTTTACTTAACATACTTAGGTTTGGGGTATTTCACCGAATTTGTATCGGCGTTAGTTGGAAGATACTCGGTACATTGTAGTGTAAGTGTATAATGATCGTTGGACATGGAACGGGATTTATGTGTAGTTGCTTGGGAGTTTAGTCCATCAGACCGGTACAATGTATGTATGTTAGCCTTGCTAGCCACGTGGGTGGCTAACGGCGTGTAACACCAAGGAGTTAAGTTATGTTGTGAGTTATAATTTCCGCTGCAAGGTGTTGTTAAGTGTGTTGTTAGTAGTTGGGGTGTTACAAAAAGTGGTATCAGAGAGAAGTATCGCTCTGATGACTGAATTACCGAGCTTAGGGAGTACCGAGTTAGGATTTTAGTACTTTGGGTTAAGGGTTGAGTGATAGCGTGAGAAGTACGCTAGTTAGGAGTACCAGTGAATACTGGAAACCTACAATATCCATCCCGCCCTCCACAAACCCTATTTTATAACTCGGAAAGAACGCCAGAGAGATGGAAGTCCTCTCTTACTCGGGAATACCCGATCTGGCTGTTATTAAGCGTCCTTATAAGTACGGAGAACCTGTCACACGGTAGATCCCGAAAGGTGTGAATCCCGAAGACGGTCTCCAATTTAACAATGTCTGCCGCATGAGGTAGCGAGAGTGAAGAACCTTATGCATAAGAAAATAGAATTTCCGGCAACCTGGGTCGACATGCGAAGCAGTCGAGGACAACCAACTTGCAAACACTAACCGTGCAACTGTGGCGAAGTGAAGTAGTAGAACCCGAGACGAGTGTCTACGGGACTACAATGTTGACTAACACACCAACGGTACACCAACCGAGCAAGGAACTACAACGTAGTGTGAGGAGGATACAATACTAAGTAAAAAGGGGTCTCCCAGAATGGGAAACACCCTAGTTGATAGTTACCGGGTGCAAATAGTGAGAAGTACCCAGAAGATTTATTGCTAAGGTTGTAAGATCAAGCAAGGGCCAGCAAGGCCAATGATGTTGGAGCGGGTCAAAGCAGTACCGCAACCGATGTGTATTGAACCAGTAGCCAGTTAGCATGGCGCACTTGCCATGGCAAGTGCTGCTATAACAAGGCTGTACGGGAAATTTTTAAACAACTACCGGTACTTAGTAAAGTACCATGAAGTTAAGTGGGATTATCATAACCGTGGAAGGGCTTAATAGCCTGACCTCAGTACTTGAAAACACACCAGTCAGCAGGAAGCTAGACTCGGTTAAGGCAAGGAAACGTTGTAAAACAAGGAGAATTTTTCTTTCAACTTAAATCCATTTTCAAAGCCTTTTTCATAACCAGACTTCCTTTCAAACCCATTTTATTTCCAACCTTCTTTTAAACTAAACCAGAAGACCTACACAGGCCTCAGTGCCACATGGTAGGTAAGTTATATCCAGTTACTTTAAATAACCGGATGGAAACCGGTAAACCCAAGGGTAACAACCCGAGGAATGGATTGAGTTCATAATAATACAACAGTGGACACATTTCCCTTGATTAAGTTCGGGAAGCATGGAATGCATATTATCACAGGATAATATAAGAGGAGCTGACAACAGAATACTTCACCTACGCGTGTGACGGACACTACGAGTGTACCAACAATAATGTGGGACGACCGCACTCCGATAGGAGCTTGTGGGCCTGACAAACCTTCTTATGGGGTAGTCGGGTAAGTAGCAATGTATCAGTAGGATACCCCATGTATGTATACGAGTGGAGTCTGGAACACGGGAAGTAGTTGACTCCATACTACGGTCCGAAGTGAAAGTCAGACAAGAGTAATAAACTACCATCGAATGGTTGAAGTAAAGGAACCCAGTTAAGTTAAGAGGACTAAAGGGATTAGTGAGTTATTGCGAGGAAATGTTTAAGAATCTAGAAGTGTGAAGTGCACTGGCTAGTAAGTAAAGACATCGCATATGTCTCAAGGATCTCGATGGATGAACACAATAGCTGGAGTAAGTACCCAGCCTATATATGGTGAGGCAGATGCCTACTATGGATATGTTAATGTGCAATGATCGGGATGAGACTCCCGAGATATCAATTTCACTAAAGAGGATATTTAACCCAACAAAGAACGCAGAGCGAAGTAGTAAATTAAACATACCAATGAGTGCAAGCCAGATGAAGTGGCATAACCTGGTAACACCCAGGAACTATCCTTAAAAGGGTGTTCGGGTCAACAGCGGTTAAACGAGTTAACGTGACAGAAATGCAAAGGGTTGAAACTAACACCCGGTTTAAGCATAAGTCGTCAGGAAGAAGTCTGACATCCTTGAAGGAGCATCCCATGAAAGGAACAACGACCTTGTCATGGAGCCCAATACAACCTATAAACCGTGTAATATGTACGGGGAAGTAAATGTGTGTGAACAGCCTACAATGAGTAGAGTTCGAGACAATAAGGCTTATAAGCCACAAGTGGAATATGTTAAGGAAATCTTATTGATCACAGAGATTTATGTTATATAAGTAAGTAAACGGATAACGAACCACTGCTTCAAGAGTGGGGATACCTCGTGATATGTGAGACCGCAACAGCGGTAGTTATGCGAATTAAGTTCAGGGAATGTGTTAAGAGTTGACCATGTTGTTACTACGAAAAGAGTTGCACCAGTTGTGGAGACTGAAAGAGGGATAAGTCAATAGCAACCACCATAGGTGTGGGATGCCAAATGTGTAATGAACAACGCTCAAGGAGCATAAAGACTCGAAGAGTAGAGTATTCAGCAGTCAGCCGAGTAAGTGGCAAAACACAATGTAATTGTGGAAGCTAATATAATAGCAGATGCAGTGCGAGTTAATGTTATACAATAAGTAACCGCACGGTGCGCAGTAAGCGACCGTTGCATAAGTATTGTTAAAGAATAATGTGGCAAATAAGACTAGTTATGAGTGAAACTCAATGGGCATACAAGGTAAGTGATAACAAACCGACAGGGCAATAAGCCAATGGTCGGTACTATGTGATAAGGAACACAGTATGAATTCCTATTGCAATCACATAAGAGATTTACTGTCAAGAGTTTACGCCTCTGCACTCTGTATGACTGAGTGTTTTGGTATTGCACTTGTGCGGTAATGATCGAGTGTGATAGCTAGGAAGTTTGGGTAATGTCAATTGTGATGGAGGAACAAGAATTATGGTGTGATAAAACCGATGCATAAGAGAAGCACGGTTGTACCAACCAAAAGGTCCTTGATTAGCATAAGTGACTACAGTAACACGATTATTAAATCTGTATGGAATATACCACAAGTGTTGGAAATAACCGAAAGAGTACTACACGCTAGGTAGTTACTCAAACTCAACCGACTGTAAGTCGGAGGAAGTCAAGTAAATCATTGTGGAATACAGCAAATTATCATGGAAGTGGATAATATTTTTGTAACTCACCGAGTTCGCTCATGGTAAGTGAAACCACGCGTGGTTGAGAAACCGTTATTACCAAGATAAAGGTGATAATCGGAGATGTACTATACAGTAAGAATGACGCATGGGGCAAACTAAGCTCTAAAGTTATCTGGAGTTACGCAGCAGAAACTGGTGAGCAGTGATTCAAGTGTTGAATGTGAATAGTGAACATGAGTGAATGGCAAATTAATGATGCCTAAAGGCCTCACAGGCCAGAATCGAAACCAGTTAAGAGTTAAAATAAACTCTAGTGAGAATTCTTGGTTAGGGACTAAACTGCCAATATGGCTAAGATCCTCAAACCAGAACACATTGTATAATAAACCGCGTGGAGATTAAACACTTCACGACGGTAGAACGTTTAAACCAGTGATTAAGTGATTGATTACGTGGGCGTAATCCCTTTTAAGGGGGGTAGAGCGCAAAACCGTTTAGTGTGTTTTACCGTACAAGTGTACGTGAACTATGGTGTGCATAGCACAAAATGAGTTGTTCTGATGATTGGTGCGTGTGTTACATAAATATACACATTCATTCATGGTTTAATTATGGTAATTGCGCACAGAAGATGCGAATACCGTTGTGATAAGTGTGTTTATTTTGTTAACAGATGTGTGTGAGAGTATAAGTATAAGGGAGTAGAAAAACTCCCGGGGAACTAAAACCCAGACAGTATATGTTCATATGATACCAAATGTAATATGGTGTATTATATTTTGATAAAATATATAGTGTTTATATACATACGGTGTTGTGACTCATGAAGAGGTAAAACCAATAAAGAACCTAGTAGGAATTAAATTCCCTAGGTAACTTGGACTAAGTTGAAATTGGGTGTGATTGATAGACAGAGTTCTATCCCTTGGAGATGTAATGATTATGACTAGATGGATTAAAAGATAGAAAATGGTATATGCTTGAATTAGTTGTTGTTTGAAAACAAAGTGGGAGGTGAAACTTGATTATCATGAGATCAAGGGAAGCCGAACACAAATTGGGGTGGAAAGATAGTTCAACACTGATGCTGATCACATCAGGGTTGGATGAATCTTGAAACTCCCTATAAGTGGTCACAAATAATCACATCAAGAATAAGATGTAGTTAACAATAATTGGACTTGGAGTTGTATTGAATTTTCAAAAGAATTTTAAATTGGGTTTCAAATTTTCAATTGGTATTTTCAAGACTTCAATAAATATTTTTAATATTCTTAAGTGTTACTTTCAAAGGAAGGACTACTTTGATTTGACCTTGTAAAGGATTTCCAATTAATATCCTTCCAATAAAGGATTTCGTTATACTTAACCTCATATAGAGTATTTTCGTATTACTTGCTCACGCTGAGGACGTATGAGCCTTTGTCTTCGGACCGGTGACATGAGAAGTATATTTTAAAGATGTATGCAATTGTTTTGATCTCCCAAAAGAACGGGGACCAGTGTCCATCGCGACCGGTTCTGCGGGATCACAGTGTATATGTACTCAACATGGGTCTCGAACCCATGAAGAGATGGAAAAGGAATTTCTGGTTGATATACATGCTATGACATGTTGTGTGGTATGTGTAATAATTATTATTTTGACCTTGAGTCCTAATGTGGTTAAGTTCCAAAAGTGTTGTGTTTATCACCTATGTGTCTAAAGGATGTTATGTTATCAAGACCTATGAGTCTACATGTTGTTATGTTACCCAGACCAAGAGTCTAAGGGTTGTTACGTATGTGCAAATGTTGTTAAGGTACCCGGACCGTTAAGTCCGAGGTTGTGATGTAAAGTATGGTTGTTATGGAAGTTTATGTTGCAAGTAATCCCCGTATCCTAAACCAATGATGTGTGGGAAGTGTGAACTCTGAGGACGAAGTTCTTTTAAGGGGGGTAGATTGAAATACCCCAAACCTTAATGTGTTAATTAATTATGTAATTATAATTTTCTAAGGCTAATTAAGTCCTTAAGATCATTGGTGAAGAAAGGAAAACCATAAAGAAAAGGCAAATGCGTAAAAGTCCCAAAATGTGAAAATACGTATTTAATTATTTTAGGAGGTACATAACCTTCATTAGGGTTATAATTATATTTTTATACCCTGATTACACATTAAGAACATGTGGGAAAAATTCCGGAAGAAAACGGATCCAAACAATACGTTAAAATGCTAACGGAGTCTTAAAGCGCGTTTTTGAGAAAACCCGAAAACTTGACTTTAAACAGTTAAATGACCCCGTAAAAATAATAGTTGATTATATAAATATAATTAAATATTAATGGGAGGTTAGTAACCATTAAAATAAAAGAAACGAGAAAATTCCGGAAAACGGTCCCGGTTAGTGAATAGTGCTAAACCGGGTAAATAAACGAGCGTCTTCTGTTAAAGGACGAAAAACGCTCCAGCGTGTTTATATTAGTGGGCCGGTTTTATTAATGTAGACAGCCCACTCACACAAGACTAGTTAAATAATTAATTAAGTCAAAAAAGCTAAAATAACAAAAAGGGGTACATATACCCCTGATAAGTGTCCAAATGAGCATGATTTATAGGTGTATTTCATATAATATATTAGCACTTTTCTTGCTCATTTCTCCATTTCGGTTAGTTTTCCTCTAGTTTATGTTTTATTATTATCTCACAAATTTATTGGTTAAACATGAGGAAAACCAAGCTAGGAGTAAAGTAGACGAAGAGACGAACGCATAGGCGCAAACGGCTCAAAAACGGAGTCCAAACGAAGATCTAGAGCTGGTCAAAGTTCGAAGGAAAATAGGTCACGGTCAAGCTTACAACCTAAGGCAACCGCCTAAACTCAGGCGGACGACTCACATATGCAACCGCTTGAAAGCAGGCGGACGTGAGTACCTGCAACCGCTTGAAAACAGGCGGACGAGAGTGAAGGAGACCGCCTAATATGAGGCGGACAAGACTCAGACAGCGGACGTGAGTGAGTACCGCATGGATTTGGGCGGTCGTGAGTAAGTTGGACCGCGAGAAACCAGGCGGACACAGAGAGGACCGCATGAAATGAAGCGGACAACAAGCGGACGCGTATAAATGTCCAATAATTAGCGCGAGCTTATCTTCTTCGCCCATCGTCGTCCGCAACTTGCCTCCGCTGACTGTCTCCAACTCGCCCACTGTCTCAATTCATCCACTGCCATATCCATCTACTCCGCACCACTGCCTTATTTTCCTCACGCGTGAACTCTCTGTCCCCTGTAATAAATGAGCAATCAATCTGCAAATCCTATCCTATCCAGCTCTTTCTGCCCGCCTTCCTTTCTCCTATATAAACGCACCTACCTTCTCCTTTCATTTACACACATCCTCCACCGACACATCCACGACCCAACATACCACTTCACCACAAACCTCACGCCATCTCATTTCTCTTCTCCCGCCTTCTCCATTTTATTTATTTCTACATTCCACCATATCCACCTCTAGTCTACGTATACAAAATAGCAGAACGAATACAGGAGTGACTACAGATGATTTCTATTACTCTTGTTCCTGTTTATCTATTTAATATGTTAGGCTAGAATATTTATACTCTGGGAACGGTTATTATGTGTTTGTATTAATTATGCAATATTTTTACTGGTTTAATTTGAATATAGTTTGTTGTGTTTTAAAGCTTATCTCTCGCCTTTTTAATAAATGTCATGAGTTTATTAAATTGCTTGCTAAGTCTATTTTGATCAGACCAGGTGATAAATAGATAGGTTAATTAAGCCGTAAATTTGGAGAAATCTTATTATGATTTAATAAGTTAGTATTTTCAGATGCATAAATAATTTCTCATATCTAAACCGTCCGTTTACACGTATTGTGCTTGAACCTTGATTAGAACCTTGCATTTTCAGGTAAACGAGTTCTTTTGAGGCTATGATTTAGTCCTTAAAATAATAAGAGGAATTTTGCCAAACAATTATATTAAACCAGTAGAGATAGCATAATTAAGCAGATTATTTAACCTGACCCAGAGTCCCGTTTAATTTATTTATTAACTTAGTTTATTTTATCTTTCCTTTTTATTTATTATACAAGTCAATTAATCCCCCCTTTTTTGTGACACGCTTAGGTACTATTATATGTATATTAGTCCCACGGTTCGACATCCGGTCGCTTACATTTCACTATACTACCACGACCGGGATTTGTTTGCAGCCCGACGTTTATTTTGAGTTTTTAATTTCTTTTCTTTTATTTTTACACCAGTTTAACCACTCACCATATAACGTCTGCAAAATGGCGCCGTTGCCGGGGACTAGTTTATTCTAGTCCCTAAGCCCCAGATTATTCACTTGTTATATTAGAATATTTTGTTTATAATATTTTGTTGTTTATATTAATTATCTATCTTATATCTTGTTATATTATTTTTACGTTTGTTTTATATTTTGTTTTTATTATTAGTATGTTTGTTTTCTAATACGTTTGTTTCAGTAAGTACGTGAAGAGAAAAAAAAAAGAAGAGGCGTGTCCGCCTCAGTCCAAGCGGACTACCACGCGGACGCCACAGCTCGTCCGCCCAGCTAACCGCCCAACAAGAGGCGGACGCCACACCCAGCTAAGCCCCGCGTTTCAGTCTCTGTTCGAGCCCAAACTCAGCTCCACCTCGACCCGAACAGACGCCAAATCGCTCTAACTTCTTCATTTTCTTCATCGAACTGCTTATATTATTATTGTGTTTATTTCTAATCATTTTTTTTCTAAACTATTTCAGTAGTTACGTTTTATATTAAAAAACACAAAAAAAAACTGTAAGTGGCAAATGGAACAGGTATTCGAAGGAGAGTTTTGCTATTCACAGTATTTTTACTGCTCCGTATGTGGGGGAGCCCATGATTATGAGGATTGTCTCATTCCAAGAACAACTCTGGTTAGAAATCAACCAGATTACCTGGAGACTCGCCTACAAGAACGCAACCAAGAGCGAATAATTCAAGAGGTAGAAAACCCCACTACTAATGTAAGTTACTCTCTTCCCTCTACGGTCGCCTACCACCAGTTTCCATCCTTCTCTGTGCTCTATCCAGAAGATGAGGATACTTACATCCTTGAAAATGAAGAGAAGGAATTGCCATCACCTCCCGCCAATATATCCAAACAGAACGCCACTATCACCTTCGAAGAATTAACTTTCTCTGAAGATGATATCAATCAGCGTTCTTTCTACGAGCCTCACCTACAAAAGGATGATGTTTACATCCTCCAATTTGAGGAAGAAAAATCATCACCACCGGGTCTTCTGTTAGAACTACGTTCCCGGCAGTACCTCCTCAAACACCAGATTTTGTGGAGTATTAATTTTCTTATTTTATATGCCGAGGTAACGTTTTGTTTTGATCCAGGATAACGAAGCAGGCGTCTAGCCAAAGACGTTAAAGAAGGGCAGCTTCCCGGGAGGCAACCCTGATGTACTTTTATTTTATTTGCTTTTATGCTCTTTTAATTTTCAGGTTCTCTTTAAATTTTATTTTTGCTAACTTTTAACCCTGTTTGTAGTATAGTTGCTTCTAGTGTCTTATGCAGGTGCACCTTCATATCTACACTGCAACTAAGCTACGCTACTTGAGGCTGAAGCTCAAGTGTGGGGGAACTCCTATTAACGCAAGCAAAAATAATATCAGGAGAGTACCAGTTTCTTTAATTACGCTTTTATTTAAATAAAAACTGCAGAGGAGCGTTTATGTGCTTAAATGTTTATTTGTGATCTTTGTGTTATCTCTATTTTATCTACTTACCGAAAAGGTCTTCTGAAACCTTCCCTTGTTTTTCTGGTGAACAATGAGGACATTGTTCAATTTAAGTGTGGGGGAGTGTGCCCTTTTCGGTGACATTTTGTGCTTAAATGTTTAATCTCTCTGCTTATCTTTCGTTTGTCCAATTCAATATTATGGACCCTTTATATGTGGGTTGTTCTCTTTAAGAATAAATACTGTTATGAATTGTGGGATTAATGGTACAAATTTTAAAATTTTGATTACTTTTGAGGAGCATTTTATATGCGGTGTGACCAAATAATCTGCAAATGGTTGGATTTTATTGCTCAGGGTTTCTTTCTGTCTTCTCTCTTAGGGATTGCTAAGGGGTGCTTCACTGTTAAAAAAAAGAGAAAGAAAAATACAAAATAATAAGGGACTTGCGAGACACCATTGGTAACCAACAAAGAGAGTTGAGTGTTCTTAAATACAAAGGCGTGCCTACATTTTCTCATCCCTTATGCAAAAGTGAAACAAATGCATGAATCTATTTTTCCTTTTGTTTTCTCCTCAATGCCCATTCTTGAGAGAAGTTGGCCATGGTAAAAGTTCTCAGAGTCACCTAAAAGAAACATTGAAGTACCTTAGATCATACCCCGAAACTCTATATTTTATTTTTACCCTGAGCACACCTATGCCACCAGCAGTTGATTTTTCACACTCCTCAATAAGTTAAAAAGATCATGTTTATCCTACCCTTCATAATAATTTGTTAGTATTGAGCATTCCCTACTACTTGGGTACGTGATTTTGCTTGAGGACAAGCAAAAAGATAAGTGGGGGGTGTGATAAGTGTCCAAATGAGCATGATTTATAGGTGTATTTCATATAATATATTAGCACTTTTCTTGCTCATTTCTCCATTTCGGTTAGTTTTCCTCTAGTTTATGTTTTATTATTATCTCACAAATTTATTGGTTAAACATGAGGAAAACCAAGCTGGGAGTAAAGTAGACGAAGAGACGAACACATAGGCGCAAACGGCTCAGAAAACGGAGTCCAAACGAAGAATCTAGAGCCGGTCAAAGTTCGAAGGAAAATAAGTCACGGTCAAGCTTACAACCTAAGGTAACCGCCTAAACTCAGGCGGACGACTCACATATGCAACCGCTTGAAAGCAGGCGGACGTGAGTACCTGCAACCGCTTGAAAACAGGCGGACGAGAGTGAAGAAGACCGCCTAATATGAGGCGGACAAGACTCAGACAGCGGACGTGAGTGAGTACCGCATGGATTAGGGCGGTCGTGAGTAAGTTGGACCGCGAGAAACCAGGCGGACACAGAGAGGACCGCATGAAATGAAGCGGACAACAAGCGGACGCGTATAAATGTCCAATAATTAGCGCGAGCTTATCTTCTTCGCCGTCGTCCGCAACTTGCCTCCGCTGACTGTCTCCAACTCGCCCACTGTCTCAATTCGTCCACTGCCATATCCATCTACTCCGCACCGCTGCCTTATTTTCCTCACGCGTGAACTCTCTGTCCCCTGTAATAAATGAGAGCAATCAATCTGCAAATCCTATCCTATCCAGCTCTTTCTGCCGCCTCTTCCTTTCTCCTATATAAACGCACCTACCTTCTCCTTTCATTTACACACATCCTCCACCGACACATCCACGACCCAACATACCACTTCACCACAAACCTCACGCCATCTCATTTCTCTTCTCCCGCCTTCTCCATTTTATTTATTTCTACATTCCACCATATCCACCTCTAGTCTACGTATACAAAATAGCAGAACGAATACAGGAGTGACTACAGATGATTTCTATTACTCTTGTTCCTGTTTATCTATTTAATATGTTAGGCTAGAATATTTATACTCTGGGAACGGTTATTATGTGTTTGTATTAATTATGCAATATTTTTACTGGTTTAATTTGAATATAGTTTGTTGCGTTTTAAAGCTTATCTCTCGCCTTTTTAATAAATGTCATGAGTTTATTAAATTGCTTGCTAAGTCTTTTGATCAGACCAGGTGATAAATAGATAGGTTAATTAAGCCGTAAATTTGGAGAAAGCTTATTATGATTTAATAAGTTAGTATTTTCAGATGCATAAATAATTTCTCATATCTAAACCGTCCGTTTACACGTATTGTGCTTGAACCTTGATTAGAACCTTGCTTTTCAGGTAAACGAGTTCTTTTGAGGCTATGATTTAGTCCTTAAGATAATAAGAGGAATTTTGCCAAACAATTATATTAAACCAGTAGAGATAGCATAATTAAGCAGATTATATTAACCTGACCCAGAGTCCCGTTTAATTTATTTATTAACTTAGTTTATTTTATCTTTCCTTTTTATTTATTATACAAGTCAATTAATCCCCCCTTTTTTGTGACACGCTTAGGTACTATATGTATATTAGTCCCACGGTTCGACATCCGGTCACTTACATTTCACTATACTACCACGACCGGGATTTGTTTGCAGCCCGACGTTTATTTGAGTTTTAATTTCTTTCTTTATTTTTACACCAGTTTAACCACTCACCATATAACGTCTGCAACCCCCACCCATCTCTCTCCTCCTTTATTTCCTTTTTCCTCTCTCTCTTCTCTCTTTCCTCTCTTTCTCCCATCCGTCTCTCCCTCCTCCTTGCTGCCGATGGAGTTCCCCCAACAAGCCAATAAAGGCTTCTTCACTTCCTCTTCATTTCCAAGCTCCATTTGAGCTCCAAATAAAAAACAAACCACATATCCTTCTTCCTCTCATCTTCCTCTATCATCCTCTCTTTTTGAAATTTCAAAAGGATGAAGTTGACCTCCATGGGTTTTCCCTAATTGAAGAGAAAATGGCACCAATGTGAAGCTTGGAGTCTCCTCTTCCTTCTAAGGTAAAAATTTCCAAGAAAAAGTCATCTTTCCTTCATCTCATGGTGTAATCGATTTTTCACCATTTTTGATACCTTGTTTTTCTTCTTGTTCTTGAGCTCCAAATTGACCCTTCAATGGTGGAGTAATTTCCTTCTTGATTCAAGGGTGAGAATCCCTCTTATAAACTTCAAAAAGGTAACCCTAACTTTGTATTCTAGCCCTTTTATTGAATTGAGATATTCCAAGGGTTTAGGTAATTAATTAAGTATGTTTTTGTGTTCTTGGATGTTGGGATGGAGTTGGAAACTCCATACCCTCCTAACCGATTTTGGAGAAGATGAGGAACAAGAGGAGAATTAAAGAGGCTTGTAAAATTGAGGTAAGGGATTCACCTTAAACCTTGTGTATAATTGTTTAAGTGTTTGGGATGGGTAAACAGATTAAAGAACCCAAAATGATGGATTTAAAATCTATGTTGGAATGTTTTTAATTGATTTTGGAGAGATTGTGAACAAATGTTTTGAATTGGTGATTGATATTGTGGTTATGGAGATTATGGTGGTTGTGTTGAAATACCCCAAACCTTGATATGTTGGTTAAATGTTGAAATATGGCATCTAAAGGCTAAAAAGTGCCTTAGAAACATCAGTGTACAATTTAAGCCATGGTAAAACACAATAAAACACTAAGGCACGGTTTGAGCAAAAACGTGCTCTAAGCTTGGAGTGAACTTGGCTAGGAACCAAAGAGCCTACCAAGACTTAATAATATTTAATTATGATTTTATAGGGCTAATTAAGTCCTTAGGCAACCTTGGTAGACAATGAAACCAAACAAAACATAAATAAATACTTTAAGGTCAATATGGGCTAAAATGTGCTCTAAGCTTGGGATAAGTTTGGTTAAGACCTAATAAGCTTACCAAGACTTTATTTATATGTTAATGAACATATTAAACCAATTACCAAAGAAAACCAAGCTTGAAAACAAGCTAAAACACAAAATGTGCTTTAAGGAGTCTTAAAGCACATTTTTGAAAAATTGTCTTGAAGATGAGTTTTGAGTGGCTAAATGACCATCATTACTCTTTAATTAACATGTGTACTACTTAGTATCACATTAGGAAGTCTAAATCAATGGGAAATCAAAAATTTCACAAATATGTGCCTTAATTTGTGAATAGTGCTCAAATAGTGCTAGTTTAAGTTATAAGTCAACATAAGTTGTTTAATTGGTCAACAAAGGCCATATATATGTTATATATTGAAGGGGCCACTGTTTTGGGTGTGTGAGTCATCACACTTGGCTTGCAAATTAAAAGAAAGAAAGAAAAGTAAGTAAAGGATACCTTTTTGCTTTATAACTTAAATATCTCCAAAACTTACCTCTCTCCTCACTTTCTCTTCTTTTCTTTTTGGTTCCCACCGTCTCCAACCTCATCCTCCCTTCTCCATTCTCGTTTTGCTACAGCAAGTAGCCATTCTCCATCCTTAAATGCTTGTAACTCATGGCTCCAAGCTCCAAATTCAATTCCGAGACTACCGTTGTCTTAGTTAGAGTAAGTTGTACATTCCTATCTTTTCAAATCTTCAAAAGCTCCATTTCGGTGCCATGGAGATTCACCATTGAAGGAGCTTGAGCTCATATTTCCATGCCTTGTCATTCTCCTTTGTTTCAAGGTAAGGAAAATCAAAGAAAATCCAAGTTCCCACCATTTTCTTGTATAACCGAAAATTCACCTTACAATGGTGTCTTGTCTTGCTATTTTCTTAGCTTAATTCAATCTTCAAGGGACTAGGAGGAGTCCTATCTTGCCACTTAACCAAGCTCTCTTTCGAATTCCAAAGGTAATCATCAAATTTTAGTGTTTTAAGACACTTATGTAAACCTAGGGTTTAACTATGAGTTTGAGTATTAAAATTAATGCTCATTACCCTTATATGTGTATTGGTTAGAAGATTGACAAGTGGTAAAACCTCCTTGCCGGTTTTCAACCAAGAAAGAACAAGAGAAAACAAATGGGAAAGCTTGGAAAACAAAGAGGTAAATGACCTCTCTTAATGTGGTTTATTGTACTAAGAAATTGAGGTATATTTGCTTAATAAATGACTTAAAGAGCCAATGGGAAATGAGCTAGAAAACTATCCACAAGGTGGACTAAAAATACATAGGAGCATTGTTGTGTGTACTTGCAGGTTGAAGGCATTATTATGTGGGAAATTCAGTGTTTAAGGTTTATGCAATTTAAGGGCCTAAGAGCCAAGCAATTTAAGTTTATGCACTATATTGTGATGTAGTGTAGTTAAAGGCTTAGTTGTGTGTAAAGGGCATTTCTTGTAAAGATGAATGTCTTGAATGGTTAAAGGATGAAAAACAATATGTTTGTGTGTAAGGAATGTGTATTAAGTGATTAAGTGTTCTTGGTTGTCTAAAGGTGAAAACCTAAGTGTTTGGGTGTGAGAGTTTACAAGAGAAGCTATGGCAAAATTTAGTTGATAAACAAAGGAGTTTATGTGATGAAATGAGATTTTAAGACCTAGAAGGTACTAGGAACTTGTTAAGTGTTAAGATGGTGGAAGAAGGTGAATCATGGTGTTCTTAGGTGTTAAGATGCCTTAGGCATAGTCTTGGAGATTTAGGGAACTAATGGATGACTTCTTGATACACCAAGGTGATGGTGGAGGTGTCGTAAAGTCTTGTGCAAAGTTTGGTGAACAATGAAAGTGTAACGCCTTGTGAAGGTTTAATTATGAACTTGTTGGAAAAACTTGAGGAGTGTGTGTAAAGGGGATGAGTGTAGTGCAAATGATGTTTAAAAGGGTGGTTATAAGGTAGTGAGGGAGTACTTTGGTTAGGTGAAGTTTTAGGCAAGAATACAAGTTACAAGTGTAAGAAAAAAATGTTCTAAGTGTTAAGGACTTAGTAAAAGTTGAGTAAAATTTTAAGGAATTTTTGGGATGTTTCGAGAGGGTTTAAGTGTGCCCAAAAGATGTTAAAACATGTGGGAGAACATGTGTAAAGCATAGGAAAAAATTGGGATGAATTTGGAGTTCAGAAAGAGGAGAAAAGCACATTAGAAAATTGGTTCTGCAGTGGACCGCCCCTACGGACCGCCCCTGTGGGGAGGTCCAGTGCAGAGAAGTGAAAAAAAAAAGAACGTGTAGCATCTGTTGTGGACGCCCCTGGGACCGCCCCAGAGGGGCGGTCCAGACCAGAAATGAAGAAAAAAAATTTGTTTAAGGCTCCTAATGATGGGGAATTGAATGGTAATGGTTTTAGATGATGTTTAGGCCTTGTTTGGTGACTTTTAAAGGCCATTGGAAGTATAAACAAGTGTGAGAGTGAATGTGTAAGTTGTGAACTTAAGATCACATAAATAAATTAAGTACAACAGGATGATGGGGTTAACTATGGGCATTAGATATTAAACAATCATGTCACCCCGATGTTAATGACAGTAATTGTGATGTTACCAGTTGTACGGGATTTGTTCGAGGAACCTAGGAGGACACAAAATAGTGGACCGTGGTGAAAGGTATGGTTTTCTTACAACCTGTGTCCTACCGGATTACACCGGCTTGTATGCCAATGTGTTTTTTTCTGAGTGTTTGCCACCTTGTAAGATTAAAACATGTAATGAGTTTATAGTAATTCATTTATGTGGCGCATCTGGTCTCCGATACCGTTAACCTCAAATAAGTGTCGAACCTTAGCTAACTAGAACTAGGAACACGAGAGAGATCGGTATTCGGAGTTAACGACCCAAACCTTGGGAACGTTCTAACCACGGCTATGTGTGAGTTAGTTGGATATTGTTGTTGTATGCAAGTGTGTGAACCTCCCTTGTGTGCTTAACTCGGTTATGATACCGTATGGTGTGTGGATGTGGTAGGCTCCATAATGGATCTCTAACTACTTATTTATAAGTATATATGTACTAATGGGGGGTGAGGAGTCCGGTCATGTTCCGGCCACGCGTGTGAGGACGGGAGTCGATGTCATATCCGGTTCGACTCTCTTGGTGTATGTATAGGTTGTATTCCAATTTGGTTTCAATCTTCCCTTAGCTTATCCAAAGCTAGTTTACTGACTCACGTCGGGCCACAGGGGCATACAAATGTTATTTCGGTGTGCTTGGGATTACTATATCCGACACACCTTGGGTTTAAGTTAACCGTTCGATATAACTGGACGGTAACGAGGTTGGTAACGAGCTTAGCATGAGATTGGCATTAATCTCTAGGCTCACTATGTATACTAACTATGGTGAAAGGTTCCTGTGTGAACCGACCTTATGGTGTTTTGTGTTGTTATTGTGCTAGGCAATTTCCCTTGCTATGCTATGATATGTATACGTTAGGTGTTTAAAATGAATGCGATGTTATCATGTGTACGCCGAAACAAGAAAGGTTTTGTTATGTTTTGTTATGTGAGGAATGAGATATGTTGTAGGATATGGAGTGTGTGGATCATGGAAATGAATCCCAGTTTGTGACAAGAGGCGTTTAAGGATAACCCGATTAATGGGTACGTGTCGTTCATTAAGGAAGTAGCTCCGTTTTAGAGGAGAGCCACTCTAGGGTTAAAGGAATCATTGGATGATTTGTTAAGTGTGGATGTGTTGGATATATGTTGAGCCCTATTGTTGGGTGTATGCAAAGTGTTGTGTGTTTATGGTTTGTATGCATGATTTAAATATAATCAACTGCATGCTAAGACGACAATTAGTTGTGCGTGGCCCGGTAGCATGTGGGCTGCGGGATTACCATACCAGCAAAGGTGCTGAGCCCCTTGGGGGCCACCCTTTCTCTCCTTTTCTATTTCAGGTACAAGTGGAAGCCGTTCGAGAGTAGGACGGGGTAGATGTTTATACATGGGTAGCCATTTAAATGGCGTAAGCATTGTAGGCGTAGTAAGACCGAAATTGTTATTGGCATTAGTTTGTAAATACTTGGTACGGTTGGAATGTATAAAGTATATGGGTTGTTGTTAAGGGAAGCAAATGTAACGTGTAGTTGCTCGGGAGTCTAGTCCATCAGACCGATACAAAGTACATGTATTAGCCTTGTTAGCCACGTGGGTGGTTAACGGCGTGTAACACCATTGAAATAAGTAATGTGATGAGTTGAGTTTCCGCTGCAATGTGTTGTTAAATGTATGGTTGTAGTTGGGGTGTTACAAAAAGTGGTATCAGAGCGAAGTATCGCTCTGATGACTGAATTACCGAGCTTAGGAAGTACCGAATTAGGATTTAAGTACTTTGGGTTAAGGGTTGAGTGATAGCGTGAGAGATACGCTATATAGGAACTATCAGTGAATACTGGAAACCTACAGTATCCTTCCCGCCCTCCACAATCCCTATTTTATAACTTGGGAAAGAACGCCAGAGAGATGAAAGTCCTCTCTTACTCGGGAAAACCCGATCTGGATGTTAATTAGTACTTCTGTGAGTACGGAGAACCGGTCATACGGTTGATCCCAAAAACTGGGAATCCCGGAGACGGTCTCCATCTGAACAGTGTCAACTGCATTTAAACAGTGAAGAATGGACAATCCTACATAAAAGAGAATGAAATTTCCGGCAACCTGGGTCGACATGCCGAGCAGTCGAGAATAACCAGTTTGCAACACACCAACCGTGCAACAGGCAAGAAGTGGATTAATACAACCCAGGACGAGTGTCTACGGTACCACAGTTGATAAATTATACACCAACGGTATACCAACCGACAAAGGAACTACAACGTAGTGCCCAAATAAGAGACAAGCCTCAGTAACCACGACAAATGCGTGGAATGGGCTACGAAGAGGATACAATACTGCAGACGTTATATTGTGAGTGGTTTAAGTGGTGTAATTATTAAAAGAAAGAAAAGAAATTAAAACCCAAAATAAACGTCGGGCTGCAAACAAATCCCTCGCAGTAGTATAGTGAAATGTAAGCGACCGGATATCGAACCACGGGACTAATGTACATATTATAGTACCTAAGCGTGTCACAGGAGGGGGGATTAATTGACTTGTTTTTATAAATAAAAGAAAAGATAAAAATAAACTAAATTAACAGATAAACTAAACGGGACTCTGGTTCAGATTAATATTATCTGCTCTTTCATGCTATTCCTACTGGTTTAATTGTAATTGTCTGGCAAAATTCCTTTTTAAAATATCTTAAGGACTAAGTCATAGCCTCATAAGAACTCGTTTACCAGAAATGCCCGGTCTATCAGGCTTCGAGCACTCTTATGTAAACGGACGTTAAATTCGAGGAAATATAATTGCATCTGAAACTACTAACCCATTAAATCATAATAGAGCTTTCTCCAGATTTACGGTTTAATCAACCTATCTATTTATCACCTGGTCTGATCAAAATAGACTTAGCAAGCAATTTAATAAATTCGCGAGATCTATTAAAAAGGCGAGAGAGGAGCTTTAAGCGTAACAAACTTCATTAAATTAAAACCAGTAAAAACATTGCATAATTAATACAGAAAATAATAATTATTCCCAAAGCATATGTAAACTAGCCTAACATATTAAATAGATAGACAGAGATAAGAGTAATAGAAATCATCCGTAATCACTCCGTCTCACTCTGCTATTTTGTATACGTAGGCTAGAGGTGGATTTAGTGGACTGTAAAATAAATAAAATGGAGAAGGCGGAAGGAGAGAAATGAGATGGTGGGTGAGTTGGAACTCCAGAGGAACCACGGAAGGAGCCTCCGGAAGGACACAGATGAAGGAGGAATGAAGCTCGTATTTATAGAGGAAGAAGAATCAGCAGAGGAGCAGCTCATTGATTGAGCTCGTTGATTGAAGCTTCACTGATTGCAGGGGACAGGAACAACGCGTGAGTGATTTCTGGTAGGCGCCGTCTCAATTTGCAGAGCGAGTTGGCGTAGAAGATAACCCGTTGATTTCCTACAGATTTACACGTGTCCGCCTGTTATGAGGCGGTCTCCTCTGTATGTTGTCCGCCTGAACAGAGGCGGTATCCTCTGTCTCAACCGCCTCGCGGTTGCATCTCTGTCGTCCGCCTCATATGAGGCGGTACTCTCTGTAATGTCCGCTCGCGGTCTTCTGTCTCTTGTCCGCCTGAAAAGAGGCGGTCGCCTCTATCTCTTCCGCCTGGCGGTTGCATGAGAGTGGTCCGCCCCTTAATGGGCGGTTGCATGCAATTCACGCGTGCATGTTATTCTTCCTCACGTGACCATTTTAATCCCTTATAAACATATGTATGTTTTAGGTATTTTTCCTACAATTTAACACATAAAATACATCAGTTAATATAATAACATAAATATAGGAAAAACCAAAGATAAGTGAGAAACATTACTAAAAATGCTGCAATTAATAAGGTGATTAAACCTTAAAAAGTCTATATGTTTTGCACTTATCAAATACAAAAAAAGGGGTCTCCAGAATAGGAAACACCCTAGTTAATGAATATCATGTGAAGACAGTGAGAAGTCACCTAGGAGAGTTATTATCAAGACAGTAAGATCAGTGAGGGCCAACAAGGCCACTGATGACAGTGCAGGTAAAGACAATACCCCAACCGGTATGTGTTAAACTGATAGCCAGCTAGCATGGCGCACTTGCCATAGCAAGTGCTGCTATAACATGGCGGTTCGGGAAATTTATAACCACTACGAAGTACTTGGTAAAGTACCATGAAGTTAAGTGAGATCATTATAACCATGGAAGGGCTTAACAGTCTAACCTCTGTAATAGGAAGTACACCAGTCAGCAGGAAGCTAGACTTGGTTAAGGTAAGAAGATGTTGTGAAACCATGAAAATTTTCTTTCAAACCCAGATTTATTTCAAACTCTTTTCTTTCAAAACCAGATTTTCTTTCAAACCAACACTTCTTTCTAACCTTCTTTTAAACCAAAGCAGTAAAAACCAAGGGCAGTTGATAAAGATACAACAGTGGATAAACCTTCCCTTGATTAAGTTCGGGAAGCATGGAATGAATATTGTCACAAGACAATATAAGGGAGTTGACAACAGAATACTTCATCTAGGCGTGTGACGGACACTACGAGTGTACCAACTGTGTTGTGGGACGACCGCACTCCGATAGGAGCATGTGGGCCTGACAGACCTACTTATAGGTTAGTTGGGTAAGTAACAATGTATCAGTATGATACCCCATATATGTATACGAGTGGAATCCGAAACACGGGAAGTAGTCGACTCCATACTACGGTCAACAGTATAAGTCAAACAAGAACTAAGGATTACCATGAATGGTTGAAGTTAAGGAACTCAGTTAAGTTAACGAGATTAAAAGGATTAGTGAATTCCTTTCAAGGGAATGTTTAAGAGTTAGGAAGTGCGAAGTGTACAAACTGTTAAGTAAAGACATAGCATATGTCTTAAGGATCCTCAGGGATAAACATGATAGCTGGAAAGCAGGGCAAGGCAGATGCCTAATGTGGACACATTAATGTGCAATGGACGGATGAAACTCCCGAATGAGTACCTACACTATCAGGAGCAAAAAGGCGTGGCTAACTGAATGTACCAATAAGTGTGAACTTGATGTAAAGGCATAACTTAGTAACACCCAGGAGCAATCCATAAAGGGTGTTCGCCTCAGTAATTGTTGCACGAAATGCATGATAGAAGCACAAGGGTTGAAACTAACACCCAGATTAGATATAAGTTGTCAGGAGATGGACTGACAAACCTAAGGGGCATCCCATGAAAGGAAACGGAATGCAACGACCTTGTCATGGAGCAAAATATGATATCCAAACTATGTAATGTTGCACAAAGAAGTACATGTATGTGGACAGCCTACAATGAGCGCAGCTCAAGGAAATAAGGCTTATAGGCCACAAATAAAATGTGTTATATAAATTAGATTGATTGCAGAAGTTTATGTTATATAAGTGAATAGAGTGGAGAACGAACCACTGCATTAAGAGTGGGGATACCTCTCGATATTGTGAAACCGCTGGAGCGGTAGTTATGTGAACCAAGTTCAAGAAATATGTTAAGGATGGACGATGTTATTATTGAAAGAGAGTAGTTAGCTTAGTAGTATGTGTGTATAAGTGTTTAATACCCCAGATCTAAAAATGGCGATTAAATTACTCTAATATAATTATAAAAGGCCTAATGGTGCCTAAAGAGTATTGGTAAAAAGAATAAAACCAAAAGAAAAGAGAAAACGCTTGAAAAGCGAAAAACGCTAAAATGCGCGTTAAATGAGTATAAGAGATATATGATCTCGAGGGGGTCCGAGATGGATTCCTAAGGCTTAGTTAGGCCTAATAAGTATACGGGAATGATTCCCGAAGGAAACGGATCCAAATAATGGATTAAAACGCTAACGGAGTTTTAAAGCACGTTTTTCGAGGAAACCCGAAAACGTGACTTTAAGTGGTCAAATGGACCCGTAAAAATTATAGTTGATTATATAACTATAATTAAGTATTAATGGAAGCTTAATAGCCATTAAAAATAAAGAAACGAGAAAAATCCGAAAAACGGGCCCGGTTAGTGAATAGTGCCAAACCGGGTAAAATAACAAGCGTTTTCTGTAAGAAAACGAAAACGCTCCAGCTCACACCTACAGGTGGGGGCCGATTTTAATTGGCTAAGTAGCCTCTCACACACAAATAAAGAAAAAAAGAAAAGGAAAGAAAAGAAAAAGAAGAGTAAAAGTAAAAAGGGATAAGTACTCACATTAGTCTCTCTCCTCCCTCACTTTTCTTTTCTTCCCCACCTTCCTCCTTCCTTTCCGATCGTACTCCCTCCTTCCCTCTGTTCTGGAACGATAATGGAGCCCACTCCATGGCTTCTACCACTTCTCCTTCTTGCCCAAGCTTGATTTAAGCTCCAAACTCAAAAATAATCACATATTTGTGATCCTCTCATCACCCTCTATCATCCTCTCTTTCAAAACTCGAAAATGGTGAGTTTTCATTTTCATGGGTGTTGCCCATTTGAGGAGAAAGCACATAACCTTGGAGCTTGAAGCTTCCTCTTTCACCCAAGGTAAAAATATCCAAAGAAAATGCATCTTTGTTTTCACCCTCTTGTGTTGGCCGATTTGGCAAGTTGTAATGCCTTGGTTTTTCCTTGTTTGAGCTATTCTCCAAGTCTTCAAATGGTGGTTGGGAGTTTCCCCTTTGATTCTTGATCAAAACCTCATCCTAGGGTTTCAAGGTAATCACCCATTTTAGAGCTTTAAGCATTTTAAATTAATGAGGTTAGGTGTTTTACTTAAACTCATTCTTGCCTTGTGTATTGAATGGGAGATGGGCAATTTCTTGGCCTTTGGCCGATTCTCAAGCAAGAGAAAGAAGAGGAGTGAAAAGAGTAAAGGCTTGTGAAGTTAAGGTAAATAAATTTACCTTGGAGCCTAACTTAATGCTTTTGGTATTTTGGGAAGGGTTAAATTAATTAATGAACCCTAACATATAATGACATGTGATTTGTCGAGATGAGGAAGAGTTGTAGTAATGCTTGATGCACTTGTGAATTAATGCTTGATTTAAGAGCCAAGGAGCTTTGCATTTAATGATGTATGTATTGTGTTACCTTTGGAGGAATTAATGAGTATTGATGGGTTTGTATGTGTGCTGATAGAACCCTTGTGGTTTGGCTAGTTTTAGGATGAATGTTGTGAGGAAATGAGCCTTGGGTAATGTTAAGAGATGTAGCCAAGTTATGGCGAAATTTGTGTAGAAATTTAAGTGGATTGAGTATGGTTGTGAGTGAGTAATGACCTAGAGAAACTAGGAGTTGATGGTGGTTGTTTTGGCTTAGAAAATCACCATCGGGAATACTTGTTTAAAGAGAGGAGATTGATGCTAAAATCTGTAGCAAGAACTAGTGTGAATGCCTAAGGAGCTTTAGGAAGAAGGAATGAGAATTTAAGGTTTTTAGAGTGAGTCATGGAACTTGGTATGAGGTGTGCATTATCTTGGAAGTTTTGGAATGGTTAAATGAAGAGAGAACAATAATGTAAGTATCAAGAGAGGTTAGAAAAATGCACAAGTGTGCATTAGTGCAAAAGGAGAATGCAAAATTGTGATTTTGGGCGAGAATTTGAGTAAGGGTTTAACCCATGATTTGAAGGGGTTTAGAGCATGATTAATGGTGATTAAACATGTAGAAATCTTGTGGAAAGATTAGGGAAAGATTGAGTGTGGATTAAGGGTTGAAATGGGGGTGAAAAATAATGTCTGTTTCAGGTTGTAGCAGGGTCCGGGACCTAGTCCATGGACAAGGACCCGGACCACCCCCTGTTTTTATGCCGAGAGCACACCCCCTGCTTTGGTCCGGGACTATACTCCAGGACAAGGTCCCGGACCAGGTGTTGTTTTTCACCCGAGAGTTAGTTAATGAATTGGTCCGGGACTTAGGATGAGGACCAAGTCCCGGACCACCCCCAGAAACCTACAGAGAGTATTTTAAAGGTTGTAAATGATGGGGGTTTGAATGTTAATGATGTTATAAGATGTTAAGGCCGTGTTTGGTAACATGTAAAGGCCTTAAGAAGTGTAAGATAGTGTTAGAAGTGTTTGAGAAGTGAGAACTCAAATGAACAAGAGTGAAACCAAGATAACGGGATAACGGGGTAACTACGGGAATAACATTTAATTATGTTCCGTATGATCTTAGTATTAACAATAATGTTTGAAACATTATCAGAGAACCGTGCGTGACCCGAGCTTGGTGAGATGACACGGTAAAAGTAAAAACCCCGGTGAAAGGTATGATTTTCTCATGCCCCGTATGCTAACCGAGTTACTCTGATTTGTGTGTTGTGTGCCGGCTTAATCAAGATTAAAGCATGAAAATAATCCCTTGTTTGATTACGTATGCCTTGATGTATGTTGTATGAGCTAACATACTTGTATGCCGGTGTGGTCTAACAGAGTGCCTAGACCGACTCATAGTGAGTATTGATTGACTAATAACCCGTAGTACGGGTAGTCTCATAAGCAATGGAAATATGCAAACTCACACAAGCTATCGATTAAAGTATAACGATAACGCAAACATATGAACTCCCTAGAACGTGAGGAGATGTACGGGTTGAGTAAATACCCGATAACGGTTAGTAAACCTTATTGAAACAATCCACGGAATAAATATGAGTGGAGGGATAAACGAACCTCCATCGAGAGGATCGAAGTTAGTCCAATAATGTAAACATATAAGAAAGGTAAAAGAGACCTAAGGGACTATGTGACTCCCTTGAGATACGGTCGACCTCTTATATGAGGAATTTTACCCGGTATAAGAAAATATCCGAATGTACAAGCATATGATTGTGAGGGTAACCCTTAAACTTAAGATTACCCGAATTTAAGTAAAGTTCCCAAAGTCATTAGAAACATCGAGAATGATGCTTCTAGACTAATATACATGATATTATTATAACTCCGAGAGAGGAGTGTATGGGAACGAGAGTAATCCGAGAGTAGTCGGACCTAAGTAAAAGAGATAGGAACTAAGAGAGAGTTCCGTGAGCTAGTTGAACCTTCCCACCATGCTAGACCCAGAGTAGGGTCGAAACCGGGGAAGTAAGACTATGCTAGAGAGCCATGAGTTTTGGCTTAAGTATGTAATAAGAGTAACAAGCGTGACGTAGGAGACCTGTAGTGTCTCGAGAATCTACAAGAGCTTGAGTATGAATAACCCAAGAGAGTGGGTGAGTTAACGAGTATAAATAACCCGAGAGAAAGGGGTGAGTATATGTATGAGTAACCCGAGAGTATGGGTAAGTATAAGAATGAGTAGCCCAAGAGAATGGGCGTGTATACGAATAAGTAACCCGAGAGAGCGGGTGAGGTATTGAATAAGTAAACAAGGCATAGTGAGGAATAACCCTCAATGCCTAAGGGTAACCAGTTACCACTAACAACATTGTTATGTTAGTTAGGAATCGTGTTCCGTGATTGGATGTAGATTCCTTGTGTGATATACATATATATTGTATTGCCATGATGCATGTTGTTTGATTAAAATGAACTCCATGTATATCCGACCCAAAGTAGTCGGCGTACCGCGGTTAGCACGCGGTATATGCGAATTTCATGCGCAGCGTAAGCTGACCCCCTAGGGGGAACGTTTTTAGTGTGCAGGTGCTTGAAGCTGACCACCGTTCGAGAGAGTAGGACGGGGACTGCAGTGAGCATGGGTAGTTAGATTGTAATTACTTATGCATTTGAATGAGGTGTAAGTCCGAGTATGTTATCGGCATCCGTATAATGTAGACTCGGTATAGTAAAGAAGTGAAATGATTATTGTATTTGTATGAAGTACTCGGTTGTTCCAGTTCATCAGACCGTTACGGTATGTAAGGAAGGCCTGGTTAGCCACATGGGTGGCTAACGGCGTTGTTTCACCCCTCGTTGTAAGTTAGAGTTCCGCTGTGCGAGTAAGAGTAATTAGAGAAGGTTTAAGAGGTAATGATGAGATTAACGGTTGGGGTGTTACAAAGTGAAACACCGAGCTGAATAATGCCGGCTTGTGACTCGAATGATCGATGCTCAAGGAGCATTCAGTAGTCATCCAAATGAGTGATGAACCATAATGTGAATAATGTAAGTATATGTGTGGAAGTTAATATGGCAGTAAATATGATATAAGCTGATGCTATACAAGGAGTAAGAGCACGGTGCGCAGCAAGCGACCGTTGTATAAGTATTGTTAAACGATAATGTAGCAGATAAGACCAGTTATGAGTTAAACTTAGTAGAGATGCAAGATAAGTGATGTCAAACAAACTAGGCAGTAAGCCAGTAGCCAGTATTACGAGATCAAAATCTCAATGAAACACAGTGTGAATTCCATGGCGAATCACATAAGGGATTTACTGTCAAGAGTTTACGCCTCTGCACTCTGTATGACTGAGTGTTTTGGTATTGCACTTGCGCAGTAATGATCAAGTGGGATAGCTAGGAATCAGAAGCATGGTAATTGTGGAGGAATAATGTTTAATGGCCGATGCATAGGTAATGCAAGCCCGCACCAATGAAAGAATACATGTACAAAACCAAATGTGGAGACATGATTAACAGTAAGTGACTACAGTAGCACTAACTGCCAAATATCGGTATGGAATATACCCCAAATGCTGTAAATAGCTGAGAGAGCACTACACACTAGGTAGTAGCTCAATCTCAACCGATAGTAAGTCGGAAGGGAACAAGTCAATCATTGTGAAATACATAGCTTTATACACGGTAAGAGATACCACGCGTTGGTTGAGAAACCATTGTTACCAAGATGAAGGTGACAATTGGGGATGAACAATACAGTAAGAATAACAAATGGGGTAATTAAGCTCTACAGTTATTAGAGTTTCACAGCAGAAACTAGTGAGCCAGTGATTCAAGTGTTGAATGTACATGGTGAACATGAGTGAATGGCTAATTATTAATGCCGAGAAGCCTCACAGGCCAGAATCGAAACCAACTAAGAGTTAAAGCAAACTTCAATGAGAATTCTTGGTTTAGGAACTAAACCGCTAATATGGTTAAGATCCTCTAATCAGAATCCATTGTGTAATAGACCGCGTGGAAGTTAAAACACTTCACGACGGCAGAACATTTTAAGCTAATGTTCAGTGATTGATTACGGGGGCGTAATCCCTTTTAAGGGGGGTAGAGCGTAAAGCCGCTTAGTGTGTTTTACCGTACAAGTGTACGTGAACTATGTTGTGCATAGCACAAAAATGATTTGCTATGATGGTTGGCGTGTGTGTTATATAAACATACGCATTCATTCGTGGTTAAATTGTGGTAATTGCGCACAAAAGATGCGAATGCCATTGTGATAGGTGTGTGTATTTTGTTAACGGTTGTGTGTGAAGGTACAAGTGTAAGGGAGTAAAGAAACTCCCGGGGAACTAAAACCCCGACGGTGTATAAATGTAAACCGTGTATTGTATTTTGATGAAAATATATATATATATACAGTGTTATGGTTTATGAAGGGGAATGGGATTGACATAGAACTTAATGAGAATTAAATTCCCTAGGTAACTTGAATTAAGTTGGATTTGGATGATGACTGATAGACGGAGTTCTATCCCTTGGAGATGTAATGATTATGACTAGAAGGATTTAAAGATAGGAAATGGAATTATTTAGATGAATAATAGCTGAATTAGTTGTTGGTTGAAAATGAAGTGGGAGGTGAAACTTGATTATCATGAGATCAAGGGAAGCCGAACACAAATTGGGGTGGAAAGATAGTTCAACACTGATGCTGATCACATCAGGGTTGGATGACTCTTGAAGCTCCCTGTAAGTGGTCACAAATAACCATGTTAAGAAAGATACAAAGAGCATAAATTGGACTTGGAGTTGTGCGTTTTCAAAAAGGATTTCAACTGATATTTCCAAAACGGTCGATTCATATTTTGAATAAAGGATCCTCTTATATACTTAACCTAGTAAGGAATATTTTTGTAGTACTTGCTCACGAGCTGAGGACGTATGAGCCTTTGTCTTCGGACCGGTGACATGGAAGTATATTTTAAAGATGTATGATTGTTTTGACCTCCCAAAGGAACGGGGACCAGAAGGTGTCCATCGCGACCGGGTTCTGCGGGATCACAGTGTATATGTACTCAACATGGGACTGGAGCCCATGGAGAGATGGAAAAGGCATTTCTGTTTGTTATACATGCTAAGACATGTTGTGTGGTATGAGTAAGAAATATTATTAGGCCTATGAGTCTAATGTGTATTTCGAAAGTGTTATTATTAGAATGAGTTAACGGTTGTACCCGGACCATTGAGTCCGAGGTAATCATGTAAGTATGTTACGAGGTTATGTATAATGTGGATATGTTGCCCGGACCGTCAAGTCCGAGGTTGGATGTAAAGAGTGTTGGTAATGGAAGTTTATTTAAAGTAATTCCCGTATTCTAATCCAATGATGCGTGGAAATATGAACTTCGAGGACGAAGTTCTTTTAAGGGGGGTAGATTGAAATACCCCAAACCTTGATATGTTGGTTAAATGTTGAAATATGGCATCTAAAGGCTAAAAAGTGCCTTAGAAACATCAGTGTACAATTTAAGCCATGGTAAAACACAATAAAACACTAAGGCACGGTTTGAGCAAAAACGTGCTCTAAGCTTGGAGTGAACTTGGCTAGGAACCAAAGAGCCTACCAAGACTTAATAATATTTAATTATGATTTTATAGGGCTAATTAAGTCCTTAGGCAACCTTGGTAGACAATGAAACCAAACAAAACATAAATAAATACTTTAAGGTCAATATGGGCTAAAATGTGCTCTAAGCTTGGGATAAGTTTGGTTAAGACCTAATAAGCTTACCAAGACTTTATTTATATGTTAATGAACATATTAAACCAATTACCAAAGAAAACCAAGCTTGAAAACAAGCTAAAACACAAAATGTGCTTTAAGGAGTCTTAAAGCACATTTTTGAAAAATTGTCTTGTAGATGAGTTTTGAGTGGCTAAATGACCATCATTACTCTTTAATTAACATGTGTACTACTTAGTATCACATTAGGAAGTCTAAATCAATGGGAAATCAAAAATTTCACAAATATGTGCCTTAATTTGTGAATAGTGCTCAAATAGTGCTAGTTTAAGTTATAAGTCAACATAAGTTGTTTAATTGGTCAACAAAGGCCATATATATGTTATATATTGAAGGGGCCACGGTTTTGGGTGTGTGAGTCATCACACTTGGCTTGCAAATTAAAAGAAAGAAAGAAAAGTAAGTAAAGGATACCTTTTTGCTTTATAACTTAAATATCTCCAAAACTTACCTCTCTCCTCACTTTCTCTTCTTTTCTTTTTGGTTCCCACCGTCTCCAACCTCATCCTCCCTTCTCCATTCTCGTTTTGCTACAGCAAGTAGCCATTCTCCATCTTTAAATGCTTGTAACTCATGGCTCCAAGCTCCGAATTCAATTCCGAGACTACCGTTGTCTTAGTTAGAGTAAGCTCTACATTCCTATCTTTTCAAATCTTCAAAAGCTCCATTTCGGTGCCATGGAGATTCACCATTGAAGGAGCTTGAGCTCATATTTCCATGCCTTGTCATTCTCCTTTGTTTCAAGGTAAGGAAAATCAAAGAAAATCCAAGTTCCCACCATTTTCTTGTATAACCGAAAATTCACCTTACAATGGTGTCTTGTCTTGCTATTTTCTTAGCTTAATTCAATCTTCAAGGGACTAGGAGGAGTCCTATCTTGCCACTTAACCAAGCTCTCTTTCGAATTCCAAAGGTAATCATCAAATTTTAGTGTTTTAAGACACTTATGTAAACCTAGGGTTTAACTATGAGTTTGAGTATTAAACTTAATGCTCATTACCCTTATATGTGTATTGGTTAGAAGATTGACAAGTGGTAAAACCTCCTTGCCGGTTTTCAACCAAGAAAGAACAAGAGAAAACAAATGGGAAAGCTTGGAAAACAAAGAGGTAAATGACCTCTCTTAATGTGGTTTATTGTACTAGGAAATTGAGCTATATTTGCTTAATAAATGACTTAAAGAGCCAATGGGAAATGAGCTATAAAACTATCCACGAGGTGGACTAAAAATACATGGGAGCATTGTTGTGTGTACTTGCAGGTTGAAGGCATTATTATGTGGGAAATTCAGTGTTTAAGGTTTATGCAATTTAAGGGCCTAAGAGCCAAGCAATTTAAGTTTATGCACTATATTGTGATGTAGTGTAGTTAAAGGCTTAGTTGTGTGTAAAGGGCATTTCTTGTAAAGATGAATGTCTTGAATGGTTAAAGGATGAAAAACAATATGTTTGTGTGTAAGGAATGTGTATTACGTGATTAAGTGTTCTTGGTTGTCTAAAGGTGAAAACCTAAGTTTTTGGGTGTGAGAGTTTACAAGAGAAGCTATGGCAAAATTTAGTTGATAAACAAAGGAGTTTATGTGATGAAATGAGATTTTAAGACCTAGAAGGTACTAGGAACTTGTTAAGTGTTAAGATGGTGGAAGAAGGTGAATCATGGTGTTCTTAGGTGTTAAGATGCCTTAGGCATAGTCTTGGAGATTTAGGGAACTAATGGATGACTTCTTGATACACCAAGGTGATGGTGGAGGTGTCGTAAAGTCTTGTGCAAAGTTTGGTGAACAATGAAAGTGTAACGCCTTGTGAAGGTTTAATTATGAACTTGTGGGAAAAACTTGAGGAGTGTGTGTAAAGGGGATGAGTGTAGTGCAAATGATGTTTAAAAGGGTGGTTATAAGGTAGTGAGGGAGTACTTTGGTTAGGTGAAGTTTTAGGCAAGAATACAAGTTACAAGTGTAAGAAAAAAATGTTCTAAGTGTTAAGGACTTAGTAAAAGTTGAGTAAAAGTTTAAGGAATTTTTGGGATGTTTCGAGAGGGTTTAAGTGTGCCCAAAAGATGTTAAAACATGTGGGAGAACATGTGTAAAGCATAGGAAAAAATTGGGATGAATTTGGAGTTCAGAAAGAGGAGAAAAGCACATTAGAAAATTGGTTCTGCAGTGGACCGCCCCTACGGACCGCCCCTGTGGGGAGGTCCAGTGCAGAGAAGTGAAAAAAAAAAGAAACGTGTAGCATCTGTTGTGGACCGCCCCTGGGACCGCCCCAGAGGGGCGGTCCAGACCAGAAATGAAGAAAAAAATTTGTTTAAGGCTCCTAATGATGGGGAATTGAATGGTAATGGTTTTAGATGATGTTTAGGCCTTGTTTGGTGACTTTTAAAGGCCATTGGAAGTATAAACAAGTGTGAGAGTGAATGTGTAAGTTGTGAACTTAAGATCACATAAATAAATTAAGTACAACAGGATGATGGGGTTAACTATGGGCATTAGATATTAAACAATCATGTCACCCCGATGTTAATGACAGTAATTGTGATGTTACCAGTTGTACGGGATTTGTTCGAGGAACCTAGGAGGACACAAAATAGTGGACCGTGGTGAAAGGTATGGTTTTCTTGCAACCTGTGTCCTACCGGATTACACCGGCTTGTATGCCAATGTGTTTTTCTGAGTGTTTGCCACCTTGTAAGATTAAAACATGTAATGAGTTTATAGTAATTCATTTATGTGGCGCATCTGGTCTCCGATACCGTTAACCTCAAATAAGTGTCGAACCTTAGCTAACTAGAACTAGGAACACGAGAGAGATCGGTATTCGGAGTTAACGACCCAAACCTTGGGAACGTTCTAACCACGGCTATGTGTGAGTTAGTTGGATATTGTTGTTGTATGCAAGTGTGTGAACCTCCCTTGTGTGCTTAACTCGGTTATGATACCGTATGGTGTGTGGATGTGGTAGGCTCCATAATGGATCTCTAACTACTTATTTATAAGTATATATGTACTAATGGGGGGTGAGGAGTCCGGTCATGTTCCGGCCACGCGTGTGAGGACGGGAGTCGATGTCATATCCGGTTCGACTCTCTTGGTGTATGTATAGGTTGTATTCCAATTTGGTTTCAATCTTCCCTTAGCTTATCCAAAGCTAGTTTACTGACTCACGTCGGGCCACAGGGGCATACAAATGTTATTTCGGTGTGCTTGGGATTACTATATCCGACACACCTTGGGTTTAAGTTAACCGTTCGATATAACTGGACGGTAACGAGGTTGGTAACGAGCTTAGCATGAGATTGGCATTAATCTCTAGGCTCACTATGTATACTAACTATGGTGGAAGGTTCCTTGTGTGAACCGACCTTATGGTGTTTTGTGTGTTATTGTGCTAGGCAATTTCCCTTGCTATGCTATGATATGTATACGTTAGGTGTTTAAAATGAATGCGATGTTATCATGTGTACGCCGAAACAAGAAAGGTTTTGTTATGTTTTGTTATGTGAGGAATGAGATATGTTGTAGGATATGGAGTGTGTGGATCATGGAAATGAATCCCAGTTTGTGACAAGAGGCGTTTAAGGATAACCCGATTAATGGGTACGTGTCGTTCATTAAGGAAGTAGCTCCGTTTTAGAGGAGAGCCACTCTAGGGTTAAAGGAATCATTGGATGATTTGTTAAGTGTGGATGTGTTGGATATATGTTGAGCCCTATTGTTGGGTGTATGCAAAGTGTTGTGTGTTTATGGTTTGTATGCATGATTTAAATAATCAACTGCATGCTAAGACGACAATTAGTTGTGCGTGGCCCGGTAGCATGTGGGCTGCGGGATTACCATACCAGCAAAGGTGCTGAGCCCCTTGGGGGCCACCCTTTCTCTCCTTTTCTATTTCAGGTACAAGGAGCTGGAAGCCGTTCGAGAGTAGGACGGGGTAGATGTTTATACATGGGTAGCCATTTAAATGGCGTAAGCATTGTAGGCGTAGTAAGACCGAAATTGTTATCGGCATTAGTTTGTAAATACTTGGTACGGTTGGAATGTATAAAGTATATGGGTTGTTGTTAAGGGAAGCAAATGTAACGTGTAGTTGCTCGGGAGTCTAGTCCATCAGACCGATACAAAGTACATGTATTAGCCTTGTTAGCCACGTGGGCGGTTAACGGCGTGTAACACCATTGAAATAAGTAATGTGATGAGTTGAGTTTCCGCTGCAATGTGTTGTTAAATGTATGGTTGTAGTTGGGGTGTTACATGTGTGGTTGTTGATGAATTTGAGGATTGGTTAAGTGCTGTTAGGACCCTTGAAAGGGTGTGGCTAGATTAGGAATGAGGAGGATGTGTTTTGATGAATTGGAGATGCAAAGTTTATGGGGAGGTTATGGCAAAATTTTAAGGGAAAATGAGTGTTGAGGATGGCTTTATGGATGAGAGAGTTTAGGTGTTCAGTTGGGATGTTTAATGTTGAGTAGAGAGGAGTGTTGGCCTTGTAATGGTGGATGAATAATGGAGTTAAGTGAGTGCAAAAATTATAGCATAATGGTGCTAGATGACTTGGGATTTCAAGGTGTGAGTATGGATTTTTGGAAGTGTAAATATAGATAGGAATTTGCCTCTGTTAGCTGAAATTTTGGGCACGTCCGAACTTCCCTTCGGACTTGGAAGTTCGGACATGCCCCGTCGCATTAACATTTTTTTGAGTTTAAGTTGTGTCCGAACTTCCGTCCGAACTTGGAAGTTCGGACACTCGAAAATTTTTCCAGGTTATTTTTGCTTCGACTTGTGTCCGACCTTCGATGTCCGGACATAAGTTCGGACGCCTGTAAGTTTTCCTCAGATTTGGCCTCGACTAGTGTCCGAACTTGGAGCTCGGACACAAGTTCAGACAGGTAGAAATTTTCTTTGGATTTTGCCTCGGCTTGTGTCCGAACTTCAAAACTCGGACACAAGTTCGGACATTCGTCAGTTTTCACCCAGTTGAGTCTCGACTTGCGTCCGAACTTCGGAAGCTCGGACACAAGTTCGGACATAGTGTAATTTTGAGCAAAAACTTTGTTTAAGGGTAGGAAATGATACCCAATGATGGGGATTGATGAGTAAGGATGTTATAAGGTTGTTAAGGATATGTTAAGTGAGTTATAATGGTAATTGAGTGGTGAAAAGTTGTAATAAAAAATGTGAAGTTATAAAACTACTTAACGGGGTTAACCATGGGTGCATTAGTCGTTAAATAATTATAATACCCCGATGTTAATAAAGATAGTTATAATGTTACCAGTTGTTCAAAGAGTTTTCGAAGAACAAGTGACACGTTAGAGTGAACCTTCGGTGACAGGTATGGTTTTCTTGCAACCTGTGTCCTACCGGATTACACCGGCTTGTATGCCAATGTGTTTTTCTGTGTGTTTTCCACCTTGCAAGATAAAGCATGAAATGAGTTTATAGTAATTCATTGTTGTGGCGTAATTAATTCCGATACCGTTTAACCTTAAATATGTGTTAGATAATAGTTAACCGACCTTAGGTTCACATAAAAGATCGGTATTCGGAATAAACGTCCCAACCCACGGGAACGTTCTAACTACGGCTATCCGTGTGTTAGTGTATGTGGTGACTTTGTGTGGTGGATGTGACTTGTTCAGTATGTTGTTGTTATTGGATACTGTTATCCGTGTTGTTGAAAGGGAGTGTGATTTTCCCTGATGTATCTAACCGAGTTAGTAACACAATGTGATGTATGTATGTGATAATTTCCATAAAGGAACCTCTAACTAACAAGTATATGTTATGTATGGTGAGGAATCCGGTCGTTCCGGTCGCGCGTGTTGTTTGGGAGTTGATGTATATATGTGTGAATTAACTCCTACTCCGTTATGTTAGGGTTTTTTATCCTTCTTGGATGTTCGACCTCCCACTAGCTTAGCCAAAGCTTACCTACCCGACCTCCACATCGGGCTAGGAGGGAAATTATGTGTAATGTTTGTAGGGTGTTGTTGCATAAGTTCGCTTCGACTCCCTCTTTGTTATGTTACGGTTGTTCTTCCTCCTTGAATTACAACCACCCACAAGCTTAACCAAGGCTTACCTACCTCATCATTATTGGAGCTAGGGGGAAATTGTGTAAGGTGTGATCGGTCCTATATGAGGCCGCCATACCTAAGTAAAGAAAATGTATGTATGTTGTGCTCGGGCTTATACCACCCCGGCACTCCCTAAGTATAGTTTATGTTCTCTAAGAAGAATGGAATTAAGGTTGTGTATGTTATTAAGTGAAATGTGTTGTTATGTTGTGTGTGCTAACCTTGTGTTTGTGTTCTATTAACGGATGTGTGCTTCTAAACATGAAGTATGTGTGTAGTTGTGTATGTTTAAATAAAATCAATCGCATGCTAAGACGACAATTAGTTGTGCGTGGCCCGGTAGCATGCGGGCTGCGGGATTACCATACCAGCAAAGGTGCTGAGCCCCTGGGGGGCCACCCTTTTCTTCCTTTTCTATTTCAGGTACAAGGAGCTGGAAGCCGTTCGAGAGTAGGACGGGGTAGTTATTTGTACGTGGTAGTCATGAGAATTGTGGATGTATTGTAGGTGTAGTAAGACCGAATTTGTATCGGCGTTAGTTGGAAGATACTCGGTACATTGTAATGTAAGTGTATAATGATCGTTGGACATGGAACGGGATTTATGTGTAGTTGCTCGGGAGTTTAGTCCATCAGACCGGTACAATGTATGTATGTTAGCATTGCTAGCCACGTGGGTGGCTAACGGCGTGTAACACCAAGGAGTTAAGTTATGTTGTGAGTTATGATTTCCGCTGCAAGGTGTTGTTAAGTGTGTTGTTAGTAGTTGGGGAGTTACAAAAAGTGGTATCAGAGAGAAGTATCGCTCTGATGACTGAATTACCGAGCTTAGGGAGTACCGAGTTAGGATTTTAGTACTTTGGGTTAAGGGTTGAGTGATAGCGTGAGAAGTACGCTAGTTAGGAGTACCAGTGAATACTAGAAACCTACAATATCCATCCCGCCCTCCACAAACCCTATTTTATAACTCGGAAAGAACACCAGAGAGATGGAAGTCCTCTCTTACTCGGGAATACCCGATCTGGCTGTTATTAAGCGTCCTTATAAGTACGGAGAACCTGTCACACGGTAGATCCCGAAAGGTGTGAATCCCGAAGACGGTCTCCAATTTAACAATGTCTGCCGCATGAGGTAGCGAGAGTGAAGAACCTTATGCATAAGAAAATAGAATTTCCGGCAACCTGGGTCGACATGCGAAGCAGTCGAGGACAACCAGCTTGCAAACACTAACCGTGCAACTGTGGCGAAGTGAAGTAGTGGAACCCGAGACGAGTGTCTACGGGACTACAATGTTGACTAACACACCAACGGTACACCAACCGAGCAAGGAACTACAACGTAGTGCGAGGAGGATACAATACTAAGTAAAAAGGGGTCTCCCAGAATGGGAAACACCCTAGTTGTTAGTTATCGGGTGCAAACAGTGAGAAGTACCCAGAAGATTTATTGCTAAGGTTGTAAGATCAAGCAAGGGCCAGCAAGACCAATGATGTTGGAGCGGGTCAAAGCAGTACCGCAACCGATGTGTATTGAACCAGTAGCCAGTTAGCATGGTGCACTTGCCATGGCAAGTGCTGCTATAACAAGGCTGTACGGGAAATTTTTAAACAACTACCAGTACTTAGTAAAGTACCATGAAGTTAAGTAGGATTATCATAACCATGGAAGGGCTTAATAGCCTGACCTCAGTACTTGAAAACACACCAGTCAGCAGGAAGCTAGACTCGGTTAAGGCAAGGAAACATTGTAAAACCAGGAGAATTTTTCTTTCAACTTAAATCCATTTTCAAAACCTTTTTCAAAACCAGACTTCCTTTCAAACCCATTTTATTTCCAACCTTCTTTTAAACTAAACCAGAAGACCTACACAGGCCTCAGTGCCACATGGTAGGTAAGTTATATCCAGTTACTTTAAATAACCGGATGGAAAACGGTAAACCCAAGGGTAACAACCCTAGGAATGGATTGAGTTCATAATAATACAACAGTGGATACATTTCCCTTGATTAAGTTCGGGAAGCATGGAATGCATATTATCACAGGATAATATAAGAGGAGCTGACAACAGAATACTTCACCTAGGCGCGTGACAGCCACTACGAGTGTACCAACAATAATGTGGGACGACCGCACTCCGATAGGAGTTTGTGGGCCTGGCAAACCTTCTTATGGGGTAGTCGGGTAAGTAGCAATGTATCAGTAGGATACCCCATGTATGTATACGAATGGAGTCTGGAACACGGGATGTAGTCGACTCCATACTACGGTCCGAAGTAAAAGTCAGACAAGAGTAATAAACTACCATTGAATGGTTAAAGTAAAGGAACCCAGTTAAGTTAAGAGGACTAAAGGGATTAGTGAGTTATTGCGAGGAAATGTTTATAGCCTTAACCCGATAAGGTCTTCTTCTTCTCTTGCGTGGATGGATCCGTAGACATCTTTGGACACCAACAATGGAGTGAGGCGGAAATATAGAAGTGAATGGCGTGGATTTGGTATATTGAAGTGTGTTCTCAAATGACCACATGGGTAGGGTATTTATAGGCGTTAGAAGTGATTCTATGGAAAGACATATCTTAAATGATGTATTTCCATAAAGATACACCTTCAAGACATGTCTTTAGCAAAAAGATACCTTTTACCCTAGTTGTATTGGTATGGAAAGACACATCACCAAATGATGTCTCTATAGTGTCTTCTCATCCAAAAGAAATCTTTCCAACTAAAAGACACCTCTTCACCAAAAGACACCTCTTCACCATGAGACACCTTTTCACCAAAAGACACTTTTCACCATGAGACACCTTTTCGCCAAAATACACCTTTTTGCCAAGAGACACCTCTTCATCAAAAGACACCTCTTCATCAAAAGACACCTCTTCATCAAAAGACATCTCTTCATCAAAAGGAACCTCTTCATGTACTGCTAACTTCTGGTGAACTGAGGCAAATTTTTACTTGTGCCGGCTAGGATGTACCCGGCAACACACCCGACATAGCACCTTTTTCTGCTCCACGCTTGTGCCGTGCAGGAGTTAACCGGCCTTATGTCCGGCATTTTGGTCAAAAGTGTTTCTTTGCATGAAAAACATATAAAAACATAAGGCTGAACAAATAATAAACTTTAATACATAATATAACATAAATATTAACTACTTAACCTTATTTAGATAAATAAAATCCTAAATCTAGTACATAAAATATGATAAGTCTGCGGCTTATCAAGGCCCTACACTTACCTTTTGCTAGTCCTCGAGCAAAATTAGATTAGAAAGGAATAAATACTTATGCACAAAACAGATAAACTTTAGAATGACAATTAGATAAATATTCCCAACTATCTGACTCTATTCCACAAGTATCACTTAAACCTCCTTATTTCATCAGAAACATACGAATGGGTATAAAAGCAAAAACTTTTCAAAACTGATCAAAAACTTTTGGGCAATTTTGCATAAGGGATTTTTGTAATCTCTCCTTTTTCCGGTTTCCATCATTCAGCTCTATTTTTCAAGAGTTTCTGAATGTGGCCAAGACACTTATCGATGGTTTTTATATTCAGCCCTATTTTGCAAGGGTTTCTGAATCAACCATGATTTTTTTTTTTGCATTGAAGAATGGGGAATTTAGGAGAAAAATAAAAGGAAAAACTCTCGTTTCTTGCTTTTATTCCGTGGCACTTTTTGCAACCTCAAGGAATATAATGCTTTTCCTTCGGAAGAAGATTTTTTTTCTTTTTGTTTTCTTTTCCTTCTTCTTTCTTTTTTTCACAAAAACCCTATTTAAGATTTTTCACCCAAAAGATGTTTCATAATTTGAAATGAGAAGAAAATAGTACCCAGAAGTACATAAAGGAAAGAATTAGAAGAAAAATCACATGCTCATGTTTAAATAAAAAGAATCAAGAAGTTAAAAACAGGAATCTACGAGTCATTAGAAAGTTTACCTCTTGAGAGAACAAGCAGTTATTCATTCCTAATCTCATCTCAATCAAAAACATGCAAAAGCTTAGTAAAACATTGATAAAACTCATAACTTATGCATATTATAAATAAAAACTTATTTTTTAAGGGGGGATCCCTGCCCTACACTTGGCAGGAACACTGTCCCCAGTGTTTGAAAGAAACAGAAAATAAATAAAAAAAGACTGTAATAAAGAAAATTAAAAGTAATTAAGAAGAAAATGACTCCCCTGTGGTGCAAGAAGACTAGACGCGTGGGGGCTGCCCTACACTTAGCCTTTTGGCTACTTGGCGAATGATTAAAGATCTAGGAAGAGATTATGACCGATCTCGCATACTCCCTTTGATCATGTTGGCGTTGGAGACTGGAGTTGACCAGGCGGTCATAGTTGAGCAAAAAGTTGCTACAGTTGCAACTGCATCGACTTATGCTCCATGCGAATGGTCCAGATCTTTTGCATTTTCATTCTCACAGGCGTTTTAAAATCTTGAAATTCAGTGGACTAGGTGTGTGGTCGTGCACTAACCACATTTGCCTGTTGAGGAAGAGAGTTCTTGCCATTCGTCGGTGGTTTGTGATTCCATTTGTGCAGGGAGTGCGTTTGTTGGTTCGTCGTTGCCTTAAGGAACAAATAAATGTCTTCTTAGTCTCCTGATCGCGGTCAGATAAATCTTCATGAAGATTACGTGATCGGAGATGCATTCACCTTATTTACTTAGGAGGAGCAACACAAAATATTAATTATACAAAGTAGTATAAAAACAATAATGTAGAAATGTTACGAAACTAATAGAAAAATAAATCATATTGAACATGCCGGACATAGTGTCGGGCGTCGCGTATCCGGCAGTGGACTTCCTCCACTAATGCCGGGTTGAATTTACCCGGCATATTACCCGGCTTGTTCACACCGAGAGAAATAAATCAAAGAAATAAAACAAGAGGGAGGAAAAATCAAAGCGAATGACATAAAACGTAAGAGATCATTTATATGTGCCTTGTTGGGGTAAAACCTAACGATAAATTGTTGTTAGGGGTTTAACCTAACGGCAAGTGTACCGGTCGATTATAGCAAGTTTAATTCTCGGAGTATTCCCTGAGTATCGAACCAGAGGAGGCAATGGCTAGTTTAATTTCTACTTACACACAAAACAATAGTATAAAAACAACAGGAAATTAAGGGTTTTTGTATGTGATGGTGAATGTTGTAAAAGAGTTTACAACTAAGAAATAAATAACAGGTAAACTATTGATTTGATTTTATTTGATAAAGGAAATTCCGGTTTACTACTTCTCTCTAGGTTTGCAATTTCTACCCTTGAGTGATTTCTACAGAATTCTGAATAAAACCCTAGAATAAGGATAACTCGTATTCGGTCCCCCGCTCCACGAATTCTAATTAGCAAAGACCGAATCCTAACTCTCGTTATGAACCCACTGTTTACAAATTGCTTTAAGTGTAGTCTAGATTAATGGTCAGCTAGTGTTTAAAGGAATTACCATCACTATACTAACTGTTTCTTTCCCCGTAGTCAATTGATAGCCGCAGTTCTCACTTATAAGCTAAGAAACTGATAAACTCGATAATTGATCAGATTATAAAGTTTAGGAATTCATAAGGGAAAAGAACTTTATTCTAAAGTACTGCAGAAAATCACAAAGGTTCAGAAATAATGAATCTAGAGATACATAGTAAACCGAAATTAAAAGTGACTACTTAGCCATAGACAAAATAACATTTCTCAATATAAACAACATGAGGATAGAGGGATTTAGTTGAAAAACTGATTTTAGAAGCCGTCGACGATTATGCAAATTCCACTCTTGTCTGTGTCACGTCCGGCTATCTTGGGTCGGACGTAGATCCGGACGCCTTGTCCTGCGCCTGTCCGGATCCGGACGTCAATCCGGACGCGGGTAAATGCAGCGCCGTGAGCAGTTTCTGTCTGTGAGTGAGGGGGAAGATTTACGGAGGAAAATTTGTGAATAGAGATGGAGGATTATCGTGGATGAACAGATGATATGGAGGGAGAGGAGGAGAGTGATGTTTAGACTCAGAGAGTCTAGAACCATTTGAAATGAAACAGGAGCTGGGTTTATATAGGCTTAGAAGAAAAACATAGGTTAGTGGTGTGGTGAGTTGGGGAGATTAATTGAGCATGTGTGCCTTAACTTAGGGGAAGTATGGGCTAAACCGCCGCTCGGCTGATAATTGCGCCGAAAGCCGATTATCAGCGCATGCGTTTTTATTTTTAGTTTCTGTGTGACGTCCGGATCTGTGTCCGGATCTGGACGTGACACAGAACTTTTAGATCTGAAACTCGGAATATGTCCGGATCTATGTCCGGAACCAGACAAGACACAGAGCTTTTGGAGCTAAATCTTGGGTCACGTCCGGCTTGCGTCCGGATCCGGACATGTGACGTCCGGATGTGCGTCCGGCCATCTTGACCCGGACGTGACCAATTTTTGCGTCTCTTCTCCTGATTAGTACCCCGTTTGTTGTGTTGTAACCCTTATGATGTAAAGTCTTCATTTCCCTGGGGTTTTCCTATATTTACATATAGAATGCATCAATTCATATCAAAACATCATTCTTAAGAAAAACGCATAATAAGTGGGAAACATTTGCCTAAATTGTAGCAGATTATAAGGTAATTAAGCCCTTAAAAGCCTATATGTTTCACACTGATCAACTTCCTCACACTTAAGCTTTTGCTTGTCCTCGAGCAAATAAGGAATAAGAATATCTCTAAAACCGTCAAATAATCTCAAAATTAAACAAGTGCAGGGTGAAGTCAAACAAAGTGATAAATGAAAGAATAATCTTGCTCTTTAGAGGTAGGTTTTCACACACAGTGAAAGAGGAACAATTTTGTAAAAGCATAGAGAAACTAGATTGTAGAAAACAAGTTAGCTTAGCTTGAGACTTTTCACCAATTTCATTCCTTTAACCTTTGGATGACAAAAGGTGTGAAGTAATGCCTTATTCCGCAATACCTTTCAACACCACACACTCATGATCAGAAGCATAATTTTAACTACAATTATCTCTTTTGAAAGTGTTCGGCTTCAAGAATTATGTATCAAACAAACTAATATTTGAGATCTTGTAGAGTTATTCCGTAACCCAGACTTTTTTCTCTATCCTTGAGATTGTGTTGGGCCAACTATCCCAGATCCCGAGACGTTAGGTAGATAGGTGTTAAGGCACCCTTAAGACTTAATAACCGGATAGACGAGGCCTACTATTGTTAGGAAAAAATTTTTTGATCAGTGGAGTACCTTGCCTTATCCTTTTCATTCCAAACATTCACTTCATTTCCAAAATCCCAAGCTAAAATAATCTGGTATCCAAAACTAGCCAATCTACCATATTTTAGTGAAAAGAGAGTATTTTTAATAAAAACTATTTATCGAACCTCATCAAGCAAAAAGATTCCTACGGTTTTCACTTGGTTTAATTCACTTGGTGTGCACAGGCATTAGAGCAGCAAAAAGCAAGTGTGGCATTAAAGAACAACTAGTATGTTTTCAGGGAAAGGTCTTTCCTTCCTCACACTTAAGAGGAGCAATGTCCTCATTGGTCATAGAAGAAAAGTAGTGAAAAGAGCTTTCAAAACATGCTATACTCATAATAGATGCATATGCAATAATTAACCCTCAACGCAAGAAAGGTGGAACATGAATAAGTTAAATTAGGAACTGAGACTCCCCTGGTGTTATAGATTGAGGAAGATGTTCTTCCTCACACTTAAAGTTTTGCAGGGGTCGAGATATTCCTCATGAGTCACAGACAGTGTGCATTTTGTGCAAAGTAAAAGTTGCGAGTTTTCCAAGCCATTCGTTTCGCAGTAGATGGGACATGTAAGTAAATCAGTAACGAATGCTGTACTAGTTAGAGAAACAAGAAATGTAGTAATTCAGAATTTAAGCACTGCCAAATATAACACCATCACTTCACCTATTAGTCCCATGTTTTACCGTTAGTTTTTAACAGATAAAAAGTAAAGCAAGTAAAGAAAAAATAGGAAAGTACAGAAAAACAATAAAAGAAAAGAAAGCAGTAAAGATAGGATGGCGGTCACTGAGGCGGTGGTGGTGGCGGAGGTCTCGCTCCCATCTGGGCCATGAGCATCTGTAAGAGCTGGGTAGTCTGGGCCTGATGAGCTGATGCCTCTCTCTGGTGAGCAGATGCCTGTGCCATGAACTGAGCAGTCTCTCACTGAAAAGCATCACTACGCTCCAAGCGCTCTGTGAGCATAGTCTGGGTGTCGCGGAGAGAAGTTTACTCTGCCTGGAGGTGCCCCTGAGTCTGGCGGATGTCATCTATGTGTCCTTCCATGCGCACCTGGCGCTGCTGCACATCCCCGACCTGCTGCTGTACATCCACAAACTGCTGCTCCATACCCCCAAAGTGCTGCTCCATCCTCTACTACTGCTGGAGTAGGGAGTCCATCATGGTCTGCATCTCTGGCGGGATGCTCATCATTGGGGGTATGGGAGGTGCCCTGGTAGCAGTGGCCGCCGGAGTAGAGCTGGAACTCGTAGAGGTGCCTGTGGATCCTAGGCTCGAGCTGCCCTTCACCCAGCTGCCATCATCCAGACAGACGAAGCCCCATCTCCTGAAGGTCCCAAGGGAGATGGGTGTCTCACCCTCCCTCACCTCAATATCAGTGAAGATCTCCTCGGGGAGGGTGGCGGCAAGAAGATGCTGAATAAATATGGGAAAGATGGGGGTGATCTTCTTCTTCTTTGTCTTCTGATAAGTCACCACCTTGTGCAGCTATCTGAACATCACGAAGGGGAGTGAGAGCTGCTGAGAAGGTGGGTGTGGGGCGGCTAGGAGATAATCGAGGAGAACACAATCCTCGTCAGAAGCATAATTTCCGGTATGAGGCCGGATCTAATGACTGAGGATCTCTGCAAGGGTCCTCTGGGAAGGGAGGGGAGGATAACATAGGGAAGCACAGTCTTATTTTCCTCACCCCGTCGGCGAGTAGTACTCCCGACCGCTTGTAACCACCTAGACTTAGTCTGTAACACCCCTCTCCATAATCCCGATATAATCCCTCACGTAGCAATAAATAAAACGTCTCGCAGCGGAAAAATAAATAACAATTACAAAACTCTCACGGGTGTCACCGGCCATTACTCGCCCATGCGAGCAACGTAGCCAAACCACATCCAACTTCCAAAATAAACAAACTGCTAACCGCAGTGATAACGAGAAACTCCTATACATCAAACTAAGTCCATAACCATAAACATTGACAAGTGAGCGTCTACCCGATCCTGAAAAATACATAACCTTACCATAAGACCATACACCATCTTCATTACCATACAACATCTCCAACTACCCTGTTCCTGCTCTTCAGCTCCGACAATGATCAACAACCTGAAATGGTGTAGTATCAGTGATAGACGCTGAGTATGCCGGGCCTGGACCCTAATGGTCACTTGTCATTTTAACCATCTTATTATTAGATTGGTTTCATGCTTTTCCTTTTTACAGTTATAATCAAAACTGAAGCATGAATGTATAATATACATAATCAACCATCCAAATATTCATAAACATTAATCATCCATCCAAACCAAACATTCATAGAATATTTCAAACAACATTTGTATATCGAACGTATCGAGCAATAACAACAATATTTTGTACAATGTACAATCGCCGTAGTGTTCACCATCCACTGTCAATTTATTTTAGTTTGGCTTTCAAGCCCCATCCATATGTACAATGTACATTCGCCATAGCGTACAGCTCCCATAGTTAATTTACCTTAGCCTTGTAGGCTCCATCCAACCATGTTTAATTAATGTCAGTAGGGCGTCATGTTAGGACAACCCGATAACCTCACCATGGACAGTAGTCCCCCGTTCACACAAAGGTGCTCATTTCGCCAGAGGTCCGGAGGCCCCTGACTCACTTATGTCTCGTAAGACGTCCATAAAAAGGCCGTAGCCACCTGATCCACGAACCTATTTGGGCTCGTTGGATATAACCTGGAGTGGAATCCAAATAGGAAACCCCTCAGTGATCACAAATGCGCAACCAAGTAGTTTGTAAACTACCGGGATTCCTCACCTCAATCTCATACCATCACTCTCTCGTTTAAGATCTGCTCGTAGTCTTATGGAGAATATTATTAACCAGCGGCCCAATGGGTCACGCATACCTAGAAGTCATCTAGGTGATATTTATGTTAGAGATCCATGCTCTAGAGACCGACAATGTCGTGACTCGTTCCTAAGTGTTTTACTTAGGTTACCATATCCTTAATATTAATATCATGGTATTATATCAAGTAACCGTCATGTTATCACAACGCATATGTATGTTTATATAAGTCGATCTATAGTCGACGTAGTGTTAGTCCCGTAGGACGCCCGTGCATAAATAATTAATGCATCAACACTTAAACACATACATGTAACCACACACTATAACACACAAGTTATATCAACCAAATCCGAGCCCAAGGAGCAACCTTAGGTCAACTCGGCAAACCCCTTTACATACCGTTCACCCTGATTGTATTACGGTGGGGTATGAATCTTCAAGATCCTATGCTCCGTGTAGTCCGCTAGCTTGTCAAGCGTCCTTGTCAGAAGTATAATCTAAACGGTATTAAAACTATACGTCAGTCTCCATGACTAACTACATCCGGTATATCCGAATAATAAGTAACCCCGACAGTTCACCTCTGTTTTCTACAGTTGTTGTTACGGGTTTCTCTAAAACAGTCGGTTTTGTTACTTAAAACGCGTACGTCAAAACTATCCCAACTGTTAAGTTTAGTTCCTTATATTTCTTTTAATCTTATCCACCTCTAGTTTAGGTACGTAACCTATAGTTGCATGTATGCATGCATTCTTGTATTATATTGCATTCTAAAATTCATAACTTATAGTTCGTAACTATATTTATTATTATATATTTTTTTAAAATAACCACCACCATTAAATCATATGGTTTTCAACCAAAATATATATATCCACCTTATATACATTATTCTTGTGTATATATATATTTACCACGTAGGTAATTCCCATGAGTTTAATAAACTCTTATATTTTATGTTACTTTTTATCATCTTTTATTAGATTATTATTCCCATTAGTCGTATCATATTGTACGACTTATAATAAGATTATTATCCTAACACGAGTAACATTTTATGTTGTATAATTACAACTTCTAAGGTTTATTCAATAAATACCTTAGTTTATAACTCCCATTTATTTATAGTTTGTCACACTATTTTATGTGAGTACCCTTCCTTATATTAATTCCATCTAAACCACCTTAATACCATTTAATTGTCATAACATTTACAACATAGTAGACCGTAGTCTAAAATTCATTTTCCAACCTTTATATTTTCGGTATAGCCCTTGAATTTATTTAAATTCCCTTTTTGACCACATAACATTATGTAATGTTATACCATATACTAATATCATACTATGTGATATTTTTATTCCCTTCAACTTATAACCTATAGTTTTTATACAAAACTATTTATTATTGCCTCTTAGGCACCATAAGAAAATCTTATTCTTTTCCATAAACCATAGTTTCCTTTATTTACAAAATCACCCCTTTCTTTTTACCATGTTATATACACCATTTAATATAACATTTCTAACTTATAAAAGAGTATAACCTATGGTTAATTTTTGTAAATTCCGAACAGCCCTTGTGCTATTCTATAATTGCCATTTGGCCCTATTTATAACATATAGTTCTTCCATATCATTAAAACCATATTTTATACACATATCTTAATAAATTCTCTTAATAATTCTAAAAATCTCCAAATTTCACCAAAGGGTTATAAATTTCCTTATTAACCCATATACTTTCAATATTTACCATTCCACCATCTATTTTTCTCCAAAGTGTCATAATGACAAATTAACTATATATTATACATATATAGTTTATTTTAATTCCAAAATCCACCAAATAAATTCCTAAAAATTCCTAATAGCCCATGGGTGTTTAAAATACCATTGTACACCCTTTATTTTTGGTGATAACATATTTACCACATATGTTATAAAAATATTACCATTAAATACATAACTTATTATAAAACCTTAAATAAGTTATCTAACTTATTTATTTTGGTCAAAACCTAGCATATGGTCAATGTTGACCTCCTTAATATTTCCTTGACCATTAATTCCTAATAATTACGGTTTGCACCCAAACTTTCTAGAAATCACCATTTAACCCCAAAACTTTATAAAAATCTTATAAACTTCATTTTAACTCCTTTTTACCTCTAATTTTCGGCCTTATTATTCTAAAGCCCCCAAATTTAATTTAATTACACCTAATACCCCATCTATTTTCGGTAATGCATTTATACTACTTAAACTTAATTAAAAGCTTGTAAATACATAAATAAAATGGCCTAAAATACATGGCCTTATTACAAACATTGGCTTGCAAAATAAATTACACATAAATGTCCCAAAAACACTTATAATTCTCGGCCTCACCACACACTTTCCATTTAATTACCAAACTTCCACATAATGTCTTAAATTTGACATTTATGTTACTTAATCACTTAGATAAATTTACTAAGCCATTTCTTTAAACATTTTAAGGTCAAAAATGACCTTATTACCATGTTCTCTCACGACAATTAATATAGAAATAGCTTAGAACATTTTAACTTAGCAAAGTTAATGTTTAAGTGATTTATACCTTGATTTAGCTTGAATAATTCCTTGTTTGAATTCGGCCAGCCTTAGATAAAATTTCCAAAGCTTCTCTTGCATGTTTCAAACAGCAAACAAGGCCTAGTTAGTCTCCAAGAAAGATCTAACCATAAGGAGTAATTTAATGTAAGATTTAAGGCAAAAATCACCTTAAAAATGCAAGGGAAGTTCTAAGTGGTTTCGACCTGAACCAAACACACCACAAGGTGTTAGATCCACCATATTGACATAGGAAATAGTTAGATCTCGAAATGCTACCTTGTTGTTAGGTTTTACCTTGGAAAAATGCCTTAAAAGAGGGCATTTCCTTTGGATCTCGGCCATCCTTGCTCCAAATGGCTAACCAACAGATTCCACATGAAAAGGAGAAGAAGATGAGGCTATGACCAAAGTTTCACAGCCGAACTTGAAGGGAATCAAAAGTTATGAGCCTAAAGCACATTTTTACCTTAAAATGTAGATTTGGACAACCTTGGTCCCTCTACTGGTCTCAACCGAGTTTAGCTCTTGTTCTAACCTTAGAACACTGAGAATAAGCCATAGGAATTGATGAGCCACGAAATCTAGGTGTTGGTAGTGAAGAGATGAAGAAAAAGAGCTAAAAATGACATTAAAACACTTACATTAAGAGCTTAGGAGCTAGGTTGCCTTCCATGCTCAAGAACACACTTGAGAGCTTCAAAGGAAGGGGAGAGCTCGGCTGGGCAGAAGAGAATCGGACAAGGAAGGGAGAAATGAGTGGAAAGGCTTGAATTATTAGAAAAAGTAAGTTAATTTTCAAAAAGTAAATGTATTAGGTAGGAATTATTGTCAATCAAGGACTTATGCTCCTCTCTCTATTGCAGCCGATTTCCATGGTCCAAGTGGGTCAATTAATTGACCATTGACCATACTTGGTCAATTTGACTCATGCGGGCCCCACTTTAGGGTTTTATTAATATTTTAATATTAAATTTGTAAAAATTCGTAAATTTTGGAATTAAATTCCAATATATATAATCATGATCTTCATTATATTTAAAGGTATTTATAACCTTTTAGCCCATTTAAAACCAATTTAGAAGGCGATTACACAAAAACGTGCTTTAAGGAGTTTTAGTGCACATTTTGTGTCGCAAGGTGTTTCTGGGCTTGGTTTTCTTTGACAATGGTTTTGTTGTGTTCCTTACATGATATTTGATCATGTAATTCAATTTTATATCATTTAGAGGTCATTTGATTTTTAAGGTTTTCCTAGAGCACCTTTTTGCCCTTTTTGACCTTGAAGCATGTAAATGCTTTTTCTTTGTGTTGGAGTGTTGTCCAACGGTTATAATATGTTTAGTAATGTGTTAATATGCTTAGGACAAATTTTTAGGTCCTAAGTAGTTCATTTGGGTATTTATTTACCCTTAGCAGTCAAAGGGTGCAACATCTTGATTTGTGTTGACCACTGTTGTTCTCGGTTGAATTTTAAGGCATGTTTAGGCCTTAATTAATGTGATTAAATATTTAATCCATGCTTTAATAATTTGGGGTATTTCATAGTCTGTCTAAGCTCATCCTCCGTAAAGTCTAAATGTGTCTCCGAATTATCCGGGAGGAGTAAAAGAATAGCAAAAGTCTCAGGGGTTACCTCCACCTGGAACTGGTGCACGTAAGAGGTAATGCTGTTTGTCGTGTCGGACGCCACATCATTGGCATAGAATTCTCTGACCAGCTCCAAAGAGAAGACACCCTCGTCCATGCGCAAGATGCTTCTGGCGCCCAAACCCTCAAATATGTCTATCAGACTAGTAGCAACTGCTGCCTCGGCGGTGATGCACCGCTCGATGACAAAGGATCCACCCTGCTCATACCAGGCCCGGGCGGCAGCAGAGATGAAGCCATCAGGTCGGAGTGGGGTGGCGGCTAGCTCTAACTGGTCGTCAGGGCGTGGGTTCCTCGAAGAAGACCCCGTGCGTGTAGCACCTCCTCCTCTAGTTCTAGCCATCTATATAATAAACAAAAGTAGTAAGAAATCTAAATAGCAAGAAAAGAGAAGCAAAAGGCACACCAATACCCGAAACCGATCGAGCAGCATGTTCTATTTGAGCATATTCTTGGACATAGTTAAATTACGATTTCCAAGGCATTAAAACATCCAAACATAGCAAACAATAGCATTAAATAGTACAACATTAACCTAGAAAACAATTGCAGAAGAAATTTTAAACATGTCCGGATCCACGTCCTGGTCAACTTAGCCGGACGCAGATCCGCACGCAACGAAGATCCCTAAAAAAAATCGCCGCGAACAGAGCGGTTTCAAAATTCTCCAAGACTCACACAAATTCAATCAGGAACACATAAATCTCACAAAGAACTTCATGTTGTCGCATTTCGACAGCAATTAACAGTATATTGTACCTAAAACAACCTATTCTACCCCAATTCGAAATAGAAATCGTAAAATCGAAATAGAAACCTGTTGTGTTTATGGTTTCGGTGTGAAATGGGGAAGAAGAAGGGAGAGACGTGGGCGTTGGGCGGTCCAGTTGTGGCTGGGCAGCGCGACGGCGTCGGAACTGGGGGTGGTGGGCGCCGGTGATTGGTGGTGGCGAAATTGGAGGGATGAAAATGGAGTTAGGTTCTATGTTTGTCGGGGAGAAGAAGAAGAAAGAACGAAGAAGAAGGAAAAGAAGAAAGCGCGGAGCACGTCGGAGTCTCGTCCAGTTTTCTGTCCGGATCCGGACGGATTTGGGTTCGCAAGCGTCCGGATTTACGTCCGGCTGGATTTAGCCGGACGCGTTGTAGTTTTTTTTATTATTATTTAGTTAATTTTTTTTAAAAAAAAATTATTTATTTAGTTAAATTAAATAACACTAATCTTAAATATCTCATTGGATTTTAGAACTAAAAAGAAAATATTAGACAAACATAATCAGGCAAAAATAAAACAAGCACGAGAAATGCAGAAATGAAATAGCAAGAGTGTAAAAGGGCTCCCTGATCCGTGGTGAACAATTCCGTGATATTTCCCCACACTTGAGTTCAGTTTAGCATTAGAGTGAAGTACCTGAAAGATTAAATCTGCAAAACCAGGAGAACTCAAGTGGATCCAGGCAGAGTTATTTATTGAAATAGGGGAGTCGGGTCTCTTACAGTAAAATAGTAAAAATTCTCAAGAGATTAAAAGAAAATTATATCAAGTAATAGGAAAGTGTAAAGAGAGAGTGTAGAAGAGATTTTATACTGGTGGGTTGCCTCCCACCAAGCTGCCCATCTTTTCGGTCTTTGGCTAGACCGTTCAATTGTGTACTCAGCATGGCGGGTTGTAAACAGTGATCACCGAGTGAACTTCGGCACTGTTACTACTCAAATAATGTTTTAGCTGGGATTCGTTGACTTTGAATGTCTCGCCTTCTATGTTGATTAGATCAATGGCTCCATAAGGTGAGACACTTGTCACTGTGAATGGGCCGGACCAACGAGATTTTAACTTTCCTGGGAATAGTTTCAGGCGGGAGTTGAATAGAAGAACTTTATCCCCCACGTGAAACTCACGCTCGACCAACAGCCTATCATGCCACCTCTTCGTCTTTTCCTTATAAATCTTGGCGTCTTCATAAGCTGCCTCTCTAAACTCCTCCAGATCACACAGCTGTAGCTTACACTCTCACCAGCCTTTTGGAGATCAAAATTCAATGCCTTGAGTGCCCAAAAAGATTTGTGCTCCAGCTCCACGGGACTATAAGAATAGTCCTGCATCAAGGTGTCAGTACAATCTAAACTGAAACAAGCATGAACATCAGAAGGGTGAGTAGCAGCCTTGGTCATATCAAATACAAGCTTTTCATCATGTAACCGCAATATAATCTTCCCTCCTTCCACATCAATTAGGGTTCTTGCTGTTCGCATGAATGGTCGACCTAAAATAAGCGGTACTACATTGTCCTCTTCCATGTCTACAATAACGAAATCAGCAGGGAAAGCAAAAGTACCAACCGAAACAGTTAAATCTCTTACCACCCCTCTAGGTAGAATAATTGACCTATCAGCTAACTGCAAAGTAATTCGGGTAGGTTCACATTCTCCTAAACCAAGCTTCAAATACATTGATAAGGGCATTAAATTAATACTCGCACCTAAGTCACATAAACCCTTACCACACTTCACATCACCTATCGCGCAAGGTATGACCGGAGTACTTGTATCATCAAGCTTAGGTGGAAGCTTCTTCGAAAGAACAGCTGAAACGCTCTCGGTAAGCTGCACAATATCCTTCTCTACTAACGATCGCCTATTGGACAGGATGTCCTTCATGAACTTCGCATATATCGACATCTGCTTCAACGCTTCAGAAAAAAGAATGTTAATGGTTAGTTTCTTAAAGATACTTAAGAACTTACCAAACTGCTCATCCAGGTCTCTTTTCTTCAACCGGTTGGGAAAAGGAACCGACGCTTCATCAACTGTGCGGGCGTGGAGGTGTGGAAATCTTAGGAGTCTTGCTAATAGCCACCTCTTCTTCAGGTGGTTCCTCATGAAAACCTGCTGGTGTGATTTCCTCATACTGCTCAACATCAGGAAGAGGAGCCTCAGCTTCAGGGACCACCGGGTCAAGCTATGTACCACTCCTCAATGTGATTGCCTTGACATGCTCTCTCGGATTCTGCTCTGACTGACTAGACAAGGAACCCAAAGGACGTTGAGCAACTGCTGTGATATCTGAGACAGTTGAGTCTCGATGTTTCTATTGAATGTCCTCTGGTCATTATTGAAGGTTCTATGCTCCTGATTGAAGGCTTCCAGCTCATTGAACTTCTTCGTGCTAACCGTGATGAAATCATTCATTATGGCCAGAACTTCATCCATACTAGAGGACGCACCAGCACCCGTATTCTGTACTTGCTGACTCTGTAGTGGCTGCTTCTGATACGAGGAATTATACTGCTGATGAGGTCTTTGGTAGTAATTGCTGTTACCGCCAGCTTGATAACGATTCTGCTGCTAAGAATGGTAACCTGGGTTGCCTTGATTCCCAAAATAATTACCCGGTCTATTACCAACATAGTTTGCTGCCTCTTCTTGCGGTGGAACACACTGGCACATGTTAGATCCTCTACCACAATACTCACATTGAGGGAATGAATCAGTGATAGCCGATGCGTTTGATTTTGGGTTCATCAATGTGCACATCTTCTCAAACTGTTTAGAGATGCTATCCATCTTAGCAGCTAAGAGGGTATTCGAGTCTACCTCATAAATTCTTGCATTCTTCTTGGGAAAGATCTTAGTAGCAGCTCTAGCACCTCCCCATTGGTTGGCTGAATTGGAAAGAGTTTCCAACAACTCCTTTATCCTGGTGATTGGAAGCTCCATAAAACTTCCTCCTACACAGGTATCAACTAATAGATGGCTGTGGGGGTCTAGATCCTTATAAAATGATTGCAATACAACTTCTTCTCCCAGACCATGATGTGGCACTCTTCTTACAATTCCTTTGAATCGCTCCCATGCTTCAGAGAGAGTTTCACCGCTATACTATTGAAGTTCGTGATCTCACCTCTCATTGACAGCATTCGGGACGGTGGAAAGTACTTTTCTAGGAACGCATTTGCTAGCTCGCTCCAGGAAGTGATACTATTTGGAGATAGGGAGTTCAGCCACTCTGCAGCCCTATCCCTGAGTGAAAAAGGAAACAAGGTTAGCCTGGCTACCTCCTGAGAAGCTGGTGTTGAACATGCTCCAACCAATCGCATGAAGGATGTAAGATGAACATTTAGGTCTTCAGTGACTGTTCCACTGAACTGTGGAGCATTCAGGACCATCGTGACATAATGGGTCTTGAATTGCCATTCTACCCTTTCCGGTAGTGCAGGGATTACTATTGGTGATGTGAGTCCCTCCACATTCGGACGAGTGTAGTCGTTCATCCTTCTTTCTCTGCTGATACCGTCCATAAGATACTTTTCTTCTGAAACAAAGGTATCACCTGGTGAGTCTTTGAGAAACACTTCTGGTTCAACTATAGGCTCCAGTACCAATCCCTGACGACTTCTTCTTGTAAGTCGTTCTATCTCATGTTCCAGCTCAAATTCAGGATTTCCTTCATAACGAGTTTTAACCATAAACCAAAATCAGATAACTGACAATAATGTAGTTGTAAAAGTAAACTCAATCGGGTAAAACCAAAATAAACTAGAACAAAAAAAATAAGAAACAAATTGCACAAAGCTAAGAAAATGAACAAAAGAAACTAAAATAAAATAAAACAAAACAAAACAAAAATAAACTAAAAAGCAAAAACAAAACAAAATTAAATGAGATAATACCAATATAAAAATTAAACTAAGCAACCGTGCCTCCCCGGCAATGGCGCCAAAAACTTGTTGGGGTAAAACCTAACGGTAAATTGTTGTTGGGGGTTTAACCTAACGGCAAGTGTACCAGTCAATTATAGCAAGTTTAATTCTCGGAGTATTCCCTAAGTATCGAACCAGAGGAGGCAATGGCTAGTTTAATTTCTACTTACACACAAAACAATAGTATAAAAACAACAGGAAATTGGGGGTTTTTGTATGTGATGGTGAATGCTGTAAAAGAGTTTACTACTAAGCAATAAATAACAGGTAAACTATTGATTTGATTTTGTTTGATAAAGGAAATTTCGGTTTACTACTTCTCTCTAGGTTTGCAATTTCTTCCCCTAAGTGATTTCTACAGAATTATGAATAAAACCCTAGAATAAGGATAACTCGTATTCGGTCTCCTGCTCCACGAATTCTAATTTGCAAAGACCGAATCCTAACTCTCATTATGAACCCACTGTTTACTAATTGCTTTAAGTGTAGTCTATATTAATGGTCAGCTAGTGTTTAGAAGAATTCCCATCTCTATACTAACTGGTTCTTTCCCTGTAGTCAATTGATAGCCGCAGTTCTCATCAAAAACTTGTTGGGGTAAAACCTAACGGTAAATTATTGTTGGGGGTTTAACCTAACGGCAAGTGTGCCGGTCGATTATAGCAAGTTTAAATCTCGGAGTATTCCCTGAGTATCGAACCAGAGGAGGTAATGGCTAGTTTAATTTCTACTTACACACAAAACAATAGTATAAAAACAAGAGGAAATTGGGGGTTTTTGTATGTGATGGTGAATGTTGTAAAAGAGTTCAATAAACAATAAATAACAGGTAAATAATTGATTTGGTTTTTGTTCGATAAAGGACATTCCGGTTTACTACTTCTCTCTAGATTTGCAGTTTCTTCTCCTAAGTGATTTCTACAGAATTATGAATAAAACCCTAGAATAAGAATAACTCGTATTCGGTCCGCCCGTTCCATGAATTCTAATTAGCAAAGACCGAATCCTAACTCTCGTTATGAATCCACTATTTACTAATTGCTTTAAGTGTAGTCTAGATTAATGGCCAGCTAGTGTTTAGAGGAATTACCATCTCTATACTAACTAGTTCTTTTCCTTATAGTCTATTGATAGCCGCAGTTCTCACTTATAAGCTAACAAACTGATAAACTCAATAATTGATCAGATTAAAAAGTTTAGGAATTCATAAGGGAAAAGAATTTTATTCTAAAGTACTGCAGAAAATCACAAAGGTTCAGAAATAATGAATCTAGAGATACATAGTAAACCGAAATGAAAGTGACTACTCAGCCATAGACACAACAATAATGCTCAGTATAAACAGCATAAGGATAGAGGGATTTAGCAGAAAAACTGATTTTAGAAGCCGTCGACGATTCTGCAAATTCCACTTTTGTCTGTGTCACGTCCGGCTGTCTTGGGTCAGACGTAGATCCGGACGCCTTGTCCTGCGCTTGTCCGAATCCGGACGTCAATCCGGACGCGGATAAATGCAGCGCCGTGAGCAGTTTCTGTCTGTGAGTGAGGGGGAAGATTTACGGAGGAAAATTTGTGAATGGAGATGGAGGATTATCGTGGATGAACAGATGATATGGAGGGAGAGGAGGATAGTGATGTTTAGACTCAGAGAGTCTGGTACCATTTGAAATGAAACAGGAGCTGGGTTTATATAGGCTTAGAATAAAAACATAGGTTAGTGGTGTGGTGAGTTGGGGAGATTAATTGAGCAGGGCCGTGCCTTAATTTAGGGGAAGTATGGGCTAAACCGCCGCTCGGCTGATAATTGCGCCAAAAGCCGATTATCAGTGCATGCGTTTTTATTTTTAGTTTCTGTGTGACGTCCGGATCTGTGTCCGGATCCGGACGTGACACAGAACTTTTAGATCTGAAACTCGGAATATGTCCGGATCTGTGTCCTGAACCGGACAAGACACAGAGCTTTTGGAGCTGAATCACGGGTCACGTCCGGCTTGCGTCCGGATCCGGACATGTGACGTCCGGATTTGTGTCCGGCCATCTTGACCCAGACGTGACCGATTTTTGCGTCTCTTCTCCTGATTAGTACCCCGTTTGTTCCGTTGTAACCCTTATGATGTAAAGTCTTCATTTCCCTGGGTTTTTCCTATATTTACATATAGAATGCATCCATTCATATCAAAACATCGTTCTTAGGAAAAACGCATAATAAGTGGGAAACATTTGCCTAAATTGTAGCAGATTATAAGGTAATTAAGCCCTTAAAAGCCTATATGTTTCACACTTATCAACTTCCTCACACTTAAGCTTTTGCTTGTCCTCAAGCAAATAAGAAATAAGTATATCTCTAAAACCGTCAAATAATCTCAAAATTAAACAAGTGCAGGGTGAAGTCAAACAAAGTGATAAATGAAAGAATAATCTTGCTCTTTAGAGGTAGGTTTTCACACATAGTGAAAGAGGAATAATTTTGTAAAAGCATAGAGAAACTAGATTGCAGAAAACAAGTTTGCTTAGCTTGGGACTTTCCACCAATTTTCATTCCTCTAATCTTTGGATCACAAGGGGTGTGAAGTAATGCCTTATTCCGTATGGGTCTGTCTGGATCCGGACGTTGATCCGGACGCGGCTAAATGACGCCCCGCGAGCTGGTTTCTGTCTGTGGGTGAGGGGGAGGGGTTACGGATAAAGCTTTATGAATGGAGATGAGGGGTTTATCGTGGATGAGCAGATGATATGGAGGGAGAGGAGGAGAGTGTAATGTTTAGACTCTGAGATTCTGGTATCCTTTGAAATGAAACAGGAGCTGGGTTTATATAGGCTTAGAAGAAAAACATAGGTTAGTGGTGTGGTGAGTTGGGGAGATTAATTGAGCATGGCCGCGCCTTAATTTAGGGGAAGTATGGGCTAAACCGCCGCTCGGCTGATAATTGCGCCGAAAGCTCGATTATCAGCACATGCGTTTTTATTTTTAGTTTCTGTGTGACGTCCGGATCTATGTTCGGATCCGGACGTGACACAAAACTTTTAGATCTGAAACTCGGAATATGTCCGGATCTGTGTCCAGAACCGGACAAGACACAGAGCTTTTGGAGCTGAATCTCGGGTCACGTCCGGCTTGCATCCGGATCCGGACTTGTGACGTCCGGATTTGCGTCCGGCCATCTTGACCCGGACGTGACCAATTTTTGCGTCTCTTCTCCTGATTAGTACCCCGTTTGTTGTGCTGTAACCCTTATGATGTAAAGTCTTCATTTCCCTGGGTTTTTCCTATATTTACATATAGAATGCATCAATTCATATCAAAACATCATTCTTAGGAAAAACGCATAATAAGTGGGAAACATTTGCCTAAATTGTAGCAGATTATAAGGTAATTAAGCCCTTAAAAGCCTATATGTTTCACAATTATCAACTTCCTCACACTGAAGCTTTTGCTTGTCCTCAAGCAAATAAGGAATAAGAATATCTCTAAAATCGTTAAATAATCTCAAAATTAAACAAGTGCAGGGTGAAGTCAAACAAAGTGATAATTGAAAGAATAATCTTGCTCTTTAGAGGTAGGTTTTCACACACAGTGAACGAGGAACAATTTTGTAAAAGCATAGAGAAACTAGATTGCAGAAAATAAGTTAGCTTAGCTTGGGACTTCCCACCAATTTTCATTCCTCTAACCTTTGGATGACAAGGGGTGTGAAGTGCCTTATTCCGTATGGGTCTGTCCGGATCCGGACGTTGATCCGGACGTTGATCCGGACGCGGCTAAATGACGCCCCGCGAGCTGGTTTCTGTCTGTGAGTGAGGGGGAAGGGTTACGGATGAAGATTTATGAATGGAGATGAGGGGTTTATCGTGGATGAGCAGATGATATGGAGGGAGAGGAGGAGAGTGTGATGTTTAGACTCTAAGAGTCTGGTACCCTTTGAAATGAAACAGGAGCTGGGTTTATATAGGCTCAGAAGAAAAACATAGGTTAGTGGTGTGGTGAGTTGGGGAGATTAATTGAGCATGGCCGTGCCTTAATTTAGGGGAAGTATGGACTAAACCGCCGCTCGGCTGATAATTGTGCCGAAAGCCCGATGATCAGCGCATGCATTTTTATTTTTAGTTTCTGTGTGACGTCCGGATCTGTGTCCGGATCCAGACGTGACACAGAACTTTTAGATCTGAAACTCGGAATATGTCCGGATCTGTGTCCGGAACCGGACAAGACACAGAGCTTTTGGAGCTGAATCTCGGGTCACGTCCGGCTTGCGTCCGGATCCGGACATGTGACGTCCGGATTTGCGTCCGGCCATCTTGACCCGGACGTGACCAATTTTTGCGTCTCTTCTCCTGACTAGTTCCCCGTTTGTTGCGTTGTAACCCTTATGATGTAAAGTCTTCATTTCCCTGGGTGTTTTCTATATTTACATATAGAATGCATCAATTCATATCAAAACATCATTCTTAGGAAAAACTGAAATACCCCAAACCTTAGTGTGTTGTTTAAACACCTAAATATGGTATATTAAGACTAAAAAGAGTCTTAGAAGCATTAATAAACAAATCTAAACAATAGGAAACACAAAATGTGCTTTAAGGTCAATAAAGGCCAAAATGTGCTCTAAGCTTGGGATAAGCTTGGTTAAGACCTAATGAACTTACCAAGACCTTATTTATATACTAATGAACATATTAAACCAATTACCAAAGAAAACCAAGCTTGAAAACAAGTTAAAACACAAAATGTGCTTTAAGGAGTCTTAAAGCACATTTTTGAAAAAATTGTCTTGTAAATGAGTTTTGAATGGCTAAATGTCCATCATTACTCTTTAATTAACATGTGTACTATATAGTATCACATTTGGGAGTCTATATCAATGGGAAATCAAAATTTTCACTTCTATGTGCCTTGTTTTTATGAATAGTAACTTTTATAAGCTAGTTTGTAACATATGTTATTATAAGTAATTAAATTGACAAATAAAGACTAAAGTACCCCTAAGTACTATTGGGGGCCGGTTTTTAAGGTGTGGTGACTCACCACCCTTGTTAATATGTTAAGTAAATAAAAGGTGACTACTTAGTTACTATTTACTTTATTAAGTACAAATATCTTCTAAAAGCAAGACTTATCATTTGCTTCATTCTTTCTTGCATTCCCACCGTCTCCAACACTTCACTTTCTCCATTTCCTTGCTCTCTCTCACGGTAATACACCACCTCCATCAAAACTCCATCTTTGACCTCTTGTAATTCCTAGCTCATTTAACCAAATCAAAAACAAACACCACCATTCTCTTCCTCTCATCAAGCTCTTCATTCTATCTTCTCAAAACTTCAAGACCACCATTTCGGGCCATGGAGTTCCACCATTGAAGGAGCTTGAGCTTATATTTCTACATATTATTGTTCTCCTTTGCTTCTAGGTAAGGAATCTCAAATAAAAACTTCATTTCCTCCATGTTTTGTTGTTGACCGAAAATGCCCATTGAAGGTGCTCTTTATATTGCTTTGTTCTAGCTTCATTCCAACCTTTCAAGGACTAGGTGGAGTCCTCTCTTGATAGATATTAAAACTCTCTTCAAGTTCTAAGGTAAAACAACTATCTTAATGTTTTTGAAACAATGTAAAACCTAGGGTTTACAATGAGTTTACGCTTGTAGCTTGTATACTCATTACATTGCTTGTATATTGTTTAGTAGTTGACAAGGAATCAAATATCTAGCCGATTTTTAACAAGGAAACAAGAAAGAAGTTTGTGTGAAAAGAGGTAAACATGCTAACCTAATGTGTTAATGCCTTAGGAGAAATGAGCTTATAATGCTTGTTAAAACTACTTAAAGAGCTAATGATAATGACCTAGTGAAATGTTCTCAAGGAGATTAGTAAAAGGACATATGTGTTGTTGTGTGTATTTGCAGGTCAAAGGCATATATATTGTGGAAATTCAGTGTTTAAGAGTTATGCACTTTAAGGGCCTAAGAGCCATGCATTTTAAGGGCCTAAGTGCCATGCAATTTAAATTATGCACTATATTGTGATGTAGTGTAAATTTGGTGAAACTTTATGTGTGAGAGTGTTCTTGGTGAATTTAGGTGTTCTTGTGTGCTTAATGGAGAAAACAATGTGTTTTGGTTTGGTAATGTTCTAGGAGAACCTATGTCGAAATTTAGGTAATAAACAAGAAGTTCTAAGGGTTTAAAATGAGTTTGGTAAGCTAGGAAATGTTTAGTATGGAAGGTGATCAACTAGTGGAAGAAACATGCATTGAGTTGTTTAAAGATGTCAAAAGGGCTTAGGCAATGTTTTAGAGGATTTAGAATGCAAAAGATTGTATTTAGGACTTGTGCATTGTTGGTGAAAAAGGGATGAAGTGATTTGTTGCATAGGGAGCTATAAGCTTGAAAAGGTGTTCAAGGAGTTGTTTAGGAAGGAAAGATGCTTGGGAGATGATGTTGTAGTGGTGAGAAAACATTTGGGAATAGTGGGAGTTATAGGTATGAGACACCACTTAGAAACTTAGTGAAAAACATTATAAGTGTAAACCTTTTTATAAGAATTTGTGTAAATGCTTGAGGAGGATTTTAGTGGGTGATTTAAGGAGTTTCATGGATGTTGTATGAGGATATAAGTGTACCAAATGATGTTAGAAAACATTAGGAGGCCTTAGGAGAAGTTTGGAGTTAAATGGGCAATGGAAAATAAGGGTCTGGAGCAGACCGACATTGCGACGGAACTTACTAAGGTCGGTCGAGCCCAGTTTACCCTGCGAGAATTAGTTTCTGGAACCGACCGAACTTGGGGACCGGACTTACAAGTTCGGTCGGGCTTGTATTTTGTGTACGAATTAAGTTTCTGGAATCGACCGAACATGGGACCGGACTTGGCAAGTTCGGTCGAGCTAAAATTTCCCACGAGAGAAACTCTCGGGAATGGACCGAACATGCGACCGAACTTGCAAGTCCGGTCGGGGTAGAATTTTCAAACGGAAATGTGTTCTGGAATGGACCGCACATGGGTAAGTTCGGTCGGTAAGTTCGGTCGGACCAAAACTTGTAAAAAAAAAACAGAAAAGAATGTGACTTATGTAGTTAACCCTAGGGGGTATAATGAAGGTAACCTAGGGTAAGTTAGACATTTAAAACATGTCAAATAATCATGTTAAACTTAGTGAATTTGAAGTTAAGTAAATTAATTAACTGACGTTATTAATTATGTATAGGAGTGGCCTACGGTGGAACCAAATCGAGGCAAGGACCAAGGTATGGTTTTCTTGCAGTGTGTTGCCTACCGGTTTACACCGGCTTGTGTGTTGTTTGTTTCTCTGTGTGTTTATGACTTTGTAAGATTAAACCATGTAAAGAGTTTACAGTTTGTTAAATATTATTATGTTGTTAGTAGACTCTCTCTTCCCTTGTGTGTGTTTAACAAGACTTGACCTATTATTGTGATTTGTGTATTGAGTTCAATATGAACTGCTAACAAGTGCTAAGGGGGATAGTGAGGAGTCCGGTCTGTTCGGCCAACGCGTGTGAGTATGGGAGTCGATGTCATTAACCGGTTCGATTCTCTTTGTATGTTATGGTTGTTTTCCAATTTGGTTTCAACTTCCCTTTAGCTTAACCAAGGCTATTTTACTGACTCACGTCGGGCCACAGGGGCAACTATGTGTTGTTTCGGTGTGCTTGGATCACTATATCCGAGGCACCTTGTGTTAAGTTATCCGTTCAATCAACAGGACGGTAACGAGTTGTGTAACGGCTTAGCATGAGCATGGCAACATTCTCTAGGCTCTCCATGGGAAACTAATTATATTGGTTCATCCCTAAATGGAATTGTTCTGTGTGTTATGTGTGATGTTGTGTACAACACCCATGTTATGAGTAATATGTATCTTGAGTGTTTAAAATGAATGCCATGTCACCATGACAATTAGTTGCGCGTATCCCGGTAGCCGCATGGGTCTGCGCGTTAACCATACCAGCCAAAGGTTGCTGACCCCCGCGGGGGCTCCATATTTCTTATATGCAGGATGAGGATCGGAATCGAAAGTCGGGAATGGCTTTAGATTCTAGGTTGCAGATTACTTTTGATTACTTTGGATGTTGGGCCGGGATGCGCCTGTGCTCCGTGGCGTTATGTATGGTTATGACACAGTTTACAGTGAGGTTTACAGTGAAGAGAGTAAGTAAATCTCGGTATTGTGTTTTGTATATATGGTTATTAGTTCTATGCTCGGGAGTCTGATCATCAGACCAATACACTTGTATTTATTCAGCCTTGTTAACCACGTGGGTGGTTGACGGCGTTGTAGCACCAATCGTTTAGTTACTGTTTAGTTGTTTAAATTCCGCTGCGATTTCAAGAAATGTTAAGTGCATAGTAGGGGTGTTACAAAAACGCATAATAAGTGGGAAACATTTGCCTAAATTGTAGCAGATTATAAGGTAATTAAGCCCTTAAAAGCCTATATGTTTCACACTTATCATGCCTCTACTATTTACGACAAAAATTGGAGAGTAAAATTGAACAAGCCGGACCACATGCCGGATATAACCTATGTAGGACTTCCTCCTTTATGCCGGGTTGATTTTACCCGGCTTCATGCCCGACTTGTTCAAAACTCGAAGGAAGATTGGTTTGAACAAGGAACAAGGGATAAGAGAAGGAAAGAAAAAAGAAAAAAAAATAAGACCATGGTGCAGTAGGAATATGTACATATAACTCTAACAATCTAAAGAGAAAATGTAAAATGAAAGTTAAGGTTGAGTATGCCGTATTGTGCGTTGGGTTAATCTTGTCCGGCTTCGGACTTCCTCCAAGATGCCGGACGTGTGCTACCCGGCATAGTGCACGGCTTGCTCAACCTAGAGAAACCAATTCAAAAACGAATCAAAGAATTAAAGAATATGAATTGTTGAATGTGCCGGGTGCCACACAACCGGCATTGTACCCGGCATATTCAACCGAATAAAAAAATGGAAAAAATTTAAAATCAAAGAAAAGAATAAAGAATAAAGAATTAAAGAATAACGAATAGGGCGTTTTACCGAATTTAGGACTTGGACTAATTCCAAGTCCCCGACAACGGTGCCAATTTGCTAATAGGAAAATTGTAGGATAAAACTATATATAAAAAGAATAAACTAAACCTACAACTCTACTACGGGTAGCAAATAAAAACCCGGTCGGAGTATAGTGTAAATATATTACGACCGAGAGAATCATACCCAAGAGACTTATAGAAAACTAGTCCTAATCCGGGCAAAAGCCTATTCTATAACTAGGGGGAGAATAAGTGTATAAGTACGAAGTAAGAAAAACTACCTAAAACCTAATCTAAAATAGTATTTATAATAATCTACCCCAGATTCGAAATGGCAACGTCATAAAAACACAAATGAACACTAAGGGAAAAGAATAAATTCCGAACAAACCAACTTTTGGTACTGCCGGATATTATGCCGGACAAGATGCGCCCGACAAAGACAAGAATCTTGAATGTGGCGGACGTCTTGCACCCGGCATGCCATCCGGCCTTCTCAAAATGTCAATTTACTTTTCCAGTTCGAAGCCGAACTAAGCACTCCCTAATCATTATCGAAAACTAACAATATCTAGGTAATCAACGAACCGAAAAGGGAAGAATTCTAAGCCTTAAATTTCATCCTTTAAGTTATAAAAGACAAATAGAAAGACCACTTGGAATTCCTCAACCTTTCTACCTTACCAAGGTCAGAATTGAAGTACTTGGAAGAAGAAGCAACTTCATTCCTAATTGCAACAAACACAAAATTCCAAGTTGAAATTATATCTTTTATTGAGTGATCATAGTGCGTTTACAAAGAGAACCATTTCTAACCAGAGAAGACAAAGAATTCTACATCACCATCCGCACAATTACAAGAAGAGAATACAAAGAGGGAGAAGGAGATGTTAATAGCCTTAACCCGACAAGGTCTTCTTCTTCTCTTGCGTGGATGGATCCGTAGACTTCATTGGACACCAACAATGGAGTGAGGCAGAAATATAGAAGTGAATGGCGTGGATTTGGTATGTTGAAGTGTGTTCTCAAATGACCACATGGGTAGGGTATTTATAGGTGTTAGAAGTGATTCTATGGAAAAACATATCTTAAATGATGTCTTTCCATAAAGATACACCTTCAAGACATGTCTTTAGCAAAAATATACCTTTTACCCTAGTTGTATTGGTATGGAAAGACACATCAACAAATGATGTCTTTCCATAGTGTCTTCTACCCCAAAAGACATCTTTCCAACTAAAAGGCACCTCTTCACCAAAAGACACCTCTTCACCATGAGACACCTTTTCACCAAAAGACACCTTTTCACCATGAGACACCTTTTCGCCAAAAGACACCTTTTTGCCAAGAGACACCTCTTCATCAAAAGACACCTCTTCATCAAAAGACACCTCTTCATCAAAAGACACGTCTTCATCAAAAGACATCTCTTCATCAAAAGGAACCTCTTCATGTACTGCTAACTTCTGGTGAACTGAGGCAACTTTTTACTTGTGCCGGCTAGGATGTACCCGGCAACACACCCGGCATAGCACCTTTTTCTGCTCCACGCTTGTGCCGTGCAGGAGTTAACCGACCTTATGTCCGGCATTTTGGTCAAAAGTGTTTCCTTGCATGAAAAACATATAAAAACATAAGACTGAACAAATAATACACTTTAATACATAATATAACATAAATATTAACTACTTAACCTTATTTAGATAAATATAATCCTAAATCTAGTACATAAAATATGATAAGTCTGCGGCTTATTAGTGAAAGGTATTGAAATACCCTGGACTTAAATATGGTGATTAAATCATTCTAATACGACAATTAAAGGCATAATGATGCGTAGAGAATATTGGTGAAGAAAGTAAAACCAAAAGAAAAAAGAAAACGCGTAAAAAGCAAAAAACGTAAAATGTGCGTTACACAACCATATGAGGCATATGACCTTGACTAGGGTCCAAGATGGATTCCTATGGCTTAATTATGCCTAAACAACAAGTGGGAACAATTCCCGAAGAAAACGAATCCATATAATAGGTTAAAAACGCAAAAGATGTCTTAAAGCATATTTTTTGGAAAAACCGGGAAAAATGTGACTTTAAGTTTTTTAAATGACTTGTAAAAATTATAGTCAATCATATAACTATAATTAAACATTAGTGAAGGTCTAGAACCATAAAATTTAATAAACAAAAAAAATCCGGAAAACGGCCCCGGTTAGTGAATAGTGCCAAACGGGGACTTATGGGGTGTTATTTGCTAAAAGACCAAATTGCCCTCCTCTTTCCAAGCTTTGAAAAGAAAAAAATCTGGCACGTCCCAGCATGTGCAACGTTTTTGTCTCCCCCCTCTCAGCCATTAACTCTATATTAGTTAAATAAGACAAAAAGAAATAAAGGAAGAAAGTACAAGTTACCTTTTTACTCTCTCTCTCTCTCTCTCTCTCTCTCTCTCATTTCTCTTGTCTCTTACAATTTCCTTCCCCTCCAGCAGCTCTCTCTTTTACCTCCTTCAGCCATGGCGATTTGAGAAGCCTCCCAACCAGCTCCACTTCTTCTTTCTCTTTCAAAGCCTAAACAAGGTTGAAACACTACAAAAATTACACCATTGAACTCCTCTCATCTTGGAGATCATTTTCCATATTTCAAAACCCAAAAACCTTGAAGTTGGTCTCCATGGCTGGAGCTCCTTTAGAAGGAAAAAGAAGGACATTGTGAGCTAGAACAACTCCCTTGTTGGTTAAGTTAAGAAAGAAGTTCAAAATCTCTCTTTCTAGCTTCCTTTGGCAACAAAAAATTTCCCAATTTTAATCCCTCTTTTTCTTCTTGTGCCAGCCGATTTTTGGTCTTCAAAAAGTGCTGGAGTCTTGTTGTTTTGCTAGCCAAACACTCTATCTAGAGATTGGAAGGTAATCTCTCATTTTGGAGCTTTAAACATCCACTTGAATTCTAGGTTCAAGAGTTAGAGATTGATATAGTGTTGTGTGTATTCCTTGGGACATGGGCTGTAGCTTGGCTTATTTTAGACAAGAAACAAAGAGGAAGAAAATAACTAGAAGAAAAGAGCAAGAAAGGAAAGGAGAAAGGGAAACCAAGAGAACTAAGAAATTCTAAGGTAAAATTTACTTACCTTTGGAGCTGATTTTTATTGCCTTGAGAGAATTGAAGTCACATTGTTTTAGTATTGCTTATGTGGGTATAAGTATGACCAAGAAAATGGAAATATGCTAGTGTTGTTTATGTTGATGTTTAAGGGCCTTAGAGCCAAGTATTTAAGATTATTGCACATTGGGATTATGGTGGTGAATCTGTTGGAATGGATGTAAATGTGTTGAACAATAGGTGCTGAGAGTGTCCAACATGGACTTGGTTAATTGATTGTGCTTAGGTGAACAAAATGATGCTTTGAGAAAGCTTAAAATGTAGGGAAACTTTGTCAAAATCTGGGTAGAAACTAAGGGTAAGTGTGAGTAAATGACCTAGGTTCAACTAGGTGTGTTTAGAGATAAATTTGATTAAGGAATTGTAACACCCCTAATCCTAAACATGTAATAACGTCGCAAGTCGTAGCATAATAAATAACATTCACAGCGGAAAATAAATCTATCTAACGTTGGTGTTACACGCTGTTACTCACCCATGTGAGTAACAAGGCAACCTTATTCCATCCATCAACTTCAACTCCTCCCCGCTGTGATGAACAAGATACTGAGCATACTTAAACTTACAAACCAAATCCAAACTGAGCTACTAAATTAAATACAACAAACTCCGAATACAATACATAATTAAACTATAAGTGTTTATTGAAACACATCAAATACCCTGTGCCCCGCACTCCGGCTTGTCTTCAATCAGTAACCTGAAATGTTTTGCCCATTGAAGGGCTCAGCAATCGAAATGCTGGTATGCTAAATGTAGTCCTAAGTCATCTAGATTCCTTAAGTCGTTTTAGCCATCTTGATATTAGGTTCATTACATGATAATCCATTTTACAACAATAGTAATGACTATAATGTTAAATAAACACACAATAGTTCACCTGTCAATATCATCACAATAACAAACAACAACCAGATAGTCACACACCAATAAACCATAGCAATAACCAAACAAGATACGCGTATTAATTATCTGTACTTGCTAGTAGGTCACATGACCCTCATCCTTTTAAACCAACCACTTAAACTTTTCCAATTAAATTCCACCTCAGGCGTCATGTTAAGACAATCCTTAATACTATTAATGGACTAGTCCCCTAGGTCCAATGGAACCGTTACCAGCTGACCTTATGGCCTGGATAATATTTTGACCGATCCGGTCAAACCTGTGCACCAACACAGTGCCCTCTGCCATCGTCGAATGTGGACAATGGATTCCCCTTGAGTGACTCTTGATATAGTCCCTCGTAGTGATCACGATGCGCAACCAGAAAGTCGAAACAGTCTGGATACTCTCTTCATAAGTATGCCTTTAGTCGTGATACATATCCACCCCGTTGAGTTAAAACTATACAGTTGACCATCAGTTAGGTTCTTGAAATACCTAAAGTTCAGTTAGTCTTGTTCCAGTTTAGATGTATAAACTTCCTGTTATACCCAAAATTTCAACCCCCTCGGAGTAGTCTCTAAGGCATACGTGTTACAAAGGGCAAAATGGTCAAAATGCACCGATGCAGGATTTTCCAAGGACATTCTCGGGATTTTCTATTTTCATATGACTTGTTCATTATCTCCAAACACTTCCAAATATCATAGTCATTATGAAAGGTATTTCATGATTTTCTGATAATATTTATTCTGGAAATTAAGCTTTTAATAAGCTAGTTTCTTTAATAATTAACACATGAAATAACCTCAAAATAGAAATAAAAGGGTTTTCAAAATTAAAATAAAATTGTCACATGGTTAGCATGACTACACACAGTCATAAACCTGAAATTATTTTATTTGGAACCTTATCCCAAAATTTAAAAGAGAAATTCAATCATTTTTGCAATTTTCTCTCTCCTCTGGAAAATACCGAAATCAAAACAAAATGTCATGAAATTTTAACACAGGGTAGAGGATGATTATTAGAGACTAATGCCGTTGGAATTTCGTAATTTCGACTTTCCAATAATAAGTTATGAATTTTGGGAGATTCCAGATTGTGAGATTTTTATCTAATCGGTTATTTAACAAAATAACCCGATTCCAACTCTCAAAATTCCTAAAAATCATTCTTTACCTTCAGTTAAATTTTCATAATTTTTATCGGCTTGCAACATATTTTAAAAAATCAGATTCTCTTAGAGCACAAAATCAAGGTTTTAGATAAAAATTCTGTTCTATCAACTTGGCCATGCTCTTTCTATAAAAGGCCTTCCAAAAAACGACCTAGGGCAAGGTAGATGATCCCCATAGTCAGAAAAACAGCCGTCTACTTGCCTCCCACGTTTTCAACACTCCCAACACCGAAACTCTACCGAAATCATCCCAAAATCACCAAAAACACATTCTTTCTCTCATTGAACTTCCAAGCATCAAAACACCACAAATACAGAACCAAAACGTGCTTAACAACACAAGGAAGAAGAGGTCAGAAGCTCGGGTCAAAGTCGAACCGGATCGGCCACCAACGAAGCTTTTAGAGATTCCCGACGTGAAGGAACAACAAGTTTTCGAAATCAAAACAGGGTAAAAACCAAATTCTCTAACCCTTCTGGTCAAAATACAATTCTGGTTGAAATTGCTAACCGAATTGATTTTTCCTTGCTTCTGAATTAAGGTTTGTTTGTGTTTCTGCCTTCTAACTTGTTCGTTAAGTTTCGTATTAAATTCGATTTCAAATTGAAAACTTTCAATCACTAACGTCTTGTACATCTTTCAGGCTACACACCCGTAAAATTTGAGCCAAAAACACCTTCGGGAACAGCCTCAACGCCGCCGTCCGAGGGCGGTCCGCACCCACGGACGTCATGTCCGGGGTCCCGGACTCCCTGTCCGTAAGCCCGGACGCCCACGGACGGCGGCGGGATTTTTAAAAATTCAAAATTTAGGTTTTCAAAAATAATGTCCGGGCCCACGGACATCCTGTCCGTGGCCCCGGACCTCGCAAAATCGTGTTTTCTGTTTAATTCGACTTTTATGTTCACATAGGTTAACTAGGGTCCGTGGGTTCGGACATTAGGTCCGTAGCCACGGACGGAAACAAAATTTGACCTAATTCTGCCTCTGAAACCCTAGTTTAGGAATCTTTAATTTTATTTTAATTTTCTGTCAAAAAATGCTAAAAAACACAAAAAAACAGAAGCTCGCGCACTTAAGTTAAAACGACTCGTAATAAGCCGTAATTAAACTGAGTAGAGGAAAAACGACTTCTAAGGGTAATGAAAGTAATTGAACCCTAATTAAGTCGAATATCAAGCCCCCGAACCCGAACTCTCCTTTCCTAATTTAATCTAGGTCAAAATTAGGTGGCGACTCATAATAGGTTCCAGTGAGCTAGCTTAGGTTTTAATAATTATTGTTATATGACATAGTTATTAATCTTAGGTTATAAGTGGACCTAAAACCCGATTAGATCCTAATCAACTTAATCCACATAGGATAGGGTTTAAAATCGAGGCTCACAGACTGGCGACTCTGCTGGGGACAAACTTCTTAATTTTAACTTGTTTAATTTTAAGAAAGAGGGCTTAACTCGAAATTGTTTATTTATGGCTTTATTACTTTGTTTGTTTACTTTTGTGTGCACTTTAATTTCTGCACCTTTGCATCATATGAGAGCGAGGGTCCACACGAACCGATTTCACCCCGGGACCCGTTTGAGGGTCCCCTGTCAGGGACTCACACCTTTTAGGTGATGTGAATAAGCGGGGGAAAAGAGGAGGATGTCGTCTAACCACATCCCCTTAATACCTGGGCTTTAGCCCCAAGCGTTTTCCTGGCAGTGCCCTTACCTAGCCCATTGTTTGGTCAGTCAAAGACCCGACCGTGGACGCACACCTTCAGGTGATGTGAAAAAAGTGGGGAAGCCCAAAGAGAATAGCGTGCAAGCCCTATTCCTTTGTGGTGACCTGGGCCCATGCCCCAAGCACCTCTCCGGATCGATCCATACCCAATTTGGTTGAAGCGTCTAGTAAGGACATGTTGAACTTGTGTGGGCCTTGTTTGCTTGTATGATCGGCCCACTGCCAGCCTAGAAATTGATAGGAACTCTTCCTATGTCAACTCAGCCCAACCTGGAATTCACGACTTCATTGTTTGCGGCCCTAAGGCCCTGTTTGGTTTGAATAAATGAATTGTTTGTTTGGGCTCTGGCCCAAAAGTTTAGACCTAGGTGATTTCTCTCTTTCGGCCCAATTTGAATTATCAATTTAGTTCTAGGCCCATGAAAACAAATCCACCGAAAGCAGTTCATGAAAATCCATCAGGCCTTTCCGTTTCAGGGTTTATTCTAGTCTAGAAAGACTTTCCACTCGGGCTTTGGCCCAAAATCCTAGGTATAAGTATCATCTTTTAGGCCCAATCAGAAGTACTCGGCCCCAAATTCCAATTCACATCTGGGACATGGTTTAGAAATCATTTCGGCCCATGCGCCCTCTTTCTAGCCCAAACACATTTTGGCCCAGGTGCCAAATTCTTAGAATATTCCAAGTGCCACACTCATAACTCACTTAATCTGGGCCCATAGACCAATTCATAGTTTTGGCCCACGAACTTTGCTCTGAATCCAAAATTTTGGCCCATAGCATAAAACATTTGAATCCCAGATAGTTTGTGCAACCCATTCATTCTAGTTTCTGGCCTCAAGGCCCAACAAGATCATCAAACGAATCTTAGGCTTCAAGGTTTCTCTCTCGGCCCAGTGGCACATTCACGGTCCATGTGGCTTCCTTCGGCCCGTTTACTCCACTTCCAGATTAAGGGTATTCAGGCCCGCACATCCGTTCCAGTCTAGAAGTCCCTCTGGCCCATATTTCTTACTTCAATCTGAAATCGTTCTGGCCCAAGTGCCACAATCCCAAATCATTCCGGCTCAAGTGCCATTTTCCTAAACACATTCAGGCCCAAGCGCCACATCCTCAAACACTTTCTGGCCCAAGTGCCACATATTCTAAACATTCCGGCCCTAGTGCCACAGTCTCACAACATGTTCTGGCCCCAGTGCCGCATCCTCATTCCGTCCCGAGTGCCAACCCGCTTATGAATCATTCTGGCATGTGTGCCTCACTTTCAATTCATCCAGGCCTGAGTGCCTATCCACATCCATGAAAATCATCCAGGCCCGAGCGCCTAATCCACATTCATGAAACTGTTTCAACCCATGCAGGCCCAAGTGTCTCATGCGTCATCCATAGGCATTCCTAGGAGCCTACTAAGAGTCCAAGAAGAAGACGATCGCAGTCATCTTAGCGACATCCCGGCGGTCAAGAGCTCGAGTCTTCAGCATGCCGACTTCAGACGGTTCAGCAGGATTTGGATTCAAGAATTTTTAGGGTTCCCATGCATTCTACTGCATAACCTGCCATAACACTCATCTTCCAAATGCACCTCTCATATTTTTCAAAGAATGATCGTTTTCTGACCACTAATAAGAAGCATCGATCTTGTTAAATCATCTTCTTCCTCATGTTCACAAATCGATGACTTTTTCAAGTCTAAATGATAACACAAAAAAAGAGTTTTGTTTCACACAAGTTTCTTTTGAGAAAATGGTTCATGAATTAATTATCTCCCGACAATGGAATACAAAGACTTGTATTTTGTTTCTGAAGTTTTGGACATGCCTTACCAAACCCCACAGCTTATCCCAAAACATCCAAATGACCCCCAAAGCGGTTCCAAATCCATATCTTTTAAATTGTCGTCATTAACCCCAAATCAATAATGGGGGCAATCTGAGTTTAGGTTCATCATCTTTCATCTTTCGTTTAAGCGTGTGAACTAGTCTCTGAGTGAAATTCACGAGAATGTCTTGAGCGGAAAAACCATGAGTGAACGAGCGTGTCATTTTTACACGACTCCGGTGAGTCCACATTCAAAGGTGAGGTAAACGGTATAACTCCGACCGAAGGAGATAATTTGTAAATTTACGCTTAGACCTGTGAAAAGTAACAAAGAACGGATATACAACTATCAGGAATGACGAAGCACCTAGGTACAGCACCACATAGCCAAAAGCTTGTAAACCCTGACATTAAACCCTAGGCACCCCCGCTGAGCCTTCCATATATCCCTTTTCGACATTATGAACTCCACAAAATAACCCAGCCAATGATGAATGTCCGACCCGGTGACCAAAGGATGCAAGGAGCCCGACTCTCAGATAACATTCTCATCATTCCAAAGAAGCAATGCCGCTATCAGCATGACAAAGTGATCCGCAAATGGTCCCAGAGTGACACAGGATCAAAAGAGCTCACATCAAAACAGCTCTCGAAGCCCAAAACCGGGAAACACAAGAACCCCGAAGGCAAAACCAGGAAAGGATAAAACAAAAGGCAAACCCGAAGTGCCTCGAAGAAATCCAAATGACGAAAAGAGAAATAGTGTAAAGGACAACTTCAAAAGTCCAGGTCCAGAAGCTCGAAAACAATGTCAACATGAAGCAGCCAGACGACTTCAAGACAAGGAAGATGAATCCGAGAGAAGACGCAAGTTGCAGCTTTGGTCACCCATTTAAGCTCCACATACCTCAAATATCCCTCCATGATCCCGTCGTCTTTCATCACACCCTATGGCCACGTTATAAGCCTCGAAGACTTCCGACTTGGTAGTTGTGTATCCAATCACGTGAAAGTAACAGATCGAATGCGTAAATTCATCAAATATCAAATTCAATGGTCTAGAAGTTGTGACCGTAGGTGAGAAACGAGTGCAAGAATCAAACACTTTGAGTGTAAAGCACCACATCAAGACACAATCCTTGACCATGTGAGGATAAGACTTGTTCGCATGTTTAATCAAAGAAAATACTGGGGGCAATCGATCGTTCCGATCGATTACCATGAACTCTAGCTCAGATTGCCTTAAGGAACAATACTGGGGGCAATTGTTGGTTCCAACAATTGCCATGACAACACCAACGGAAACCCAAAGCGTGGGCACCACAAACACCACCACGCAGGCCCACATAAGCCCTTACCACGTAGGCCCACATAAGCCCTTACCCTCACATCATACCACACATGCCCACATAAGCCTTAACCTCCACACAAACACTCTCAGGCCCGTCACTGGTCTTACCTCCACAAAACATCAGCTCATCTTAATCCAAATCACCATCCAAAATCACACCCCCCCCAGGCTTGTCATAAATCCTGAACACCAGCAAAAGCTTTCAGCACCACAATGAACACCACACATTTCCATTAGTATCGTGTTCATCCTCTGAGAAAAAAATTGCAGGTCTGGAACTCTTAGTCAGGAAATGATTATTTCGCTTTCCTTTCTTAACAGTGTTTTTCTCAAGCATTGCCATGTTTGGCACATTTTCAGCTATTTCTTGCTTTGTGCAAATTTTCGGTTTTCGCAAGCACTTCAATTTCACTTTGCAATACTCGGGTAAACCTTGTCATCTCCATGTTTGGAACCTTAACAATTTGATCACAATGACAATCATTTGCATAAAACGTGTTTTGCATCCTCACATCATCAAGCATACTGCATTTGCCTGGTCAAGTTTAGATGGATCTCGGTCTCCATAAGCAACCGAGTAGATTGGGTCTCGGTCTCCATAAGCAACCGAGTAGATTGGGTCTCGGTCTCCATAAGCAACCGAGTAGAATGGATCTCAGTCTCCATAAGCAACTGAGTTAGATGGATCTCGGTCTCCATAAGCAACCGAGTAGAATGGATCTCAGTCTCCATAAGCAACTGAGTTAGATGGATCTCGGTCTCCATAAGCAACCGAGTAGATTGGGTCTCGGTCTCCATAAGCAACTGAGTAGATGGATCTCGGTCTCCATAAGCAACCGAGTAGATGGATCTCAGTCTCCATAAGCAACTGAGTTAGATGGATCTCGGTATCCATAAGCAACCGAGTAGATTGGGTCTCAGTCTCCATAAGCAACTGAGTTAGATGGGTCTCGGTCTCCATAAGCAACCGAGTAGAGTGGGTCTCGGTCTCCGTAAGCAACCGAGTAGGATGGATCTCAGTCTCCATAAGCAACTGAGTTAAGATGAGTCTCATCCCTAAACCTTAGGCACACATAAGACCTACCCTACATTCTATCCTTTTAGGCACACATAAGACCTACCCTACATTCAATCCTTTTAGGCACACGTAAGACCTACCCTACATTCAAATCCTTTCAGGCACCCATAAGGCCTACCCTACAGGCACCCATAAGACCTCCCTTATTCATTCACTTTAGGCTCGTCATAAGACCTAGCACCATCCTTAGGTTCGTCATAAGACCTGGAGTCATCCCTTTAGGCTCGTAGTAAGACCTAACACCACTCCTTAGCTTACCTGCTTCCATTAAACACATTGCATTCATTTCATTCATTATAGGTAGTCAACGCCTTAGAATAGCTTGACATTATTCATTCACATTTAGGTAGTCAACGCCTTAGAAGCTTGACATCTTATTCATTATAGGCAGTCAACTTAGAATAGCTTGACATCATTTCCACATTTTAGGTTGTCAACGCCTTAGAATCGCTTGACATTATCTCATTTCCACATTTTAGGTTGTCAACGCCTTAGAATCGCTTGACATTATCTCATTTCCACATTTTAGGTTGTCAACGCCTTAGAATCGCTTGACATTATCTCATTTCCACATTTAGGTTGTCAACGCCTTAGAATCGCTTGACATTATCTCATTTCCACATTTTAGGTTGTCAACGCCTTAGAATCGCTTGACATTATCTCATTTCCACATTTTAGGTTGTCAACGCCTTAGAACCGCTTGACATTGCTTCATTTCACTTTACTTGCAGGCAGTCAACATCTTAGAATAGTTTGACATCATATCATCATTATAGGTAGTCAGCGCCTTAGAATAGCTCGACACAATTTATCAGTTTTCGATAACATGCAGGGTCTTGGAAACATTTGAAATTTTGGGGTATCACTCAAGCATCAACTAGCCTTCTCACTTTCATTACAAAGTCCAGTTGACGGGGGGCAATCTGTTATACCCAAAATTTCAACCCCCTCGGAGTAGTCTCTAAGGCATACGTGTTACAAAGGGCAAAATGGTCAAAATGCACCGATGCAGGATTTTCCAAGGACATTCTCGGGATTTTCTATTTTCATATGACTTGTTCATTATCTCCAAACACTTCCAAATATCATAGTCATTATGAAAGGTATTTCATGATTTTCTGATAATATTTATTCTGGAAATTAAGCTTTTAATAAGCTAGTTTCTTTAATAATTAACACATGAAATAACCTCAAAATAGAAATAAAAGGGTTTTCAAAATTAAAATAAAATTGTCACATGGTTAGCATGACTACACACAGTCATAAACCTGAAATTATTTTATTTGGAACCTTATCCCAAAATTTAAAAGAGAAATTCAATCATTTTTGCAATTTTCTCTCTCCTCTGGAAAATACCGAAATCAAAACAAAATGTCATGAAATTTTAACACAGGGTAGAGGATGATTATTAGAGACTAATGCCGTTGGAATTTCGTAATTTCGACTTTCCAATAATAAGTTATGAATTTTGGGAGATTCCAGATTGTGAGATTTTTATCTAATCGGTTATTTAACAAAATAACCCGATTCCAACTCTCAAAATTCCTAAAAATCATTCTTTACCTTCAGTTAAATTTTCATAATTTTTATCGGCTTGCAACATATTTTAAAAAATCAGATTCTCTTAGAGCACAAAATCAAGGTTTTAGATAAAAATTCTGTTCTATCAACTTGGCCATGCTCTTTCTATAAAAGGCCTTCCAAAAAACGACCTAGGGCAAGGTAGATGATCCCCATAGTCAGAAAACACAGCCGTCTACTTGCCTCCCACGTTTCAACACTCCCAACACCGAAACTCTACCGAAATCATCCCAAAATCACCAAAAACACATTCTTTCTTCTCTCATTGAACTTCCAAGCATCAAAACACCACAAATACAGAACCAAAACGTGCTTAACAACACAAGGAAGAAGAGGTCAGAAGCTCGGGTCAAAGTCGAACCGGATCGGCCACCAACGAAGCTTTTAGAGATTCCCGACGTGAAGGAACAACAAGTTTTCGAAATCAAAACAGGGTAAAAACCAAATTCTCTAACCCTTCTGGTCAAAATACAATTCTGGTTGAAATTGCTAACCGAATTGATTTTCCTTGCTTCTGAATTAAGGTTTGTTTGTGTTTCTGCCTTCTAACTTGTTCGTTAAGTTTCGTATTAAATTCGATTTCAAATTGAAAACTTTCAATCACTAACGTCTTGCATCTTTCAGGCTACACACCCGTAAAATTTGAGCCAAAAACACCTTCGGGAACAGCCTCAACGCCGCCGTCCGAGGGCGGTCCGCACCCACGGACGTCATGTCCGGGGTCCCGGACTCCCTGTCCGTAAGCCCGGACGCCCACGGACGGCGGCGGGATTTTTAAAAATTCAAAATTTAGGTTTTCAAAAATAATGTCCGGGCCCACGGACATCCTGTCCGTGGCCCCGGACCTCGCAAAATCATGTTTTCTGTTTAATTCGATTTTTATGTTCACATAGGTTAACTAGGGTCCGTGGGTTCGGACATTAGGTCCGTAGCCACGGACGGAAACAAAATTTGACCTAATTCTGCCTCTGAAACCCTAGTTTAGGAATCTTTAATTTTATTTTAATTTTCTGTCAAAAAATGCTAAAAAACACAAAAAAACAGAAGCTCGCACACTTAAGTTAAAACGACTCGTAATAAGCCGTAATTAAACTGAGTAGAGGAAAAACGACTTCTAAGGGTAATGAAAGTAATTGAACCCTAATTAAGTCGAATATCAAGCCCCCGAACCCGAACTCTCCTTTCCTAATTTAATCTAGGTCAAAATTAGGTGGCGACTCATAATAGGTTCCAGTGAGCTAGCTTAGGTTTTAATAATTATTGTTATATGACATAGTTATTAATCTTAGGTTATAAGTGGACCTAAAACCCGATTAGATCCTAATCAACTTAATCCACATAGGATAGGGTTTAAAATCGAGGCTCACACTTCCAGTCATGAGACGTTCGCGTTAAATAAAACGCAACAGTGTCGAGCAATACAATATATAAGACAATATACATAAATCACAGATATCGCTCTTAGCAATTAAACACACACGTCTGGACCTTAGGAAAGTCCTTAGGACATTCAGACCACATAATTAACATACCGTTCACCGTGTAACTTGCTAGCTTGACAGTTCACGCTTTAACAGTTTCTCCCCGTACGTTGCTATATTTACATGCAATACCGGGTAACGTTAATACAACTATTCACTAAGTATTACAGTAATGTCTTTACAGAACTAATACTCGTAGTATACTAACCCCGTATGTTCTTTATTTTTCCCCTGTTATTTTACAGTGGTTCGAGGTAGTTTAACAGTCTGTTATTTTATGTGGTAACTATATGTGATAATGAATTCCTACCTTGTAGTATATTTCTATTTCTTTAATTACATACTCATAATTGTTTCCACTTATTCTTTATATTATACAATTTGGTTATTTTTATTATAACCACCTTTATTTTATAAACTTTACATTATACTCCAAAATACATTATATTCCTTAGTTTTAATTCCTTTCTTTACTAAATTACAAAACCAACCTTATAAATTCGGTAATTACATAATGAACATATTAAATTTTGTAAATTATTAATTAACCACATTACTTTTATAATTTACCAAATATCTACATTAACTTTTGGTAATTACAAATTAATTATACTAACTTTCACAAATTACCATATGGCCACATATAATTTCGGTTTCAACATATAACATTCCTATATTTACAATTTAACCCCAAAACTTATATAAGTTACATATTAACTCATAAACTATAGTTTTAATATTTAATTTTCTTAAATACCGAAATAACCCTTATAATTTTATTCTTTATGAATTCGCCCCATGTACAATTCGGTTTTAGAAATAAACTTCCATAAATTACATATTCACCCCAAAACTTTTATAAACTTAATATTTTATGTCATAAATAATTTTAACCCAAAGTTTTTGGTCAACACTTTGACCAAAGCTTAATTTCATAATTAATACTTTAATATAACCAGAAAAACATATATAATCTCGGTTATACACTAAACTTTCCATAAATTACAAAATAGCCCCAAAACTTTATAAAATGTTATTTTAACACTTAAAACTTATTTAAATTCACCAAAATTCATAATATTAATTCCTACCTTATATTATATCATAATTATACCAATATACTCCTTAACTCTCGGTAATCCTATTTAACACACCAAACTTTTCAAAATTTACATTTTAGCCACATAACTTATTAAACTAGCCATTTAAATACTTGTAGCTATTTTTAATACACCAAAAATTTATAATATAAGCTAATATACTTATATATTTCGAAAATCACCAAATAGTCCATTCTACTCTCGGTTTTATTTTTAACTTACTATATAGTTATAAAACTTGGTTTATATCTTATAATAAATACATATAAATGTATATAAGCCATATAACACTTCGAAAAATTATGCTAATCACTTAGAATGATTATAAACTCAAAATAGAGCATTTAACTCTTAGGCCATTCGGTTTAATAATATATGTATCATAATTAAATTTTGGTGACACAAACTTATACCTTAAGGTAATAATCTTACCTTGTATGTTAGAAATTATTTTCTTGTCATTTAAACCCATAGTATTTCGGCCTTAATATTACTAAGGCTTATACATAATTTTTATACCTAAGTTTGAAGCTTAAATCAAACTTAAACTTAATAAACCTTAATTATAGAAACTTACTCCTTAAATCAAGATGATTCGTGTACTTGATTTCTCCTTGAACTCCAAGCTCTTCAAATGCTACTTTGATGAAAAGTATTCAACCTCCATATATAAGTTTAGGAAATCCATGTGTTAGACTTCTAACAAGGATTTATAAGTAATATTTGGAGTAGTTTTACAAGAGTTTACCTTAGGTATTTTCCAAGGAATTTTTGGTACACCTTAGGATGATTGTAGATCCAAGTTTCCTTCATGAAATGATGAAGAGAATATAGATTTAGAAGCTATGAATTTTTGGTAATAGTTTAGGTATTTACTTAGGATTTTCAAACATGAAAATATACCTTAACTTGATCTTGTTGTTCCTTGTGTTGTTGTTGAATCAAGACACTTCCTTGGAGTACTAATGCTTGGCGAGAATTGCAAGGGTTGCTAGGATGATTCTTGCTTCAAGACTTAGTAGATTTAACTTGGAAAATTACATATAATGGTGTTAGAACTTAATACACCATTAATGGATCATTGAAGCTCTAAGGAATAAACTAGCTAAGGAAGAAAGAAAAGAGAGAAGGATGAGCTTACCAATCGGCTGAATGAGGGCAAGGAGGAATGGCAAGCTCACGTAAGGTATTAAGGAATGGAATGGAGGAAATATTCTTTTGATAAAATAATTGTCAATTTAGGCATTCTTTTCCTTAGTTTATTCATTTGATTCTTGGCTCAATAAATGCCCTTAATTCAAGCAAAACTTTCGGCTGATTGGCAAGAAGGATGAAGACTTTTATTGTCAATTTGGACAAGAGGACAAAGACAAAGGTAGGTACATGTTTCTTTTGATTTTTCTAAGTAGAATTCACATGCTAATGTTGTCTTCTTTTCCCTTGTATTTTCGGTAATGAGACTATAGATAGGCAACTGATTTTTGTTAATGGAAGACATGAGAACATGCCTAGGTTGGTAGGTGTTTTAGTTTAATTTTCTATAAGGCAATCAAGCTCTCTTTTCTTGCTTGGATTCGGCAGCCATGTGTTGTAGGAGATCCTTTGGTTTTTGTTGTATTAGACATAGGAAACTAGCTTAATTAGGTGGCTGTTTTATTTGACTATTGTAAGGCAATCAATCTATCTTTTCTCCACAAAAAATCGGCAGCCACATGCTGTAGGAAGCAAGTTGTTTTCTTTGTTTAATTGTAAAGTATAAAGTAGATTCTAGCCTTGTATTTTAGTTTCATTATTTTTCCTAAATTGACTCCTTCTCATTTTCTTGCAGGTTTCAGTAATGGAGGGTCTCATTTGACTGAGATTATTTGACATAATGTTACAAGGCACATGGAAGATGAGTCATCATTCCTTAAGACAATTTTAAGCTAAAACCATGCCCAAAAACACCCAAAATGGCGCACACAATAGGGACCTTTTGGGACTGATTTTTAACTTGGTTTCTGTCACACTATATTGTTTTAAGACCATATTGTAACATGTTATAAGTCACAACATTTAATTGGTACATTTATACTAAGGTAAAAGGTGAACGTTTCTACGGAAAAATGCTGATTTTATAGTACTTTTTGATCCTAAATTCGGCCCTGTTTGTGCTATGTTTTTAGCACTGGATTTAATTGATTTAGATGGTCCATTCCTCCCCGTTTAAGGTTATCAACTCACGGCTCCTCAAAAACTTCAAGGTAATTGCGTAGAGCGTGTTTTTATGACACCCGAAGGTGCGGTTTTGTGCTTTAGGGATATTTTTGAAATTAAGTAGTCGCTACCAGTTCCAAGTGTTTATAAACATTATTTATAGTCAATAATAATATATTAAGGTGTTACATTTAGTTGTATGGGGTTATATCAACTCAAGACACAATTTCCGGGCTATCGGGACACTCCCGAGCAAAATAGGAGCGTTAAGAAATTCTCCCGAGCACTTTGTTTATTTTTGAAGATTTAGCTCGAGATTTCTCTTTAGATTGATGAATAATGATGTTAGGAACTATAAGAATGAATTATATAGGAGTTCGTGCCACCTCGGCACTTCTCCGGGGCATTCCCGGGGGTTTATAGGGCCCCCATCGGGAACCTCCGAGCGCGTTGTGTTTTACTGGGAATTTAGCATGAGGACTTCATATTATATGTTTAGTAAAGTGTTATGGTGCATTTGGAATGAAGTGTAAAGCTTTACTTCATCCTATAAAGTATTTCCGGGACTTTCGGGCCCGTAAGGGAACTCCCGGGCATTTTGTATTTTTACTTAGTTTTAGATGAGGTCCTGTGTTCTAAGGGTCATTAATGATCCTTGATTAACTCATATGAGGTTTATAGCTTATATAACTTGTTTAGCTTAAGGTCCGGCTTAACGCCCGTTTATGACCTTAAGGAGTTTTGGTGTGTTTTTAACGCCTAACTATTTATATACTTTTCTCAGGGTTTAATAGTCCCCTAGATAATATTTATTTACCATTATTTAATTATTTAAAGGTTTGGGGTATATCGGTCCCAAAGTTATAACTTCTACTTATAAATCCTATGGAATCAAGTTCCTCATATCTATTCCCTGTATACTTACCATTCCTGGGCGTCAATACTATACTGACACCTCTACATTCCATCAGTAGTCCGAGTGTATGTGTTATAACCCATATAATTGCAACATTATATTATATCCGTACAATGTTATTCTAAGATGGATTACATTATTTTTGTCAGTTGGGGCGTCGGCGGTATTGTTTTATTAGAAGAGGGCAAGGAAGTCCTTTGATTAATTAATTAAGGTAATTAATTATTGATTTATAAGGAAAGGAATTCCTTATTTCTTTTCTTTTCCTAATCATTGTTAATCACGTCAGTTCAGTCGTGAGGAGCGTCTCTCATCGTGGTTTGAACGAATGTCTATTCCCTCTCTCTCTCTCACAACTCCTCTGCTGAGAATTGTAATTCTGCTGCTGCGTGTGGATTGGAGTTCTTCGTTGCTGGTTCTCCTTCTCCTTGTTATCAGGTTTGTTCTGCAGAATTCTGAATTTCGTCACTGGTTTCTTCTTCTCTTAGTTTCTGATTTTAGAACTCCGAATATATTAATTCAGCGACGAAGATTCTGCGTTAGGGACTCAGATTGTTGAAGCTACACTGCTGTTGGGTGTTATCCATGATCAGGTTGGTATTGCAGATTTGGGGTTGGTGATCTAGGGTTCTACATTGCAGTTTTCTGATTTTTGTCTATTGGTTTGGAAATTCAGTGTTGCCGTTGCGTGTATCTGCTGGTGGATTATTCGGGACTGCTGTGGACTGCTCAGATCGTCAGATTGTTGCTGTTTGTTGAGGTAGGTGGTTACTCGATTCGGTTTGGAAGTTCAGCCATGGGGATTGCAACAGTTATTGGCTGTTTTTGGGTGTGAATTTTGTTTGTGTCATCTGTTGATTGCATTTTAGAATGGTTAAAACCCCATGGTCTTCTGTATTTAATGTTTGTTTTGGTGTGTGTTCTGAATTGGCGATTCGTGGTATCGAATGGCGTTGTTTTCTGCTCTGTTCGCCTTCTGAAATTTTGCAGTTTTCGCACTGTCCGAACTTCCGTCCGAGCTTTGAAGTTCGGACAGTGCGTTTTTGCCAATCTGATTTTCAAGTTCGGGGTATGTCCGAACATCTGTCCGAACATGGATGTTCGGACACTCAGATTCTCCTCTGACTTTAGTTCGACCTGTGTCTGAGCATCGATGTCCGGACACAAGGTCGGACCTTCCGCGTAACTTTTTCCGTAAAGCATGTCCGAACATCAGTCCGATCATGGATGTTCGGACACTCTGAACTTTCCTGTCTGATTTCAAATCGACTTGTGTCCGAACATTGACGTCCGGACACAAGTTTGGACACCTCTCTGTTTTCGGCATAACTTCTCCGTTTGAACTCCGATTTGAGTGCCGCCTGCGGCGTTGGATTCCTTATGTTCTGTACTACTGATTTATGAGTGTTTTGGCATATCTAAATGCAATTCGGCTTCTGTTTATGCAATCCTTCTGTTTTGGGACATTACACTTTGTTTCTGAGCCGTGAATGGCTGGGTCGAGCTATTCCGTGGTATACCATGTAGACGTAATTCTGAGTGTGGGTCATTCCCTTTCTGTTCTGTGGGGTTGACGAACCTTTGGCTTATTAGAGTCATTTCTGCGTTGCCGAGAGACCTGTTATGGTCTATGGGTCTTCGACCCTTCTGAGAGTGTGCATTGTGTCTTGTCCCTTTCTGTTTAAGAACGCTGATTGTTTCTGAATTGGGAACTCTTGTGTTCCCCTCTGTCTCCGTTCTGTTTCTGAAAGCTTCTGACTTCTTGGGAACTGTGGATAAAATGTTTATCTTCCTTCTTCTGATTTCAATTGTTTTGAGCGACCTTACTGATGACGGTCGCTGCTTACTGGGCATAGTTGTGTGCTCACTCCACTACTTTTAACATTTTTGTAGATTGATCAGCAAGGATCACATATTCAAATTCTGGAGCTTAGTTTATGTTTCAGCTCATTTGTTATTTGATATTCTTACTCAGACTTGTAGCCCTTGGGCCTTACTCTGTTTAGACCTCTATTTCTATTTGGATATGTAATTAGGTTTTTGTATTACTTCCGCTATATTTGGGTACTCTGGTTTACAATGTTTATAGAAACTCTGTTTTGGGCCTTTATTGCATTTGAGTGTTTTAGAGCCTTGCGTTATTAGGTAGTAATACGCGGCGTGTAATACCCTTAACTCTTAGGCCGGTTTTAGGGGTGTTACATTTATTGGTATCAGAGCCAGGTTCGGCTTTCTTTAGGGTCTGTGGTTGTGTTTGCCTGTGTGAGGTTCAGTTCTGACAATTGTTGAAGTGTGAGTCCGTTCTGACAAGTTTTGAAATTGTGTATATCAAAATGCCTCCTCGTAGGACACCAGTGACCCCTCAGGGAGAGGCTGTAGAGGCAGTGCAGCAGTTTGTGACTCAGTTGATGCAGACGATGGCTGCAGCTGCTGGGGGAGCTGGTAGAGGAGCTGGAGGAGCAGGCCCAGCAGGGGCGAATGCTGTGGGAGGCCGAGTTAGAGCCCTCCATGAGTTCATGAAGCTAAAGCCGCCTTCCTTCGACGACTGTGGTGATCCTCAGGAGGCGAGCCATTGGATTACCGAGGTCGAGGACCTGCTGAGAGTGATGGGGTCGGAGGATGATCAGAAGGTGGATTTTGCTACGTTCCTCTTTAAGGGGGAGGCGAAGGAGTGGTGGCGTATGGTGATGGGTAGGCATCCCCAGCCTTGGACTTGGGATCAGTTCTGCTTGGAGTTCAACAAGCAGTTCTATCCGGATGTCTACAAGGATCAGAAAATTAATGAGTACAATCGGCTGCGTCAAGGGAGAGACATGTCAGTCGAGGAGTACGTGAGGAAGTTCGTGACTCTCTCGAAGTATGCTCCGGAGCCAGATGAGCATAGGAAGGCCCGTAAGTTTGAGAGTGGGCTCAGACCGGATATCAGGTCCGTTGTGACACCTCTTCGTCACCGGACCATCAGAGATGTGGCGGATGTCGCTCTGCTGGTGGAGGCCGACATCAGGGGCAGACAGGTTGGCAAGGACCACAAGGAGAAGAGGCGTGCTGAAGAGCCTCAGAAGAAGGAGACTGCTCCTCAGAAGAAGCAGTCATATGGAGACCGCCGGGGAGCTTCTTCATCTTCGTCAGCTGGGACGAAGTGTGGATCTTGTGGTCACTCCCATCCTGGTAGGGAGTGCTACAAGAAGACTGGTGCCTGCTTTAAGTGCGGGTCGATGGAGCACCGGATCGCTCAGTGCCCTCAGGCATCCAGTAGAGGCTCAGGAGACAGAGGCACCGGTTCAGATTCAGGGGTGAGGTCCGACCAGAAGAAACCTCAGACTCAGGCCCGAGTGTATGCTATGACGGGAGAGCGTGATCGTGCTGGTGATCACGTCGTCTCAGGTATCCTCCAGATCCATTCTCAGGATGTATTTTGTCTGTTTGACTCTGGAGCTACGCACTCCTTTATCTGCTGTGATTTGTTGGGTAGACTTGAATTGACTGCTGTGCCTAGTGAAGTAGATTTATGTGTGAGTAGTCCTTTGGGTGGGATTGCTCCTTGCATTCTTGATTCTGTGTGTAAAGCCTGTCCCATAGTAATTTGGGATAAGACCTTTTGTGCTGACCTCATCCCGATGCGGATGACCTGTTTCGATGTGATTTTGGGCATGGATTGGCTGGCAGAGCACCATGCCATATTGACTGTGCAGCGAGGAGAGTAGTGTTTGAATTGCCAGGCGGGAGCCGTTTTGTCTTTGCTGGGAATGCAGTCCCGTGTGCGCCTATGATTGTGTCTGCGATGCAGGCAGCCAGCTTCTTGAGGAAGGGCTGCCAGGGATTATTGTGTTATCTGCCAGAGGTGCGTGAGGGATCTAGCTTGGAGAGCATCCCGATCGTCAGAGAGTTTCCTGAGGTCTTCCAGGATGATGTGCCCGGACTTCCACCAGTGAGGGAGGTGGAGTTCACGATTGACTTAGCACCTGAGACTCAGCCCATCTGCAGGGCCCCTTACTGTATGAGTCCGGCGGAGCTGAAGGTTCAGCTTCAGGAGTTACTGGATAAGGGCTTCATTCGCCCAAGCGTCTCGCCTTGGGGAGCGCCGGTGTTATTTGTGAAGAAGAAGGATGGGACCTTCAGATTGTGCATCGATTATAGAGAGCTGAACAAGGTGACCATCAAGAACCGCTATCCCCTTCCACGTATCGATGATTTGTTTGACCAGTTGGTGGGCGCCACAGTGTTCTCGAAGATAGATCTTCGTTCAGGCTACCATCAGTTGAGGATTAAGGCCAAGGATGTGCCTAAGTCCACCTTTAGGACTCGTTATGGTCATTACGAGTTCCTAGTTATGCCGTTTGGTTTGACTAATGCTCCCTCAGTCTTCATGGATATGATGAACCGGGTTTTCAAACCCTATCTGGATCAGTTTGTAGTGGTCTTCATAGATGACATCTTGGTGTATTCCAAGAGTGCAGAGGAGCACGAGAAGCATCTGAGGATTGTTCTGCAGACGTTGAAGGATCGTGAGCTGTATGCTAAGCTGAAGAAGTGTGACTTTTGGCTTGACCGTGTAATGTTCTTGGGACATGTGGTCTCGAAGGACGGTATCTCAGTAGACCCAGAGAAGATTAGAGATGTGATGGAGTGGGCAAGGCCCACGAATGTCGCTGAGATCCGCAGTTTCCTTGGGTTAGCTGGGTATTACAGGAAATTCGTTGAGGGGTTCTCTAAGATTGTATCCCCACTGACCCATCTGTTGAGGAAGGAGATCAAGTACGAATGGAGCGAGGCTTGCGAGCAGAGCTTCCATGAGGTTAAGAAGAGGTTGACAACCGCACCGATTCTGACTTTGCCATCTGAGACCGAGGGCTTCGAGGTCTTCTGTGATGCGTCCCATAAGGGACTAGGATGTGTTTTGATGCAGCAGGGTAAGGTAGTGGCTTATGGCTCTCGACAGCTTAAGCCTTATGAGAAGAACTACCCTACCCACGACCTGGAGTTGGCAGCTGTGGTTTTCACGCTAAAGATTTGGAGACATTATCTGTGTGGGGCGTCATGTAAGGTCTACACGGATCACAAGAGTCTCAAGTATTTGTTCACTCAGAAGGAGCTGAACTTGAGACAGCGGAGGTGGTTGGAGCTACTTCATGACTACGATTTGGAGATCCTCTACCACCCGGGTAGAGCGAATGTGGTGGCAGACGCTTTGAGTCGGAGAGGCGCTCCGGGCGTAGCTTGTGCTTTGACAGGAGTTCAGAGGTCTGCCTTAGAGCTTCAGCGTATGGATGTTTGGGTAGTCAAACCAGCCAGTGCCAGTGTGATAGCAGCGCTCCAGGTTCAGTCTTCGTTGATCGACAGGATCAGGGTTGGTCAGGAGTCAGATTCAGCTTTGTGTCGGATCAGAGAGGGGCTGCCTTTAGAGCAGAAGTCAGACTTCAGTGTCTCCAGTGATGGGTGTCTGCGTTTCAGAGGTCGAGTGTGTGTGCCGGACGATACAGTTCTGCGTAGAGAGATCCTTTAGGAGGCTCATGGAGCGCCATATTCAGTTCACCCAGGAGGGGTGAAGATGTATCGAGATCTCAGAGAGTCGTTCTGGTGGTCTGGGATGAAGCGTGACATCTTTGAGTTTGTTTCGAAGTGCCAAACTTGTCAGCAGGTGAAGGCTGAGCACCAGAGGCCAGCGGGTTTGCTTCAGCCCCTTCCCGTTCCTGAGTGGAAGTGGGAGAGTGTGGGGATGGATTTTGTCATGGGGTTGCCTAGGACTCCTTCGGGTTGTGATGCCGTATGGGTGATAGTGGATCGTCTGACGAAGTCCGCCCATTTTCTGCCTGTGAGGAAGACCTTCAGTTTGGAGCGCTTAGCTCGTCTGTATCTCGATGAGATAGTGAGGCTGCATAGCGTGCCTACTACTATAGTTTCTGATCGTGACCCGCGCTTTGTTTCGAGATTCTGGCGCAGTCTACATAAGGCCCTGGGTACGAGTTTAGCTTTCAGTTCAGCTTAGCATCCTCAGTCGGATGGCCAGACAGAGAGGACTAATCAGGTTCTGGAGGACATGCTTCGCGCATGTGTCCTGGATTTTGGAGGAAACTAGGATCAACACGTGACTCTGATCGAGTTTGCCTACAACAATAGCTTCCAGGCAAGCATTGGTATGGCTCCGTTTGAAGCGTTGTACGGTAGGAGGTGCAGGTCTCCCATCTGTTGGGATGACCTGAAGGAGAGGGTCTTGGTTGGACCTGAGTTGGTGCAGGGTGCAGTAGAGAAGATCAGGATGATTCGGGAGCGTTTGCTGGTTGCTCAGAGTAGACAGAAGTGTTATGCAGACCAGAGGCGCAGGCCGCTTGAGTTTGATGTTGGTGATCACGTCTATCTGTGAGTGTCACCGGTCAGAGGCGTAGTCCGGTTTGGGAAGCGTGGAAAGCTTAGCCCGAGGTTTGTATGACCTTTTGAGATTCTAGAGAGGATTGGCCCTGTGGCTTATCGTCTGGCTTTACCTCCATCCTTGTCTGCTGTCCACAGTGTTTTTCATGTCTCGATGTTGAGGAAGTACCTGCATGATCCGTCTCATGTGATCGATCATAGTCAGCTTCAGTTCAGAGAGGACTTCAGTTATGAGGCGGTGCCCACCCGTATTCTGGCTAGAGATGTTCGCCAGCTCCGTAGCAAGACTATGCCTATGGTTAAGGTTCAATGGTCTGATCAGTCAGAACGTGAAGCGACTTGGGAGCTCGAGGAAGAGCTGCGTACCAAGTTTCCCTCCCTTTTTGATCAGTGAGGTGAGTCAATTTCGAGGACGAAATTCTTTTAAGGGGGAGGTGATGTTATAACCCGTATAATTGCAACATTATATTATATCCGTACAATGTTATTCTAAGATGGATTACATTATTTTTGTCAGTTGGGGCGTCGGCGGTATTGTTTTATTAGAAGAGGGCAAGGAAGTCCTTCGATTAATTAATTAAGGTAATTAATTATTGATTTATAAGGAAAGGAATTCCTTATTTCTTTTCTTTTCCTAATCATTGTTAATCACGTCAGTTCAGTCGTGAGGAGCGTCTATCATCGTGGTTTGAACGAGTGTCTATTCCCTCTCTCTCTCTCACAACTCCTCTGCTGAGAATTGTAATTCTGCTGCTGCGTGTGGATTGGAGTTCTTCGTTGCTGGTTCTCCTTCTCCTTGTTATCAGGTTTGTTCTGCAGAATTTCGAATTTCGTCACTGATTTCATCTTCTCTCAGTTTCTGACTTTGGAACTCCGAATATATTAATTCAGCGACGAAGATTCTGCGTTAGGGACTCAGATTGTTGAAGCTACACTGCTGTTGGGTGTTATCCGTGATCAGGTTGGTATTGCAGATTTGGGGTTGGTGATCTAGGGTTCTACATTGCAGTTTTTGATTTTTGTCTATTGGTTTGGAATTCAGTGTTGCCGTTGCGTGTATCTGCTGGTGGATTATTCGGGACTGCTGTGGACTGCTCAGATCGTCAGATTGTTGCTGTTTGTTGAGGTAGGTGGTTACTCGATTCGGTTTGGAAGTTCAGCCATGGGGATTGCAACGGTTATTGGCTGTTTTGGGGGTGAATTCTGTTTGTGTCATCTGTTGATTGCATTTTAGAATGGTTAAAACCCCATGGTCTTCTGTATTTAATGTCTGTTTTGGTGTGTGTTCTGAATTGGCGATTCGTGGTATCGAATGGCGTTGTTTTCTGCTCTGTTCGCCTTCTGAAATTTTGTAGTTTTCACACTGTCCGAACTTTCGTCCGAGCTTTGAAGTTCGGACAGTGCGTTTTTGCCAATCTGATTTTCAAGTTCGGGGTATGTCCGAACATCTGTCCGAACATGGATGTTCGGACACCCCCTTAGATTCTCCTCTAACTTTAGTTCGACCTGTGTCCGAACATCGATGTCCGGACACAAGGTCGGACCCTCCGCGTAACTTTTTCCGTAAAGCCTGTCCGAACATCAGTCCGAACATGGATGTTCGGACACTCTGAACTTTCCTGTCTGATTTCAAATCGACTTGTGTCCGAACATTGACGTCCGGACACAAGTTCGGACACCTCTCTGATGTCGGCATAACTTCTCCGTTTGAACTCCGATTTGAGTGCCGCCTACGGCGTTGGATTCCTTATGTCCTGTACTACTGATTTATGAGTGTTTTTGCATATCTAAATGCAATTCGGCTTCTGTTTATGCAATCCTTCTGTTTTGGGACATTACTCTTTGTTTCTGAGCCGTGAATGGCTGGGTCGAGCTATTCCGTGGTATACCATGTAGACGTCATTCTGAGTGTGGGTCATTCCCTTTCTGTTCTGTGGGGTTGACGAACCCTTTGGCTTATTAGAGTCATTTCTGCGTTGCCGAGAGACCTGTTATGGTCTATGGGTCTTCGACCCTTCTGAGAGTGTGCATTGTGTCTTGTCCCTTTCTGTTTAAGAATGCTGATTGTTTCTGAATTGGGAACTCTTGTGTTCCCCTCTGTCTCCGTTCTGTTTCTGAAAGCTTCTGACTGCTTGGGAACTGTGGATAAAATGTTTATCTTCTCCTTCTTCTGATTTCAATTGTTTTGAGCGACCTTACTGATGACGGTCGCTGCTTACTGGGCATAGTTGTGTGCTCACTCCCCTACTTTTAACATTTTTGCAGATTGATCAGCAAGGTTCACATATTCAGTTTCTGGAGCTTAGTTTATGTTTCAGCTCATTTGTTATTTGATATTCTTACTCAGACTTGTAGCCCTCGGGCCTTACTCTGTTTAGACCTCTGTTTCTATTTGGTTATGTAATTAGGTTTTTGTATTACTTCCGCTATATTTAGGTACTTTGGTTTACAATGTTTATGGAAACTCTGTTTTGGGCCTTTATTGCATTTGAGTGTTTTAGAGCCTTGCGTTATTAGGTAGTAATACGCGGCGTGTAATACCCTTAACTCTTAGGCCGGTTTTAGGGGTGTTACAGTATGTAACTCGAATAAACCCATACCCTTTGTTCGTGATAATCAATGAAATCATAGCATAAGTAACTTGATAAATACTGTAAAGCAAATAAGTGTGCTTTTATTAACCATCCAAGTGTTACATAGAACACATCTATATCAAGTGTTACATAGAACACATCATTATCAAGTGTTACATAGAACACATCAATAACCATTCAAGTGTTACATAGAACACAACCATAACCATCCAACCAATTGCACACATGTGCAACAATCAAACACAAACAACCAAATACAAAACCAGTATAGACTGCGGATATGCAAGTCGCATTTGGTGCTTTACCTCCCTTAAAAAGGGTTACACCCATGTACCCCCACAAGTATACACAACTACAAGAAAAGTGACGGATACTTGTCTCGTATGGAGTCCTCTAACTCCCATGTCGCCTCCTCAATGTCGTGGTTTGACCACAGATCCTTGACCATTCTAATGGTCTTGTTCCTAGTCTCCCTAGTCTTGGAGTCTAAAATGCGAACTGGGGTCTCCTCATATCTAAGTGTAGGATCTAGCTTGAGTGTCTCGGGCTCTAAGATATGTGATGGGTGAGGCAAATACTGCTTTAGCTGAGAAATGTGAAACACATTGTGCACTCTCCCAAGCTAAACAGGTAAATATAATCTGTAAGCTAATAGGCCCACTCGCTCCGTGATAAGGTACAGTCCTACATACTTCGTGCTAAGCTTGCCCTTCTACCAAAATCTAAAAATTCCCTTCATAGGTGAAACACTGAGGAAGACTCGATCTCCTACTGCGAACTCGAGGTCTCTCCTCCGGACATCAGCGTATGACTTCTGTTTGTCCTGGGCTATCTTCACGTTCTTGCGTATCTGCACAATATCCTCTTTCATCTGGTCTAGGTACTCTGGCCCTAAGATGATATTCTCACTGGCCTCGTCCCAACAAAGTGGTGTCCTGCATGGCCTGCCGTACAATGCCTGGAATGGTGGCATCTGAATGGATGCATGATAGCTGTTGTTGTACGCAAACTCGATCAAATGTAGTCGATCTATCCAGCTTTCCTGGAAGTCTAAGACACAAGCTCTAAGCATGTCCTCTAATGTTTGGATTGTTCTTTCACTCTGACCATCTGTCTGTGGATGGAAGGCTGTAATTAGTTTCAGCTTCGTACCCAATGCCTCCTGAACCTACTGCCAAAACCTGGAAACAATCCTTGAATCTCTATCTGACACAATGGATTTAGGTACACCATGGTGTCTAATGATCTCTCTCTGGAAGAGGTCCGCCAGCTTGGGGACTTTCCAAGTGTCCTTAATAAGAATGAACTTTGCTACCTTCGTCAGTCTGTCGACGATGACCCATATCATGTTAGCACCTCCTCTAGTCGGTGGAAGACCTACTACGAAATCCATGGATATATCCTCGAACTTCCAATATAGAATGGGCATCGGCAGTACTAAACCGCCCGGTCTCCGGTGCTCAAATTTTACTTTCTGACATGTCATACATCTTGCCACAAATTCTGCAACATCTTTCTTTATACCACTCCACCAGAAATGTAATTTCAGATCCTTGTACATCTTCGTTGATCCTGGGTGTACTGATTAGGATGAGCAATGAGCTTCCTGTAGTATCTTTTCCTTCAAGTCAGGGCTGGACTCTGGAATGCACAAACGACCATTCAGTCTGATTAACCCGTCTTCACTGAGTACAAAATCATATTTCTGTCTCTCAAAGATACCCTCGGTCAACTGCTGCCTGATAGTCTTCATGTACTGGCCGTTAGCCTAAGCTCAACGTACCTCCTCGATGAGGCCGTTGTCTCCTGTCATGGCAAATAAGGAATGAGCTCTACGGCTCAGGGCGTCAGCAACAACATTTGCCTTACCCTCCTTGTACCTGAGGTCGATGTCGTAGTCCTTCAGAAACTCGACCCATCGCCTCTGTCGCATGTTAAACTCCTTCTGAGTGAATAAATGTTGAAGGCTCTTATGATCTGAGTAGACTATCACTGTAACTCCATATAGGTAGTGGCGCCAGATCTTCAGTGCGAACACTATTGCTCCCAATTCCAAATCGTGAGTTGGGTAGTTCTCTTCGTGTTTCTTCAGCTGTCGTGATGCATAAGCAATAACCTTACTATTCTGCATGAGTACACACCCTATCCCTGTGCCTGAGGCATCACAATAAACTTCAAATCCGTCGGTCCCCTCTGGAATGGTGAGTATGGGTGCCGACGTCAGTAGGTCATTCAGTGTCTGAAAGGAACGCACGCAATCTGCTGTCCATACAAATGGAGATTCTTTCTTCATCAGGCTGGTCATTGGTTTCGCCAGTTTGGAGAAGTCTTGCACAATTCTATGGTAGTAACCAGCTAATCCCAAGAAACTACGGATATATGTCACTGTCTTCGGTCTTGGCCAAGTCTTAACTGCCTCAATCTTTGCAGGATCTACAGATATACCGCTGGCTGATATTACATGCCCTAGAAAAGATGCAATGTCTTGCCAAAAATCACACTTTGAAAGCTTGGCATACAATTGGTTCTCTCTCATGGTCTGCAAAACTAGCCTCAGATGCACCTCGTGCTCGCCCTTGGTCTTAGAATAGACTAAAATGTCATCGATGAATACAACTACTGATGAGTCTAACTGCTCTCTGAACAACTGGTTCATAAGATCCATGAATATAGCTGGGGCGTTCGATAAGCCAAATGGCATCACTGTGAACTCGTAGTGCCCATAGCGCGTTCGAAAAGCTGTCTTCTCTATATCTTCATCAACTATCCGTATCTGGTGGTATCCCGATCTAAGATCAATCTTCGAGAAAACTGTAACGCCTCTTAATTGGTCGAACAAAGCGTCAATCCGTGGTAACGGGTACTTGTTCTTCACCGTGACTGCGTTAAGCTCCCTGTAGTCAATGCATAGTCGCATGCTACCATCCTTCTTCTTCACAAACAATACTAGTGCTCCCCATGGTGATGCACTCGGTCTGATGAAACCTTTGTCAAGCAGATCTTCTAACTGAATCTTCAGCTCTTTCATTTCTGCTGGTGCCATTCTGTAGGGTGCTTTAGCAATAGGCCCCGTGCCTGGTATTAAGTCGATGGAGAACTCAACATCCCTCTTGGGTGGCATCCCTGGTAGTTCTTCAGGAAATAGATCAGGATAATCTGAAACAACTAGTATATCTGACTGTGTCTTCTCTTCTTGCCTCATGTCCTGGACGTAGCACAAATAGACTGGTTGTCCCTTTTTCACCTTCTTCATCAAAGTTATAGCAGATACTAGATTGAAAGTCGACTCTTTTGGAGTACTGTGATATGAAGCTGTCTTACCCTTCGGGCTCTTCAGTAGTAATCTATGTTCCGCGCAATGTAGTCGACCTTTATATTTCTGCAGCCAATCCATGCCCATGATGATGTCTAAGCCTAAATTATCCAGCTCAATCGAGTCCGCGTGAAACTCTTCATCCATGATATTAATCTGAACTCCCTTGTGTAGTTTCGTGCACCTCACTCTCTCCTTCGTCAGTAATGTGACTAGGAAATCTGAGAGAGGCTCAGGGGTTGTCTCTAACTTCCTTGCTAATGTAGAGGATATAAAGGAATGAGACGCTCCTGAATCGAACAGTATCGATGCACTCACGCCATTTACAGTGAAGGTTCCCATGATAACATTCCCCTTATCCTTGGCCTCGGTCTTGTCCAACACATTCAGCACTGCTCCTCCATTAGACTCATGGCCTGGGGTTAACAATTCGTAAGATAGTGAGGCCGGGTTGTATGTCTCAAAGGAATTAAAATGCCATTCATTAATCCAATGATTCCTACATACAATTTCCATAATTACATCAATATTGCCTAAGCGTCAAGTTTAACCGTCCCGGTTTCAAATGGGTAGTATTTACTAAGGTTGATGGGGTTGTGTTCAACTTAATGCTCTTAATTCCATGGTACACTAATCTAGATTCTCCACCAAATATCAATACATCTCCTGACTTCAAAATAATCTTGTTCGCCTTGTCCACCCTCTTCTGATCGCCATATAGAAACTCAGCATCATCTCCAATGGAGAATGATACAATTGGTATCCTTTTGGTAATTGACTCAGATGTCTCATCTCGGTCCTGGTGTAATCCAAGCTTTCTCCCTTTTTCATAAAAGTTCACAATACAAACGTCGGCTCTCATGTCCGGTAGGTGGTTTGTTTCTAATTGTTGTGCAATCTTGACCGCTTATGTCACCAAAGTCTGAAAACTATCGGGTATCCTAGGAACTCGTGCTCCATCTACTTTTCTTACCTCTCCATACAACCTAGTTTGTGCATCCCAATTCTTACCCATACACATCATATATAATTTAAGTTTTGATCCGCTCTCGTATCCTGGAGTATAAAATCCTCCAAGGCTCAGGTAAGATCCGCTCTCGTACCCATACATTCATTTACAATAGCTATTTGTTCATCTAAGGTTAGATATTGCTTGAGTAAGATCATGCCGGGCTGAAGTAATTGGCACTCTGCCTCTAGATATTCCCGACCTTCGCTCATAGGCTCAGGTGATCTCGGTCTCATAGGTTAGGGGTAACAAATGTTGAAGCATCCTATTAGGTGAGAGGTTTCCTAAGTTAGGTCTCTCTAAACTTTGATTTACATTAAACACATACAAGTCTCATCGACTGATAACTGTAAACACACATTCATGCATCATGCTTTTGGTTTAGGTTCTAGGCTTACCGGTTTCGTGGTGAGCGCTAGCCTCAGCGCCTGAAGTTCCCACTGAGTACCGGGTGTTTCTTCCTGGAACTATCTCCTTTCCCTTCTGACTCCCGGAGGATGGCTGTCCTGCCGGTCCTCTAGTATAGGTGTTGCTCTGCGGCGCCTGACCTCCTCTTTGGTCCGCCCACCTCAATAGCTGGTGTTCTTTGTGAACCTTTAGATCCCTTGTATACTCGGCTCGCTGGGTTGGAGAAGCATTCATACTCCCAGTGGCCTTCCTTTTTGGAATAGCGGCACTCCACCTTCCTTCCGAAACAATCTACGCTGGGGTGATCATTTCCACAGCGCTTACAGTAGTAGTGGCGCTGGGTTGGCTTACTGCCTGTTGTTATACAACATGTTTTAGTAAAGGTATAGCTAATAATTATTTCTGATTAAGTGAGAGGTGGGTATCCTTACCCTTAGGTGGTGCCGATCTAAGTGGCTGAGCATCAATAGCTGGGCCGGTCAGACGAGGGACCTGCTCCTTCGTCTTCTGACCTTGGAAATCCTTCCGCCCTTCTTCTTATCAAAGAATTTCCTGCTGAAGATTTTAGGTTTAGTGACCAATTCCAAGTATAGGTAAATAATGGCAACTCATTCTCAATCATAGGTTTCTTACTTCCCCTTCTTGTAGTAACCGCCCGAGGTTGCTCCCCCATCTTCTCCTTCAGTATTTTTTCTCTTCTTTCCTTGAGCCTCTTCCCTGGACTGAAGCATTAACTCGGTTGCTGATGCTGCGTCATAGCATTCTTGGATAGTAGTAAAACGTACTGCTCCCATGGCGCCCTGGATACGGTACTGCAAACCTCCCCTAAATTTCTGAATCTTCATGGTGTCGGAGTAGTCGACCCCTGGTATGTAATCTAGTAGACTGATGAATCGTGCGTAGTACTGATCAACTGTCTAACTCCCCTGGATCAGGGTCTCGAATTCTTGCCTCTTTCTCTGCTTCAAGTGTTCGGGGTAGTACTTCTCCCGCAACACCTCCACAAACGCTGTCCATCCAAAGTTTGGTGTAGCTCTATAGTGGCCCTCGACAGACCGCCACCAAATGTCAGCTGCGTCCTTCAGGTTATACGCTGCAATGTCGACCTTCTGGTCTTCTAGAACTCGAACAGCTTTGAAGGCCTTCTGGTGTTCCACAATGAATTTCTCCAGTGCGGCGGGGTCTGGTTCCCCTGAATAAGTTGGCACTCTAGCGTCTGCAACGCTCTTCTACCAGTTGGTTTCTCTGGGCTGCGGCGGGTGGGGTATGGCTCCCGCAAATTGAGCTCCTAGCTGCTGGGCGAAGGCTGCCATGGCCTCTGCTAAGCCTGGTATCGCCGAAACATCTGCCTGTGTCTCGCCACCGCGTCCACTGTTGCCTCCATGTGGTCTTCCAGCTCTTGACATCTATAGTATAATATACTATTATTATTACTCAGTGTTACACCATTTTACATACACAATCATACATATGTAAGAAGCTAACTACTAGCGATAAAAATATCTCTAGGATTTTTCTTTCTAGGTCACGAATCCTCACAGACGTTTCCCGTACCCCAATATTCCTATGCTCACTGTTCTTGACTCAGTATCTTTTCATCAGGGCGTAACTACGCTCTGATACCACTTTTTGTAACACCCCTAATCCTAAACCTGTAATAATGTCGTAAGTCGTAGCATAATAAAAAACATCCGCAGCGATAAATCTATCTAACGTTGGTATTACATGCCGTTACTCACCCATGTGAGTAACAAGGCAACCTTATTCCATCCATCAACTTCAACTCCTCCCCGCTGTGATGAACAAGATACTGAGCATACTTAAACTTACAAACCAAATCCAAACTGAGCAACTAAATGAAATACAACAAACTCTGAATACAGTGCATAATAAAACTACAAGTGTTTATTGAAACGCATCAACTACCCTGTGCCCCACACTCCGGCTTGTGTTCAATCAGTAACCTGAAATGTTTTGCCCATTGAAGGGCTCAACAATCGAAATAATGGTATGCTAAATGTAGTCCTAAGTCATCTAGATTCCTTAAGTTGTTTTAGCCATCTTGATATTAGGTTCATTACATGATAATCCATTTTACAACAATAGTAATGACTGTAATGTTAAATAAACACACAATAGTTCACCTGTCAATATCATCAAAATAACAAACAACAACCAGATAGTCACACACCAATAAACCATAGCAATAACCAAACAAGATACGCGTATTAATTATCTGTACTTGCTAGTAGGTCACATGACCCTCATCCTTTTAAACCAACCACTTAAACTTTCCCAATTAAATTCCACCTCAGGCGTCATGTTAAGACAACCCTTAATAACTTATTAATGGACAGTAGTCCCCTGGGTTTCAATGGAACCGTTACCAGCTGACCTTATGGCCCTGGATAATTATTTTGACCGATCCGGTCGAACCCGTGCACCAACAGCAGTGCCCTCTACCATCGTCGAATGTGGACAATGGATTCCCTTGAGTGACTCTTGATATAGTCCCTCGTAGTGATCACGATGTGCAACCAGAAAGTCGAAACAGTCTGGATTTCTCTCTTTATAAGTTAGCCCTTTAGTCAGTGATACAATATCCAACCCTTGAGTTAAGACTGTAACAGTTGACCATCAGTTAGGTTCTTGAAATACCTAAAGGTCAGTTAGTCTTGTTCCTGTTTAGATGTATAAACTTCCAGTCATAAGACGTTCGCGTAAAATAAAACGCAACAGTGTCGAGCAATACAGTATACAAGATAATATTCATAAATCACAGATATCGCTCTTAGCAATTAAACACACACGTCTGGACCTTAGGAAAATCCTTAGGACATTCAGACCACACAATTAACATACCGTTCACCGTGTAACTTGCTAGCTTGATAGTTCACGCTTTAACAGTTTCTCCCCATACGCTGTTATATTTACATGCAATACCGGGTAACGTTAATACAACTATTAACTAAATATTACAGTACTGTGTTTACAGAACTAATACTCGTAGTGTACTAACCCCGTATGTTCTTTATTTTTCCCCTGTTATTTTATAGTGGTTCGACGTAGTTTAACAGTCTGTTATTTTATGTGGTAACTACATGTGATAATGAATTCCTACCTTGTAGTATATTTCTATTTCTTTAATTACATACTCATAATTTTTTCCACTTATTCTTTATATTATACAATTTGGTTATTTTTATTATAACCACCTTTATTTTATAAACTTTACATTATACTCCAATATACATTATATTCCTTAGTTTTAATTCCTTTCTTTACAAAATTACAAAACCAACCTTATAAATTCGGTAATTACATAATGAACATATTAACTTTTGTAAATTATTAATTAACCACATTACTTTTATAATTTACCAAATATCTACATTAACTTTCTGTAATTACAAATTAATTATACTAACTTTCGCAAATTACCATATGGCCACATATAATTTCGGTTTCAACATATAACATTCCTATATTTACAATTTAACCCCAAAACTTATATAAGTTACATATTAACTCATAAACTATAGTTTTAATATTTAATTTTCTTAAATACCGAAATAACCCTTATAATTTTATTAATTATGAATTCGCCCCATGTACAATTCGGTTTTAGAAATAAACTTCCATAAATTACATATTCATCCCAAAACTTTTATAAACTTAATATTTTATGCCATAAATCATTTTAACCTAAAGTTTTTGGTCGACACTTTGACCAAAGCTTAATTTCATAATTAATACTTTAATATCCAGAAAAACATATATAATCTCGGTTATACACTAAACTTTCCATAAATTACAAAATAGCCCCAAAACTTTATAAAATGTTATTTTAACACTTAAACACTTATTTAAATTCACCAAAATTCATAATATTAATTCCTACCTTATATTATATCATAATTATACGAATATACTCCTTAACTCTCGGCAATCCAATTTAATACACCAAACTTTTCAAAATTTACATTTTAGCCACATAACTTATTAAACTAGCCATTTAAATACTTGTAGCTATTTTTAATACTCCCAAAAATTTATAATATAAGCTAATATACTTATATATTTTGAAAATCACCAAATAGTCCATTCTACTCTCGGTTTTATTTTTAACTTAATATATAGTTTTAAACTTGGTTTATATCTTATAATAAATACATATAAATGTATATAAGCCATATAACACTTCTAAAAATTATGCTAATGATTTAGAATGATTATAAACTCAAAAAAAAGCATTTAACTCCTAGGCAATTCGGTTTAATTATATATGTATCATAATTAAATTTTGTGACACAAACTTATACCTTAAGGTAATAATCTTACCTTGTATGTTATAAATTATTTTCTTGACATTTAAACCCATAGTATTTTGGCCTTAATATTACTAAAGCTTATACATAATTTTTATACAAAAGTTTGAAGCTTAAATCAAACTTAAACTTAATAAACCTTAATTATAGAAACTTACTCCTTAAATCAAGATGATTCTTGTACTTGATTTCTCCTTGAACTCCAAGCTCTTCAAATGCTATTTTGATGAAGAGTATTCGGCCTCCATATATAAGTTTAGGAGATCCATGTGTTAGACTTCTAACAAAGATTTATAAGTAATATTTGGGAGTAGTTTTACAAGAGTTTACCTTAGGTATTTTCCAAGGAATTTTTGGTACACCTTATAGATCCAAGTTTCCTTCATGAAATGATGAAGAGAATATAGATTTAGCAGCTATGAATTTTCGGTAATAGCTTAGGTATTTACATAGGATTTTCAAACATGAAAATATACCTTAACTTGATCTTGTTGTTCCTTGTGTTGTTGTTGAATCAAGACACTTCCTTGGAGTACTAATGCTTGGCGAGAATTGCAAGGGTTGCTAGGATGATTCTTGCTTCAAGACTTAGTAGATTTAACTAGGAAAATTACATAGAATTGTGTTAGAACTTAATACACCATTAATGGAGCTTTGAAGCTCTAAGGAATAAACTAGCTAAGGAAGAAAGGAAAGACAGAAGGATGAGCTTACCAATCGGCTGAATGAGGGCAATGAGGAATGGCAAGCTCACGTAAGGTATTAAGGAAAGGAATATAGGAAATTTTCTTTTGATTAAATAATTGTTAATTTAGGCATTCTTTTCCTTAGTTTATTCATTTGATTCTCGGCTCAATAAATGCCCATAATTCCAGCTAGACTTTCGGCTAATTGGCAAGGAGGATAAAGACTTTTATTGTCAATTTGAACAAGAGGACAAAGACAAAGGTAGGTACATGTTTCTTTTGATTTTTCTAAGTAGAATTCACATGCTAATGTTGTCTTCTTTTCCCTTGTATTTTCGGTAATGAGACTATAGATAGGCAACTGATTTTTGTTAATGGAAGACATGAGAACATGCCTAGGTTGGTAGGTGTTTTAGTATAATTTTCTATAAGGCAATCAAGCCCTCTTTTCTTGCTTGGTTTCGGCAGCCATGTGTTGTAGGAGATCCTTTGGTTTTTGTTGTATTAGACATAGGAAACTAGTTTAATTAGGTGGCTGATTTATTTGACTATTGTAAGGCAATCAATCTAGCTTTTCTCCACACAAAATTGGCAGCCACATGCTGTAGGAAGCAAGTTGATTTCTTTGTTTAATTGTAAAGTATAAAGTAGATTCTAGCCTTGTATTTTAGTTTCATTATTTTTCCTAAATTGATTCCTTCTCATTTTCTTGCAGGTTTCGGTAATGGAGGGTCTCATTTGACTGAGATTATTTGAAATAATGTTACAAGGCACATGGAAGATGAGTCATCATTCCATAAGACAATTTTAAGCTAAAACCATGCCCAAAAACACCCAAAATGGCGCACACAATAGGGACCATATGGGACTGATTTTTAACTTCGTTCCTGTCACACTATATTGTTTTAAGACCATATTGTAACATGTTATAAGTCACAACATTTAATTGGTACATTTATACTAAGATAAAAGGTGAACGTTTATGAGGGAAAATGCTGATTTTATAGTACGTTTTGATCCTAAAATCGGCCCTGTTTGTGATATGTGTTTAGCACTAGTTTTAATTGATTTAGATGGTAAATTCCTCCCCATTTAAGGTTATCAACTCGTGGCTCCTCAAAAACTTCAAGGTAATTGCGTAGAACGCGTTTTTATGACACTCGAAGGTGCGGTTTTGTGCTTTAAGGATATTTTGGAAATTAAGTGGTCGCTACCAGTTCCAAGTGTTTATAAACATTATTTATAGTCAATAATAATATATTAAGGTGTTACATTGAGTTATATGGGGTTATATCAACTCAAGACATAATTCCCGGGCTATCATGACACTCTAAAGCAAAATAAGAGCGTTAAGAAATTTTCCCGAGCACTTTGTTTATTTTTGAAGAATTAGCTCGAGTTTTCTCTTTAGATTGATGAATAATGGTGTTAGGAACTCTAAGAATGAATTATATAGGAGTTCGTGCCACCTCGGCACTTCTCCAGGGCATTCCCGGTGGTTTATGGGGCCCCCATCGGGAACCTCCGAGCGCTTTGCGTTTAACTGTGAATTTAGCGTGAGGACTTCATCTTATATGTTTATTAAAGTATTATGGTGTATTTGGAATGAAGTGTAAAGCTTTACTTCATCCTATAAAGTATTTCCGGGAATTTCGGGACTTTCAGGCCCGTATGGGAACTCCCGGGCATTTTGTATTATTACTTAGTTTTTGATTCGGTCCTGTGTTCTAAGGGTCATATAATGATCCTTGATTAACTTCATATGAGGTTTATAGCTTATATAACTTGTTTAGCTTAAGGTCCGGCTTAACGCCCGTTTATGACCTTTAGGAGTTTAGGTGCGTTTTTAACGCCTAACTGTTTATATACTTTTCTCAGGGTTTAATAGTCCCATAGATAATATTTATTTACCATATTTAATTATTTAAAGGTTAGGGGTATTTCAGGAATCACCTTGGAATTAGTTTGAAGGAAATTGTGTAGCTGGGTAAACTTGGAATGGGGATGATGTAAGATGCTTATTAGAAGTGCATCAGTTGTGAAACAATGAGTGAGCAACGAAGGAGAGCAAAATCTGCATCTAAGAATCTAGGAGACTAAGTGTAAGTTCTAGGTGAATTAAGAGGGGAAATTGTGTAAAATTAATAAAGAATGAGTGATGAGTTTAGAAAATGAATTAGGAAGGTTTGGAGTGTCAAATTAGGGTTAAAACATGCTAGAATATATGTGGGAAGATTGGGAAAGAATTGGGCAAAGAAAGGAAGTTAGAACAACAATTGAAAAAGCCAAACAGTCAAAATGTAGCAACTGGTCCGGGACATGGGTCTGGTAGAAATACCCGGACCAGCCTCTGAAATGTGCCGAGAATTGAACCAGTGATAAGGTCCGGGACTTAGCCTAGGGCTAAAGACCCGGACCAACATAGAAAAACAGTCGAGAGTTATCAAACAACCTGGTACGGGACTTAAGTCCCTTAAAAGGACCTGGACCAGGCACATAAATGCCCCGAAACTTTATCTAAGTGTTGGTCCGGGAGTTGGGACCCGGACAAGGTCCCAGACCAACACCAGAATTGTACAGAATGTGTAAAAATGGAATTTAAACATGGGTAATTGTTTGGTATTGCTATTATATGATTTTTAGGAGTTGTTTAATGATATGTAATGGTCATTAGAGGTATAAACAAGCTTAAGAAATAATGTGAAGTAAGTAACTTATGTGAATGGGTTTGAATTAAAATGAGTTAATGATAGTAAATCGGGAAACATTAAAGCAGAAATGAGTTAGGTTAATTATAGAGAATTAACCGCCTAATTCTGTGAATGTTATAGGATTTGAATAGTTGGACTCCGATGGAGAGTCGGCGATCAAAGAACGACGGTGAATGGTATGATTTTCTCATGCCTTGTATGCTACCAAGGCTACCTCGATTTGTGTGATTATGTGTTTGTTTTCCATCATCTAATCAAGATAAATGCACGAAAATGATTTATTGCATTTCCTTATGCCTTATGATTGAATATCTATTTGAGTGAGTTGTGATTGACACATGAAGTTTGTATAACTTACGAAAGACATAATTAATGGTTGTAGTACCGTGACTTGTTGAATGAAAGATTCTCACCAACTCCCTAACTATGAGACCTTCCTAACTTTGAGAAAATGGTAACTTTGAGTTTGGGAGAAGCCCGATATAGTTTCGGCCATGCGTGAGAATGAGGAAACAAGAGAGGTTGTTTTCCGAGTTCTGGCCTAACCTTCCCACCATGGTCTAGACCCTTTATCGGCGTAACCCGGGGAAGTAAGCCAACCTAAAGCACGGTGGTGAGATAGTCTTGTCTCTACCCAGAGGTCAACCGACTTAACTGAAAGGATTATTCAAGAGAAGGATAATTGGTGGAGTCAGATCATGACTAGTGTGGGTCATTAATCAAGAGTAAAGAGTTAAAAAACATCCGATTAAACCGGATGTGGTATTCACTAACAAAGAGATGAGGTAAGGACTTGAGAAGAGAATCTCAAGGCCACGATTACTAATGATTGGATGACTTGTAAATTGTCTTCCCTTGTATATGTGATAAGCTATGCTGAGTGTTGCTTTTGCATGATTATTATACAGTCCATATTAGCATGTTTGCTTGAATTAAAAATGAACTCCATGTATGCAACCAAGTAGTAGGCATTCCCCCGTTAGCACGCGGGGTATGCGAATTTCATACCAGCAAGTTGTGCTGCGTCCCTTTGGGGCCACCCATTTTTATTTCAGGTACCCAAGAAGGTTGAATGGTCGATGAGAGAAACCAGACTTTTGCGCCTTGCTAGATAGTGAATCTTGATTGGTTTATTGAGTTGTACACAGGCTTGTAGCCCTTTTTGAGTAGCCGGTGTACCACGTTGTACACCTTTTGTATTTTGGATTATGTAGACTTGTTAGACTTGAGTGAGATGATAAACTCATTGATGGTTGTATAGACTTGTGAAACAGGATGTATTTTGGGATTATGAACTGTAGTACTCGGTAATCAAATTGTTGGAAGCTGATGTTGTGGTATGTTTTATGGAAGCTTGGTATTTCTATTTATCAGACTGCTACTGTATGTAGTTTAGGCCTTGTTAGTCGCATGGGCGGCTAACGACATTGTATCACCTACCGTTGGTAAGAGAATTTTCACTGTGATTAGATTAATGACTGTGACGATTAGACCATAATTAGAGGATTAGCGGTAGGGGTGTTACAAAAGTGGTATCAGAGTGAAGTATCACCCTGATGACTGGAAATACCGAGCTTAGGAAAAACCAAGTTAGGAATTAGAGACTTAGAGCTAAGGGTTGAGTGATAGCGTGAGAGGTACGCTAGATAGGAACTTCCAGTGTGCTCTGGATACCTACAATATCCAAACCCGCCCTCCACATCCCCCATTTTATAACTCGGGAAAGAACGCCAGAGAGAAGGAAAGACCTCTCTGACTCGGGGAAGCCTGATCTGGCTGTTACCAAATATTCCTACAAGGACAAGAACCTGTCACACGATAGATTCCAAGAACCGGAAATCTCGGAGACGGTACAGTTTGAATGACAATAACCACACTTAATGGCGGGAGATGGAGAAATACTATCAATAGGAGACTGAAATTTCTACCAACATGGGGCGACATGCTTAACAGTCACGAGAACCATGCTTGGACAGCAAGAAGGGAAACACCAAGTGTGCAACAAGGCGGAAAAAAGAAGAAGTAATGAAAACCCGAGACACTTGTCTACGGGACAGTAATAGTTAGATAATGCCACCAACGGTATACTAACCGTCTAAGGAACTAGTCAGGAGTGGATAACTCCAAACCCATGCACCTAAAGAGGATGCAAAACCCGATCGACATAGCTCAGATAACTACGAGAACATTTATGGAATACACTACAATAGGACTACAACATAGTGCCTAAACAAGAGTCAAGTCTTGGTAACCACGGTAAATGTGTGGTAAAGAGCAATAAGGAGAGGCACCGAACTAAGGGTAAAGGGGGTCTCCAAGGATTGGAGAAGCACTCTGATCAATGAAAGTCATGTCAAGACCATTGAGAAGCAACTCAGAAGACCGTTAAGTAAGATCAGAAGATTAAAAAGAAGAGCCAATAAGGCTACCAAATACGGTACAGAAGGAAACAATACCACAACCGGTATGTGTGAACCAAAAACAACCTGTATGGCACATTTGCCATGGCAAGTGCAGTAACATCAGGGCTATTCGGATAGACTTTTAACAGCCAAGAAGTACATAGTAAAGTACCACGTTGGCGGATGAAGCAAATGTAGGATCACATATCCTAATAACTTGAATAACGGAACCTTGGAAGGGCCTAACGGCATAACCATCGTATCAAAGAACATACCAGTCAGTGAGAAACTAGACTTGGTCAAAACCCCCAGACATGGTAGTACCATGAAGATTTTTCTTTCAAACTCAAAAATTTTCTTTCAAAACTTAAAATACTTTCAAACCTCAGATTTTTTCTTTTTTTTTAAACCAAACCGAGGAGAATCACAATAAGTTATCATAGGACGATACAATAGGAGTTGACAACAGAATACTTCACATAGGCATGTGACGAACACTATGAGTGTACAAAAATGAGATGTGGGACGACCGCACTCCGATAGGAGCTTGCGGGCCTGACAGTCTTACTTATAGGTTAGTCGAGTAAGTAGTAATGTATTAGTATAGTACCCCACATATGTATACAAGTAGTGTACGAAACATGGGAAGTAGTCAACTCCGTACTACGGTCAGCGAAGCAAGTTTAGAACAGCACAGTTGATTACCCCAAATGATTGAAGAGGAAGAACGAAGTTGAGCTAAAGAGTCTAAATGAATTAGAGAAGTCATCTAAGGAAAACGAATGAGTTAGGAAGTGCAACGAGCACAGTTTATTAAGTATAGACATTGGATATGTCTCAAGATTCGTGAAGGAAACACATGATATCCAGGATGAGAACCCAGCTTAAACATAGTAAGGTAAATGCCTAACATGGACACGTTAATGTTCAATGAATGGGATAGAATTCCCAGAACAATCCCCACGGCTATCGGGAGTATTATTCTTCACTGAGAGGATGCTAAACCCAATCAAGAACACAAAGGAGACAACATCCATGGTCTACCTAAGAATAGGAGACATTACAACCGTAACAACGGGAGATGTTATAACCCTAAATGGGATAGTTCAGGATACGGTGCTGCAATGCGGTATAGCCGACCGGACATACTCATAAATCTTAGCCAGATGTAATAGCGTAACTCAGCAACACCCAGGAGCAATACTTGAAGGGTGTCTGAGTCAACAATAGTTGAACGAAGTCTCGTGATAAGAACATGGGAGCTAAAATGAACACTCGGTTAGAACACCGAAGGGATTCCACTTAACAGGAAGTACCCTAAATTGCTAAGAGGCACTAATTAATACCAGCTGGCCTAAGGGGCCTCCCATGAAAGGAAGCGTGTGTTAAGTCAAGGACCTTTAGTTTTGATGATAGCAAACCTGTGGTGTTTATCTAACATGTTTGTCAAGCTTATCATTTAGATAAACATGTTAATAAGTGGCTTAGCATGCAAGGTTGCAAGCGTAGTTAAGTCATGAGTGGCTTAGCACGCAAGGTTGCAAGCACGCTTAGCCTACGACGTGTGCCCTACTAGTCTGGCACCTGTCTATGAGAGCTACGGAGAACTTCTAGTAACACACAAGTAGTCAAGAACCACACTATCACATTTCATACATCAGACATTAAACAAAGACGGAATTGTGTTATCAATGTCGACAAACTCACTCAGATGTGTCACACCCACACAAGCAACTAGCTCACAACAAAAGGAGAAGCTCATTAATTAATGTGCAAGATAACAAGATAAGCAAAGGCTATTAATGAACATCATTACATAGCTGAAATAAATTCATTAGAGAGCATTTATGAACATTAATTAACCAGACAAGGTCAAACAAGTTGAAGTGTGCAAGTGGTGACCAACCACTGAGAGACACACCACCAACTTGCCCAATCTCCAGGCAACACATGTGTTGATAGCTCCAGATCAAGTTGAAAGACAATCTGCAGTAGGGTGCGACTATTGTAATAAGAGAAGAAGTAGTAATCTACTTCTAGAGTTTACATATTCATAGGCTGTTAGTTACACCTTAACTAACGGGTATATATATGAGCATTTATATCCTATTTAAATCAAGCCTGCAGGATAAAAAAAAGAGATATAATTTAAGCAAGTGTGAGTCAACAAGAGTGTGTGTAAGTACTAGAGAGTTGGTGAGCTAGTGAGGAATAGGTTAAAGTGTCAATACTTTGGGTATTTGATAGGCCAACAGGCCGGAGAGTGGTCGGTGTACCGTAGGCCGATAGTCAGGTGAGGGTTAAGGACTTTAGGGGTAAAGTCAAAACTGTCCCGAGAGTCCTGTGTGGGGCAAGGGATATTGAGTGAATTTCTTGTGTGTAAATTCTTAATCAAAAAGGAGTTTCCAGTTTAAGGTTTATCTCGTGTCTTTCCTTAAACAATAAAAATTTAATTGAGTCAATGATACGTCCACGACCGGTCGGGGACGCATCAGGAGCGCCAGCCAGTTTCAATTGGTATCAGAGCGGGTCTCTTCTATAAAGCTAACTGCTTTAGAAGAGGATCAATATGACTCATGCTAGCGTACACTAGTGGAAAAAACACTTTACACCACGGCTAAAAATGGCCTTATAACACGGCTAAAGGTCGTGTTATATGCGGGCGTCATATATAAAGTAAGGTTTATAACATGGCTAAAAGCCGTGTTATAAAGTCGACTATATGACACGGCTAGCCGTGTTATAAATGTACTTTTACGTGCCAAAAATATAAGGTTTTATAACACGGCTGAAACTAAAGCCGTGGCATAAAGTAAGTTTTTCCCATAAAAATTAAAGCATTTTATAACACGGTTGCTGTGGAGCCATGGCATAAAAACATATTATACAACTCGGCTTACTGTGAGCCGTGTTATATAATATGGCAGCAGCCGTTTTATAAAATTCCAACAATTCTTGACTTTATAACACGCCTAATGCATAGCCATGTTATAAAGTTGCAGTTTTTTTATTTTTTTGTTTTTTGATTCTTTCCCACACATTTGACAGATCAAAACCTACATAATATTCAGATAGGACATCCCAATGTCATATCACAACTGGACCATCCACATAAGTCCGATATCTTGTAATTCTGAAACAAAATGCACATTTACTTGCATTTACAAAAATTCTAACTAAAACCCATCCACATATCAACACCTCATCCCAATATCCACACTATCAACACCTCATTCCAATATCCACACTCGTTCACACATCATAAGTAGCCAAAAGTCTCAACAAAGCTTCACTTATCTACTATTGCAAAGAACTAAGTGCTTAGGTAAAAATAATGCCAAATCTTCTCTTACAAAATCTAGTTGTTTCTTAGTATAGGTATGTGGTTGGTTGGCAAAAATATTGGTGCACCTATAGAAAAGAAACAAACGTTATTGTTAGAATATGAGAGACTTTATTAAATGTTAACAACTTGAAAGATACAAAATTCACAACCTATTCAAAGAAATAACATATCTCATCATATTACAAAGAAAAGCCTTTCCACACAATGTCAACAAGGCCTCAACATTTCAAAAATAAAGGCAACTTGCCTTATCAATTCCACAGAAACAGAAGCTGACACATCATTATAACTTGTTTTAACATGGAAAAAAGCATCTCACTTCTAAATTCAAGTTTTCTAACACATGAATGAAGCTTCATTATCTTCTTTACAATAATATAACCTCTTTATTGAAGAAAACATGAGAAAATGAAGCATTGGCTGGTTTATGAATAACAAAGATAATCTAAACTTTCCAATTAGTCACTTAATGAACAAAAGCAAGCCAATTAAATAGTGAGTTGTTTAACCAGTTTAAGATTATGAATTTCACTCATTCCTGCCTCTATTTTTTATGCTAATAATGTCATGGTTTAGACAGTACACCTATGTATCATTTGAGCTATTTTCATAATCTGTTTTAAGCTTTATCTTGCCTTTGTTTTTGTTGTTAGAGTGGCATAATCTGAGAATGCTTAATACCTGAAACACCAACCTCATTACACTACAGTTTTAGATTACTTTTATGCAACTTCTTTATGCATAAATCAATTGTTGTTTGTAATGCAGAATATTAGTATTTCACTACTACAAAAAACAACTTATAACTACTAATATAACATAGATGTTACCAAACTTAATGCTACTATTGTCATAGATAACTGTTACTAACAGTTCTTAAATCATTGTAAAACAGATTCTAAAAATGCAATATACAACTGTTAATAATGTTGAAAGAGAGAAGAAGATAATTTCAAGTATATTACCGGTTTCAGAAGAAGAGCATCGATGTTCCGCAGATGCAGTAGCTGCTCCACAGATTTTAATCTCTAGAAATGTGAAAAAAGAAGAGAATGAAGTGCAACGCAGATTATATATGCTCCTTGCCACCAGCAATAGTATGAAGAAGAGAATGAAGAGCAGCATAGATAATCAAAAGCATCACAGAGAGAAGTAGATGCAACGGGACAAATAGTATTAGCATTAAAAATTAAGCAAAAATAGCAAGTTTAGGATACAATTCAGAATGTAAATGATGCTTATTTGTCAGCCCAGATATTCCTCTAGAAGCCGACTCTATATTCGTAGTTTTATTGCATCGTAATAGTTACCACAAGAGAGATTATAGTACTGGAAGCAATTAAAAGCCATTTTTGACAATTCTGGACAGTAGTGATATTACAACCCAATCTGCCTTACTTTTAAGGTATTTTTCATGAATGAAAGAGCTGATGCACAATACTAATAACTAGTGAACTTAAGAACAAGTCATGCATGATAGTCGCCGTCATGTAGTAGATTGATGTCTAAAGACACCTAGAGAAATTGCTGTCTAGAAACTATCAATTTGTCATGTAGCAGCTGTTGGAAATTACATTATCCATGTAGTAACTACATCAGCATGTAAAGGCTTGTATTGTTCCACTTGTACCAGCTCAAAACATACCACAAACAAGGTTTATAAAGCCGAACAGATGCAGGTTCAACCAATCATATAATATAGCTTATAACAGAAGTAGAACTGAAGCAACAATGGAGAATAACTTTGGCCCAAAAAGCTGCTATCACAGGCCTTAATTTAGGTCAGTTATCCAGATTTTAAACACTCTTATCGTTCATTTTATCACCCGAGAACAGAAACAACAAGAAGCGTAGATTTGCTGTGCAAAAGCTTACGAATGTAGGAGTATAATGCTCATAGTGGAGCATGAAATAGCAGCTAAAAAAGACGGAGTACGGGCATAATTCGGAACACTAAAATGAACTGATACAACACTTTTAGACAACATGAACTGATACAACACTTTTTAACTATTGTCTATCATCTTTCTAACTGTTGTCTTTTACATTTTTTGTAGTAGTGTATATAAGACATTGTTCTATCTCAATAATGCCCCACTTTCAATTAGAAAACAAGTATTCTACTAACATAACATTTAAGTCACTGTCTCATCACAAGTTTCAAAAGTTCATCCGGTTGAAATAAAACTCACTGAAATAAAAGGATGAAGCTCATAAATGTATGCAAGGACAGAAGTTTCTGAACAAGCATATTTCAGTGGATGATGGACCCTTATAAAAAGAATGGACCCTTATAAAAAGTTTACAAAAAGATTTTATGAATTTCAATCCCAGTAATCATTTCCATCTAGTTAGGAACAATTCCTGTTCGTATTATGTAGTTGTTGAAGGAACTCTGCGACTGGGTTACTGACAGTATATAGCATGTTTTCCTATAAAAGAAGACATGGATGGAGGCATTAATCGGTTCACTATTCAAAGCCACTCATCATGCCGTTCAGGGACCACTGAACTACCAATAGCAGCAGCATTAAATATGTTCAAGTTCAACAAACAAATCAAAATAGAAGTGCTTGTTTTACTGCTGCATTGAACCATCAATCAGTCTACCCATTCTACCTAACCAGTGGTATACTCACTACAAAAAATATGCAATGAGACTAGAATCATTTCGTCATCAATTTCATAAAATATAAAATCCACACTTATATAGACGAACAGCCCTCATCCATTAAACTATAGATAACTGATAGATGCTTAGGTAGACTGGTAGAAAATTTAGAATTTTTTCCTTCAATGATTATGCATATCTAAATTTCCAGTGATTATTGCATAAGATGAAATTAATGATTCAGTTTATAGTTTTGTTCTGTTTTTATCTCGATGTAGTTTTGTTATTGATTTTGCACTTTATGTGGCTGATTTTGGCTTTGATATTTGAATTTTTATAATTTTTGTGCTCTATAACAGACCATGTCCTAATCTTCGGTGCAACTATTAAGCACGTGGAAAGACTAGCCATTGAAAATGGGGCTGCTACAAAGTGATCTCTTATGCTATTCAAACGAACCAAATGTCTCCCACTACTTACTGAAACTACATGCACAAGACATATTCACCATGGCAAGGAGTCTTTCTTTTCTGGTAATGCTAAGTTCAAATTTACAATCCAATTCTTATGGTCACTTGCGGTAGCTTAAAATACCAGCATGTCACAAGAATCGAAAAAAACTTTATCTCCAAATAGTTGTACATATCGCATCACAAAAGATACTCCAAGAAATCAATTCAATTTCAATGACACTATCAAGAAGGAAGAAAATGTACAAAGCAAACCTGTACAATAGAATCATGCATTTTCAATTCCTCGGCAATGCTCTTCCTCAACGCAGAAATGGCAATCTTGTCATCATCATCATCCGTGCAGTCCTCAGCCCGTTTATACCTGGAAAAGAGAATATTTTTCACAAAAATCTATCTCAACTTGTTCCAACCGCCAATTGCCATTCCAAGATTGCAAAATAAAAAATGGAACAATCACAAACAAAAAAGCATAATGAAAAAGTAGAAAGAAAACTCACACTTCGACAAATGCTTTGAGGAAATATTCGGTGTGTCTGTGAGTTGCTTGTAAGAGGATTTCCACAAATTTATCTCTGCATAAGTTCAAGTATATCATTGTTGCAATTCAAGCAGAACAAACAGAATGTGCTGAAACATTAGGCAGCTGAATAGTAGAAGATTAATTAATCAACTAATGTACATAATTTTAAATAAATATTGTTTCATCTGGTGAGAGTAATAACAGTAGGAGCAAGATTAATTTTGTAAAGAGGGAAGGGAAAAGGGAAAAGAAAACAGTAGGTATAGTTTTGAAAGAGGAACTTCCAATGGTAATTGTTATACATGCCTTTATGGGGACTGAAAGAGAGTAGGGCCACACAACATGCCAGCACAAGCAAAGGAATAGGGAAGAGAAGAAACAAACAAACCCATGTTCTGTAGAGGATATCGCCTGGTTCCCAAGGCACACACATATACATATATGTTGACCAATTAATTCATAAAAATATATATTAAATGGCAGCAAAGTAATAAATTCATTTCTCTCTTTTTAAATTTTGTGATAAGAAGTTTGATTCCATTTCTCGATATATTTTTGTTATGATCAGATCAATCAATAGAGTGTGAAATAGGTGTCTAGTTTTATAGTAAATGAGAGAATAAAAGTGGGTTTGGGAGGTAAAGACAGAGTAACAACTACTACTTACTATTACACATATCAATATTCCTAAATAAAAATAAAAGATAGATGTATATATAGAGTACTGGAACCATTCACAGTAATAAAGGTTTTATAACATAGATATATAGGTGTTGGTTACAAGAATCATTAAATCTCTCAAACGGCTCATATTTAAGTTTCTTAAAAGCTTTGGTGGGGAAGTTCTAACCAAGTAGTTATCATTATCTACGTGATGCCAATTCTGATGTGTCAGTTTTTGACGGAAACCAACTCAAAATCCCTAACATATCGTGTTAGTTTCAAATAAAACTACCCTATTGTATCAGCATTTCCATCATCCTTGAAAACTCAATTTAAGCCTACATATCTCTATTTTCAGAAAGGAAATCAACAGGTTCAGCTTCACATAACACAGAACACTCATGAAAAGCACACAACCAACATGACCAATCCAAATACTCAATCAATCATAGCATAATACATCATCTTAAAAATGACTGGTTTATTACCGATTGATGTCCAGAATCTTGTTCACTAACCAAATTAATAGAGAAATGGTTATAAATTGTGACATTTAGAAAATAACCAAACCAGAAACAATAGCTTTATCTACTACTTATGTTATATATATATATATATACCTGTGCAGCAGACAAACCCAATTGGAGTCTAGAATGGAAGGTACACAAAGGCCAACCCCATTTCCATCTTAGACATGAACCTAAGCCACCAATGCTTTACAAACAAACAGGCAATACGTATAAATATACAGGGATAAATGAAAGATAAAAATGAAAAAAATACTAATTCCACCTACAGACTATAAAATAACCCAACCCAGTTGGAAGTGTCAACGCTAGCCTAATCTGCATAGCCACCCACATATGGAACATGTGTTCAACAGATTGAATGAAAAATAGTAAATGTAGCGCTAGCCTAATCCAGCCTGGTTGATTATATTAATTTCATCAATTGCATAAGGATATGCATAAAAAATAGTAAACGTAGAGCTTCAGAGATTGGAGGAACTAACCCCATAATTGCATATGGCGGTTAAAGAGATGGAGGTGGTGGAAGTCGGACTCGCTGAAGGCAAGACAAAGGGGATGGCGGTTGGATTCGCTGAATGCAAGACGAAGGTGGTGGCGGGCGAAGAGATGAAGCTATAAGAGTTGATGACAGTCGACGCACAGAAGCCAAAACAATGGTGGTGGCGGTCGAAGAGTTCGAGAGAAAGGTGGTGACGGTCGAAGAGCTCCAGAGGAAGGTGGTGGCGATCAGCTCGAGAGGAAGAAGGTGGCGGTCGAAGGGCTCGGTGGTGGTGTCTAAATAGTGGCTAGAGAAGGAAAAAAATTCGGCTGCAAGGTTTTTTCGAGAGCGGGAATGAAATAGCAAAATAGTAATTGAGGAAACAAAGGAGACAATATAAGACAAACTTTATAACATGGATAGACCTTAACCGTGGTATAAAGTCTGCATCAAAGACTTTATAACACCCCTAAATGAAGCCGTGGTATAAAGTATTTAATAAAATGACGTTTTCGACGTCGTTTACTTTGATCTTATAACACGGCTTTACCGAGCCGTGTTATAAAGTGTAGCTTCGACCTATCTTATACCACGTCTATAAGTAGTTGTGTTAAAAGATTACCAGAAACGGTGTCGTTTTTTTATTTGTTTCCGCGATAGGAGACAACGTATTTTATGACATGGTCATATTATAGCCGTGGTATAAGATCAATAGAGCCGTGTTATAACATTATATGACACGCCATACTGTTAGCCGTGTTATAAAACCCTTATTATAAGACTTTTTTTCCACTAGTGCTACTAGCGTCAGAAGAAGGTTCTGCACCGATAGACCACCACTTTTTAATGGAGACAACTACACTCACTAGAAGAACAAAATAAAGTTTCATATCAAGTCTGACGATCCAGAATGTGGAGGGTTTATCACATGGTGAATATACCTTCCAAGATGCTTAAGGACGAGACATATCAGTAGACAACATGACAGATGATCAAATCAAGAAGCTGATTTTCGATGCACGGGCAGTTAGAATTCTACATTGTGCACTACTACCTGGACAATACTCCAAGGTAGCCGCTAAGACGGCTCAGGAGATTTGGAAACTCTTGAGGACACATATGAAGGGAATGATGACATCAAAAAGACCCGAATTGAGCTGCTGTTGACTCATTGGGAGCTATTCAAAAAGAAAGAAAAGGAGAGCATCTCTGAAATGCACATAAGGTTCACCAGGCTCATCAATAAAATGTTGGTACTGATGGAAACCTTCTCAAATGAGGATCAAATTCGGAAGTTCCTCAGATCTCTTCTTGCCTCCTTCGATAGCAAAGTCAACGCCATGCAAGAGGTACATGATCTCTCCAAGATGTCCTTGGCAGACATGCTAGAATCTCTAATGGATTTCGAGTTAAAACTACAACAAAGAAACTCAGAAACTTTATCAACGGATAAAGGAAAAGGCATTGCCCTTCAAGTAGCTGAAAATGAAAGATCCAAGTCAGAAGACGACAATTATGAAATGGCCCTCTACACTAAGAGGTACTTTTGGAAGTTCATAGAAATAAAATGAGGAAAGGCAAGAAGCCCAAGGAGTCGGATGATCAGAAGAGAAACAATGACAGATATTTTGGGTGTTGAAGACACGGACACCACATCAAAAACTGTCCTCAACGACCCAGAGAGGATAACGTCAGGGTCAAGAAACCTGTCTGACAATCATTCAACAAAGGGTCTAGGAAGAAGCCTTCGTTGCTGCATGGGAGACTCTGAACAGAGCGACGACAACCAAACCTTGGACAACGATCTCTCTGAGGATGAGAAGGCTCACCTATGCCTTGAAGAAGTGTTCTTGATGGCACAAGACAATGATGTCTCAGAATCAGAAGAAGAAGAACAACAACATAAGGTAAACTATTCTAAACTTAGAAGGATGATTCTAAAGGCTGAACTTCTATGACTTAGAAAGTTTTCTCTTACGTTAGTTGATCACCTAGAGGCATTAGAAACTGAAAACAAGGAACTTTTGGAAGAAAATGAAAAATTGGAGAGAAATTTGGATAAAGGCAAGGTCGATAACCTCATATGGGCGCTCATGAAATTACAAATCGGCTATAGTGAAATTCACTCTGCTCATGAAAAGTTGAAACAAGGATACAACCTGAAATCGATGAACTAATTGTTGCGCTTAACGCAAAAGAAAAAGAAGTAGCTACAGTTAATGAAAACATGGTAAGCTAGAAGCTGTTCTTAAGACACCCATGAAGAGAACCGAACGACAGGTCGGGTACCAGTCAAAGACTAGTCGTAGAGGTATATGCCATCTATGTGGACAACCTAGTTACCTTGAAGCCAGATGCTATAGAACAGGATTCATGGGCACTGGCAACTCAAAAGTATAGGACTAAAATGGGTAGTCAAAACTAATTCCAGAACAATTTTTATTTATGGAACTGGGTCCAACCCTTCTATGGATCCTAACCCCGCACACTAACGTGTTAAGTGTAGGATCGAGTGGGAATGGACCCCTGCTGGTACTGCAAACAGGTTAGTGATATACTAAAAACTATGAAATTAAACCTAGAAAATAATAAATCAAAGTCTAGTCAGTTGCAAAAATCCTGGTCACTATAGTATAGGAAATTAAGTAACCAGGTATCGAATCCACGAGACTTGAAGAAATAAGCCTAATCCTAAGAAAACTGGAAATTCGGGGGGGTTGTTAATTGTTTTTGTGATTGAATTGAAATAACGCAAATCAAGATTTTAAATGAACAATTAATGAAAGCTAATGATAAGTTTGATCAAATGAATGGAACTCTGGGTTTGGGTTGTTCTTTACTGGATATAGTTAGCAATTTCTACAATTTTCCTATGAGATTTGGATTGGCTAATTCTGTTTACTCTCTCCAGTGCTAAATCCTAGTTCATTAAAGAGCTTACCTATCAGAACTTGTCAGCTCTAATCCAGTATCTGAAAAAACACATATAGGAGGAATATGTGTGAAGAATTATTAGCAATTGTAGGGAGAACTCATCTATCCGACTAGTTCTCCATAAATTTGCAGATTAATTCGAACTCCTTGTTAATCACCTGATCTGATCATAACAAGATTCGTAAAAAAACTCTAGAAACTCATGATATTAGTAGAGAAGGTGAATGATTAAAAACAATCCAATACAATCTCATATTAAAATTACAGATAATACTAGCTAATTTGTATCCATTATGAACAATCCCCCAGAGCAATCCTTACTAGCCAGACATATCACGAAACAAATAAATACAACTGGGAAGGAATTCATCAAGAGAAAGAACAACTCATAAATTCGTTTGTAATCCAGATTCGAAGACTGCTGGTGCAAGGTTGAAGATGATGGTCGACTCACTTCTGACGATTCTCCTCGACGACAATGATGATTGGTGTGATTGAATGGAATTGAGGACATTGGTGCTGATGATGAAGAGCTTGAGAGCTTGAGTGGATGAAGAGCGTTGTTTCCCTTCCAAAATAACGTAGTGAGAGTCGTGATGTAATGAGATAACTTTCCTTCACTGATTAGGTTACTTTTATAAGCATTTTCCCACCTTTCTCTTCAAAACGCGGTACTTCTGTTGACAAATTAGTCCTGTCCAAACATTGGTCTGAACTTCAATGTTCGGACACTTTGTTTTGGAACGCGGATCTGGCTTCGATTTCAAAAGTCTCAACTTTTGTCCGAACTTCAATGTTCAGACACAAGTTCGGACATTTAGGCGTGGAGCGGAGTTTCGACTTCTTCGTTGTGAGACTCAAACAGTGTCCAAACTTCTAAGTTCGAACAGAATTTCGGACACTCCATCAGATACAACACTAGAACTCTCGACTTGTGTCCGAACATGGATGTTTGGACACAAGCTCGGACACACCTTCAAAACCTTCTAAAATCCTCGTTCAGACTCCGATTTGATCCCCGTTTGTTGCATAATCACCCTCATGAATTAATCTACTGTAACACCCCTACCGCTAATCCTATATTTACCGTCTAATCGTCTTGATAATCCTACTACGTCGCAGCGGAAATACTACTACTACGGCGGGTGATACAACGCCGTAACCGCCCATACGGCTAGCAAGGCTTACACTACCTACAGTTACGGTCTGATGTCAAGATATACCGAGCTACTACATTCCATGCTGAGTACAAAAGATAATATACTTACATTGCTGGATTACCGAGTATTTAAAGTATTTAATTAGTTACATCCCTTTCAAGTCTACCAAAAATTAATGAGTTTCTACAAGCTACTCATCTGCACCATCTCAATATTCTTACATTATCCAAAAGGGTGTACCCCATGGTACACCGGCTAACAAAAACCTACAGCCGTGTACAACATAGAACACCTTCCACAATTCGTTAATTACAAATAAAAAGAATTAAACTTAAACTCTTCATAGCCTTCACCCGTCTCGAGGACCTGCATTATATTAAAAACATCGCCCCAAGGGGCTCAGCAAAAGCTATGCATAAACTTCGCATATACCGCGTGCTAACCAGGGTACACCCGACTATTTAAGGTCGATTGTACATGCGGTTCATTATTTTCATACATACATGCTTTACATACAACATACAATCATATACAATACAATACACAATTCAAAACAGCAGTACAATAGCACACACAATACCTACCTTCACAAGGGTTAGCCAGATTACGCATCCGGGTTAATCAGATGCTTATTACTCTTTTACTCATTGCATATTACTTACTCTTACTTTACTTACTTACTTTACCATACTTGTTTACTCATTCTCACTTACTTACTTTTACTCATGTTAAGTCGGTATGACCTCCGGGCAGGGACTACACCGTCCCACCACCGGGTTTTACTTGACTCACCAATCGAGGATGCTACCCAGTTAAGGGGTTTGGGCCGTGGACCAGTTAAGAGTCAAGAATTGGAGCCAACCTCTTGTGACTCCGCCTCCTCACGCGTGGCCGAAACTATATCGGACTTCTACTCATTCCAATTTAATTACCAACTTATTAAGTTAGATTGGTTAGTTTGTTAGGAATCAGTTAGAAGTCCAATCACAATAACATTCGGTCACAACATAATATATCAAGCATACACACATTCATATTCATCCATACATTTCATGAATTATACAAACTATGATTTAAAGAGGATATCCAAACAAAGAACAATCTCATGATATCACAAGTATGCATAATATATCCGATTCATGCGTTTATCTTATTTGGTGATCAATTAGCACACAACACACAAATCAGAGTAACCAAGGTAGCATACGGGGCATGAGAAGTTCATACCGTTCACCATTGTACTTGTATCCGACGTTCCTTCGGTGTTCACAATCCAAGTCCTATCATATACATACAATTGGGTGGTTAATTACCCTTACTTAATCTTACTAATTACTTCACTAACATTTCCTGGTTTATGCTTACTAATTCATTATTGTTCAAATAAATGTACTTAGGTTATTTACTTAAAATTATTTTCTAAGCTTGTTTATGGCCTTAATGACCTTTAAACATCATTAATTATGTCTTAATTATCTTATACTATCATTACCCATCCTTACTATTCCTTAGAATAGCTTTAAAACACATTATGGAATGATTTTTGGTGTGGTCCGGGTTTACATACCCGGACCACCACTTGGAAAAACCTTCGGGTATGATAAACGACTGGTCCGGGTTTATGTCCTACCATACAAACCCGGACCACATGTATTGTTATGTCACGGGTGTGTTTTTCGTATGGTCCGGTTTGTGTACTCCTTTGCAAACCTGGACCACTTGTTTTGGTAACTTACGGGTATGTTTTAGGGGTGGTCCGGGTTAGAGTCCTAGTTTGTAAACCTGGACCACTCCTTTTGTATAACTTTCTGTCAAGTTTTTATGCTGGTCCGGGTTTCTGTACTGGTTTACAAACCCGGGCCAGTTGCAGTTTTACAAATTATATAAGTTTTTGAACTTGTTTCAACTCCAAACCTCTACCAATCTCTTCCCTAATATTCCTACACATAACCTAGCATGTTTTGACATTGGTTAAGCATTTTAAACTAACCCAATACAACTCTATAAAAATCTGTTACATTAACACACTCACTGTATGTTTTTCTCTTCCTGTTACAGTTCTACTTCTCCCCATGTTGCTACAGATTTTTCTTTTCTTCTTCCCACTAACTAAATGACTCTCAATCTAGCATAACTTAGTTTGACAACTCACATTTCATCATTTACAACTCCACGCAACTACATCTCTTCCTCCTGTTACAAAACAAGTGAAAATCTTATTCTTTTCTTCTCTGCAACTTCTTTATTTATTTCTTTTCTAACAACAACCAAGTCTCTAAATCCTAACCAAATTTTGACATAGGTTCCCTACATTTTGTAAGTGTTCTCACCACATAATTTTGCACACTCGACATAGTTCACAACCTGCTCAACATATGCATTATTCCCACACAACTTCCAACACTTACTGCACACTTAATATTTACACTTAGCACTTATTCATTTGTTTTCAAAAGCTTCAAACTACAAATACCATTCACATTAATATAACCATTCCTTTACTACTGTTACAGTGGCTTAAACATTGTTACAGTAATATACCTACACATACACAACATTAAAACTGTACAGAGACATTTCATTACCTTGAGTTCTTGTTTCCTTTTTTCTTTCTCCTTTCTTGCTCCTCTTTCCTTCTTTGTTTTCTTGGTTTATTTAGGCCAAACTACAGCCACGTACAAGACACACACACACATACACAAAACTAGTAAATTTCTAACTCACATATTAAACCCTAGATTATGAGAACCACTTAAAAACCCTTAAGAAGTCTTACCTTGAGTTTCTAATGAAGTTTTGAGTGGGAAATGAAAGTGCTTCAGCTCCTCTTTGAAATGCCAGAACCGGCTGAGTAATGGAATATGGGTGTTTCATGTGAGTTTTGGATTTTGCAAGGGAGCAGATGAAAAGAGGGGTACTTGGTCTTTTTCCTTACCTTAGAACATGGAGAAAAGATAGATCTTCAAATGGTGCTCCTCAAGCTCTAAAACGATTATACCCTCAAAAATGAAGTTGAGGTTTTAGATTTATGAAGGGTGTAGAACGATCTACAAAGCGACACGAACTCAACGGTATAATTTTTGTAATGTTTGGAGGTGATTTGGGGTTTCAAAGATGAAGAGGAAGTGGGCTCTGTGTGTGGCTTCTTCAAATCACCATAACTGGAACCAGAAAGGAAGAAAGAAAACAGAGAAAGAAGAGGGGTGTAGTACGTGGGTTTGTGAGGGATAGGAGAGAGAGTAATAAAGTAAGTTACTTTTGCCTTTTTAATTTTGTTTATTTTTTGTACATAAGAAGAGAATAAGAGAGTGTGAGAGAGAGCACAAAATCGGCTGCACGCACACACACAACTGATTTACATTTTTTTATTTTAATAGTGGACACACAAGTTTGGGTTATTTATGTTTTTACCCCACAACTTCCCGTTTTTGACAGTTTTTACTATTCTCTCGTTTTATTGATTTTATTGGCTCTAGACCTTCATTAATGTTTATTAATGACTATTTAGTTGACCAAAATTGTTACGAGTCTATTTGACCCGCTTAAAGTCATGTTTTCTCGGTTTCCTCGAAAAACACGCTTTAAGGTTCGTTAGCGTTTTTAATCCGTTTTCTTCGGGATTTGTTTCCTCATGATTATTTAGACATGATTTAGCTTCTAAATTGCTTATTAGCCTAATTAATCACTATTTTTAATTACGGGGTATTTCAATCTACCCCCCTTAAGAAACTTTGCCCTCAAAGTTGCTCAAGGTTAATAGTTTATTAATTCTACTCATTAGGCAAACCAATTGCCGTAATGCGTCTTACTACCACCTATGAGGTGTTTACTTCTTCCACATTACAAGCACACAATTCAAGCACTATACACAATCCATATACACAATCCACATTTCCATACACATCATATCCACCTTACAAAATACACCACTACAATCCACAATACACATTACACCAATACACCATACATTACGCATACATACATACACATACCAAATACACTTCGCACTACAAGTGCCATCAAAATATATTACAATACCTACACACTATGCAATGCAACCACCCAAGCAATGCAAAAGCAATGCAAAAGCAAAGGCTCTACCCCCCTTAAAAAGGGGTACGCCCCGTACCCGTATCTACTAAACACTAGGCTATCTATTCTATACTGTAACTGTGGGTACTTCATCACACTCATCCTATCGCTCTCTTCGCATCGTGTTGGTTGACCATAGGACCTTCACCATTCGTATAGACTTATGGCGAGTGTCTCTGGTATTCCTATCTAGGATTCTCACAGGGGTCTCGCCATATCTCATAGTCTGCTCAATGGATAGTCTCTCAGGCTCTAGGACTTGAGAAGGATCAGAATTGTACTTCTTGAGTTGTGACACATGAAAGACATCATGGACATGCCCCAAGTCCTCAGGTAGTGCTAACCTATATGCTACGGATCCAACTCTCTCGGTGTTGGTGTACGGCCCTACAAATTTTGGGCTCAGCTTGCCCTTGTGACCAAAACGGAATACGCCCTTCATAGGTGAAACGCGCAAGAACACTTGGTCGCCCACAGCGAACTCAAGGTCGCATCGTCTCACATCCACATAGGATTTCTGTCTATCTTGGGCTGCCTTCATATTGGCTCGGATTTGTTGCACTTCCGCTTGGACTTGTTCTAGATACTCCGGACCTATGATGACCGCTTCGCTAGACTCATCCCAACACAAAGGTGTACGACAAGGTCTACCGTATAGGGCTTGGAAAGGTGACATCTTAATCGAAGCATGGTAGCTATTATTGTATGAAAACTCGATAAGATGAAGCTTTTCTAACCAACTCCCCTAAAAATCTAATACACATGCCCTAAGCATGTCCTCCAGTGTCTGGATGGTCCTTTCTGTCTGACCGTCGGTCTGAGGATGGAAGGCGGTACTCAGCTTCACTTCTGTACTCAGCGCTTCCCATGTAGCTCTCTAGTGTCTCGAAAGAAATCTGGTGTCACGGTCAGATACTATGGTTTTCGGGACTCCGTGATGTCTGATAATCTCCCTATCAACAGCTCTGCGAGCTTCACTACCTTCCAGGTGTCCTTCATCGGTATGAATCTGGCAACCTTGGTAAGGCGATCGACTACCCAGATCATGTTGAGTCCTCCCCTAGCAGGTGGGAGTCCTACAACAAAATCCATGGAGATATCGTGAAATTTCCACTCCGGAACTGGCATTGATTGTACCATTCTGCCCGGTCTACGATGTTCGAATTTCACTTTTTGGCATGTCAAGCATCTTAACACATACTCTGTCACATCTGACTTCATCCCAGACCATCAGACAATGGTGGAACGCGAGCCTTTAATGACGGTGCTTTTATAATGGCTTTAACAGACATCGTGATTAATACGAAGGCCAGAATTAATTAACAACACTTATTAAATTAACCGTAAGCAATAATCGATCGGAGGTAGGCGCGCCTCTTTTAGGACGGACTTTAGATGATGGTTATTAGTGAAACCGTAATCTAAAGTCCCGTGTTGACGCGCGCTTTACGGTCAACAAACTTTAGATTACGGTTTTACTAATAACTGTCATTTAAAGTCTGTCCTAAAAAAGGCGCGCCTACCTCCGACTGATGGTCAACGGCGTCGTTTTGACCTGACGCCAAATATTTCCCGTATTTGATTTTTTCGACACCGCGCGTAATGTAAATTACAGTTAACGACGTCGTTTTACCAGTGTATTTTTTAAAAAAAAAAAAACTTTATATTAATGTGTTACATATGTTTGATCGAATAACACTCATGGCTTAATGGTCGTGGGTACATGAGTCAATACCATCGATCTTGAGTTTGAAACCCAACATAGGCCAAATAATTTTCGCGCTATTTTTTAAATTTCGTTACACTTTAGATTACGGTTCTTTAGGAACCATCATTTAAAGTGTGACTTTAGATTACGGTTTTCATGTAAACCGTAATCTAAAGTCCTTTTAACATTTGCCCGTTTACTTTGCACACTGTACTTATAGTAACTCTTCCTCCCTTTCGTGCTATCTTCCTCACTGAAATCACCTCCTTTTTCCCGTCACCTTAGTAACGGCCATCGCCGCCGTCGCTCCCACCACCTTTGTCACTCCCATCGCCGCCGGTCACCACCCATCTACACACACTGGTCGTCACCGTCGACGTCTCTATCGTGTACTGGGTATGCGCGCGGTCGATCAATTGTCGTTTTTTTCTAACTTTGTTCTTATGCATGTCGATTTCTAGTTCTAACCTCATTTCTGTTGAATCCTGAGAGTGCAATGGCAAATGTTCTAACCTTGTTCATATATTTGTGCCCAGATTCACAGTTAATTGCAACCTAGTTCGTGGGCTGATTTCTGCACTACTTGCCCACTTCGGTGCAATAACGGTAATTTTGCAAACCAAACTGTAAACTGCTGTATTTACTTATTCTTAGCATTTAGTATTACAATTATAGTAGTGTAGTTTTCAAATATAAAACTAGTTGAGAGCCTTTGGTCTGGTAGATATATCTCTTAGCAGATTCAAAGTTATGATTCTTGTTTGCTGATTCTTGTTGCAGCTGATTTCTTGTACTTGTAAATATTTCTTTACGGTTAATACAGCTTACCTTTCTTCTAGATAAATATAAAATTAGTGTATAAGTAATTTTGATGGTGCTTGCGAATTTGACGTTGATAAAACTGATTGGGAAACGTCAGAAATATAGGGGAGATGCTGTCGAATTTTTTCCGCGGTTGAGCTAGCATTTTAACCTTGATTTTTTGATGAATTCTAATGTTGTCGTTTTTCCTTTATGCATCAGGACTATGACTTTATTTTGACTTCCGACCTCAACCGTCTTTGCATCGGCTAATCGTCTACCAGAGGTAAGATTTACATATATACATACAGTATTTGACAAACTACCAAACATAGTTATCCGCCCAAGATATACCTAATAGAGGTATATCTTCGACAGTCCTTGTCGGGACTGTCCATGATTGTTAAATCTCACACCTAGGGTGTGAATGTCTTTTTAATATGTACTTTATTGATTATTTCAGCTGTATCTCTTTATTGTTCTTCGAATGCATATATTATTGATTAATATCATAATATCGTGCATTTGAAGAACTGTAAGAAGATGCTGCCGAAATTTGCAATAAATTACATATTAAAAACACGTTCACCTGTGGGATTTCATACTCATGGATGGATTTAGGTTGATAAGATACAAAAGTGTAAAGACTCTGCCACAGGTGATGGTATGAAATGACTGCCTTCATATAAATTGCTAGAAGAAGATGAAACGTTCATGGATTTACAGCGGAAATTTGGACGACAAGTTTTTACAAGGAGTTGATAAGTTATGCACGGTGTTGGCAAACAATCTGAAACCTACAGACAAGGGATACATATTTTGTCCGTGTATCGACTGCCCAAAACAATCTGAGATATCGCGGCGTTGAAACAATTAAGGAACATCTGATCCGCCGCGTATTTACCAAAGATTTCCAAGACATAATCCGATGGCATGGTCAGAGTGCGTTAGATGTTATTAAGCCTGACGAAGGGGATAATGGTCAGGCAAACACAGAAACAGAACTTGGAGATGATACAGTTGCGGGTGATGCAGAAGACGTTACAGCGAATGTTGAGCCAGATTTCTGGGATGATGACATTGAGACTATGCTCGAAGATGTGGAACGACATTACTCTAACACGCCAGACAAGTATGAAAATTTGTTGGATTCATCCAAAACACCGTTGTACCCCGGGTGTGACCCTACAAAGTTAAGCAAGTTGAGTGTCGTCCTCAAGCTATTCAACTTGAAAGCGAAACATGGCTGGAGCGATGTAAGTTTCACTGACCACCTAGAACTATTGAAATACGTTCTTCCGGTGGACAACGTTTTACCAACGACTATGTACTTAGCCAAAAACTGATGTGCCCAATGGGTATGGAGTACTAGAAAATTCATGCTTGTCCAAATGGTTGCACGCTGTTTTGGAAATCGGATGAATTTGCTTAAAGTTGTTTAGCATGTGGAGTGTCACGGTATAAGAAACAGCAAACTCACATCAGCGGTAGTAAGAAAGGTTCACCGGCTAAGGTACTGTGGTACCTGCCCATCATTCCAAGGTTCAGACGTTTTTTCTCCATTGAGAAAGACGTAGAGAATCTTCGGTGGCATTCAGTTCACAGGAGAATCGATGGCAGATTGATACATCCCGTTGATGCACCATAGTGGAGTAACATAAACATAAAATTTCCTGAGTTTGGTAACGAACCGAGAAACCTAAGGCTAGGCTTGTGCACGGATGGGATGAACCCTTACGGTACTTTGAGTAGCATACACAGTACCTGGCCTGTGCTTTTGGTTATTTACAATCTATCGCCATGGTTATGCATGAAACCAAGACACATCTTGTTGTCTTTGTTAATATCGGGTCCAAAGCAACTGGGCAACAAAATTGATGTAGTCCTACAACCTTTGATAGAGGATCTACAACTCTTGTGGAAGGAAGGGGCTACGGTTTACGACTCATTCAGCAAAGAGGACTTCAATTTGCGTGCTATGTTGTACTGCACAATCAATGATTTCCCCGCCTATGGTAATCTTTCAGGCTATTCAATCAAGGGGTGTTGGTGTGTCCGATTTGTGGTGAAAACACTTGTAGCATTCGCTTGAAACATAGTGGAAAAACGTGTATATGGGCCACCGAAAAATGCTTCCAAAGGACATAAGTATTGAAAGATGGCGAAAGAGTTCGATGGGAAAAATGATCACAGCGTGGCGCGCCAGCCTTTGACAGGTACAGAGATTTACAAAAAGTTGGATAATATTCTCAACAACTTCGGGCCGCCAACCAAAAGTGGTGAAAAAAGTGTTGGAATAAGAAATCAATATTTTGGGAACTCCAGTACTGGCAGCATCTGGAGGTTAGACATTGTATCGATGGGATGCATGTCGAGAAGAACGTGGGTCAAAGTATAACTAGCACCCTTTTGAACATAAAAGGAAAGACAAAGGATCATTTGAAAGGAAGAAAAGATTTAATTGAGTTGGGCATACGCACAGAGCTTGGCCCGCAAGAACGTGGAAAACGCACATTCTTGCCTCCTGCCTGTCACACTCTGTCTAAAGAAGAGAAACATAGTCTATGCAGCACCCTTTACAACATCAAGGTGCCATCAGGTTACTCCTCAAACATAAGAAACCTAGTGTCCATGACAGATTTCAAATTAGTAGGAATGAAATGTCACGATTATCATGTCCTACTTCAAGAATTTTTGCCAATTGCATTACGTGGGATCTTGCCGGATGCTGTCAAACACACAATAACAAACGTCAGTGTCTTCCTCAAATCCATTTAGTCTAAGGTTCTTGATGTGGACACTCTGTTTAAATTACAAAAGGATCTTATTGTGACAATGTGCCAGCTGGAGATGTATTTTCCTCCTCATCTTCTTTGACATAATGATACATCTCCTCGTGCATCTTGTGTGAGAGATTATGATGTGTGGTCCTTTGTACCTTCGCTACATGTATCCGTTCGAAAGGTACATGGGTGTCCTGAAGAAGAAAATGAAGAACCGTTGTCACGCAGAGGGTAGTATTATAGAGGGCACTATCACAGAGAAGTTGTAGGCTTCTGCACCAATTACCTAGATAGTGTCGATATCATTGGACTTCCACGTTCTAGACACGAGGGCAGATTGAAGGGTGTTGGCACGGTTGGACGGAAACTGAAAAGAATTGACATAGACACTCTTAACAAAGCTTATTTAGTTGTGCTAAGTCATCTTGAAGATGTCGAACCATAATTTGATGAAAACTTGTGTGTTTTAATATCACAATATCCAAACATGAGTGACGTTAGACTACAAAATGAGCAGAATAGGACATTTGTTTGATGGTTCAAAGACAGAGTCTTGTCCGATCAGTCTACGAATGTGCCTGAACTGATTAAAGTAGTTGCATTTGGACCAAATCTGGATGTAATTTCTTATGAGGGGTACGATGTCAACGGATTTGGCTTTTTCACAGATCGTCAGGATCAGAAGTCAACAAATCAAAACAGTGGCGTAGAGCTTGAAGCTTATCAAAACTTATATGACATCAGTGTTGTGGGTCACAGTCCAGTCTCAGTAAAAATCATATTTCGGTGTTATACAAGACATATGGGTATTGGACTACAACAGCTAAGAAATGTGTGTTTTGCACTGTAACTGGGTTAACAACAATCATGGCTACCATGAGGAGGAGCATGGTATGAAACTGGTTGATCTGTCTAGAGCTACTCTCGCTGTTGAGCCATTCGTTGTTGGGACGAAGGTTAAGCAGATATTTTATGTAACTAATCCCTGTAATCCTAGATGGTCTATTGTGCTTAAAGGGAGAAGAGGAATAGTTGGTGTGGATGGTGTGGTTGATGAGGATGAGTATGATGCAGAAGATGAACCTCTAATTGTTCCTATTTCATTGGAAGAGGCTGAGGTCACAAGTCATCGTGAGTATATACGATCATACCATAATGAGGGAATGTGGGTTGAGAGATAATGGTGTACGTAAGTTATTACTATTAAAATTTATATGAAATTAACACTCTTTTTATTTCTTGCTTGTATATGACCATTATGAAATTCTTAATTTAATTCAAATTTTATTTCAATCCCTGCAGGCATGGCTGATCAAGACATGGCTGATGAAGACTTCGATTTATATTGCCGTGAGTTCGAAAGTGAGCAGCAAATGGTACCAGTTCCTTCTACCAGTGCCGTTACTGCTGCTGCCTATCTACTACATCTGCCGCTACTACTGCTGCTGTTCGCCCTTCCATGAGTGCACCTTCTACGAGTGCTACTCAGAGACTTAGAGGTAGAGGTCCGACCCGTGGGTTGAAACTAAAGAAACCGGATGAGATCAATCTTCTGTGGGACAAGTATGGGAGTTATTGTGGGGGCAGCAAGTCAGAGTTCGCTAGTATGCTAGGGACTCTGGCCAGATCACATTGCTGCATCAACCACACATGGAAACAAGTCCCGAAAGAAGTTAAGGAGACCATCTGGAAGAAGGTGCAAGAACGATACAAGATCCCAGAAGAAGTGAAGAAGACCGTTCTTTCTTTGTGTCCGGCAAAGCTAAATCATTCCGCCACTACTTGGTTGAGCACTGGATCAACAGGGTGCCCCCACGTGACCCTCCGCCGTATGTTGTGTACAACGGCATGATCACTGAAGAGGAGTGGAAGGTGTTCGTTGAGCGGCACTCCACCCCCGAGTTCAGGGTATGTTTGTGTGTACTCTTTTCTGAATTAATGCTCATAATGCTTTATCCCTGATTTTCTAATTAATTTTTTGTTGTACTTTCTTAAAAGCAAAAACAAGAACAAGCACGGCAAAACCGTGAAGCTAATCTCTACCCCCACACCATGGGACGAAGGGGATATGTGGGCAGCCTCGACATGTGGAAAGCAGCTGGTTTGCTGACACAGAGGAACGAGGATGGAAGTGAATGCCCGATCGAGGATGTCTCTGAGGCGAGGAGGGTGCAGATGTTCATACTGGGACACCAAAAAATGACCAGCGAAGGTCAGAGGATATTTCCTCATGCTGCGACGGAACAACTGGCTAACCAAATTGTAAGTATTTGAAAGTAGTTGTTAAATAATTTACTTACATACTCAAGTGTTTGTTGATCTTAAATTTAGTGTTAACTTCTTTGACAATTGGAGAGTATGAAGCGGCACAGAGAGGAGAAATAGACATACACGCTCCTCCTTCTCAAGACGACGCTCTCAATCAAATAATTGGGAAGAAGGATCACCCGGGGCGTGTTAGAGGATTTGGGGGAGAAGTACGTTAGAAGCACGTATTCCCACCATCTACTAGGAAGGGTTAGATGAGTGTTGCTGAAGTCGAGGCGATGGTAGAGCGTAAGTTCGCTGCTGAGCGCCAAGCTAATGAGGAGAAACAGGCTGCTGAGCACCGGGCTATCGAGGAGAGGCTGCAGGAAGCGTTGAATTCGATCGCACATGCGACTACTCAGCAGCAGCATGATCCTCCTCGACCGTCTTCCTCGTCTAGTTGTCCTTCGGCCGCTGACCCGTACCCGTTTGCCAACACCCAGGTTAGCTTTGTTTAACTATTTTTCTCATTAAATAAAGTTATTTAAATAGTATTAGATTGGACTCACTTATTTATTTCACGTATTATCTCTGTTTATTAAAGGAGCAAAAAAAAATGCCATCTCCAAATACCATTAGATGGGCACCCAGTAGATGTGGCCTACGGGACGGTATTGCCATCAGGTCCACTCACACTTATCATTTTCGTACGTCTACCCCCATTCTACGCGCGTGTGACCTTGGACCTGATAATTGATGGATTTGAGCATGCAAACCTTCCAATGGTGTTTGACAACAAATGCACGCTGATTGATGCGAAGGGAGACATATTGCCCTGGCCAGCATGTTATTTTGTTGTCACCGATGAGGTAAGACTGTTTGACAACCATTTAGTATCTAATAAAATGCATTATTTAGCATTAAGTGTCTATTATAATCTAGGGAAATTCACGATATACCCCTGTTTTCTTTCGTAATTCACAATATACCCCTGTGATTTTCGTAATTCAACTTTAAACATACTTAAATGTTGTCCAAAATTGATGAAACTTTACATGGACGATGCTAAAGTGTTATATTTTGGTCCAATATCAAATTTGAAGTTTTTTAAGCTCACATGTGACTTGTGGGACCCAATGAACATGTGACTGCTCATTGGGTCCCACAGGTCACATGTGAGCTTAAAAACTTCAAATTTGATATTGGACCAAAGTATAACACTTTAGCATCGTCCATGTAAAGTTTTATCAAGTTTGGACAACATTTAAGCATGTTTAATGTTTAATTACTAAAACCACAGGGGTATATTGTGAATTACGAAAGAAAATAGGGGTATCTCGTGAATTTTCCCTATAATCTATTATAGATCCTTGAGCTTCCTCGCCGTGTATCCCGGCGCAGAGAAGAAGAGATCAGCGCACCAGAGAATCCTGAGATCCCTGAGCTTTCTCGCCGCATATCCCGGCCCAAGAAGAAGAGATCCTCAACGCGCCAGCGAATCCTGTCAGAAGTACAAGGGTATGTTCTAGATATATGTTTAATATCACTATGATAATCAATTAGTAATTATCTTTACATTTATGCATTACTGTTTATGTGTGAAGGGTAAGAATCCAATGAGTCGGGGTGCGAAAAGTAAGAATCCAGCGCCCGTCCGGGGTCGCACCAAGACTTCTCAGGCGCCAAAAAATAAGTTCTCACTGCCACAAAAACTTGTTAATGTTTTGGGGCCTCGTCAGATGAATCTCTACGACAAGATCATTGTGAAGTCACCTCAAACTATCAACTTCATGATGACGCTTCCAAAGTCGATGTTTCACTACGAAGAAGATATGACCACGGCGATCAACTTTGGGGACATCAGAGAGATGATGATTGGAGATTACCTGAACATTAACATTATTCAAGCTTATCTAAAGTGTTCTTTCCTCATAATGTAAACATATATAATAAGTATCTATGAAGTTGCATTGGCTAACTTTTTATAGTACATGTGATATAATAGAGGTCTGCTTGAGAGATGTGCTGAGAAAAGCATCACCTCCATTACTGCGGTGTGCCCGGTGCGTTTATCGTAGGACTCACTCAATAGGGACCCGGGGAGGTTTTGTGAATACATGACTCATTGCTTCGATGTTGCTGATCGACAAAATAAATTATTCATTCTAATGCCGTATCACCAAACGTGAGTTCTGATATAAAATTACATACTAATTAGCTAACTTTTTTTACCTTCATTTCTCATTTCATTTTGTATTTGACATTGTAGCCACCACTGGCTTTGTTTATATTCTGCGCTGCCACTGCTACTTTTCTCGTTCCCGATCCACTAGGGCAGTGGACAGGATTCAACACTGAAGACTTAATCAAAGAGTAAGTTTTTATTACTATTTAATTGTTTGTATGTTTTTTGAACCAAAATTAATGTAATTGTTCATTTTGCTAAACGCTTTTGTTAATATATGCAACAATTGTTACAGTAAAACCCCTCCGGGAGAGTTTGCTGATATGACTGTCGATTACATCAAGGTTTGGTAATTCATGTATTTCATTCGTGCTGCTATTATTTTGTACAATTGTTTTACATTTGTGAATTTTGGTAATTTAGTGCCCTACCCAAAAGGATTTAGGAGTTGCGGGTACTACGTGATGCGGTATATGTACGAGTTCTGCGGGTACTTCCCAGGTTTTAAGAATGTTAAAGACAAGGTAATACGAACGTTGTCATGTATTTAATTCTTTCGGCGGAGTTTTTGTGTCTTTATCTTAATCTCATTATGTGTTCCATTCCTTTTCTTGTTCCAGATTAAAGAGCATTTTGCCAAATTCTTGACTTATAGTCCAAACGACTTGAATCATGTCAGAGAGAGCATGTCAGCCATATTTTTGAGAATGGAGTGGTAGACTAGCTAGCTCTAATGCTGCTATGATAGATTTTGTTTTTCATGTACAGTTTTCTGCACCGTTTTTGTACTGTTTTATGCTTCTGTTTTCTGCTAGCTGCTGCTGCTGTAACAGATTCTAGCTGCTGTATTGAATATTTCTTGTAATGAATTGCTAGCTGCTGTAACAGATTCTAGCTGTTGTATTGAATATTTTTTGTTATGAATTGCTAGCTACTGTAACAGATTCTAGCTGCTGTATTGAATATTTTTTGTTGCTGTAACAGATTTTCGATCTGGTGTATATTAGATGTTATCTTTGTTGCAATTGTGCCCAGAGAATGAATTTGTGTTGTTGGTATTTGATTCAAGTGTTTCAATTGTGCAGTTTCTGCACACTGTTGGTCTGATGCCCTCTGTTGCTTATCTGTTATAATTCTGGCTCTATTGCAATTGTGTAGATTTGTAAAAAAAACAATTACACTTTAAGATGACGGTTTTAACAATAACCGTAATCTAAAGTCCTTTGGGCGCGCGCGCCAAAAGACTTACATTACGGTTATTGTTTAAACCGTCATCTAAAGTGTACACTTTACATTACGGTTTTACCAATAACCGTAATGTAAAATCAATGACACGCGGGACAGAAAAGGGCCTTTAATTACAGTTTAAAACTATAATTAAAGATGTCGCCATCTTTAATGATGCCCACGTAGATTACGGTCCAGAACCGTAATTATACACGGTTTTGGACCGTAATTAAAGGCTCGCGTTCCACCAGTGAGAGTACCTCTTCATGTCTTTGTACATCTTGGAGGCTCCTCAATGGACTGACAATGTGGAACTGTGTGACTCTCGCAGGATGCGATCCTTAGCTCAACATTGCTTTAGGGGACGCATAGCCTGCCATTCAGCCGAATCAGACCATCTTCGTGCAACTTAAAATCATACTTCTTCTTCTCAAATGTACCGTCAGTGATCTTTTGTCTGATTTCGGTTAGGTAAGGGTCGCTCAACTGAGCGTCTCGCACCTCGTCAACCAAGCTAGAAAAAGCGAGTAGCGAATGGACGAGTGTGCTCGATGGCTCAGGGCATCGGCTACCACGTTTGCCTTCCCTTCCTTATACTGCAGGTTGATGTCGTAGTCTGAGAGGAACTTCATCCACCTTCTCTGTCTCAAATTCAATTCTTTATGTGTATATACATATTGTAAGCTCTTGTGGTCGGAGTAGATGGTGATGCTTACCCCAAAGAGATAGTGTCGCCATATCTTCAAGGCGAAGACAATGGCTCCTAACTCTAAGTCGTGTCTCAGGTAATTCTCCTCATGCTTTTTCAGCTGGCGGGAGGCATAAGCTACAACCTTGCCATGCTGCATGAGTATGCATCCCATTCTCTTTCCTGATGCGTCGCAATACACCTCAAATCCCTCTATGCCCTCTGGAAGTGTGAGAATCGGCGCTGAGGTCAATGAGTCTTTCAGGCTCTGAAATGCTACTTCGCACTCGTCTGTCCATACAAATGGTGCATCTTTCTTCATCAGTGTAGTCATGGGCTTAGCGACTTTCGAGAAGTCCTTAACAAATCTCCGGTAGTAACCGGCTAGACCAAGAAAGCTCCTAATGTTGGTAACAGTCTTGGTTCTAGGCCATGATCGTACAGCTTCAATCTTAGAAGGGTCAACTGAAATACCTGTGCTCGAGATGACATGACCAAGGAATGATACTTGATCTAGCCAGAACTCGCATTTGGAGAACTTCGCATACAGCTGGTTCTCGCGCAGTGTCTCAAGTACTTTCCTCAGATGAATTTCATGCTCTTCTGCTAACTTGGAATACACAAGGATGTCATCAATAAACAAAAAACTGAGGTGTCCAACTGCTCACTGAAAAGTCGATTCATGAGGTCCATGAACTTTGCTGGTGCGTTTGACAAACCGAATGGCAAGACTTGAATTCGTACTGGCCATATCTGGTGCGGAATGTCGTTTTCTCAATGTCTTGCTCTCTGATAGCAATCTGATGATACCTAAAACGGAGGTCGATCTTGGAGAAGACTGAGGCTCCTTTCAGCTGGTCGAATAGGTCGTCGATGCGTGGCAATGGGTATTTATTCTTGATTATGACCGCATTCAGCTCGCGTAGTCAATACAAAGTCGGAGGCTACCGTCCTTCTTCTTCACAAAGAGGACCGGTGCTCCCCAGGGTGATACGCTCGGCCGTATAAACCCTTTGTCAAGAAGATCCTGTAACTGTTCCTTCAATTCTGTCATTTCTGTAGGTGCCATATGGTACGGTGCCCTAGCAATGGGACCAGTACCTGGCAAAAGGTCAATTTCAAACTCTACTGCTCTTCGAGGTGGCATACCAGGCAGCTCCTTAGGGAATACGTTAGGGAATTCAGATACAATGGGTACTTCAGGGTTGAACTCTGGATCTCTCTCTCTCCAGGTCTTGTACATAACACAAATACTCTTCTTCACCCTTTCTGAGCTCCCGGTACATAGCCATAGCGGAAATGACCGTGGTCGAAGGCTCTCTCGGTCTTTGGCGGTAAGATACAGTAACCCCAGATGGACTCTTGAGCAGCAATCGATGCTCGGCGCAGAGGATTTTACCCTTGTGCCGCTCCAACCAATTCATTCCGACTATTATGTCGAATCCCGACCCATTAAACTCGATGAAGGAGATGAGAAACGATTCGCCTTTCATTTTGATCGCGGCTGACTTATAGTATTTGGTACATCGTATCCGCTCCTTCGATGGGAGAGTAACCAGAAAATTAGGTAGCTCATCCGCATCTAGCTTCAACCTCTTCACAAAAGATGGTGATACGAAGGTGTGAGAGCGGCCGAAGTCAAATAACACACTGGCTTCAATGCCGTTCACTGGGAATGTTCCCGTTAAGATGGTGCCGCTTTTACCGGCTTGTGCTTCGGTGAGGATACTCAGGTTACCATCGGTACCGAGTCCATAACCTATTGAAGTCACAATTTCATAAGTATCGATGGTGGACACAAGTGGAATTTAAATTAACACTGCCCTTTATTGATAACCAACCATCATACATACCGTGTCTCTAGTACATGTTACTAATACATTACATGATACTATGAATTTAATACTTTCTAAAGGTAAGGTTCAGGCGTCCAGGTTTCATGTGTGTGGCATTGATTATTGCCGGTGGTGCCGATCTCAATACCAATTTCTCTGCGCGGTCCACATGCTTCTGCTCGCTATACATAAATACAGCGTCATCGCCAATGGACCAAGACACTACGGGCACTCCTTATTCAAGAGATTCTGCTGTCTTGTCCTTGTCTTGGTGTAACCCAAGTCGTCATTCTTTCTCATAGAAGTTGATGATAGAAAGGTCCGCTTCAATTGCGGGGATCGGATCATATTCACATTGTTGTGCAAGTTCTACTGCTTGGGTAACAAGTGTCTGAAATTCCGGGGGTAATGTCGGTGGCGTCACTCCGTCTTGTATTCGTGTCTCTTGGTATGTCTTGGTATTGAAGATGTAACAGAGGTTACTCTATCGGTAGCGATCCTTTAGATAGCAGCTCTTCCGATAGCGAGTCCTCCGGTAGTGGGGCTTCCATCGATAGGCCATCCGACAATTGGCCTCCGGTAGGCTCTCTTGGTAGATCCTTCCGCATCGGGGCCTTTCGGTATCAGGCCTTCCGACAATTGGTCTCCGATAGTAGTCCTTCCGCTAGTAGGCCCTCGGTAGACGCTGCCTTCAGTAGACGCTTTGACCTTCCGCATGGTATATTCATACCATTACATCAGTCCCACAAGTTCTACTTTTTAACACTTAAAAAGTGGAACTTAAAAAGAAGAAAGATGAAATTTACACTTTGTACTCTTTTCTTTTCTACTATATATCTCCTAGTCCCACAAGTTCTTTTTCTTTTGCCTAAAAAAGGAAATGAACTTAAAAACTTTAGCCTACGTAAGAGCTTGTCTTCCGGAAACAAAGAAGTCCCACGTGTTCCGAGGGCGATGAAGTCCCACTTGTTCTCCTGAGAAAAGGTCTTCGTTCCTTGACCGTGCCATAATAAGAAATCCAGAGATCTGGAATTCCGAAGGGCCATAATAATCCCAGAAGACCATAATAATTCCAGAAGACCATAATAATTCCAGAAGACCATAATAATCTCAAGAAGTCCGAGATAATAATAATATAATGGGATATTACTTCCCTAATCAGATTCCTGGTTGAATCACTTTATTCCTTGGACCTGCGTACCTAGATTTAACAGATTAAAAGATACTTGTCTTTTGGGCTGCCCGGAGCGACCGGACTTCCCAAAAGTTTTTTGTTAGTTAGAGTATATTAATCACGAGGATAAAAAAACCAAATATGCAGCCTATAGGTTGCTTTAGAGCAGCCTTTCTAAGTACATGGATATTAAGTCTGAAGTGAACAAAAGGAATTACTATAAATTCTATTGCTTCCCAAAAGTTGGAGATTCTGATAATGAATAATTTTAGACTGTTCTTTTTGTTTTTTTTTTTTTGCCAAGATCTCTTTTGGTAACCCCTTAGTTACACTTTCATGCTTTCACACTCTACCACTGTACACATGGTGAGATCGTCGGTTTAACACTCTACCGACTTTGAGCCGGTGAGATCGTCGGATTAACACTCTACTGCCAGGACGCTAACATGAGATCGTCGGATGAATTACACTACATCGTCGATGGTAGATCGTCGGATACAAACACTCTACCATGGCCAATGGTGAGGTCGTCGGATACATTCTTTGTCTTTCTTTTTCTCTTTTTTTTTTCCAAGACTCGCTGGTCTTCATTTTAAGTAAATCAGAAATTGTTTTAAATATCTCTTTTTTTGAAAACTAGAGGGTGATCAATCCTCTAGAGAAAGTTTTGTAAATTTCCAGTGGCAAAACAATATTTATAATGAAATATCAAAAAGTTGGTACCTCTTTTAACGGCGGGATAATATTACCGGTAGGACCTCAATTGCTTCCGGAGGAGATTCCAAGTTGTTGGAGATTTCAATTTGTTACCGGTGAATATGATTCTATCCCAAAATTCTTTTTGACCGGGCATCTTTGGTACGCACTTTCGATAATCCAACATTCCTACCGGACTGACGCTAGCGCAGATATCCTCGCTCCGAGAACCTCCTGATTTGGGACTGCAAAGGCTTCTTGTCACTTTACACAGAATACGATACTCTTTGTCTGGTTGGTATGGCAGTTTTTGCAGAAGGTTATCAAGATTCTGATCAATTTCGCATAGAAACATTTTCACCCTAGTGGGGACACAGAATACTTTAACCAACACAACTCCTCAGCTAAACAACATAATACTGCCCAATGTGATATTGATCGATATGCGCCAGATAGCAGCAGAGTCATTTGTCAAAGACAGATGAATTTGTTCATTCATTCATGCGGTAAATAATCAACATTAGATCGGATCCTTGAATCAGCAATAGTGAAGAAACTTGAGTAAGCAGAAACTTATCTTTAGTAATTGACTTCGGACGTTTTTTCCTTTATCTTGCCATCGGTTGTTTGTTTAGAATTTTTTGCTGTAGGGGATTCGTGCTTCGAGGTTGAATTTGAACCCCAGCCTAGCTTGGAATGAAGTGGTAGAATTTTTCGTATATTTCATACCATTACAGGTATAAGGATTCCAGTCCTTTCCCAAGCACATCATCTTCAGCTTCATCTTCGCTCCACCGGGGAATTCGGGTGTATAAAATCCTCCTTGACCCGTTCCTAGCTTGTTGCATCATCGGATGATTGAGATTTGGGCTTCGGGTGTCACGTATTCCTTTAATAGAATCGTACTTGGTCGGATGACCTGACACTACTCATGGGTGTAGTAGTGATTGGTGATGTTGGTCTCTTCATGATTTGGTTTCGAAGGTATCGGATAGCAGATACAAAAGCTTCTATGGTATAAATTCTGTCTACAGTGAGTACTAGTTTCAACTACTTCATTTCATGCTCAATACATACTCCAATTCATTCATTCAAACAGTTACTCTAATACTTAGTCGTGCTTCTCAAGGATTAAAGGTTCAGTTAATTACCTAGGTCGGACTTAGAACCGGTCCCATTATCAAGGCAGGATGCCTCTAGGGTGCGCCCTTCTGAGGACCTCGGGATCCCTGTCCTTGCGGTGCCTGCTGGGCTGGTGCATCGCCAGATGCAACCTCCTTGCCTTCCCTCTACTTGTAGCTCTGGAAGTTTCCTCTAGGTTTGCATTTTCAGGGCACATGTTGGCTCGGTGCGGGCTTCTGACAGTTGTAGCACCGGATTTCTCTCCCATGGCAATCCATGTCGGGATGGTCTTGGTTGCACTTCCTACATACATATGCGCGGCCGTCTGAGTAGTTCTTGGGGAAACCGGAGCCAGAACCTAAGGTTTAGAGTGTTAGCACATTTGTGCGGGAATACTAGGTACGGTACTTATACAGATACGAATTAGGAATAGAAGTTTACCCTTAGGGGGGTGATCTCAGTGGCTTCGCAGCCACCGGTGCAGAAGAACCAAGTTGAACAAGCTCAACTGGTTTGCCCTTCTCCTGGGCCACTGCTCTCACTTGGGAAGTTCTTTTAGGTTTGTTGAAAGAACTTCCCCTTCTTCTTTTTCCAGCTTTTACCTGGTTCTACTCCTCGGCACTGGTGTTCTTATTGTTGGCCTTGCGCTTCAGCGCGGTTTCTTCATCCCTCAGTTGGCAAGTGATCTCAACGCGATATGCCGCGTGATAACACTGCTGAAGTTTCAGGTATTAGTCGGGATTATTATTAAGAAAGGTAGAGATAAAGTAAAGATTTAAGGATTTACAATGGTACTACGGGTAAAACAAATATTACCTGAAGGGAGGTAAATGGTGTAGCCCATGCCGTACCGAAGGTGATGGCTCAGACCGCCATAGAAGCGATCGACCAACAACCTGGCCGGTGTACCCAAGGCCGGGTAGAAGACGTAGAAGAGAAGTGAAGGTGCGGTAGTACTCATCGACAGACAATTTCTCTGTCATTTTCAAGGCATCCAGCTCTAGCCTTTTTCTTATCTTGACGTGTTCGGGGTAGTATTTGGATCGGAGGAGGGCTGTGAAGGATTCCCAGTCAAAGGTGGGGTCGTCAGCATGCTCATTCTTGATTAGTTTCCACCAATCTATGGTGGCATCCTTTAGGTAGTAAGCCGCTACTCTAACTCGAACTCCAGCAGGAGCTTTGAGGGTTTCAAACGTCGTCTCCATCTCGGAGATATAGGCTTCCAACTTAGCCGGATCACTCTCGCCTCAGAAACACGGAGGTCGGAGTTCCGCTACTGCTTTTACCCAGTTTGCTTCTCTGGGTGGAGGGGGCGGGATTGGTCCCGTTTGGTTCTGTTGGTTCTGTTGGGTTTGCTGCATAGTAGTGATTACTTGTGGTAGCATCTGTGCTACCGTGGAGGCGACGATCTCTGCTATCGTCTGCGTGCCGGGTCCATTTGAGGCTTCGCCTCTAGCTCGGCCTCGTCCTGACATCTAAACATTTAACATTGCATTAGGCTTGTAAGATGTGACCTAAGGGTCTGGAATTTAAGCGAGGTATCGTCCATAAGGACGTCAAGGGTATCTGTTGTTAACAATGGTAGTTCCTAGTTAGGTTTCTAAGTATCCGTCTTCAGACGGTCGAAATCCTAACTCGGTAATCCCTATGCTCGGTAATTCTAGGTCATCAGAGCGTAACTACGCTCTGATACCACTTTTTGTAACACCCCTACGCTAATCCTATACTTACCGTCTAATCGTCCTGATAATCCTACTACGTCACAAAGGAAATAATACTACGGTGGGTGATACAACGCAGCTAACCCCCATACGGCTAGCAAGGCTTACACTACCTACAGTTACGGTCTGATGTCTAGATATACCGAGCTACTACATTCAATACCGAGTACAAAGTAATATACTTACATTGCTGGATTACCAAGTATTTAAAGTGTTAATTAGTTACATCCCTTCAAGTCTACCAAAATTAATGAGTTTCTACAAGCTACTCATCTACACCATCTCAATATTCTTTCATTATCCAAAAGGGTGTACCCCATGGTACACCGGCTAACAAAAACCTACAGCCGTGTACAACATAGTACACCTTCCACAATTCGTTAATTACAAACAAAAAGAATTTAAACTTAAACTCTTCATAGCCTTCACCCGTCTCGAGGACCTGCATTATATTAAAACATCGCCCAAAGGGCTCAGCAAAAGCTGCGCATAAACTTTGCATATACCACGTGCTAACTAGGGTGCGCCGACTATTAAGGACGACTGTACATGCGGTTCATTATTTTCATACATACATGCTTGACATACAACATACAACCATATACATTACAATACACATTCAAAACAGCAGTACAATAGCACACACAATACCTACCTTCACAAGGGTTTGCCAGATTACGCATCCGGGTTAATCGGATGCTTATTACTCTTTACTCATTACACATACTTACTCTTACTTTACTTACTTACTTTACCATACTTGTTTACTCATTCTTACTTACTTACTTTTACTCATGTTAAGTCGGTATGACCTCCGGGCAGGGACTACACCGTCCCACCACCGGGTTTTACTTGACTCACCAATCCAGGATGCTACCCATTTAAGGAAATTGGGTCATGGACCAGTTAAGAGTCAGGAATTGGAGCCAACCTCTTGTGACTCCGCCTCCTCACGCGTGGCCGAAACTATATCGGACTTCTACTCATTCCAATTTAAATACCCAACTTATTAAGTTAGATTAGTTAGTTTGTTAGGAATCAGTTCGAAGTCCAATCACAATAACATTCGGTCACAAATAATACATCAAGCACATACACATTCATATTCATCCATACATTTCATGAATTATAAAACTATGATTTAAAGAGGATATCCAAACAAAGAACAATCTCATGATAATCACAAGTATGCATAATATATCTGATTCGCGCGTTTATCTATTTGGTGATCAATTAGCACACAACACACAAATCAGAGTAACCAAGGTAGCATACGGGGCATAAAAGTTCATACCGTTCACCGTTGTACTTGTATCCGACGTTCCTTCGGTGTGAACAATCCAAGTCCTATCATATACAAAACAATTGGGTGGTTAATTACCCTTACTTAACCTTACTAATTACTTCAGTAACAATTCCTGGTCTATACTTACTAATTCATTATTGTTCAAATACATGTACTTAGGTTATTTACATATAATTATTTTATATGCTTGTTTATGGACTTAAAAACCTTTAAACATCATTAATTATGTCTTAATTATCTTATACTATCATTACCCATCCTTACTCTACCTTAGAATAGCGAAAACACATTCTGGAATGATTTTAGTGTGGTCCGGGTTGTTGTCCGGGTTTACATACCCGGACCACCACTTGGGAAAAACATTCGGTGTAACACCCCAACCGTTAATCTCGTCATTACCTCTTAAACTGTTACTAATTACTCCTACTCACGCAGCGGAACTCTAATTACAACGAGGGGTGAAACAACGCCGTTAGCCACCCATGTGGCTAACCAGGCCTTTCTTACATACCGTAACGGTCTGATGAACTGGAACAACCGAGTACTTCATACAAATACAATGCTCAATTCATATCTCTACTATACCGAGTCTACAATATACGGATGCCGATAACATACTCGGACTTACACCTCATTCAAACGCATAAGTAATTACAATCTAACTACCCATGCTCCCAGCAGTCCCCGTCCTACTCTCTCGAACGGTGTCAGCTTCAAGTACCTGCACACTAAAAATGTTCACCCTAGGGGGTCAGCTTACGCTGAATATGAAATTCGCATATACCGCGTGCTAACCGCGGTACGCCGACTACTTTGGGTCGGATATACATGGAGTTCATTTTAATCAAACAACATGCATCATGGCAATACAATATATATGTATATCACACAAGGAATCTACATCCAATCACGGAACACGATTCCTAACTAACATAACAAGGTTGTTAGTGGTAACTGGTTACTCTTAGGCATTGAGGTTATTCCCACTATGCCTTGTTTACTTATTCAATACCTCACCCGCTCTCTCGGGTTACTTATTCGTATACACACCCATTCTCTTGGGCTACTCATTCTTATACTTACCCATTCTCTCGGGTTACTCATACATATACTCACCCCTTTCTCTCGGGTTATTTATACTCATTATCTCACCCACACTCTTGGGTTATTCATACTCAAGCTCTTGTAGATTCTCGAGACACTACAGGTCTCCTACGTCACGCTTGTTACTTCTTTTACATACTTAAGCCAAAACTCATGGCTCTCTAGCATAGTCTTACTTCCCCGGTTTCGACCCTACTCTGGGTCTAGCATGGTGGGAAGGTTCAACTAGCTCACGGAACTCTCTCTTAGTTCCTATCTCTTTTACTTAGGTCCGACTACTCTCGGACTACTCTCGTTCCCATACACTCCTCTCTCGGAGTTATAATAATATCATGTATATTAGTCTAGAAGCATCATTCTCGCTGTTTCTAATGACTTTGGGAACTTTCCTTAAATTCGGGTAATCTTAGGTTTAAGGGTTACCCTCACAATCATATGCTTACACATTCGGATATTTTCTTATACCGGGTAAAATCCTCATATAAGAGGTCGACCGTATCTCAAGGGAGTCACATAGTCCCTTAGGTCTCTTTTACCTTTCTTTATGTTTACATTATTGGACTACTTCGATCCTCTCGATGGAGGTTCGTTTATCCTCCACTCATATTTATTTCGTGGATTGTTGCAATAAGGTTTCCTAACCGTTATCGGGTATTTACTCAACCCGTACATCTCCTCACATTCTAGGGAGTTATATGTTTGCGTTATCATTACACTTAAATCGATAGTTTATGTGTGTTTGCATACTTCCATTGGTTATGTGACTACCCGTTCAACGGGTTTCTAGTCAATCAGTCTCACTAAGAGTCGGTCTATGCACTACGTTAGACCACACCGGCATACAAGTATGTTAGCTCATACAACATACAACAATGCATGCATAATCAAACAAGGGATTATTTTCATGCTTTAATCTTGATTAAGCCGGCACACAAACACACAAATCAGAGTAACTCGGTTAGCATACGGGGCATGAGAAAATCATACCTTTCACCGGGGTTTTTACTTTTACCGTGTCATCTCACCAAGCTCGGGTCACGCACGGTTCTCTGATAATGTTTCAACATTATTATTAATACTAATATCATACGGAACATAGTAAAATGTTACTCCCGTAGTTACCCCGTTATCCCGTTTTCTCGGTTTTTTTATTAATTTGAGTTCTCACTTCTCAATCATTTCAAACACTTTCTCACACTTCCTAGGGCCTTTACATGTCACCAAACAAGGCCTTAACATCTTATAACATCACTAACATTAAACCCCCATCATTTAAACCCTTAAAACACTCTCTGTAGGTTTCTGGGGGTGGTCCGGGACTTGGTACTTACCCTAAGTCCCGGACCAATTGCAAACTAAACTCTCGGGTGAAATTTATATATGGTCCGGGACCTTGTCCCTATCCCAAGTCCCGGACCAGCTTGATTGTTCAGTCTCGGCCTTATTTTAGGGGGTGGTCCGGGTCCTTGTCCATGGACTAGGTCCCGGACCCTGCTAAAACCTGCAACTCACATTGTTTTTCAACCCCATTTCAATCCTTAATCCACCTCCAACCTTTCCCTAATCTTTCCACAATATTTCTACATGTTTAATCACCTTAAAACATGCTCTAAAACTCATCAATTCATGGGTGAAACCCTTACCCAAATTCTTACTCAAAATCACTTACACTTTCATAACTAGTTCTCTTGTCTTCTACTAGACTTGTAACAGATTTGGTTTCTTCTTTAAACCATTCTAACCTCACTTACTGATGCCATTCCAAGCATTCACATGGCATTATTTTTACTCCTAACACACTCTCCTTCAAAGTTTGGTTTTCCAAACCATTAACCACTCACTTAAACCTCTTAAACACACCTAGTTTCTTCCTTTGAATAGAACACTCAAGTCCATACATCCCTAGGAAATTTTGACAGCACTTACTTGCTTTACTAAGCATTTTCACCACACTAAAATCAACTCACAAGCACTTCTTCCCACCTGTTTGGTTTAGACATCAACAATCACATTAAATTCCCACTTGTTCACATATAAACTAGCTTGGTTTCCTAGGTTCATTTTACACACTTAAACCCATTGAAACATTCCCATTCAACAAACAACATTATAGTATCATGACCACCACAATTCAAGGTCCTTAATTCAACCTATCATTTAACTCACAAGTCACATAAAAACTAGCTCAAGGTAAGCTTTTTACCTTGCTCCTTTTCGGTTTTCTCCCTCTTCTTCCTCTTTCTCTTGTTCCCTCTTTCTCTTCATGTTTCCACAAAAACAAAGGGGCATAGATTGCCAACTACAATCATATCCCCATATACATATATCAAACTTATTAATTCAAACCCTCCTTACAAAACTAGTATTTAAGAGCTAGTTTTTAAGGCTTAACTTTGACATTACCTTAGAGTGTCCAAAAGGAGAGCTTGGCAATCAAATAATGGAATTTCCAACACCCCACAATGGCATGGAGAAACCGACTGAAATGGAAGAAAATTTTCAACGTGGGAAAATTTTCCAAATAGCAAGAACAAGCTAGGAATGATGAACTTTTGCTTATATTCTTACCTTAGAGCATTAAAGAGATGATTGAGAGTCAAAATAAGCTCTTCTAGCTTCAAAAGCTCCAACACCCATGGAAGTGAAGGTGGAGGAAACAAGATTTTGAGGGGTACAAAACGTAGCCCTCGCCGATACGAATCTAACGGTGGCAATTTTGTGCGATTCGGTGAAGGAATGAGCAAGTTAGAGGAGATTGAAGATGGAGGTGGTGTGCTGTGTGGAGTCGCCCAGCGTACAGAGGCAAGGAAGAAGAAGGTGCTCAGCTTGGAGGGGGAAAAATCGTGAATGGAAAGAAAGAGGGGGAGAGAGAGTACTTATTTTACTTTTGCTTTACACTATTCACTTTACTTATTTATTTATTTGTCTTGTTATTACTTAATAGCTAGCAAGCTATTAATGGGTGTATACTTATTAATTAAAACCGGCCCACATTAATTAATAGCCCGGGTCATTTTCGTCCTTTCGAATTAAACGCGTCTCGTCTCTCGTTTTCGACACTATTCATTTACCGGGTCCGTTTTCCGGAATTTTGCCGTTTAATTAATTTTAATGGTTACTAAGCTTCCATTAATACTTAATTATAGTTATTTAATCAACTATAATTTTTACGGGTCCGTTTGACCACTTAAAGTCACGTTTTCGGTTTTCTCGAAAGACGTGCTTTAAAACTCCGTTGGCGTTTTAATCCATTATTTGGATCCGTTTTCTTCGGGAATCATTCCCGTATACTTATTAGGCCTAACTAAGCCTTAGGAATCCATCTCGGACCCTCTCGAGATCATATATCTCTTATACTCATTTAACGCGCATTTTAGCGTTTTTCGCTTTTCAAGCGTTTTCTCTTTTCTTTTGGTTTTATTCTTTTTTTTTACCATTACTCTTTAGGCACCATTAGGCCCTTAATAATTTTATTAGAGTAATTTAATCACCATTTTTAGATCCGGGGTATTTTAATCTACCCCCCTTAGGAACTTTGTCCTCAAAGTTGGTGAATCTAGATGGTTACTCTCATGGCGTACTATGCCAAGGTTATAATACATGTATAACCTTACAGACTCCACAAGTCTGTCTCATTCCATACTACACATACCACACACATATCACAGCATGTATAGCAATCAAAAATACATTTTGTTCTCTCTCCATGGAATCGGTCCGAAGACAAGAAGGCACTACAGTCCTCGAATCCATGTTGAGTAATATACTACTGATCCCTCAGGTACCGGTCACGTTGAACACTTACTCTTTCTGGTTCACGGCCGTTTCATGACAAATGGGCACTTACTCTCTCTGGCCCACGGTCCCTTCGGTTCTGATCAAAACGTTACACATATACACATCCTCAGGCACTCTGGTTGACTCACTCAACACAGGAACATCTCAGGGTACTCTCCCCGTCCCGCTGCCTTTGGAAAAATCACACACTGTCACCGCCCCAACCGGTCACTTAGGACCGCCGCACGTACGGTGCAATGGTTTCAAAACTAATACACGCCCACCGTTCTACCGGTCATCAAGACTTAAGGCCACAGCCATCGGCGGGTGATAGCGGTTTCAAAACCAGTCTCATATCCATCCTCATACTTGAAGAAATTCTTTTTTTTTCAAAATCTGTTTGAAAATTCTTTTTAAAACATCACACAACTCCAAATCAAATTTATGGTAGCTGTATCTTTTCTTAGCGTGATTACTTGTGACCACTTATAGGGAGCATCAAGAATCATCCAACCCTGATGTGATCAGCATCAGTGTTGAACTATCCTTCCACCCCAATTTGTGTTCGGTTTCCCTTGATCGCTAGCAGACCAAGTTCCACCTCCCACGTCAGTTTCAAACAATCATAGTCAACATTTTCGTTTTCTATCTTTTACCCTTTCTAGTCATCTTCATAAAACAATCTGTTTTAACTTATTTTTATCATGGAACTTAAGTCATCCAATATTCTCTATTTGTTTCTCTTACCTTGCCTAGGCATTTCATACTTGTGGCCTCATTAGTCAAATTATTGCTCAATTTAAAACACATAACATACAACTCCAAAGGATGGAACTCACTCCATCTATCATTCTCAAATAAAATCACCTAGGGAACTCACTCCCTCTTAGGTTACACATCGGTTTCATGCCGATTTATACTCGTCATATCTCATATCTAATCTCAATAGACAAACACTAAAGGGATTCTCATTCCCCAGGAGTCTCTCACTCCTTTTTTATAAATATTACATACTCATTACTTGCATCTCTTATGCACAATACTATACTTACACGATGAATGGGTAGACATGTTTATGTAACATGAGTTCCAATCATCAAAACAATTTCTTTTTGTGCTATGCACATAGTAGTTTACGCACCAATACGTAAAACATACTCTAAGCGGTTTCTCGCCCTACCCCCCTTAAAAGGGGTTACGCCCGCGTAACCAACCATATGTTATCACTGAACATTGGTTCATTAATTCGAGTATTATGAAGTGTTTTAACTTCAGTACGGTTAATTAACTCATAACCGGGTTCGGTTCTAGCCTCTAAGGCTTCAAGGGGTTTATGACATAGGTATACTTAACCCTGAATCACGGTCCACAAGCTTCTGCTGCGTGACCTGATAACTAGAGCTTAACTCGCTCTTTGGTATTCTCAATGTATTTCAATCGTCGCTTGGTATCTCTTACCGTATGCGAATTCGATGAGTTATAGATTTTCTCTCCAACTCTCTGGAAATCTATTTTTTTGTATACTCTGTATACTTTGTGGTTATTCACTACTTTTTCCGACTTATTGTCGGTTGAGGTCAAGCTGCTACTTAGCATGTAGTGCTTCCTCATTTGATAATGACTTCTAAATCATGTTGTTTATTTATTTCTGTACAAGAATTCCTCATTCATACTACTCTGCCTTTTTCCACATATCGATCCTGGGCCCTGTGGGTTACTACCCACATTCTTTGTGCATCTTTAGCCAATGGCCACACGGTTATCTCTGTAGATTCTCACTCAACAGACTTCGTTGACATTTTTCAATTCCTGGCTCTCCCACTCGATCATTACCGCACAAGTGCAATACCAAAACACTCAGTCATACAGAGTGCAGAAGCGTAAACCCTTGACAGTAAATCTCTCATGAGATAGGAATGATCATGTCTTCTTTACCACATTTCCTTATCAGCTTCATATCACTCACCGAATATACTCTTACAATGGTCGCTTACTGCGTACCTTATTCTACTCGTTACAACATTCGCTTATATGGCATCCGCTACTACTTTAGCTTCCGCTCATGTGTTCTCGCCATTTACACTATGGCTTGCCATTCACTTGGCTCAACAATATATGCTATTCTTTAAATCTCTCTTCGTTTCTTGTGCATTGTTTACTCTGTAATTCACATTGCACACATACTGTGTTTGTTTCTCAACCGATTGCTCTCTCGGTTTCCTTCCATTGCTATCAAAGCCTTTCTACACACTATTTGTGTTCATATACTCCTTGGCAATATACACATGCTCAGGTTTCACTACTACTCCGCTTTAGCGGTTTCACATTACATACTTAGGTGGTAGCCCTTCTCTGGAGGATTCACGCAAATGCCGCTCCATAGGCCCCATAATCACAAGTGGTATCCCCACTCTAAGGTAGTGGTTCATTCACCACTGTTCCTCTTATGCCTTTATGCATATGTTTTACAACGTTTGGATCTACGTATTGTAGTTGGTTTTATCGGCTTACAAGCCACCTTGCCTCGAGTCATGCTCCATGCGGGCTGTTTATATAGGTTTTTGCTTCTCCGTATACCATTAATGGTTTGGAGGTATTACTGGGTTTTTCGATAAGGTTGTCTCAACACTCTTCCATACATGGAAGGCCCTTTTAGTAACTTGATATTTGTTGATGCCCTCTGGCAATCTAGGGTATCCCGTGTACCGTGGGATCCCTTCGGGTTCTACCCGAGTGTTTGCTTAAACACATGTGTTCTCAACACGATATTTCGTTCAACTACTGTTGACTCCGGCACCCTTCTCGGATTGCTCCTGGGTGTTACTGAGTAATGCCATTACATTTGGCTTGTACTCATGGTTATGTTCAGTTGTGACTTCGCCTTGCGGCTATGTATAACTCAAACTATCCCGTTTAGGGTTGTAATGTCTCCCGTTATTGGGTAGAGTATTAGTACTTTTCCTTTACCTACTTAATTATGTCGTTATTCTCTTAGTGAGATATACTGTGGGAATTCTATCCCGTTCATCAAACATCGATATGATCATTTAAGGTATTTGCCATATTACTTACGCTGGTATATATTCCAGTCATTATGTATTTCCTAAGCCATATCCAGTGTCTATACCTAATACTCTGTGCTTCTCGCACTTCTCCACGCTATGTCCTTAGGTCCGTCACCTTATTGGTTTCTTGACTTCCTTATATTGGTAAGCTTCCTTGTGTTCTTCGATCATTCGAGGTGTCCAACTGTCTTGGGTTGTATTGGCTCTTTCGTCCGTAGTATGGAGTGGGCTACTTCCCGTGTACCGTACTCTACTTGTATACATACATGGAGTATCTTATTGATACGTTACCACTTACCCGACTAACTCATAATTGGTCTGTCAGGTCCGCAAGCTCCTTGGGAGTGCGGTCGTTCCATGTCTCATTTGTGTACACTTGTAGTGTCGGTCACGCCTAAGTGAAGTATTCTGTTGCCATCTCCTCTTATATCATTATATGATAACTTACCGTGGTTCTCTGGTTTGGTTTTTAAAAATTTAGGAGTTTTTTGGAAAATTCTCTGTTTGAAAGAAAAATTTGGGTTTGAAAATAAATGTTCATGGCATTTCAATGCCGCAGCTTCTCGCTGGCTGGTATGTTTTCCAATACAGTGGTCAGGCCATTAGGCCTCACCAAGGTTCGTTTCAGAATTCTTTAGGGTTTGTGATGCTATATTGGCTTCTCTTGCCGTCTTGGTACTTGCTAAGTACTGGTCGCTTGTCAAAGCTCTTCTTAGCTGTCCGTTATACTGCACTTGCCGAGGCAAGTGCGCGGTACAGGCAGTTTTTGGGTTAACTCATACCGGTCACGGTATTGTTCACATTGTAATTGGTAGCCTCGTTGGCTCTTCCTTGATCCCCTAGTTGGATAACTGCTCCTTGGAGCTGATTCTCATTCATCTTGACATGACTGTCATTCCTTAGGTGCTTCTCCATTCTCGGAGTTCCTTAATTACTTTAATTCTAGGCTTTACCTCGTTGCTCGTTCCCACGTCTTTACTGTGGTTACCGAGGTTTACTTATTTAGGTACCACTTTGGTAGTCCCATTCGGGTATATCCCGTAGCTATGCTCGTAGCTGTCTAAGCCGTGCCCGTTAGGTATTGCAACCTCTTCGGGTGTGGCAGGGTGGGTGTATCTACTCTTGACTAGATTCTTAGTCGGTTAGTGTACCGTTGATGGTATTATTTAGTTATGGTCCGTAGACATGTGTCTCGGTTTTTGTTATTTCTCATGGGTCCGCCTTGTTGCACGTTTGGTGCCTTGTTTCTTGCTGCTGCTCAGCCAGCTAGGTTCTCGCGACTGCTAAGCATGTCGCCCCAGGCTGCCACAGATTCAGGTCTCCTGGAATTAGGATGTCTCGACCTTCCGCCATTGTGTGCGGTTATTATTGTTCCAGCGGAGTCCATTTCCGGGGTTTCCGGTTCTCAGGATTTACCGCATGACAGGTTCTAGTTCATATTAAAATATTAAATAACTGCCAGATTGGGTTTCCCCGTCTCTCTGGCAGTCTTCCCCAAGCTTTCAATACGGGGGTTGTGGAGGGCGGGTATGGTATTGTAGGTATCCAGATCATACTGGAAGTTCCTATCTAGCGCATCTCTCACGCTACCACTCAACCCTTAGCCCTAAGTCTCTATATCCTAACTCGGTATTTCCTAAGCTCGGTATTTCCAGTCATCAGAGCGATACTTCGCTCTGATACCATTTTTGTAACACCCCAACCGTTAATCTCGTCATTACCTCTTAAACTGTTACTAATTACTCCTACTCACGCAGCGGAACTCTAATTACAACGAGGGGTGAAACAACGCCGTTAGCCACCCATGTGGCTAACCAGGCCTTTCTTACATACCGTAACGGTCTGATGAACTGGAACAACCGAGTACTTCATACAAATACAATGCTCAATTCATATCTCTACTATACCGAGTCTACAATATACGGATGCCGATAACATACTCGGACTTACACCTCATTCAAACGCATAAGTAATTACAATCTAACTACCCATGCTCCCAGCAGTCCCCGTCCTACTCTCTCGAACGGTGATCAGCTTCAAGTACCTGCACACTAAAAACGTTCCCCCTAGGGGGTCAGCTTACGCTGAATATGAAATTCGCATATACCGCGTGCTAACCGCGGTACGCCGACTACTTTGGGTCGGATATACATGGAGTTCATTTTAATCAAACAACATGCATCATGGCAATACAATATATATGTATATCACACAAGGAATCTACATCCAATCACGGAACACGATTCCTAACTAACATAACAAGGTTGTTAGTGGTAACTGGTTACTCTTAGGCATTGAGGATTATTCCCCACTATGCCTTGTTTACTTATTCAATACCTCACCCGCTCTCTCGGGTTACTTATTCGTATACACACCCATTCTCTTGGGCTACTCATTCTTATACTTACCCATTCTCTCGGGTTACTCATACATATACTCACCCCTTTCTCTCGGGTTATCTATACTCATTATCTCACCCACCCACACTCTTGGGTTATTCATACTCAAGCTCTTGTAGATTCTCGAGACACTACAGGTCTCCTACGTCACGCTTGTTACTTCTCTTTACATACTTAAGCCAAAACTCATGGCTCTCTAGCATAGTCTTACTTCCCCGGTTTTGACCCTACTCTGGGTCTAGCATGGTGGGAAGGTTCAACTAGCTCACGGAACTCTCTCTTAGTTCCTATCTCTTTTACTTAGGTCCGACTACTCTCGGACTACTCTCGTTCCCATACACTCCTCTCTCGGAGTTTATAATATCATGTATATTAGTCTAGAAGCATCATTCTCGCTGTTTCTAATGACTTTGGGAACTTTCCTTAAATTCGGGTAATCTTAGGTTTAAGGGTTACCCTCACAATCATATGCTTACACATTCGGATATTTTCTTATACCGGGTAAAATCCTCATATAAGAGGTCGACCGTATCTCAAGGGAGTCACATAGTCCCTTAGGTCTCTTTTACCTTTCTTATATGTTTACATTATTGGACTATCTTCGATCCTCTCGATGGAGGTTCGTTTATCCCCCACTCATATTTATTTCGTGGATTGTTGCAATAAGGTTTCCTAACCGTTATCGGGTATTTACTCAACCCGTACATCTCCTCACATTCTAGGGAGTTTATATGTTTGCGTTATCATTACACTTAAATCGATAGTTTATGTGTGTTTGCATACTTCCATTGGTTATGTGACTACCCGTTCAACGGGTTTCTAGTCAATCAGTGCTCACTAAGAGTCGGTCTATGCACTACGTTAGACCACACCGGCATACAAGTATGTTAGCTCATACAACATACAACAATGCATGCATAATCAAACAAGGGATTATTTTCATGCTTTAATCTTGATTAAGCCGGCACACAAACACACAAATCAGAGTAACTCGGTTAGCATACGGGGCATGAGAAAATCATACCTTTCACCGGGGTTTTTACTTTTACCGTGTCATCTCACCAAGCTCGGGTCACGCACGGTTCTCTGATAATGTTTCAACATTATTATTAATACTAATATCATACGGAACATAGTAAAATGTTACTCCCGTAGTTACCCCGTTATCCCGTTTTCTCGGTTTTTCTTTTATTAATTTGAGTTCTCACTTCTCAATCATTTCAAACACTTTCTCACACTTCCTAGGGCCTTTACATGTCACCAAACAAGGCCTTAACATCTTATAACATCACTAACATTTAAACCCCCATCATTTAAACCCTTAAAAAACTCTGTAGGTTTCTGGGGGTGGTCCGGGACTTGGTACTTACCCTAAGTCCCGGACCAATTGCAAACTAAACTCTCGGGTGAAATTTATATATGGTCCGGGACCTTGTCCCTATCCCAAGTCCCGGACCAGCTTGATTGTTCAGTCTCGGCCTTATTTTAGGGGGTGGTCCGGGTCCTTGTCCATGGACTAGGTCCCGGACCCTGCTAAAACCTGCAACTCACATTGTTTTTCAACCCCATTTCAATCCTTAATCCACCTCCAACCTTTCCCTAATCTTTCCACAATATTTCTACATGTTTAATCACCTTAAAACATGCTCTAAAACTCATCAATTCATGGGTGAAACCCTTACCCAAATTCTTACTCAAAATCACTTACACTTTCATAACTAGTTCTCTTGTCTTCTACTAGACTTGTAACAGATTTGGTTTCTTCTTTAAACCATTCTAACCTCACTTACTGATGCCATTCCAAGCATTCACATGGCATTATTTTTACTCCTAACACACTCTCCTTCAAAGTTTGGTTTTCCAAACCATTAACCACTCACTTAAACCTCTTAAACACACCTAGTTTCTTCCTTTGAATAGAACACTCAAGTCCATACATCCCTAGGAAATTTTGACAGCACTTACTTGCTTTACTAAGCATTTTCACCACACTAAAATCAACTCACAAGCACTTCTTCCCACCTGTTTGGTTTAGACATCAACAATCACATTAAATTCCCACTTGTTCACATATAAACTAGCTTGGTTTCCTAGGTTCATTTTACACACTTAAACCCATTGAAACATTCCCATTCAACAAACAACATTATAGTATCATGACCACCACAATTCAAGGTCCTTAATTCAACCTATCATTTAACTCACAAGTCACATAAAAACTAGCTCAAGGTAAGCTTTTTACCTTGCTCCTTTTCGGTTTTCTCCCTCTTCTTCCTCTTTCTCTTGTTCTCTCTTCTCTTCATGTTTCCACATCAAAACAAAGGGGCATAGATTGCCAACTACAATCATATCCCCATATACATATATCAAACTTATTAATTCAAACCCTCCTTACAAAACTAGTATTTAAGAGCTAGTTTTTAAGGCTTAACTTTGACATTACCTTAGAGTGTCCAAAAGGAGAGCTTGGCAATCAAATAATGGAATTTCCAACACCCCACAATGGCATGGAGAAACCGACTGAAATGGAAGAAAATTTTCAACGTGGGAAAATTTTCCAAATAGCAAGAACAAGCTAGGAATGATGAACTTTTGCTTATATTCTTACCTTAGAGCATTAAAGAGATGATTGAGAGTCAAAATAAGCTCTTCTAGCTTCAAAAGCTCCAACACCCATGGAAGTGAAGGTGGAGGAAACAAGATTTTGAGGGGTACAAAACGTAGCCCTCGCCGATACGAATCTAACGGTGGCAATTTTGTGCGATTCGGTGAAGGAATGAGCAAGTTAGAGGAGATTGAAGATGGAGGTGGTGTGCTGTGTGGAGTCGCCCAGCGTACAGAGGCAAGGAAGAAGAAGGTGCTCAGCTTGGAGGGGGAAAAATCGTGAATGGAAAGAAAAGAGGGGGAGAGAGAGTACTTATTTTACTTTTGCTTTACACTATTCACTTTACTTATTTATTTATTTGTCTTGTTATTACTTAATAGCTAGCAAGCTATTAATGGGTGTATACTTATTAATTAAAACCGGCCCACATTAATTAATAGCCCGGGTCATTTTTCGTCCTTTCGAATTAAACGCGTCTCGTCTCTCGTTTTCGACACTATTCATTTACCGGGTCCGTTTTCCGGAATTTTGCCGTTTAATTAATTTTAATGGTTACTAAGCTTCCATTAATACTTAATTATAGTTATTTAATCAACTATAATTTTTATGGGTCCGTTTGACCACTTAAAGTCACGTTTTCGGGTTTTCTCGAAAGACGTGCTTTAAAACTCCGTTAGCGTTTTAATCCATTATTTGGATCCGTTTTCTTCGGGAATCATTCCCGTATACTTATTAGGCCTAACTAAGCCTTAGGAATCCATCTCGGACCCTCTCGAGATCATATATCTCTTATACTCATTTAACGCGCATTTTAGCGTTTTTCGCTTTTCAAGCGTTTTCTCTTTTCTTTTGGTTTTATTCTTTTTTTTTTACCATTACTCTTTAGGCACCATTAGGCCCTTAATAATTTTATTAGAGTAATTTAATCACCATTTTTAGATCCGGGGTATTTTATTCGGGTATGATAAACGACTGGTCCGGGTTTATGTCCTACCCTACAGACCCAGACCACATGTATTGTTATGTTACGGGTGTGTTTTTCGTATGGTCCGGGTTTGTGTACTCCTTTGCAAACCCGGACCACTTGTTTTGGTAACTTACGGGTATGTTTTAGGGGTGGTCCGGGTTAGTGTCCTAGTTTGTAAACCCGGACCACTCCGTTTGTATAACTTTCTGTTGAGTTTTTATGCTGGTCCGGGTTTCTATACTGGTTTACAAACCCGGACCAGTTGCAGTTTTACAATTTATATAAGTTTGTGAACTTGTTTCAACTCCAAACCTCTACCAATCTCTCCCCTAATATTCCTACACATAACCTAGCATGTTTTGACATTGATTAAGCATTTTAAACTAACTCAATACAACTCTATAAAAATCTATTTCATTAACACACTCACTGTAAGTTTTTCTCTTCCTGTTAAAGCTCTACTTCTCCCCTTGTTGCTACAGATTTTTCTTTTCTTCTTCGCACTAACTAAATGACTCTCAATCTAGCATAACTTAGTTTGACAACTCACATTTCACCATTTACAACTCCACGCAACTACATCTCTTCTCTTGTTACAAACAAGTGAAAAATCTTATTCTTTTCTTCTCTGCAACTTCTCTGTTTCTTTCTTTTCTAACAACAACCAAGTCTCTAAATCCTAACCAACTTTTGACATATGTTCCGTACATTTTCTAAGTGCTCTCACCACATAATTTTGCACACTCACATAGTTCACAACCTGCTCAACATATGCATTATTCCCACACAACTTCCAACACTTACTGCACACTTAATATTTACACTTAGCACTTGTTTATTTGTTTTCAAAAGCTTCAAACTACAAATACCATTCACATGAGAACCACTTAAAAACCCTTAAGAAGTCTTACCTTGAGTTTCTAATGGAGTTTTGAGTGGGAAAATGAAAGTGCTTCAGCTCCTTTTTGAAATGCCAGAACCGGCTGAGTAATGGAATAAGGGTGTTTCACGTGAGTTTTGGATTTTGCAAGGGAGCAGATGAAAGAGGGGAACTTGGTCTTTTTCCTTACCTTAGAACTTGGAGAAGAAGATAGATCTTCAGATGGTGCTACTCAAGCTCTAAAACGATTATACCCTCAAAAATGAAGTTGGAGGTTTTAGATTTTGAAGGGTGTAGAACGATCTCCAAAGCAACACGAATTCAACGGTATACTTTTTGTAATGTTTGGAGGTGATTTGGGGTTTCAAAGATGAAGAGGAAGTGGGCTTTGTGTGTGGCTTCTTCAAATCGCCATAATTGGAAGCAGAAAGGAAGAAAGAAAACTGAGAAAGAAGAGGGGTGTAGTACGTGGGTTTGTGAGGGATAGGAGAGAGAGTAATAAAGTAAGTTACTTTTGCCTTTTTAATTTTGTTTGTCTTTTGTACATAAGAAGAGAATAAGAGAGTGTGAGAGAGAGCACAAAATCGGCTGCACCCACACACACACACTGATTTACATTTTTTTTTTTTCAATAGTGGACACAAGTTTGGGTTATTTATGTTTTTACCCCACAACTTCCCGTTTTTGACAGTTTTTACTATTCTCTCGTTTTATTGATTTTATTGGCTCTAGACCTTCATTAATGTTTATTAATGACTATTTAGTTGACCAAAATTGTTATGAGTCTATTTGACCTGCTTAAAGTCACGTTTTCCCGGTTTCCTCGAAAAACGCGCTTTAAGGTTCGTTAGCGTTTTTAATACGTTTTAAGGATCCGTTTTCTTCAGGATTTGTTTCTTCATGATTATTTAGACATAATTTAGCTTCTAAATTGCTTATTAGCCTAATTAATCACTATTTTTAATTACGGGATATTTCATCTCCTGTTTCCTTGGCTTTTCTCTGCATTTGACACACAAAAAGGTATCAATTCTTATTGAACAACAAACCAAAGGAAAACATAAGATAAGTGTGGAATATTATCAATGCGAGTATGAAAATTAAGTATTAAAGACCACTAAAACCATTCATATTTCACATTTATCAAACCTCCTCACACTTAACCTTTGCTTGTCCTCAAGCAAAACAGAAGTAAGATATCTCAAAATGCCTTAGTACCAAACCTTGGGATTGAACTAGATAAAAAGGGAATTAAGCCATAATAACAACCCAAGAATCAATATGCTCTTAACTGTACGTTTTTTTTAAAACAGTGAAAGAAGCTTTTAAACAAAATTATGAAGAAATGAGATCACAAAGTCAAAACATAGAGTAACTCGGAACCTTCCAACCGTTTCTCTTCTCAAACCCAGGGATGACAAGGGGTGTGAAGTACTACCATATTCCGTAATACCTTTCAACACCACGCACTCTTGATCTAATTAAGGGATTTGCAATAAACATAAAACTTTGAAGAGCTTTCTCTTTTTTCTTCTTCTTCTTCTTGCTTATATATTAAATTGTTCACACAATTAATTCATCCCCCTAGACTTTTCTCTCCATCCATGTAAAGGTGTTGGGTTTTTTTATCCCAGATCAGATGATCTTAGATAAATGGGTGAAGAAGCACCCCAAGGACTTAATAATCAGATGGAAGAGGCCTGTTTTGGTTCAGAAAATATATCAGATCAGAGGAGTACCTTGCCTTTATCCTTCCATTCCTAACATTCTCATCATTCCCAAGGTTCCAAGTTAAACCAGTTCTGACTCCATAATCAGCTTGTCCACAGGTATTTAAAAAAATTCAGTAATTTCTAAAAGCAAGAACACAGCTTTGAGTAAACCAATTCTCAAAGTCATCACTAGACTTGACTCCAACGAAAATTCACCCAAGTATTCAACACGTAGAAGCACTCTAAGGAACTTACCCCCATATAGCCCAAGAAAAATAAAAAACTAATGCGGGATGCAAAATAAATGGCTGGCACATTTAGAAAGATCTCCCCTTCATCACACTTAAAGAGGAGCAATGTCCTCACTGTTCATAATATTAACACAAGAAATAAATCTTACGAAATGTGTCAGACTCACAAGGGTGGAATTATAAATTTAACAGAGATGTAACACGTTAAAGCACAGGATGAACACAAACGAAAAAAAAAAGAAAACTAAAACTCCCCTAATTTTTCTTTTGATTGATTGAGGAAGAGGTTCTTTCTCACACTTAATGTCTTGCTAGGGGTAGAATGTTTCCTCACACTTGCATCCAAGCAAGTTTCCAGCCATGGAATCATCACGGTAACAACAAACTTGCACACAAACATAAAAAACCAGAAAAATATACGAGAAGCATTACAATAGTAATGATTAGTACCATGAGTCCAAGTGAAGAACATAACTAGAAATGAAATAAAGAAAATACAACTTAAATGAATATCAGAAAATATACTGAAAAGAACAAAATATAATAACAACTGAAATAAACAACAAGTCAAGAAATGTCATCAAAATGAAAAGAATTGCATCATCCATCACTGTGGAGGTGGATAGAACGCCTGCCACTACTGAAATTGTGCAAGTAGCTCCATAATCCTCCTGAGAGCGACGAGCTTGCTGCTGGAGAGCCTCAACCTCCTCATGAGAGCGGCGAGCCTGGTCCTGAAGGATCTTGATCTCCGCCTGATTGCGACGATCCATTTCCCCAAAGCGAGACTCGAGCTGATCAAATTCATAATGTGTGACATACTCACTTCCAAGAGCTGGCAGTGCTGCATAAGCATCCTCATCCTCATCTGCAGGTGGAGAAGCTGGCTCTGACGGACCTTCACCGGCCTCTCTTTGGCACTTCTATGACCTTGGGGCAGCCTTCTTCCTCTAGGTCACCCCTTCAAACTCAAACCACATTTTCTTCATAGCGCCGATATCAATAGGGGACCGCACAACATGAAGCCCTTTAGATGGAATGGATAGCAGCTGCCACCGAAGCAACTAACATATCAAGACTGGATATCCAAGCTTATGCCGGTCCTTGTGCTCCACAATGTAGCAAAGATGCAGGGAGACAACCCATGGCAAGTATGTGACCTCAGCTACCCCAACAAAATTTGGATTCAGTACAACTTGGAGAAGAAGACAATTAGTGTGGTTCAGGTCTGAGCTCTGTCTGGGGAGAACATTCACAACCAGTAGTGCGAAGAGGACTCGCTCACGGGGGTCCTGAAGCATATCAGCAGGGATTACTTGCTTTGACGGGTCATCACCCCTGCGTCGATGTGGGCCTTGAACCATGGTTGGGGTATAATGATTAATGGTCACCACCTGGAAGTCATGTGGATTAAGGTGTTCAGGCCGAGGGGGAGAAGGGTACTAAAGTCCTAGATAGCGAGCAATCTCCATCGTTGAGACTATGACTTTTTGACCGTCGACACTAGAGTAAATTTGTCCATTCTCACAGATAGCATTGGCATAAAACATACGCACTGCTCACTCGGACTACGGTCCCCCCATATCCAAGATCTTACCTCATCCGTACGGGTCTAGTAGTTCCTTCAAACCCAGCTGACGCTCCAGCTCAAGTACTACGCGACGCTTAGCAATGATATCCACTTCCTTAACAAACCATTCCCTGGCTGCGTCATTCCTAAAGTCATCTCGCGGACCTTGGCGACTCGAACTAGCGCCGGCTCCCTCTTTTCTTAGATTGAACAGTGATCCTACTCAACATCTGCTCAGAAGAAGTCAGTCAATATCAATAATGGTATATATAAAATAGCTCAATGCATGCACACATTTTATCCAAAATTCGACAGAGACTCCCCTAAAAATTCATCATTCTCCCAAAAAAAGGTCAATCAATCTTAACTTGTGTAGAGCCTAACCCCAGCTACACATTTATCAGCAGAGATTAAATCGAAAAGAAAATTTTCTTCATCAAAACGTAAAGCCTAAATTTAAGCTCTTTCTATCGCACTAGCTTATCCACACTAAAATGCACAGGTAATTCCACAACTTAGGTTCTATGTACTCATCTCTACTCATCAACCATGGGATAGCAGATAACAAATCTTAATAAAACGAAAATAGTCTAGAAAACCAAACAATGGCACCAAATTTTCGACTATAAAGATCCCAAATCTTGAAATCAGTCATAAACGCTATAAATGGAGTAGGAATGTTGAGAAAGTACCTTATCAAGCTGAATAAACGTGAAGAAGTAGAAAAAAACAAGGCAATCTGTAAGATTCAAACTGAAAAAATCCCAAAATCGCAAGTTAGGGTTCGAACAGATTGGCTCAAAATCGGACTGATTTAGCTAATTTCTTGGTGATTTTTGGTGCTCAACTTGTATAGAATTCAAAAACGAAGAGATTGATACCAAGATTGTAGGGTTTGGTGGAAGAATGAGGGAGTGATGAGAGATTGAAGGAGAGGGACGATTTTGCGGCCTGCTGCTGCTCTCGACTGAATTTGGGGGTTTATGTTTGAAATAACTTCGCCCGCGTCTATTAATTTTGGACTTATTGAAGTGTCCAAATGTTGACGTTCGGATGTTAGTTCGGATACACTTACCTAGGCAGCGCATCGTGAAGTGTCCGAACTTTGAAGCTCGGACTGGAGTTCGGACATCCCCGTATTTCCCTTTGTTAAACTCTTGAAACACGTCCGAACTTTGATGTCCGGACCGAAGTTCGGACATCGTCGTTCTTCCTTTCCGATTCTTCTCGCACCACGTCCGAACTTTAAAGTTCAGACCATTGTTCTAACATCTCGTTCTGCGTAGCTCTTCAAACTCTTGAACTGTGTCCGAACATTGACGTTCAGACACAAGTTTGGACATTGCTACAGATGCAGAAACTTCCTCTTTTCTCAACCAAAAACAATGTAAACAAACCTTAACATAACAAAGGCTAAAATAACCAAAATCAAATTGAAATAAAGTACCAAAAATACTAGGTTGCCTCCCAGTCTGCTGCTCCTTTTTAAAGTCTCTTAGCTAGACATTTCCCAATTTGATTCAATCAAAGGAAGCGTGGTTAGAAGCTCCACAACATCTTATAGCAAGCTTTTTCAACCTTCCCAACTCCTTCCGCATTCGCCAAGAGAAAATTTTCTTCATAATTGAATTTGTCTTCTGAGAAACTATCTTGGCTGTAGAACTGGAGTTATTTTCAACAAAGAACACCGCCTGCATAGGAAGAAGCTTATGATCAGTACCAAGATAACTTTTTAGACGAGCACCATTTACCTTGAAAGTTTCACCAACTTTGTTCTCCAACTCGTATGCTCCATAGGATGTGATTCCTACAACTCTGAAGGGGCCTGCCCAATGTGATTTTAACTTTCCAAGAAAAAGACGCAGCCTGGAATTGAAGAGCAACACCAGATCCCCCACTTTGAACTCTCTCTTATGAATCATTAGGTCATGGATCTTTTTGGTGCGCTCTTTATAAATCCTTGAGCTGTCATATGCTTGTTCCCTCAGTTCTTCAAGTTCAGGCAGTTGAAATTTCCTCTTCTCTCCAGCATCATGTAAATCAAAATTTAGGGCCTTCAATGCCCAATACGCCTTATGCTCTAATTCCACTAAGAGATGGCAGGCTTTCCTGTACACAAGCTTGAACAGAGACATCCCTATAGGAGTTTTAAAAGCAGTCCGGTATTCCCACAAAGCGTCATCCAGTTTAATTGACCAATCCTTCCTCGATGCATTTAAGCTCTCAATTGGTCACTTCTGCCTGACCATTAGTTTGGGGATAATAAGGTAAAGCCACCTTGTGTGTCACCCCGTATTTAGTCATTAAGGAATCAAAAGCTAGGTTGCAAAAGTGGGAACCACCATGACTGATGATCGCTCTCGGTACCCCAAATCTGGTGAAGATGTGATTCTTCAGAAACTTCACCACTATCTTAGCATCAGCGGTGTGGCAGGGAACAGCTTCAACCCACTTCGAGACATAATCCACAACAACTAGAATGTACTGGTTCCCATGAGATGAAGGGAAGGGGCCCATGAAATCTATGCCCCAAACATCAAAAAGTTCTACCTCAAGAATACCTTGCTGAGGCATCTCGTGTCTTCTAGAGATGTTTCCCATCCCTTGACAGCTGTCACAATGGGAACAGAAGTGATGGACATCCTTGTGTAGAGTGGGCCAAAAGAATCCACACTCCTAAATCTTAGCAGCTGTTCTTGTAGAGCCATGATGACCACCTGCCTCTCTAGCATGACAGAATTCTATTACGCTTTGGATTTCCTCATTTGGAAGGCATCTCCTCATCAAGCCATCAGCATAGATCCTAAACAAGTAGGGATCCACCCAGATATAGTGGCGGGCCTCTGATAAGAATTTATTCTTCTGGTTGTGACTGTAGTCATGAGGAATCAGCCCAGAACCAAGATAATTTGCCAAATCTGTATACCAAGGTTCTTTAACCTTTCCAATCATAAACCCTGTTTCGTCAGGAAAGAACTCATTTATTGGGACTCCATCATCAGGAATGTCACGCCTAGACAGATGATCAGCAACTCCATTTTGCTTCCCCTTCTTATCCACAACCTCCAAGTTAAACTCTTAGAGAAGCAAAATCCACCTCAGAAGTCTAGGCTTCGAATCATTTTTCTGGAAAAGATACTTGAGCGCCGTATGGTCTATGTGAACAATGACCTTGATTCCTAGCAAATATGGTCTAAATTTATCCAAAGCAAATACCACAACATGCAACTCCTTCTCTGTAGTAGTGTAGTTCTTCTGTGCATCTATCTGGGTCTTGCTTGCATAGGTAATCACTCTCAGTATCTTATCCTTTGTCTGACATAATGCGGCACCAACAGCATAATCGCTCGCATCTGTCATGATTTCAAATGGGTCTGACCGATCTGGTGGAACCATAATCAGAGCTGAGCAGAGCTTATCTTTGATGGTCCGAAAGACTGTCAAGCACTCATCAGTGAACTGGAACTTGACATCTTTCTGACGCAGGTCTGACAGGGGCTTAGCAATCTTCAAAAAGTTTTGAATGAATCTCCTGCAGATCCAGCGTGACCAAGGGTAGATCTGACATCCTTCACTGTAGTCGGTGGGGGAAGCTTCTCTATCACCTCCACCTTAGCTTTATCTACCTTGATGCCCTCCTTAGAAACCTTGTGGCCCAGCATAATACCCTCTCGTACCATAAAATGGCATTTTTCCCAGTTCAGCACGAGATTCATCTCCTCACATCTTCCCAATATCTGATCTAACTACTCTAAGCACACCTCAAAACTCTACCCATAGACTGAGAAGTCATCCATAAACACTTCAATGCTCTTCTCAATGAAGTCATTGAAGATAGCCATCATGCACCTTTGGAACGTCGCAGGATCATTATAGAGGCCAAAAGGCATCCTCTTATATGCGAACAGCCCATATGGACAGGTAAAGGTCGTCTTCTCTTGATCCTCTAGAGCAATAGGGATCTGAAAGTAGCCACTGTAGCCATCGAGCAAACAGTAGAATTCCTGACCAGCTAACTGCTCCAGCATTTGATCGATGAATAGGAGCAGAAGTGGTCCTTCCTCGTGGCATTATTGAGACAACGGTAGTCAATGCACATTCTCCATCCGGTCGTCTGTCTCTAGGGAACCATCTTACCCTTCTCATTGGGAACTGCCACAATCCCTTCTTTCTTTGGGACAACCTGGACTGGAGATACCCATTGGCTGTCAGATATCGGATAGATTATACCCGCATCAAGAAGCTTCAGCACTTCAGCTTTGACTACCTCCTTCAATTGGGATTTAATTTTCTCTGGGGCTGCCTCACTGCCTTGTAATTATCCTCCATATAAATCCTGTGAGTGCAGAACCCCGCATTGATCCCTTTGATGTCAGCAAGTGACCACCCCATGGCACCTTTATGTCTCTTGAGCACCTTCAGAAGTCCAGTTTCCTGCGAAACAGACAAGATGCAGAGATAATAACAGGCAGGGTGCTACCCTCTACCAGAAAATATATTTAAGGTGGGAAGGAAGAGATTTATGTTCAAGGATAGGAGGCTTCTCTATTGAAGGGATAGGCCTTTGGATAGGTCGATCCAACTTCTCTACCGAAGGAGTGAAGGAGCGAAAATATGATCTCCCTTTATTGAGTTGCTGGACAACTGAGGCCATCTCAAAGCTTTCCTTGTCATCTTCAATTGATAAGCTCAGTACCAGCTCTAACATGTCAGAAGACTCACACAAGGAATAACGAACATCAGTACTTCTAGGGATATAATCATCCTCTAGATTAGAAAAATCCTCAAATAAATCAACAGAAAATATAGCATGAGAAGAAGAGTTCTTTCGCATCATCTTATTAATATCAAAACTCAATTCTTCATCATGAAATTTTAAAGTGATATTTCCCTAATCAACGTCTATAACAATCTTAGCAGTACAAAGGAAAGGACTACCTAAAATTAAAGGTACCTCAACATCAGCTAATTGGAGATTGAAGTGAATTGGAACGAGCTCACCTGCATGAAGCTTCTTGCAAATTGTTGTTATACCCAAAATTTTAACCCCCCGGAAGAGAGTCTCTACTAATAGGCTAGTTTGGTCAAGTAGCGAGGGTTCCCAGTTCTATCGGCACATTTCAGAGTACTAGGGACAGCTTAGTCATCTCCAGGGGCATTTTTGTAATTTTTCAAGGCTCCTAAGCCCCCTATAGGCTTTCTATCTCCTCCAAATAAGGGTCAAATCAATTCAAATGCTTTGAAATTTTAACCAATGATAGAGGAAGACATTTTGGGCATAATAGCATTGGAATTTTGATTTTTTGAATTTCTAATAATTTTCTAGCGATTTCTGATTGAATCTGACGAGAAATTGAATTTAAAAATATCCCAATATCCAAAAAATTTGATTCCACTTTGGAACAAACAGAAATATCATCCTTTGTCCATGTTTAAAATTTCATAGTCAAATTCCTTTTGGAAGCCCTTAAGCTAAAACATCGGTAAATCTCGGTTTTTACCAGATTTTTCTATCTTTAAGGAAGCCTACATAAGGAACCTTATCCCTTGATCAAATCAGAACTTAAAGAGCCCTAGAAAGTCAAAAAACCTAGCCGTCACTAGTCCCCCATGTTTTTACACATCCAAGCACCGAAATCACATCAAAAACCCCCTGAAATCACCACCTAAACACATTTTAACTCCCAACACTTTAACAATCATCATACATCAACCAAACCACCTCCAAAACGTGAAGAACATCATCAACAATAAACAACCAGAAGCTCGGGGTCGAACTCAATCTGGAACCAGCTTCATCGGAGCCTCCAAAGAATCCCGACGTGAAGAAGCACCTTAAATCCGATGGTAAAACAGGTAGGAATCTTAGTTTTCTAACTCCCCACGACCTTTCTGACTTTCTATTGAAATGTGAGTTCGAACCTACTCTTTCCGGCTTCTGCATAGTTGTTCATTTATGTTCCTACCCTTTAACTTGTTAGAAAAGTTTCATCATTATTCTGACTTCAAATTAAAATCTTTGATCACTAACGTCCTGTATATCTTTCAGGTTACAAGTACATAAATTTTAAGCTAAAAACACCATTGGGAACCATCAAAAACCCACTGTCTGTGGGTGGTCCGTGATCTCGGACACCCACGGACGGTGGCGGGATTTATTATTTTCCAAATTTTCAAAATTTAAGGTTTTTAACAGTACATGTCCGGGCCCATAGACACCCTGTCCGTGGCCCCGAACTTTTTAAAATTTCGTTTTCTCTTAAATTCGACTTTTCTGTATAAGTAGGTTAACCGGGGTCCGTGGTCTCGGACATTAGATCCGTGACTACGGACATAATTATAATTTGACCTAATTGTGCCTCCGAAACACTAGTTTAGGTATTTTTAATTTACACTTTTATTTTCTGTCAAAAAATGCTAAAAACATAAAAAAAAGAAGCTCGCGCCCTTAGGTTAAAACGACTTCGTAATAACCCGTAAATAAACTAAGTAGAGGAAAAACAACTTCGAGGGGTAATGTAAGTAATTGAACCCTAAATAAGTACTATACCAAGCCCCCGAACCCGAATTCTCCTTTTCTAATTTGATCTAGGTAAAAATTAGGTGGCGACTCATAATAGGTTCCAGTGTGCTAGCTTAGGTTTTAATAATTAATGTTATATGACATAGTTATTAATCTTAGGTTATAAGTGGACCTAAAACCCGACTAGATCCTAATCAACTTAATCAACCTAGGGTAGGGTTTAAAAATCAAGGCTCACATAATGGCGACTCTGCTGGGGACAAATTCTTAATATTAACTTGTTTTATTTTAAGAAAGAGGGCTTAACTCAAAAAATTGTTTATTTATGCCTTTATTACATTGTTTGTTTACTTTCGTGCGCACTTTAATTTTCTGCACCTTTGCATCATATGAGAGCGAGGGTCCATGCAAACCGATTTCACCCTGAGACCCGTTTGAGGGTCCCCTGTCAGGGACTCGCACCTTTTTTGGTGATGTGAATAAGTGGGGAAAAAGTGGAGGGTGTCGTCTAAACACACCCCCTTAATAACTGGGCTTTAGCCCCAAGCACTTTCTTGGCAGTGTCCTTACCTAGCCTTATTTGGTCATCCAAAGACCCGACTGTAGACGCACACCTTTAGGTGATGTGAAAAAAGTTGGGAAGCCCAAAGAGAATAGCGTGCAAGCCCTATTTCTTGAGGTGACCTGGGCCCATGCCCCAAGCACCTCTCCGGATCGATCCATACCCGGTTTGATTTAAACGTCTAGTAAGGACATGTTGAATTTGTGTTGGCCTTGTTTGCTTGCGTGATCAGCCCACTACCCAGCCTAGAAATTGATAGGAACTTCTCCTACATCAACCTAGCCCAACCTAAATTGGCAGCTCAATTTGTTTGCAGTCCAGAGGCCCTATTTGGTTTAATATATGAGTCGTTCGGGCTTTGGCCCAAAAGCCTGGACTTACGTGATTTTTCTTTTGGCACAATTTAAACTATCCAATTAGTTATAGGCCCATTAAAAGAAATCCACCTGAACTTGAAATAACTCACAAGTCCTTAAAATAAAGTCTTTTTGGCTTAGAAACCATCTTCTCTGACCTGAAGAAAGTTAGGCCCATTTGCGATTTAGGGACCATTCCAGCTCATGTGCTCTACTTCAGGCCCAAACACATTTCAGCCCAAAGGCTCATTCTAGTCAAGGTAGACTTCTTATCATGACCCTAACCCAAAACCCTAGATCTAGGTGTCACCTCTCAGGCCCAATCAAAGCCATCTGTTTAGATTTCAGTCCAAATTCTAGTTCATAGTCTGAAAGATACTCCAGCCGAAACACCTCATTTTCTAGGTATCCTAGCCCATTTGATTTCAGCCTAAGCCTGTTTTGGTTTTCCATCTACCTTGTGAAGCGTCATTCTCACCTTACTATCATTCAGCCCACTTCCTTTTGTTAGCTAATAATGGACACCTTGAAAACAAGCAAGCCCGAATCCAGATATGGTAGAAGGAGGAAATTCGATCAACACGGATGCCCAGTTGGCTGCTGTGTAGCAAAGGTGCATGGTCTTGGAGTCCATTGTCGAGGAATTGAGGAGTAAGGCTAATCTCTAGGAGACAAATCAGCACACTCTGAAAAAGCTTTCGGATGAAAATCTTAACTGTAGTTACATCGAGATTGGCTCTGTTAGGGCCCAAGATTCTCAAACACATGTGGGGAAGGATGTTCCGGACAACCAACTAGCTGCAGAGGTTAAAAGGGTTTTTAAAAGGATCGAGCGCATAGAGAAAGCCAACAAACCAGCTGGCTTCGATTATTTCTCCAGGACGTCATATCCCGAAGTTGATCTTCCCCCAAAGCTGAAGCTGCCCACACTCGCTTTGTACAAGGGTTCCTCGGGTCCACAAATTCATTTGGCTATGTTCGACCGGGAAATGTCCATCCTAGGGCTCAACGACATGCAAAAAGCCAAAGTGTTTGCACGTTATCTAGATGAGACTCCTCAACGTTGGTATCTCACTCTGAAGATGAATACAAAGACCTACGAGGAGGTTTGCGAGGCTTTCCTAAATCATTTCGAGTATGCTAAGAACCTCGAGGTCACCAAAATCGATCTTGCAGGCACTCGACAGAAAAACGGTGAGTCCATGTCTGACTTCATCAAGCGTTGGAGGAGAAAGGCTGCATCCATGCCTACTAAAATGGACGAGCAAGAGCAAATCCGCATGATAATTGAGAACATGCAAAAACAACACAACCATGAGCAAAAATTTATGTACCTTCCGAGTTTGGACATGTGAAGCGACAAGTCGGTATTCTAGAGGAAAAGATTCATAAGAATGGGCTGGAGCTCGAGTGCTCAAGATGCTTCGGCAGTGGCTCCAAATTCTCTAAGCCAGGACCAGAAAAGGTTTATTTTCAGACGGTAGCTTGCGCTCAAAGCAGTTTCCCAGAAGTGAATGTGGCTCAACGACCTAGAGCTCCGCATCAAAACTTTAGGATGGTACCCTTACCACGCTGAGACTCATCGTAGAGGGAATTCACCAACATTGGTCGAACACCAGGTCAGGCATTTGAAGAGCTTCACAGGAGAAACTTGATACAGCCCTTGGCCCCTCAGCCAGGAACCACTCATTTGGGGAGGCATCTTAATCAATTCTGCCACTACCATCAGTTGCCTGGCCATTATGCTGATAATTGCCGAGCATTGAGGCACAAGATTCAAGACCTCCTCGAGCAAGGAGTCCAATTTTTTTAAGTATGCAGACCGTTTTATTTATGTTTTCTTGTATCTTTAAATTTTCCTAGTAGCTTATTTTCTTGTTAATTTTCTGTCTGCTCAGATTGTAATTTTTACATTCTTTTCATGATTCATAAATAAAATCATAGCTCCATTTTCACAATTTTTGTACAAACCATTTTTCATTCATCGAAAAAAAAACAAAAATGTTTTTCAAGGAAAGGGATCACGGAGTAATCATTTCCCGACTATGGAACAAAACGATTTATCTCTTGTTTCTAAAAGTTGAACATGCCACGCTAAACACCACAGCTCGCCCCTAAGTATCCAAACATGCCACATAGCGGTTCGAAGTCCACATTTCTAAAATTGTCGCCATAAACCCGGGATTAATATTGGGGGCAATCTAAGTTTAAGTTCATCATCTTTTATCTTTTGTTTAAATGTGCGAACAAGTTTCCGAGTAAAAATCTCGCGAGAGTGCCTTGTGTGGAAAAACCACGAGCGAACAAGCGTGGCATTTTTACACGACTCCGGTGAGACCACATTCAAAGGTGAGGTAAATGGCATAACCCCAACCGAAGGAGATAATTTGTAAATTTACTCTTAGACCTGCGAAAAGTAACAAAGAGCGGATACACAACTATCAGGAATGACGAAGCACCTAGGTACAACAAAACATAGCCAAAAGATTGTGAACCCTGACATTAAACCCTGGGCAGCCCCGCTGAGCCATTCATATATCCCTTTTCGATATTATGAACTCCACAAAATAACCCAGCCAATGATGAATGTCCGACCCGGTGACCAAAGGAAGCGAGGAGTCAGACTCTCAGATAACGTTCTCATCAATCCAAAGAAGCAACAACGCTATCAGCATGACGAAAAGATCCGCAAATGGTCCTAAAGTGACCCAGGATCTAAAGAGTTCACATCAAAACAGCTCCCAAAGCCCAAAACCGGGAAACACAAGAATCCCGAAGGCAAAGTCAAGAAAGGATAAAACAAAGAGGGAAACCCAAAATACCTCGAGGAAATCTGAATGATAAAAAGAGGAGAAATGATGTAAAGGACGACTTCAAAAGTCCAAGTCTAGAAGCTCGAAAACAACGTCAACACGAAACAACTAGACAATTTCAAGACAAGGACGATGATTCCAAGAGAAGACATAAAGTGAAACTTTGGTCAACCCTTTGGCTCCACAAACCTAAAATATCCGTCCATGGTCCCGTTGTCTTTCATCACACCCCATGGCCACGTTATAAGCTTTAAAGACTTCTAACTTGATAGTTGTGTGTCCAATCACATGAAAGTAACAGATCAAATGTGTAAATCCATCAAATGTCGAATTCAATGGTCTAAAAGTTATGACCATGAGCGAGAAATGAGTGCAAACACCAAACACGTCGTGTGTAGGTTAGGAAGCACCACATCAAAGCATAAGCCTTGACCTTGTGAGGATGAGACTTGTTCGCACGTTCAATCAAAGAAATTACTGGGGGCAATTATTGGTTCAAACAATTGCAATGACAACATGAATTGAGACCGGAAGCTTGAGCACCACCATCCCACCACAGGCACACATAAGACCTTACCTTCACGTCAAACACCTTAGGCCCACATAAACATTTACCTTCACATCGTACACCACAAGTCCATCAAAAGTCCTGACCACCACTCAAACACCACAGACTCCTACCAGCAGCATATTCTTCCTCTAAGAAACAAATTGCAGATCTGAAATTCTTAGTTAGGAAATGATTATTTCACTTTCCTTTTTCAGTAGAGTTTTACTCAGCATTGCCACGTTTGGCACATTTTCCAGCAATTTCTTGCTTTGAACAATTTTCAATTCTCATCATTGCCATGTTTGGCACATTTTTCAACAGTTTCTTGCATTGAAGAAGTGTGTTACATGCACTATGATTGCATTTTACAAACTTTTGCATACACCTCATCATCGCCATGTTCGGCCCTTTTACAATTGGTTTTCTCCACATGCAATTGCACGAGAACATTATCTTTCTAACTCATTTTTAGTTCGAGAACCAAAATCAGTGCGAGACCCTGCATTTTTGTCATTTAGTGTGAGACATCTTCATTCAGTGCGAGACCTAGAATCAGTGCGAGATTCAGCTTTTTCTTCATCCATTTAGTACGAGACTTCAGTGCGAGACCCATCATCTTCATCAGTGCGAGACCCATCATTTTCTACAGTGCGAGACCCATCATCTTCATTAGTGCGAGACCCATCATTTTTCTACAGTGTGAGACCGAGCGTCATCATCCAGTGTGAGACCAGTATGAGACCTAGTATCATCTTCAGTGCAAGACAAGTACGAGACAAAGTGTGATCTAAGTTGGCGGGGCAGAGGCAATAAGTCTCCATCTTCATGTCAACCTTATGGGAGAAAAACTAGTGGGAAGTGGAAATAAGTCCCCATGGTAATCTAGAAGTTATCCCAGCACCCCAGTTGGTGGGCAGAGGCAATAAGTCCCCGTAGTATACCAACCAGGAGCATTGGAACGGGTTTCGGTCCCCAGAAGCATCCGAGCATCATCAACATATCATATCATCTTCTTTTACGTGACATCTACATTTGCATTACAGGTTCCCGACACCTTAAAATCTTCGGCATACTTTTATTTATTTAGGTACTCAACGCCTTAGAATAGTTTGACATCATTTCATTCATCATATGTAGTCAACGCCTTAGAACAGTCCAACATTACTTCATTTTTACCTTTAGGTGGTCGACGCCTTAGAATCGCTTGACATCCTTCCACTTTACTCATAGGTAGTCAGCGCCTTAGAACAGCTCGACACAATTTGTTGGTTTTCAACTGCATGCGGGGTTTTTAAGATCCAAAATTTTAGGGTATCACTCAAGCATCAACTAGCCTTTTCATTTCCATTACAAAGTCTAGTTGACGGGGCGGTCTCCTTCCATTCTTCCTTCCATTACCCGTCGTCTACACCTCTTACATCTCAATCTGTTAACCCAAAATTTTAACCCCCAGAAGAGAGTCTCTACTAATAGGCTAGTTTGGTCAAGTAGCGAGGGTTCCCAGTTCTGTCGACACATTTCAGAGTACTAGGGACAGCTCAGTCATCTCTAGGGGCATTTTTGTAATTTTTCAAGGCTCCTAAGACCCCTATAGGCTTTCTCTCTCCTCCAAAGAAGGGTCAAATCAATTTAAAATGCTTTGAAATTTAAACCTATGATAGAGGATGACATTTTGGGCATAATGCGTTGAAATTTTTATTTTTTAAATTTCGAATAATTTTCTAGCAATTTCTGATTGAATCTGAGGAGAAATTGAATTTAAAAATCACAATATCCAAAAAATTCGATTCCACTTTGGCAAAAACAAAATATCATCCTTTACCCATGTTTAAAATTTCATAGTCAAATTCTATTTGGAAGCCCTTAAGCTAAAACATCGGTAAATCTCAGTTTTTACCGGATTTTTCTATCTTTAAGGAAGCCTATATAAGGAACCTGATCCCTTGATCAAATCAGAACTTCAAGAGCCCTATAAGTCAGAAATCCCAGCCGTCACAAGTCCCCCATGTTTTTACACATCCAAGTACCGAAATCACATCAAAACCCCCTGAAATCACCACCTAAGCACATTTTTCAACTCCCAACACTTCAACAATCATCATACATCAACCAAACCACCTCCAAAACGTGAAGAACATCATCAACAATCAACAACCAGTCAATCTGGAACCAGCATCATCGGAGCCTCCGAAGAATCCCGATGTGAAGAAGCACCTCAAATCCAAAGGTAAAACATGTAGGAATCTTAGTTTTCTAACTCCCCACGACCTTTCTGACTTTCGATTGAAATTTGGGTTTGAACCGACTCTTTCCGGCTTCTGTATAGTTGTTCGTTTTTGTTTCTGCCCTTTAACTTTTTAGCTAAGTTTCGTCATTATTCTGACTTTAAATTAAAATCTTTGATCACTAACGTCTTGTATATCTTTCGGAAACCATCAAAAATCCACAGTCCGTGGGTGATCCGTGTCTGTGACCACGGACACCCACGGACGGTGGTGGGTTTTCTTATTTTCCAATTTTTCAAAATTTAAGGTTTTTAACAGTACATGTCCAGGCCCACAGACACCCTGTCCGTGGCCCCAGACTTTTGAAAATTTTATTTTCTCTTAAATTTGACTTTTATGCATAAGTAGGTTAACCGGGGTCCGTGGTCTCCGGCATTAGGTCCGTGAGTACGGACATAATTAAAATTTGACCTAATTCTACCTCTATAACCCTAGTTTAGGTATTTTTAATTTACACTTTTATTTTTTGTCAAAAAATGCTAGAAAACATAAAAAAACACAAGCTCGCGCACTTAGGTTAAAATGACTTTGTAATAAGCCGTAAATAAACTAAGTAGAGGAAAAACAACTTCGAAGGGTAATGAAAGTAATTGAACCCTAAATAAGTCGTACACCAAGCCCCCGAACCCGAACTCTCCTTTCCTAATTTGATCTAGGTAAAAATTAGGTGGCGACTCATAATAGGTTCCAGTGAGCTAACTTAGGTTTTAATAATTAATATTATATGACATAGTTATTAATCTTAGGTTATAAGTGGACCTAAAACCCAACTAGATCCTAATCAACTTAATCAACATAGGGTAGGGTTTAAAAATCGAGGGTCACAATTGTGTATGGAATCAGGTTGATGCTCACTCCCAGATCGCAGAGGCCGTATCCACAATCCATATCTCCAATCGAGCAAGGAATAATGGGCTGACCTGGATCACCACGCTTGGGAGGCAGCTTCTGTAGGATCGCTGCTGAATAGGTCTCAGTCAGCTGGATGGTGTCCTTCTCCTTGTACTTCCTCTTATTTGAAATCAAATCCTTCACAAGTTTAGCATAGTTAGACATTTGTTTGATTGCATCAATAAGAGGAATATTAATGGTAAGCTTACGAAAGACATCTAAAAATTTTCCAAACTGCTCATCAAGCTCTCGCTCTTTGAGACGGTTTGGAAAAGGAAGTTCTTTTGTAGATGTTTTTCCTTTCGTATTTTTAACAGCAGTTGTAACACCCCTACAACGTACTTCACAACTAAATGAAATCGCAGCGGAAATAAATAACTAAACAATAACTAACGCGTCGGTGCTACAACGCCGTCAACCACCCACGTGGTTGACAAGGCAGAATAAATACGAGTGTACCGGTCTGATGATCAGACTCCCGAGCATAGAACTAAACCATAAATACATCATATACAATACCGAGTATTACTTACATTCCTTCACTGTAAACTGTCAATATACCGTCATAGTAATTTCAACGGAATCAAAATATAATGCCACGGGAGCACAGGCGCACCCCGGGCTCAACATCCAAAATAAACCAACATACAACTGCAGCCTAGATCCTACAGCCACTCTGCCTCCTCGATCCTCATCCTGCAATAAAAATATGGAGCCCCCGAGGGGGTCAGCAACCCTTGGCTGGTATGGTTAACGCGCAGCCCATCGGCTACCGGGATACGCGCAACTAATTGTCATGATAACATGGCATTCATTTTTATACATAACATAACATAACATAATGTGTGGCATAGCATCAATAGTGCACAGCACAAAATCACATACACAGTGGATCTTCGTTCCACAATAACAAACCACGAAGGTCAAATAACATAAGAGCCTAGAGAATGATTCACCCTCATGTTAAGCTTGTTACACACACTCATTACCGTTCTGTTATTCGAACGAGTAACTTAAGTCACAGATGGTTCGGATATAGTGACCCGAACACACCACACAAACACATGTTCCCACTAAACCGATCATAAGTCAGAATAGGTAAGCTTTGGAGGAATCTAGCGGGAGATCGAACGCCAAATTAAGGAGAACAATCTTAACAACATAAGAGTCGAATCTGATTCAGATATCTACTCTTAACTTACATGCATGACCGGACAACCGGATTCCTCACTTCCCAGTTAACACTTGTTAGAAGTTCATGGTGGAAGTTAACAACCAGTACACAATAAGTGGTAAGTCATGTTAGACACACACAAGGGAAATGAGTCACATCATAACATCACAATAATATGAAAACTGTAAACTCATTACATGTTTAGATCTTATAATGTCATAAACACACAGAAAAACATACAACACACAAGCCGGTGTAAACCGGTAGACAACAGACTGCAAGAAAACCATACCTTGGTCCTTGCCTCGATTGATTTCCTCCGTAGGTCACCCCTATACATGATTAATAACGTCGGTTAATTATTTATTTAACTTCAACTTACTAAATGTTTAACATGATTGTATGACATGTTTTTAATGTCTAACTTACCCTAGGTTACCTTCATTATACCCCCTAGGGTTAACTACATAAGTCACATTCTTTTCTGTTTTTTTTTTTACAAGTTTTGGTCCGACCGACCTTACCGACCGAACTTACCCAAGTTCGGTCGATTCCAGAACACATTTCCGTCAAAATTTTCTACTCCGACCGACCTTGTAAGTTCGGTCGCATGTTCGGTCTATTCCCGAGAGTTTCTTCCCTTTGAAAATTTAGCCCGACCGAACTTGCCAAGTCCGGTCCCATGTTCGGTCGATTCCAGTAACTCAATCCGTACACAAAATACAAGCCCGACCGACCTTGCAAGTCCGGTCCCCAAGGTCGGTCCATTCCAGAAGCCAATTCTCGCAGGGTAAACTGGGCTCGACCGAACTTGCAAGTTCGGTCGCAAGTTCGGTCTGGCCCAGACCCTTGTTTTCCTTTTCACATTCAACTCCAAACTTCACCCATATATCCTAGTACACCCTAACCTCATTTGGGCACTTCAAACACACCTTAAGACATCCTTAAACACTCATAAAACTCATTTTCTAATTCCTTAAGCCTTTACTCATTTCTTCCCAAAATTCCTTACACTTACCATGTTTTCTCCTAGTCTCCAAGTGGTGTTTCATACCTATGATAACTACTATCTCAAAATACTTTCTCTTCATTTAAACATTATCTTTCAAGCATCATTTCTTACCATCAACTCCTTATGTCATTTCTTGAAATCCTTTTTCAAGTTCACACTTCCTCCTTATTTTACCAAAGTTTGCCTAAGTCTTCACCTAAGTCCAAAATGACTTTGGTACATACTAAAACCTCAAGATCATGCCTAATTCCTTGTTACACTCTAGAGCACTTCCTAGTACATCAAAATTCCTTTAAAACATCTTGGACTCCTTATGCATTTCCTAAATTTCGACATAGGTTCTCCTAGCATTTTGTCACACCAAAGCACATCGTTTTCACCATTGAACACACAAGAACACTAAAAATCCATCAAGCACTTTATTATACACAAACTTCACTCATAAAGAACTACATCACAATATAGTGCATAATTTAAATTGCATGGCACTTAGGCCCTTAAAATGCATGGCTCTTAGGCCCTTAAAGTGCATAATTCTTAAACACTGAATTTCCACAATATATTTGCCTTTGACCTGCAAATACACTCAACAACACATATGCCTTTTACTAGTCTCTTGAGAACACTTTACTAAGTCATTCACCATTTGCTCTTTAGGTAGTTTTAACAAGCATTATAAGCTCATATCTCCTAAGGCATTAAACAACATTAGGTTAGTAGATTTACCTCTTTTCCCAAACAACTTCTTTCTTGTTTCCTTATAAAACCGGTAAGGTATTTGATTCCTTGTCAAGTTCTAAGCAATATAAAAACATTATAATGAGTATTCAAGCTATAAGCTTCATCTCATTGTAAACCCTAATTTTACATTGTTTCAAAACATTAATGTAGTTGTTTTACCTTGATCTTTGAAGAGAGTTTGAATATATATCAAGAGAGGACTCCACCTAGTCCATGAAAGGTTGGAATGAAGCTAGAACAAAGTCACACAAAGAGCACCATTAATGTGCATTTTCGGTCAAGGTAAAAACATGAAAGAAACTTGATTTTTCTTTGAGATTCCTTACCTAGAAGCAAAGGAGATCAATAATATGTAGATATACAAGCTCAAGCTCCTTCAATGGTGGAACTCCATGGCACCGAAATGGAGGTCTTGGAATTTTAAGAAGATAGAAATGAAGAGCTTGATGAGAGGAAGAGATTGGTGGTGTTTGTTTTTGATTTGGACAAGTGAGCTAGATTTTACAAGAGGTCAAAGCTTGAGTTTAATGGTGGTGGTGAGTATTACCGTGAGAGAACAAGAAGAGAGGTTGAAGAAGGAGTTTGGAACCGTGTGAAATGAGAAAGAAATGAGAGAATGAGATAAGTTTTGCTTTTGAAGATATTTGTAGTAAAAAGTAAAAAGTACTTTATTTATTTTTCATTACTTACTTAATACATTAACAAGAGAGTGGTGAGTCACCACACTTAAGAAAAACCGGCCCCCATTATTACTTAGGGGTAATATAGTCTTTATTTGTCAATTTAATTACTTATACAAACATATGTTACAAAATAGCTTATAAAAATCACTATTCATAAAAACAAGGCACATAGAAGTGAAATTTTTGATTTCCCATTGATATAGACCAAATGTGATATATATAGTACACATATATATTTAAGAGTAATGATGGACATCTAGCCACTCAAAACTCATTTACAAGACAATTTTTCAAAAATGTGCTTTAAGACTCCTTAAAGCACATTTTGTGTTTAAACTTGTTTTCAAGCTTGGTTTTCTTTGGTAATTGGTTTGATATGTTCATTAGCATATAATTAAGATCTTGGTAAGTTCATTAGGTCTTAACCAAGCTTACCCCAAGCTTAGAGCACATTTTGGCCTTTATTGACCTTAAAGCACATTTTGTGTTTTCTTTTGTTTAAATTTGTTTACTAATGTTTCTAAGACTCTTTTTAGTCTTAATATACCATATTTAGGTGTTTGAACAATATATTAAGGTTTGAGGTATTTCAATCTACCCCCCTTAAAAGAACTTTGTCCTCAAAGTTCATACTTCCGCATATCCTAAATATTAGAACACGGGAATACTTATAAACAATACTTCCATACATCATTAACAACACACTTACATAACATTGGATACAAGGTCCATACAACATAACATCGGGTACATAACATTGGACACAAGGTCCATACAACATCATCCTCATCATTCAGACACAACGGTCTGTAACATAACAACATAACATAGACGATGTATTCAAATACACGTCGTACACACATAACCGAAACGGCTCTACCCCCCTTAAAAGGGGGTACGCCCCGTACCCTATACACATAAGCACTAAGAAGTAAACAATGACTGGTACTTCGCCTTCATCTTATCTTCCAGCTCCCAAGTGGCCTCCTCAACGTCCTGGTTAGACCAAAGAACTTTAACCAGTCTCACAGACTTTTGGCGAGTGTCTCGAGTCTTAGTATCTAGAATCCGTACCGGAGTCTCCACTGATCGCATGGTCGGCTCTAAGGTTAGCCTTTCAGGCTGAAGCACATGAGGAGGATGAGGACATATACTTCTTCAACTGGGACACATGAAATACATCATATACCTTGCCCAGCTCGGCGGGTAAATCAAGTCTATAAGCTACCGGGCCGATCCGCTCCGTCACAACATAAGGCCCCACATATCTTGGGCTCAACTTGCCCTTCTGGCCAAAACGAAATACTCCCTTCATGGGGGATACTCTCAAAAATACCTGATCGCCCACGGCGAACTCCAGGTCACGTCTGCGCACATCTGCGTACGACTTCTGTCTATCCTGAGCTGCCTTCATGTTAGCCCGGATCTGGCGAACTTCTGCCTGAACTTGTTCAAGATACTCTGGTCCTATAATGACCGTCTCACTCGACTCATCCCAGCATAATGGCGTGCGGCATGGTCTACCGTACAAGGCCTGGAAGGGAGACATCTTGATCGAAGCATGGTAACTGTTGTTGTAACTAAACTCGATCAGATGTAACTTATCAATCCAGCTGGTCTGAAAGTCAAGTGCACAAGCACGTAGCATATCCTCAAGTGTCTGAATGGTGCGCTCACTCTGACCATCGGTCTGTGGGTGAAACGCTGTACTCAATTTCAGTTCGGTACCCAATGCTTCTCGCGTAGACTTCCAATACCTCGATAAGAATCTGGTATCTCTGTCAGATACAATTGTTTTCGGTACACCATGATGTCTTACAATTTCTCTATCAAAGAGTTCTGCCAGTTTTGCCACTTTCCAGGTGTCCTTCATCGGAATGAATCGGGCCACCTTGGTCAGTCGGTCAACAACAACCCATATCATATTCAGACCTCCCCTTGTAGGCGGAAGCCCTACTACGAAGTCCATGGAGATATCATGGAACTTCCACTCAGGCACTGGCATTGGCTGTACCATACCCCAGGCCGTCGGTGCTCAAACTTGACCTTCTGGCAAGTGACACCTCAACACATAATCACTTACATCTTTTTTCATTCCAGTCCACCAAAAATACCTTTTCATACTCTTATACATCTTTGAAGCTCCGGGGTGAATCGAAGTAGTAGAACAATGGGATTCACTCAATATGCGCTCCTTCAACTCAGCGCTACTCCTAGGTATACACAATCGGCCATTGAGCCTAATCAGGTCATCATCGTGGAGTCTGAAGTCGTACTTCTGACCCTCGAATGTGCCATCAATAAGCTTCTGCCTGATCTCCACCATATACTGATCCGTCATCTGAGCACTTCGCACCTCTTCAACCAAGCCAGTATGAGAGACTAGCGAATGGAGAGAGTGTGCTCGGCGACTCAATGCGTCAGCTACCACATTTGCCTTACCCTCTTTATATTGCAGATTAATATCGTAGTCATTCAGAAATTCAACCCACCTTCTTTGCCTCATGTTCAACTCCTTCTGAGTGAACAAGTACTTCAAACTTTTGTGGTCAGAATAGATTGTCACACTTACCCCATACAAATAATGTCGCCATATCTTCAATGCGAAGACAATGGCACCCAATTCTAAGTCGTGGGTAGGGTAGTTCTCCTCATGCTTCTTCAGCTGTCGGGAGGCGTATGCTACGACCTTCCCGTGTTGCATCAATACACAACCCATACCTCTACCTGATGCGTCGCAGTAGACCTCAAAACCATCTGGACCGTCTAGTATAGTCAGGACTGGTGCAGATGTCAGAGCATCCTTGAGACTCGTGAAAGAACTCTCACAGTCGACTGTCCACTCGAATGGTGCATCCTTCTTCATTAAGGAAGTCATTGGCTTCGAGACACTGGAGAAGTCCTTCACAAACCTCCTATAATAACCTGCCAGACCGAGGAAGCTCCTGATATCGGTAACTGTCTTCGGCCTTGGCCAGGTGCGCACAGCATCAATCTTTGCCGGATCAACAGCGATCCCGGCTTCAGAAATCACATGTCCAAGAAAGGATACTTGGTTCAACCAAAATTCACATTTCGAAAACTTTGCATACAACTGATTCCTCCTCAATGTTTGTAACACATTTCTCAGGTGGCTTTCGTGCTCACCTCTCGATTTCGAATACACAAGAATATCATCGATGAAGACTACCACAGACTTGTCCAACTGATCTTGGAACAAGCGGTTCATTAAGTCCATGAACTTAGCTGGTGCATTTGATAAGCCAAACGGCATAACTGTGAACTCATAGTGCCCATACCTAGTTCTGAATGCTGTCTTTTCGATATCACTATCACGGATGGCAATCTGATGGTATCCGGAACGTAGATCTATCTTGGAGAATACTGATGCTCCCCTCAGCTGATCAAATAGGTCGTCGATGCGTGGTAAAGGGTAACGGTTCTTCACCGTAACTGCATTCAGCTCCCGATAGTCGATACACAGGCGGAGGCTACCGTCCTTCTTCTTCACGAAGAGGACCGGCGCTCCCCATGGTGAAACACTAGGGCGGATAAAGCCCTTGTCAAGTAGGTCTCTCAGCTGCTCCTTGAGCTCTGTCATCTCTGCTGGAGCCATACGATAAGGTGCCTTCGCAATGGGTCCAGTGCCCGGAACTAAGTCGATCTCAAACTCAACCTCTCGTGCTGGCGGCATGCCCGGCAGTTCCTTAGGAAATACATCAGGAAACTCCGACACTACCGGCACATCAGAATTAAACTCTGGGTCTCTCTCTATGTCCTGGACATAGCAGAGGTATACATCACTCCCTCGTCGTAACTCACGATACATGGCCATGGCGGTGATGATCTGTGTCGAAGGCTCCCTGGGCCTCTGGCGGTATGATATGGTAACCCCAGATGGACTCCGAAGAAGCAGTCGATGCTCGGCACATAGGATTCTACCCTTGTACCGCTCCAACCAGTTCATCCCGACGATCACATCAAATCCAAGTCCGTCGAACTCTATCAAGTCGATCGGAAACTCTTCACCTCTGATTCTTACAACAGCATCTCGGTGGTAGCGGGTGCACCTGATCCGTTCTTTCGACGGGAGAGTGACTAGAAAGTCTGGCATCTCATCACCGTCTAACCCCAGCCTCTTCGCAAAAGATAGCGAAATAAATGTGTGTGAGGCTCCGGAGTCGAACAAGATCGAAGCGTCCACGCCATTGACTGGAAAGGTACCGGTGAGGATTGTGCCGCTCTTGCCGGCTTCTGCCTCATTGCAGACACTCAGTGTACCTCCCGTTCCGAGTGCACAGCCTAATTCATTGGCAAACTAATAAGTACTGGGTAACAACACGGTTGATATACTTCAATAACTCCACTTTATTCATTAACACATTCCCTTTACAACATTGTTGGTTTACACGGTTGACATAACTTAACACATACATAACTTCCTTAACATATACTGGCTTAACACATTACACAATTATACAAGGCTTTAAAACTGTCTGAAGGTCAAATTCAAACGTCCAGGTTTCATGTGTGTGGCATTGATCACTGCCGACGGTGCGGTATTCAGTTTGATCTTCCTGATGCCATGATATAGCATCCTTGACTGCCCACCCATGATTAACACATCTCCTGACTTTAGTATTAGCTTCCTTGCGAGATCAGCACGCTTCTGCTCGCCATACACAAACACTGCGGTATCACCAATGGACCAAGACACCACGGGTACTCCCTTACTTAGAGACTCGGGTGACTCGTCCTTATCTTGGTGTAAACCTAACCGTCCACCTTTCTGGTAGAAGTTCACAATACACAAATCTGTTTTCACATCTGGAATTGAATCCGTTTCAACTTGTTGAGCAATTCCCACGGCGTGATTAACGACCGCATGGAACTCCTCAGGTATACTTGGTACTGTTGCTCCATCTTCAGCTCGCACTTCTTGATATGACTTGGTGTAAGGGTTCCAGTCCTTACCCATGCACATCATCTTCAATTGCATTCTTGATCCGTTCGGGTATTCGGGTGTGTAGAAACCTCCAGGTTTTGCTCCTAGTTCATCGCATCGCCTGATGATATGGATTTGTGCTTCCGGTGTCAGGTATCCATTTAAGAGTATCATACCTGGCTGGATAACCTGACATTGCTCCATTGGAAAGTCGGTGATGTTGATGGTGGTTTCTTCAGGGTTTGGTGTGGGTGGGATTGGATAACATATATTGAAGGTTCCTTTAAGTTTAGAATTATCTAATTAGGTGACTTTCATACCATACTTTAACTTTTCACTCACATGATGACACATTGGACTCACTAGTACACACATGCATGAAATGCGGCATGCAATCACTTATTACATTCAACAGTTTAGGCGGTACCTGGTCTAGAAGAGGGCCCTGGCGCCTCAGACCGGTCCACCACATTCAGGGCGGCCTTGCTAGGTCCCGACCCCTTCCCCTTCTGGGAATCAGTGTGTCTCTGATCTGTGGGTGGCTGGTTAGCCGTCTTCGGGCCATCAATAGCTGCTGTGGCCTTACCCTTCCACTGCCCCTTAGGCTTGTTGACTCTGCTGTTGGGGTTCCGGTAACACTCGTAGTCACGGTGACCCCACTTCTCGCAGTAACGACATTGCACCTCATTTCCCTTGCAGTCCTTGCCGGGGTGGTCTCCATTGCACCACTTACAGTAATAGTGGCGCTCCGGTCCAGAGCCCGTGCTAGCTGCTATCACAATACACATTCAATACTTGTTTCACAACTTATCAACATACACTTCAACTTATCACACAAGATTAAATAATTACCCTTAGGTGGGTAAGAGCGTAGGGGTTTCGCCGCATAAGCATATGTGAGCTTCAGTGGCTCCTCAGCTGTGGTGATTTGGGCTTGGCCCTTGTCACCCTGGTGCTGACTCTTCTGGGGCTGGGGATAAGGTTTCTTCTTCTTCTTTCCTCCCCCGTACCCCTGCGGACTCTGGCCCTCGCTCGTGGCCTTGCGCTTGTGCGCATTCTCCTCGTCCCTCAGACGGACGGTGATCTCCACCTTAGCAGCGGCATGATAGCACTCCTGAATTTAGGATGTCAGTCATGCCCCGCAATACATACTCACGAACTCACATTAATACTCACTTGTAGACTACACATATTCACATCACTCTTTATTTAAATTACCTGCAAGGTAGTATACTCAGCTTGCCCCATCCCATAGCGACGACGGTGGCTGAGACCGTTGTAGAAACGGTTTACCAGCACCCGGTTCGAGTATCCCAGGTCCGGTAACAGGTGGATAAGGCCGGTGAATGCAGTGTAATACTCATCAACCGACACCTTGTCCCCCTGCCTCAGACTATCCAGCTCCAGGCGCTTGGCCTCTTGAACATGCACAGGGTAGTATTTGGCTCGCAGTAGAGCCGTGTACTCCCTCCATCCAAACTGAGGATCCGCCATCCGGTCCTCTCTCACAAGCTTCCACCAATTCTGTGCCGAACCCTTCAGGTAGTAAGCGGCAAGACGGACCTTAGCCTCTGCAGGTACAGCCAAGGTCTCGTAGGCGGTCTCCAACTCGGAGATGTACGCCTCCAGCTTACGTGGGTCGGTCTCCCCATGAAATGAAGGGGGTCTCAAGTCTGCCAATGCCTTGACCCAGTTGGTCTCTCGTGGCGGTGGCGGTGGTGGTTGAACTCCGGGCATTTGCCCCTGCTGAATCGCAGCTACAAGCTGGGGTACCATTTGGGCTACAGCGGCTGCTACAGCCTCAGCCATAACCTGAGCCGTAGTGTTCTCGCCCTGGTCACCCGTATCACCAGTACCGCTTCCGCGGCCTCTACCTCGCGGTCTACCTGCCATCTGAATTCACATAAATATTCATTAGCAATATGCTTGCACACACTTATCGGTCCAACGGTTGTAACGCTTCCCGACAATAAGGTATCTCCACACTTAGTTAGTGGTTAACCTTTCCATAATGTTCACTGAAGTAACTGTAGTTAGGTTTCCTAACTCGGTATATCCCTAAGCTCGGTATTCTAGTCATCAGAGCAATACTTCGCTCTGATACCACTTTTTGTAACACCCCTACAATGTACTTCACAACTAAATGAAATCGCAGCGGAAATAAATAACTAAACAATAACTAACGCGTCGGTGCTACAACGCCGTCAACCACCCACGTGGTTGACAAGGCAGAATAAATACGAGTGTACCGGTCTGATGATCAGACTCCCGAGCATAGAACTAAACCATAAATACATCATATACAATACCGAGTATTACTTACATTCCTTCACTGTAAACTGTCAATATACCGTCATAGTAATTTCAACGGAATCAAAATATAATGCCACGGGAGCACAGGCGCACCCCGGGCTCAACATCCAAAATAAACCAACATACAACTGCAGCCTAGATCCTACAGCCACTCTGCCTCCTCGATCCTCATCCTGCAGTAAAAATATGGAGCCCCCGAGGGGGTCAGCAACCCTTGGCTGGTATGGTTAACGCGCAGCCCATCGGCTACCGGGATACGCGCAACTAATTGTCATGATAACATGGCATTCATTTTTATACATAACATAACATAACATAATGTGTGGCATAGCATCAATAGTGCACAGCACAAAATCACATACACAGTGGATCTTCGTTCCACAATAACAAACCACGAAGGTCAAATAACATAAGAGCCTAGAGAATGATTCACCCTCATGTTAAGCTCGTTACACACACTCATTACCGTTCTGTTATTCGAACGAGTAACTTAAGTCACAGATGGTTCGGATATAGTGACCCGAACACACCACACAAACACATGTTCCCACTAAACCGATCATAAGTCAGAATAGGTAAGCTTTGGAGGAAGCTAGCGGGAGATCGAACGCCAAATTAAGGAGAACAATCTTAACAACATAAGAGTCGAATCTGATTCAGATATCTACTCTTAACTTACATGCATGACCGGACAACCGGATTCCTCACTTCCCAGTTAACACTTGTTAGAAGTTCATGGTGGAACTTAACAACCAGTACACAATAAGTGGTAAGTCATGTTAGACACACACAAGGGAAATGAGTCACATCATAACATCACAATAATATGAACAACTGTAAACTCATTACATGTTTAGATCTTATAACGTCATAAACACACAGAAAAACATACAACACACAAGCCGGTGTAAACCGGTAGACAACAGACTGCAAGAAAACCATACCTTGGTCCTTGCCTCGATTGATTTCCTCCGTAGGTCACCCCTATACATGATTAATAACGTCGGTTAATTATTTATTTAACTTCAACTTACTAAATGTTTAACATGATTGTATGACATGTTTTTAATGTCTAACTTACCCTAGGTTACCTTCATTATACCCCCTAGGGTTAACTACATAAGTCACATTCTTTTCTGTTTTTTTTTTTTTACAAGTTTTGGTCCGACCGACCTTACCGACCGAACTTACCCAAGTTCGGTCGATTCCAGAACACATTTCCGTCAAAATTTTCTACTCCGACCGACCTTGTAAGTTCGGTCGCATGTTCGGTCTATTCCCGAGAGTTTCTTCCCTTTGAAAATTTAGCCCGACCGAACTTGCCAAGTCCGGTCCCATGTTCGGTCGATTCCAGTAACTCAATCCGTACACAAAATACAAGCCCGACCGACCTTGCAAGTCCGGTCCCCAAGGTCGGTCCATTCCAGAAGCCAATTCTCGCAGGGTAAACTGGGCTCGACCGAACTTGCAAGTTCGGTCACAAGTTCGGTCTGGCCCAGACCCTTGTTTTCCTTTTCACATTCAACTCCAAACTTCACCCCATATATCCTAGTACACCCTAACCTCATTTGGGCACTTCAAACACACCTTAAGACATCCTTAAACACTCATAAAACTCATTTTCTTATTCCATAAGCCTTTACTCATTTCTTCCCAAAATTCCTAACACTTACCATGTTTTCTCCTAGTCTCCAAGTGGTGTTTCATACCTATGATAAATACTATCTCAAAATACTTTCTCTTCATTTAAACATTATCTTTCAAGCATCATTTCTTACCATCAACTCCTTATGTCATTTCTTGAAATCCTTTTTCAAGTTCACACTTCCTCCTTATTTTACCAAAGTTTGCCTAAGTCTTCACCTAAGTCCAAAATGACTTTGGTACATACTAAAACCTCAAGATCATGCCTAATTCCTTGTTACACTCTAGAGCACTTCCTAGTTCATCAAAATTCCTTTAAAACATCTTGGACTCCTTATGCATTTCCTAAATTTCGACATATGTTCTCCTAGCATTTTGTCACACCAAAGCACATCGTTTTCACCATTGAACACAAAAACACTAAAAATCCATCAAGCACTTTATTATACACAAACTTCACTCATAAAGCACTACATCACAATATAGTGCATAATTTAAATTGCATGGCACTTAGGCCCTTAAAATGCATGGCTCTTAGGCCCTTAAAGAGCATAATTCTTAAACACTGAATTTCCACAATATATTTGCCTTTTACCTGCAAATACACTCAACAACACATATGCCTTTTACTAGTCTCTTGAGAACACTTTACTAAGTCATTCACCATTTGCTCTTTAGGTAGTTTTAACAAGCATTATAAGCTCATTTCTCCTAAGGCATTAAACAACATTAGGTTAGTAGATTTACCTCTTTTCCCAAACAACTTCTTTCTTGTTTCCTTATAAAACCGGTAAGGTATTTGATTCCTTGTCAAGTTCTAAACAATATACAAACATTATAATGAGTATTCAAGCTATAAGCTTCATCTCATTGTAAACCCTAATTTTACATTGTTTCAAAACATTAATGTAGTTGTTTTACCTTGATCTTTGAAGAGAGTTTGAATATATATCAAGAAAGGACTCCACCTAGTCCATGAAAGGTTGGAATGAAGCTAGAACAAAGTCACACAAAGAGCACCATTAATGTGCATTTTCGGTCAAGGTAAAAACATGAAAGAAACTTGATTTTTCTTTAAGATTCCTTACCTAGAAGCAAAGGAGATCAATAATATGTAGAAATACAAGCTCAAGCTCCTTCAATGGTGGAACTCCATGGCACCGAAATGGTGGTCTTGGAATTTTAAGAAGATAGAAATGAAGAGCTTGATGAGAGGAAGAGATTGGTGGTGTTTGTTTTTGATTTGGACAAGTGAGCTAGATTTTACAAGAGGTCAAAGCTTGAGTTTAATGGTGGTGGTGAGTATTACCGTGAGAGAACAAGAAGAGAGGTTGAAGAAGGAGTTTGGAACCGTGTGAAATGAGAAAGAAATGAGAGAATGAGATAAGTTTTGCTTTTGAAGATATTTGTAGTAAAAAGTAAAAAGTACTTTATTTATTTATCATTACTTACTTAATACATTAACAAGAGAGTGGTGAGTCACCACACTTAAGAAAAACCGGCCCCCATTATTACTTAGGGGTAATATAGTCTTTATTTGTCAATTTAATTACTTATACAAACATATGTTACAAAATAGCTTATAAAAATCACTATTCATAAAAACAAGGCACATAGAAGTGAAATTTTTGATTTCCCATTGATATAGACATCCAAATGTGATATTATATAGTACACATATATATTTAAGAGTAATGATGGACATCTAGCCACTCAAAACTCATTTACAAGACAATTTTTCAAAAATGTGCCTTAAGACTCCTTAAAGCACATTTTGTGTTTAAACTTGTTTTCAAGCTTGGTTTTCTTTGGTAATTGGTTTGATATGTTCATTAGCATATAATTAAGATCTTGGTAAGTTCATTAGGTCTTAACCAAGCTTACCCCAAGCTTAGAGCACATTTTGGCCTTTATTGACCTTAAAGCACATTTTGTGTTTTCTTTTGTTTAAATTTGTTTACTAATGTTTCTAAGACTCTTTTTAGTCTTAATATACCATATTTAGGTGTTTAAACAATATATTAAGGTTTGGGGTATTTCAGTTGAATGAGAAGAGGAGGAAATAGGAGCTTGGGTCTCTTCATGAACTACCTCAGGAAGGGCAGGATACCCTGATGCTGCACCGGCGGTATTAGAAGGGGGTTCGGTCTCCTCATCAGTTTGGCTTCCCGCCACTTTGTCATTAATTAAGTTCCTTCTTCTCCTTAGGGTAACTGCTGATACCTCTTCAGAATCTTCGTAGTCCTCAACCACTACTGCTTCTGGGACAGACGCTGCCTTCAACTGCTCCTTGGGATTGGGGTCTGGTTGGGAAGGCAGTGATCTAGAAGGTCTCTACTGTAAGAGGAAATGAGTCAACTGACTCATCGTCCTCTGCATCTCTACCATGGCATTCCCTAATTATTGCTGACCAGCTGCCAGATTCTTATTAATCACAGTTTGCTGCTCCTGAGAAGCCATCAACTTATCCACCATCTCTTGAAGTTTGGTATTGTTTGAGCTCAGTGATGGTTGCTGAGATTGAGACTGATGTGGCCTGAATTGACCATACTGAGGCCTAGCAAAGCCAGGTGGTCCTCCCTAGTTCGCCCTCCGAGGCTGCATCTTATGTGAATTCAGGGCATTATTTGGATTCTCATACCTTAGGTTTGGGTGATGATTCTGCATCCAAGGCTGCATGTTGTACTGACCAACTGCATGTGCCTCCTCGGTCTACCTCATCTCGGCTACCATTGGGCAGTCCTCGTACTCATGGCTGTCTCCGCACTGAGAGCAGCAGACATCACTGGAACCAGTAGACACCTTTTTAGCAGTTTGCATAGATGTTTATCCCAAGGTGAGCTGCTCAAGCTTCTTCACCATATTACCGACTGTGGTACTTAGATGGGCCTGGTTAGCAGCTATTTGCTCAATAATGGGGTCTGCAGTCCGAGAAGAAGTATGACCAACTGTAAAAACTCATCCACGACTGCTGCTCCACTATCGGAGTTCCTCACAGTAGGACTCCATAGCAGCCCTGAACTCTTCTTCGCTCTTAGCAAGCAGATTTCCACCTAGTGCAGCTCTAACCTCACCTCTATGCTCATCTTTTAGGCTTTGTAAGAACCGCTGAGCCAAAGATGTGGTGTTCTAACCGTGATGAGGGCACTGGTGAAGCAGGTCCTTGAATCTATCCCAGGCTTCGCAGACTGTCTCACTGCCGGACTGTCTAAAGGCTGCCAGGTCAGCGATCATCTGTCTGGTCCTAGAGATGGGGATGTACTTCTCGTAGAATTTGTCTGTCTTCAGCTCCTAAGTAGTGATGATACGCGGTGGCAAACGATGGAACCATTTAGATGCTTCCCCTGACAGACTATGTTGGATCAAACACAGTCGAGCATACTCCTCCAGTCCTTGAGACATCCCCAACGAATCTAGATGTGCTAGAAATCAATGGACATGGTCGAGCGCATCAGCTGGGTCTGCGCCTGAAAAGGTCCCCGCAGGGTGATTCCAAACAACATTTGTTTGATGGCTTGGTTTAAGTTTCTGCTATTCTGCTGTTAACTCCGCTGTGAGATTTGGTAGAATCACAAGGCCTCTTCTGGGAGCAGCTGGTGGGCGATTGACTCTTCCCATTGTGGCTTGCTCATTATTCGCTGGTCCGTTTGCAGCCATGGTGAAGGCAAGTGTTCTTCTTGCTCGACGAGCGGTACAGTTGATCTCCTGGTCTAGATTAAATCATGGTGGTCCTCAAGATCGGTACCGAGCATTCACCAAACACTTGCACAACTTAAACAAATAAAACACAAAAATTAAAGTTAGTACTGATCTGAAACAAGAATAAAAAAAATATTAGATAATAAAATGTCTAATTAACAGATAACAAAATGGACTATAATTAAATTGAAAATAAGATAAAGTTAATTTAAATTAAGAAAACAATGAAAACAAAACAAAACAAAATAAAATAAGTATAAACAACTAAGAATAAACTGAATGTAAAGTAAAACAAAATTACTAAAACGAAATAAATTAAAAACTAAATTAAAAAGTAAGACAAAACTAGCAAACACAAAATTAAAATTATAATCAAATTAAAACAAGGAAGAAATAAATAGTGAAAATAAAATAAAGTAAAATAAAATGAATATAACTAGAACAAAATAAATAGAAAAATAAAAATAAAATTAAGTAAAAACAATTGACAACCAGGGCAAAGGACTAGACAAAGTCAAGTCCCCGACAACGGCGCCATTTTGCAAACAAGGTAAGTGATATACTAAAAACTATGAAATTAAACCTAGAAAATAATAAATCAAAGTCCTGTCGGGTTGTAAAAATCCCGGTCACTATAGTATTTGAAATTAAGTAACAAGGAATCGAATCCACGTGAAATACCCCATAAATTAATCTAAATTAATTTAGGGGATTTCCTTTATTGAACCCTAAATAATACTATTAAATATTAAATTATTATATGGTATTATGAATTTAATAGTAAGATTTATAAGTCAATAAATTTTGGAAAAATTTCAAGACACTCCAATTATATTATAAAAGATTTTAATAAAATATTTGGAACATTGATTTGGATCATAAAAGTTAATATAAAATCATGGTTGAAATATCCCTAATAATTATAAAAATAATTAAGGTCTAATTTTATAAGGCTAACATGTCGCAATAATGGATTAAGTAAATATTTACATGAATTAAGGTTTCAATGAACCTCAATTATATTTATAAAAGTAAATATATAGTCTAAAGAGGGTTGTTAAACCTTACATGAAATTATAAAATTAAGGGGAACATTTATATGAAGTAAATTAAACAAATAAAAATCAGTTTAATATGTAATATATATTATTACATGAAATGATAACATAAATCATTATGAGGAATATTGAGAGTTTATTTAACAATCTAACATAAATTGAGAACATTTAAATGACTCAAAGTAATAGCCTCTTGTCAATTATCCTCTTCGTATACTTTTACTCATGTTGCAATACTGGTGACAAATAAATATACATGGCATGTGTCTCTCTTCGTTTTCCTTCTCATAATAATCAAGAAACTTACATGCTGGCCTCTCCTCTTCATATTCCCCCATACAATAACTTAATTGACAAAATATACATTCCAGAATTTTCCCTTTCACTCACGGTTATTCAGCTTCACTTCACTTACTCCTTTTCCATTTCTATTCTATTTATACTCTTCATTATAATAAGGCATTTTCATTTTTCATCACCACGTTATAACTTAAAAAAACAAAAAAAAAAAAATATATACAAGAGAGCCTCCCCATTTTCTTTAAACTCATGTTACAAAAATTAATACAAGGAATATTAAACTCTACATGAAACGATGAACAAGGGTATATTTATAAAGAGCAAAATTAAATAACAAAACTGATGTAAGTATAAGCCTGTGGAATAATAGTACAACTTAATACGAGGAAGATTAGGAGGTCATTTAACAAACTAATTTAATTATGAACATTTAAACCTCCTCTAATATTTCCTTTACAAAATAATATAATAAATAATAAATGAGTATATATAAGTAAAACTAAATGTAACTCCACATTCCTTCGGATTCTCCCAATTTATAATAAAACTCACTTAGAGATCCTCTATACTCACGGTTAATGTATCCAGCCTATATTTATTCTTCTCCACTCACATTTGTAATTATATATAATTGGCAAATGAATTGCCGCCTCCCTTCAGTTTCTCTCCTTCTCTTCGTTACTCTTCTTTTTCCTTCTTCTCTTGTATTTCTACTCTCTTCATTTCCTTCAGTAATGTACTGAAGCAAACCAAAACTGGCTGAAGGAACACTAAATGATTAAGTGCCTCTCTTTTAATTCCCTTCCGTTTCCTTCTTCTTCATACACATACACAAACTACCGAACAAGGAACACATGCTTTGCGCTCACCTCCATTCTCCTCTTGCCTCTGCACCAGTTTCATTCTCTCCACGGTAAGCTAAAGCCCAAACAAGAAAGCAAGGAGAACATACTGCAGCGCACTTCATTCTCTTTTTACATCTGCTCTCCCTTCATCCCTTCTTGTTCTGTTCGTTTCCACTCTTCATCCTCATGTCGGTGAAAGCCAAAGCAACTGGAGAACAAGAGACATACCACTCTGCATCATCTTCATCCTCTTTACGGAACTACTGCATGCAAACCAGATTGAAAATGATCCGCGTCCTCTTCATCTCTTTCGTGTGCCTAAGTGACACATGTTCTGCAGCGCTTCATCCTTTTCTTGAGCCTGCGCGCATCTGATAAATCGCTGGAACCGCATCTTTCACGAGGCTAAAATCTGTTCAATTTTGAATCGGTAATATACCCATACTTATCACCTTCTAAGTAACTTATCATAACCGTCAGAGTTTTTGGATTTTCTTTTTATGCCGCACTTTACGCAAATGAGTGGCTAACTAGATATTAAATAATTTTAACAATTTAATTATAGGTAACTTTCAGATTTGAGGATTTTAACATTAACAATGGATGTTTATGGCGAATGTAACTGTTTTTAAGATTAATGAGTGAGTTGAACAAATTGATGATTACGTTTTAAAATGGTAAATTAAACGCTAATTTAACGGGGTAGTATTGTTTAGAAACGGGTATATATATATATATAAAAACCAACAAATTTACCAATATGAAGTTTGATCAGAAATAGGTGTTAGTGCGGCTACATATTGGGTTTTTTGTTATGAAGTAAACAAATAAATCAAAACACAAAAAAAAGAGAGGAATAAATACAATAATATAGGATGACTAAGTTAAAAACGGATGGTTTGTAAAGGAAATTGATGAATTGATAAGTAATAAGTCAATAATGATAGATTTGATAAAAGGGTAAAAAAAAATTATTATTAAATGTTTAATGGGATTAGTATTTTGGGATTTAAAATATCTATGTAATTAAGATGTTGGAAAATTAATATTTGGGAAAAATATTGTGGTTAGTGGGAGAGATTAAAGGAGTACTTGATAATTAGTTATCAAGTAGTTAATCAATTAGTAATGCTAGAATGTAAAATACATATTTATATATTTGAGATTAAAGACGTAAAAGGAATCAAGTAAAAAAAAATGGTAATATGGGAGTAGAAGATTAAGTGGTTAAATTGATCAATAAATTTAATTGCTAAATTATATAGTAAACTTTGGTAAGTTAATAGTGGATCGATAAACCCCTGAGTTCAAGGGTGAATTAGGTTGTAAAACGAGAAGGGAGTATACGGATAACGAGTTGGTAATTTTAGGATTTGAAATATCTAAACATATGTACAACTAAGCTTAAGGAAATGAAGTGAATAATAAACTAGTAATATGAGAATAAAAAAAGATTAGTAGTTAAGTTCATAAATTGGAACTGACTGATTGATAAACATATGATGGGGTAGAGTGTTGAATTAAAGTTAATATGATAAGAGTTAGAATATAGATGAGATCAATGGGTAAAATAATAAGATACGTTATATAAAAATAGAAACTTAAGCCTAATAATGTAGATGATTAAGTTATATAAACCCCAGAATAAAATTCTTCTAACTTGTTGAATTTATTAATGACCTTCCTAATGTATTTTGACTTGAAATTTGAACCATAGATTCCTTATAAACTATAGTTTATCTTCGTTCAAATTAATATGGGTTTTGAGTTTTTAAAACGTAAGTTACGATTTTTGTAAGTTCTGAGTATTATGGAATTATTTAGATAATTAAAAAAATATTTTTATAAAATTTTTTATAATGTCTAAAATATCATAGTTACTACATATTAAATTTGGGAATTTTTAGACAAGAGAAATGGGTCTAAAAAATTGTGTTTATGAATTTTTTATAAGTTATCTTATAATATATGGTCTTGAATGTAACCAAAAATTAAAGTATAGTTGATTAATGAACTTTATAGGTTGGGAAAAATAATAAGACTAAACTAACATTTAATACAGAATGTTAATAAATATTTTTGGGTATAAACTTTAAGTGAAGTAAATTATATAAATATATATATATATATATATATATATATGTATGTATACATATATTAAAGTAAATAAAATAGTAACTTAGGTTAAATCAAGGAGTTGAATTAATCTCCATTTATATTAATTATATAATGTGGTAGTTAATATACTTAATTGAAATAAGGGAAATACTTTATTTTATAAACCATATATTGGATGTGGATATGTGTAGAAGTTAATAAGAGTAATTAAATAAAACTACATAAGAATGTCTTGAATAAATCCTAATATATGTACATTAAAAGTAAATAAAAGAAATAACATACCTTATGGGAAATATAATAAGAGGGAAAAATTAGAGCAAACCTAATTCATACGTAACAATTAAAATATTAAATGTTAATGTGTCATCTAGGTGGACTATTAGGGGAAATACATATCGTAAACCTTAATTAGGTATTAAAGTGAATTAGCGAAGCGTAACTTAAGAGTTTAATAAAGCTAAACCTATGTTCAAGAGTAAGAAATTGAAATAAGTTAGAATGTACACTTAAGACATACAAATTCAATAGCGTAAATGGTTAAGTCACACCCGGAACTCAATCGAGGTTGCGCGTTCGAAACCTCGCAAAAATCCTTTTTAGAAGATTTAATCAATTAGCGAAAACATAACGCGGACTTGGGTCATCCTACTGGGCCTAAGTCCATGAACTTCAAAAGCCTACTTAAACTATGCAATGAGAGTTTGGGTCACTCTCAGGTTAAAACTCTAAATCATTCCGGATTAAATGAAATGGGCCTAATGATAGGTTTAATTAACAAGATCTTGCCAAATCCTTATGAGAGGGTAATTGTAAACCCGAAATTATAAATCAGTAAGAATAAAAGACATTTAGCTTTATGAGTTCCTTAGCTAATCAGTACTTGGAACGCCTTAATTATAGGTTGTTAGTGGAAGTTCGCACTTTCAAGTTGGTTACTGCTACTGCTCCTACCAGGTACGATTTCTCGTACTCAAATACTTTGCTCACGGACTTTATGGAATGTTTTGGAAAATGCCAACTGATCTTGAATGGATTTCAAAAGGAAACTTTTTGTGTGACTAACTCAGCTTGATGTGACTAACTGAGCCTTGGATGTACAACTCACATGATCATTGGTTCCTTTTATCTGGTTATCTCATTAGATATTGACTGTTGAGGGTTTACGCCTCTGCACTCTGTAGGACTGAGTGTTTTGGTATTGCACTTGTACAGTTAATAGTCTAGTGGGAATATGGGAAATGTCAATCTTGGTATTGGGTATGGATTATTTCTAATAAGTGGTGCACTCACTTTTCACCGATGACTGAGAACGGGTCGGTGGCAGCGGAGGTCTGCTATACCTCGTCCATATGGACAACTGGCAGCGGAGGTCTGTTTACCTCGTCCTTGTGACAACTGACTGGCGGTGGGGGCCATCTCTCCCAATTTGTTTTATTCCACTCTTGAGTTATGGGTTCTTGGATATCTTCTTTCATTCCCAGTCCTTGTGACTACTTGGGTCTTTCTAATCCTAATTGGAACTGAATCTAACTTAAGCAATGGATGTTCACTAACTTCTGGCGTGGTTTCTTTTATGTTGGCTCACTTTACTTACTTGTTATTTATCCTTGTCCTTGACTTGTTACCTTTGACTTGGTGATTTGGATGTGCCTTGTTCTTCTGCTTTTGTTTTAAGCATTTGACTTCAAGTTATTGTTTATTTCAAGAGTTATGTTTTAAACTTTTGTTTTGGAGAGTTGTACCAGTTCCATTCCAGGGAACTGACTCACCCCTCCCGGGGTGGGCTGCTTGGTTTCATCTTGCAGGTACAAATTGTTATGCAGGTGCCCACGAAGAGTATGAGTGATTGGGATGAGAATTCGGAATTGTGGAGAGTTTCAATATCTTGCTCTTATTATGTTTTCTCGAGTTCAGACCGTAGCATCTGTAATATTATAAGTTGTAATTGGTGAGGTTTGGTGCCGGGTGTTTGGAACCCGATGATCTGTAATTGCCTTAGTATTTTATTTCCGCTGCATTTATGTTAAATAGGGGCGTTACACCACGGGACTTGAAGAAATAAGCCTAATCCTTAGAAAACTATAAATTTAGGGGGGTTGTTAATTGTTGTTGTGATTGAATTGAAATAACGCAATCAAGAATTTAAATGAACAATTAATGAAAGCTAATGGTAAGTTTGATCAAATGAATGGAACTCTGGGTTTGGGTTGTTCTTTACTAGATATAGTTAGCAATTTCTACAATTTTCCTATGAGATTCGGTTTAGCCAATTCTTTTTACTCTCTCCAATGCTAAATCCTAGTTCATTAAAGAGCTCACCTATCAGAACATGTCAGCTCTAATCTAGTATCTGACAAAACACATATATGCAGAATAAATGTGAAGAATTATTAGCAATTGTAGGGAGAACTCATCTATCCGACTAGTTCTCCATAAATTTTCAGATTAATTCTAACTCCTTGTTAATCACTTGATCTAATCATAACTAGATTCGTAAAACAACTCTAGAAACTCATGATATTAATAGAGAAGGTGAATGATTAACATTAATCTAAAAACAATCCAATACAATCTCATATGCAAATTGCAGATAATACTAGCTAATTCATATCCATTATGAACAATCCTCCCCCAGAGCAATCCTTACTAGCTAGACATATCAATGAAACAAATAAATACGACTAGGAATGAATTCATCAAGAGAAACAAGAACTCTCAAATTCGTTTGTAATCGAAATTCGAAGACTGCTGGCGCAAGGTTGAAGATGATGGTTGACTCACTTCTGATGATTCTCCTCGACAACAATGATGATTGATGTGATTGAATGGAATTGAGGACGTTGGTGCTGATGATGAAGAGCTTGAGAGCTTGAGTGGATAAAGAGCGTTGTTTCCCGTCCAAAATAACGTAGTGAGAGTCGTGATGTAATGAGATACTTTTATAAGCATTTTCCCACCTTTCTCTTCAAAACGCGGCACTTCTGTTGACAAATTAGCCTTGTCCGAACATTGGTCCGAACTTCAATGTTTGGACACTTTGTTTTGGAACGTGGATTTGGCTTCGATTTCAAAAGTCTCGACTTATGTCTGAACTTCAATGTTCGGACACAAGTTCGGACATGTGGGCGTGAAGTGGAGTTTCGACTTCTTCGTTGTGAGACTCGAACAGTGTCTGATCTTCTAAGTTAGGATAGAAGTTCGGACACTCCATCAGAAACGACACTAGAACTCTCGACTTGTGTCCTAACATGGATGTTCGGACACAAGCTCAGACACACCTTCAAAACCTTCTAAAATTCTCGTTCTGACTCTGATTTGATCCCCGTTTATAGCATCATCACCCTCATGAATTAATCTACTATTTCCTTGGCTTTTCTCCGCATTTGACACACAAAAGGTATCAATTCTTATTGAACAACAAACCAAAGGAAAACATAAGATATGTGTGGAATATTATCAATGCAAGTATGAAAATTAAGCATTAAAGACCACTAAAACCATTCATATTTCACACTTATCAGGTACATCGACAGCGGGTGCTCAAAATACATGATAGGAGACAAACTGAAGTTCTTGTCACTCGAATCAGGAAGTCAAGGAACAGTTTCCTTTGGCGACAATAAGAAAGGAAAAATCATAGGTGTAGGTATGGTTGGTTTTACCTCAGATTATGTCATAGGTAAGGTAAATTTAGTTAGCGATCTAAAATTCAATTTGCTTAGTGTATCCCAAATCTGTGACAAAGGTAACTCAAGTCATTTCTATTCTACACATTGTAGTATAGTAAATCAGAAAAATGGTAAGGAGTTGTTAAAGGGAAAAAGATGGAAAAATGTGTATGTAACGAGTCTAGCGAATATTGACAGTCCAAATCTTCCACGCTTGACTACTTCAATAGATGACTTCACTATGACACAAAAATTTAGGGCATGTTAGTAATTCCTTGTTAAGAAAACTTGTCAAGAAACAGTTGGTAAGAGGTCTCCCTCAGATTAAAAAATCTGAGGCTAATCTTTGTGATACTTGTGTTAGAAGCAAACAAACTAAGACTTCTTTCAAATCAAAGAACTTAGTTAGTACATCCAAGCCACTTGAACCACTACACATGGACTTATGGGGACCTATGAAAATCAAAAGTTTTGGAGGAAATTGGTATGAGTTTGTGATTGTTGATGATTACTTACGATTTGTTTGGACACTCTTTATTGCTTGAGAAATTTCAGGTCTTTGCAGGAAAAGTCCAAGTACAGCTCAACCACAAGATCAAGGCTCTTCGGTCTAGTCATGGGTCAGAGTTTGAGAATCAACAATTCATGGATATGTGTAAACAACATGGGATCAATCACACATATTCAGCACCAAGAACACCTCAATAGAATGAGGTAGTTGAGCGGAAGAACAGAACACTACAAGAGGTATCCAGGGCCATACTATTAGGGAGCAGTCTTCCTCAAGTCTACTGGGCAGAGGCAGTGGCAACTGCATGCTACATCACAAATAGAACGCTCATACGACCTATCGTCAACAAAACTCCCTATGAGCTAATTAAAGGAAGAAAACCAAACATAAGTCACCTCGGGGTCTTTGGCTATAAATGCTATGTCCACAACAATGAAAAGAACCCTCTAGGAAAATTCGATGCCAGAAGTGATGTGGCTATCTTCCTTGGGTACTCTGAAAGGAGCCGGACATACAAAATATTCATCATAAGGACATTGAGGGTGGAAGAAAGTGTGCATGTGGTCTTTGATGAGGCTGATGCTCACAAAGTCAAGAAATCTAAAGAAGATGAAGGACTTGGATTTAATCTAAGTGATCAGGATCACACAGATCATCCTACAGACAAATCACCGACTAAAGAAAATTTACCCGATAGGTCACCAACAGGTCGTCGAAGGAAATAATGATGTTGAAGTTCCTCTATCACCAACTACCATTCATCAATCTCGTGCTTTGTACAAAGAGCATTCATTGGAGAACATCATATCAGATATCTCCAAGGGAACTCAAACTAGAGCGCAAACTCGTGATCTCTTAGCCTTCTCAATGACAGTCTCATCCATCAAACCCAAGAATATCAAGGAAGATCTTCAAGACTCTGATTGGATCAAGGTAATGCAATAAGAGTTAAATCAGTTTGAAAGATGTAGAGTGTGGCATCTTGTGCCTTGACCTACTCATCAAGGAGTACTTGGCACAAAATGGGTCTTTAGAAACAAACTGAATGAAATGGGTGAAATACCCCAAACCTTGATATGTGGTTTAAATATTAAACTATGGTATGTAAAGGCTAAAAAGTGCCTTAGAAACATCAGTGAACAATTTAAACCATAGTAAAATGCAATAAAGCACTAAGATACAGTTTGCGCAAAAACATGCTTTAAGCTTGGAGTGAACTTGGTTAGGACCCAAAGAACCTAACAAGACTAAATAATAGTCAATTATGATTTAACAAGGCAAATTAAGTCCTTAGGAAACTTTGGTAGACAGTTAAACCAAATAAAACACAAGAATATACCTTAAGGTTAATATGGGCTAAAATGTGCTCTAAGCTTGGGATAAGCTTGGGTAAGACCTAATGAACTTACCAAGACCTTATTTATATGTTAATGAACATATTAAATCAATTACCAAAGAAAACTAAGCTTGAAAACAAGTTAAGACACAAAAAGTGCTTTAAGGAGTCTTAAAGCACATTTTTGAAAAATTGTCTTGTAAATGAGTTTTGAGTGGCTAAATGTCCATCATTACTATTAAATATATATGTGTACTATATAGTATCACATTTGGATGTCTATATCAATAGGAAATCAAAAATTTCACTTCTATGTGCCTTGTTTTTGTGAATAGTGATTTTTATAAGCTAGTTTGTAACATATGTTATCATAAGTAATTAAATTGACAAATAAAGACTAAAGTACCCTTATGTAATAAAGGGGGCCGGTTTTCTTAAGTGTGTGACTCACCACTCTCTTGTTAATTTACTAAGAAACGAAAGAATCACTAATTAATGTACTATTTGCTTTATAAGAACAAATATCTTCAAAAAGCAAATTTTATCTTCATTCTCTCATTTCTTTCTCATTTCACACGGTTCCACTCATCTTCAACCTCTCTTCTTCTTGTTCTCTCACGGTAATACTCACCACCACCATTAAACTCTAGCTTTGACCTCTTGTAAAATCTAGCTCACTTAACCAAATCAAAAACAAACATCACCATTCTCTTCCTCTCATCAAGCTCTTCATTCCTATCTTCTCAAAATTCCAAGACCACCATTTTGGTGCCATGGAGTTCCACCATTGATGGAGCTTGAGCTTGTGTTTCTACATATTATTACTCTCCTTTGCTTCTAGGTAAGGAATCTCAAAGAAAAATCATGTTTCCTCCATGTTTTTACCTTGACCGAAAATTCCCATTAATGGTGCTCTTTGTGTGACTTTGTTCTAGCTTCATTCCAACCTTTCATGGACTAGGTCGAGTCCTCTCTTGATAGATATTCCAATTCCCTTCAAAGATCAAGGTAAAACAACTACATTAATGTTTTTGAAACAATGTAAACCTAGGGTTTACAATGAGATGAAGCTTAAAGCTTGTATACTCATTTCAATGTTTGTATATTGTGTAGTAGTTGACAAGGAATCAAATACCTTACCGGTTTTGTAAGGAAACAAGAAAGAAGTTTGGGTGGAAAAAGGTAAATATGCTATCTCAATATGGTTTAATGCCTTAGGAGAAATGAGCTTATAATGCTTGTTAAAACTACCTAAGGAGCTAATGGTAAAGGACTTAGTGAAAAGTTCTCAAGGAGACTAGCAAAAGGACATATGTCTTTTTGTTTGTATTTGCAGGTCAAAGGCATATATATTGTGGAAATTCAGTGTTTAAGGTTTATGCAATTTAAGGGCCTAAGAGCCATGTTATTTAAGGGCCTAAGTGCCAGGCAATTTTAATTATGCACTATATTGTGATGTAGTGTAAATTTGGTGAAGTTTTGTGTGTGGTAGTGTTCTTGATGGATTTAGGTGTTCTTGAATGTTTAATGGTGAAAACTATGAGTTTTGGAATGATGATGTGCTAAGAGAACCCATGGCAAAATTTGTAAAATGTATAAGGAGTTTTAAGTGCTTAAATGAATTTTGGTGAACTAGGAATTGTTAGGAATGAGTAAATGTTTCACTAAGGAAGAAAACATGCATTAAGGTGTTCTAAGGTGCTACAAGGATTTAGGCATTATCTTGGAAGTTCTAGAAATCAAATGAGTGTTTCTAGGGTGTGTCAAAGTCTTGGAGAAGTTTGTTTAAGGTTTAGGCAATGTTGTTGCATAAGGAGGGAATGATGTTTGAATAAGGTTTTGAGTAAGGAATTTTAAGAAATTGTGAAAAGAAGATTTGGTTAGTAAGAGGAGATGCTTGGGAGATGATGTTATGAAGGTGAGGAAGCATTTTAGTGTAGTGGTCATTTAAGGTGAAACACCACTTGGAAAACCAAAAGGAAATGTTACAAGTGTTAAGAGATTTGATAAGAAGATTGAGTAACAAGTTGGACAATGTTTTAAGGTGAATCAAAGTGATATTTTAGTATTAGCATATGCCTAAGTTCATGTATGAAGCTTGGGTAATCAGGGGATGAAGATAAGAGGTGAAACAAGACTTGGAAAGTGAAGTTCTGGCCCGTCCGAACTACTGTCCGAACTTGGACGTTCGGACGTGCTCTGTGTACGCGTAGGTTTTCTGATCTTCGACTGATGTCCGAACTACCGTCCGAACATGGGAATTTCGGACACACCTATGTTATTCCCTGGTTTGGCTTCGAACGGCGTCCGAACTTGGGAAGTCCGGACGCAAGTTCGGACGTTTACCAGTTTGCACCCTTAGAGTCTCGAACGGTGTCCGAACTTAAGAAGTCGGACACAAGTTCGGACAAGGTGCAATTTTGACCAAAGAGGGTGTTTAAGGTATGGAAATGATGTGTAATGATGGGGGTTGATGGTTAATGATGTCATGAGGTTGTTAAGGACATGTTAAGTGAGTTATAATGATGATTGAGTGGGTGAAAGGTTGTGTTGCAATGTGAAAGTAAAAGAAGATAAATGTGAAGTTATTTAATTAATTTATGGGGTTAATCATGGTTATTCGATATTACACAAACATGTTACCCCCAATGTTAATGAAAACAACTTGAATGTTACCAGTTGTTCGAGAATTGTTCGAAGAACGTAAATGGACATGATAGAGTGGACTCCGGTGACAGGTATGGTTTTCTTGCAACCTGTGTCCTACCGGATTACACCGGCTTGTATGCCAATGTGTTTTTCTGTATGTTTGCCACGTTATAAGATAAATCATGAAACGAGTTTACAGTCGTTATTGTTGTTGTATGTTTACGTGCCGATACCGGTAACCTCGAATGCGCTTGAAGGGCTAGTTAACCACTATTAGGTAAACGTAGGAGAACGGTATCCGGTGATAACGTTTCCGACCTAAGGAACGTTCTAACCACGGCTATGCGTGAGTTAGTTATGTGATGTTTGTGTGTGAACGTATGACTCTCCCTTCCCTTGTGTGTGTCTAACAAGACTTAACCCAATGTTGTGATTGTTTAACTAAGTTCAATGATGAACTTCTAACAAGTGCTAACGGGGGAAGTGAGGAGTCCGGTCTGTTCCGGCGACGCGTGTGAGTATGGGGGTCGTTGTCATATCAGGTTCGATCCTCTCTGTATGTTATGGTTGTTTTCCAATTTGGTTTCCAACCTTCCCTTTAGCTTAACCAAGGCTATTACTGAGTCACGTCGGGCCACAGGGGCATACTATGTTATGTTTGTTCGGTGTGCTTGGGTCACTATATCCGAGACACCTTGTGTTAAGTTATCCGTTCATTTAACGAGACGGTAACGAGTTATGTAATGAGCTTATCATGAGACTGGCAACATTCTCTAGGCTACAAGTGAACTGACTATGTTTGGGCCGGTTCACGAAAGGAACCGTACCCGTTATGTTATGCATTGTCGCTATGATGCAATATCTATTGCGATGTTATTATGTACACGTTGAAACGTGGAAAGTGTTGTTATGTGTTGTTATATGATGAATGTTATATGTTGTAAAATGCGGAGTATGTGGATCATGGAAATGAATCCCAGTTGTGATAAGAGGCGTTTAAGGGTAACCCGATTGGTGGGTATGTGTCGTCTATTAAGGAAATAGCTCCATCAGAGGAGAACACTCTAGGGTTAATGAACACTAAGTGACTTATCAAGTAAGGATGTGTTACCTGTTTGTTGAGCCCATTGAGGCGAAGTGTTATGTGTTGTGTGCTTTTAGTTACATGCATGATTTAAATATAATCAACCACATGCTAAGACGACAATTAGTTGTGCGTGGCCCGGTAGCATGTGGGCTGCAGGATTACCATACCAGCAAAGGTGCTGAGCCCCTTGGGGGCCACCCTTTCTCTTCTTTTCCTATTTCAGGTACAAAGAGCTGGAGCCGTTCGAAAGTAGGACGGGGTAGTCGTTGTACATGGGTAATCGTTTAAGTTGTATATATACAGTAGGTGTAGTAAGACCGAAATTGTTATCGGCATTAGTTGTGAATACTCGGTATAGTTGAAAGGTGTATGTTGTTGTTGTTGTTAATGGAAAGGGATAGTAATGTGTAGTCGCTCGGGAATTTAGCCCATCAGACTGGTACAATGTATATGTATTAGCCGTGTTAGCCACGTGGGTGGTTAACGGCGTGTAACTCCACGAAGTTAAGTAATGTGTTGAAGTTTGTTTTCCGCTGCAGTTTGTTGTTAAGTGTGTTGTTGTTGGATGGGGTGTTACAAAAAGTGGTATCAGAGTGAAGTATCGCTCTGATGACAGAGTTACCGAGCTTAGGAAGTACCGAGTTAGGATTTTAGTACTTTGGGTTAAGGGCTGAGTGATAGCGTGAGAGATACGCTAGTTAGGTATTACCAGTGTGTACTGGAAACCTACAATATCCTTCCCGCCCTCCACAATCCCTGTTTTATAACTTGGGAAACAACGCTAGAGAGATGGAAGTCCTCTCTTACTCGGGAATACCCGATCTGGCTGTTATTAAGTACTACTGTGAGTACGGAAAACCTGTCATACGGTGGATCCCGAAATGTGGGAATCCCGGAGACGGTTTCTATTTGAACAATGTTAACCGCATTTAATAGCGAAGAATGAAGAATCTTGTGTACAGAAGAATAGAATTTCCGGCAACCTGGGTCGACATGACGAGCAGTCGAGGATAACCAGCTTGCAACGCACCGACCGTGCAGCAGGCAAGAAGTGGATTAGTGAAACCCGAGACGAGTGTCTTCGGGACCACAGTTGATAAATAATACACCAACGGTATACCAACCGACAAGGGAACTACAACGTAGTGCCCAAATAAGAGACAAGTCTCAGCAACCACGACAAATACGTGGAACGGGCTACAAAGAGGATACAATACTAAGTAAAAGGGGTCTCCCAGAGTGGGAAACACCCTAGTTAATGATTATCATATGAAGACAGTGAGAAGTTGAAGTTACCCAGAGAGTTATTATGAAGACAGTAAGATCAGTGAGGGCCAACAAGGCCACTGATGACAGTATGGGTAAAAACAATACCACAACCGGTATGTGTTGAACCGATAGCCAGTTAGCATGGCGCACTTGCCATGGCAAGTGCTGCTATAACAGGGCTGTTCAGGAAATTTATAACCACTACAAAGTACTTAGTAAAACACCACGAAGTTAAGTGTGATCATTATAACCATGGAAGGGCTTAACAGCCTGACCCTTGTAATTGGACGTACACCAGTCAGCAAGAAGCTAGATATGGTTAAGGCAAGAAGGCATTGTAGAACCATGAAAATTTTTCTTTCAACCCAGATTTATTCAAACTCTTCCCTTTTCAAACCAAATTTTCTTTCAAACCAATACTTCTTTCTAACCTTCTTCTAAACCAAACCAGTAAAACCAAGGGCAATTGATAAGAATTCAACAATGGATAAACTTTCCCTCGATTAAGTTCGGGAAGCATGGAATGAATATTGTCACGGGACAACATAAGGGAGTTGACAACAGAATACTTCACCTAGGCGTGTGACGGACACTACGAGTGTACCAACTGAAATGTGGGACGACCGCACTCCGATAGGAGCTTGTGGGCCTGACAGACCTACTTATGGGTTAGTTGGATAAGTAGTAATGTATCAGTAGGGTACCCCACATATGTTTACGAGTAGAGTCCGAAACACGGGAAGTAGTCGACTCCGTTCTACGGTCAGCAGTAAGAGTCAAACAAGAGCTAAGGATTACCATGAATGGTTAAAGTAAAGGAACTCAGTTAAGTTAACGAGACTAAAGGAATTAGTGAATTCCTTTCAACGAAATGTTTAAGAGTTAGGAAGTGCAAAGTGCACAACTGTTAAGTAAAGACATAGCATATGTCTTAAGGATCCTCAGGGATAAACATGATAGCTGGAACGGTGACCCAGCCTGTGTATGGCAAGGCAAATGCCTAATGTGGACACATTAGTGTGCAATGGACGGGATGAAACTCCCAGAATGAGTACCTACACTACCAGGAAGTGTTGATCTTCACAGAAGAAGATAATAAGCCAGTTAAAAACGCAAACGGCGTGGCTAACGGAATGTACTAATAAGTGTGAACCAGATGTAAAGGCATAACTTAGCAACACCCAGGAGCAATCCTTGAAGGGTGTTCGCATCAACAGTTGTTGCAGGAAATGACGTGACAGAAACACAAGGGTTGAAACTAACACCCAGTTAAGACATAAGTTGTCAGGAGACGGACTGACAATCCTAAGGGGCATTCCATGAAAGGAGACGGAATGCAACGACCTTGTCATGGTGCTCAATATAACGTCGAAACCATGTAATGTTGTACAGAGAAGTACATGTGTGTGGACAGCCTACAATGAGCGCAGCTCAAGGCAAACAAGGTTTATAGGCCACAAATAAAATGTGTTATGAAGATTAGATTGATTGCAAAAGTTTATGTTATATAAGTGAATAGAGTGGAGAACGAACCACTGCATTAAGAGTGGGGATACCTCTCAATATTGTGAGACCGCAGGAGCGGTAGTTATGTGAACCAAGCTCAAGAAATATGTTAAGGATGGACAATGTTATTATTATTTGAGAGCAGTGAGTTTAGTAGTATGTGTGTATAAAGTGAAACACCGAGCTGAATAATGCCGGCTTGTGACTCGAATGATCAATGCTCAAGGAGCATCCGGTAGTCATCCAAATGAGTGATGAACCATAATGTGAATAATGTAAGTATATGTGCGGAAGTTAATGAGATAGTAAATACCATGTAAGTTATTGTTATGCAATGAGTAAGAGCACGGTTCGCAGCGGGCGACCGTTGTATCAATGTTATTGAGTAATAATGTGGCAGATAAGACCAGTTATGAGTAAACTCAGTGGAGATGCAAGGTAAGCGATGTTAAACAGACTGGGCAATAAGCCAGTTGTAGGTACCATGTGATGAGGAACTCAGTGTGAATTCCATGGCGAATCGCATAAGGGATTTACTGTCAAGAGTTTACGCCTCTGCACTCTGTATGACTGGGTGTTTTGGTATTGCACTTGCGCAGTAATGATCAAGTGGGATAGCCAGGAATTGGAAACATGCTAATTGTGGAGGAATAATGTTATAATGGCCGATGCATAGGAAATGCAAGGCCGCACCAATAAAAGAGTACTTGTACAAAACCAAATGTGGAGACATGATTAATAATAAGTGACTACAGTAGCACTAACTGCCAAATATCGGTATGGAATATACCCCAAATGTTGTAAATAGCTGAGAGAGCACTACACACTAGGTAGTAGCTCCATCTCAACCGACAGTAAGTCGGAAGGAAACAAGTCAATCATTGTGAAATACGTAACAGTATATACATTCAATTATTATGGAAGTGGATAAAAAGTTTATAACTCACCGAATTCGCTCACGGTAAGAGATACCACGCGTCGGTTGAAAACCATATTACCAAGATAAAGGTGATATATGGGAGGTGTACAATACAGTGAGAATAATGAATGGGGCAAACTAAGCCCTACAGTTGTCAGAGTTGCGCAGCAGACGCTAGTGAACCAGTGAGTCAAGTGTACAATGTGCATAGTGAATATGAGTAAATGGCTAATTATTAACGCCTAGAAGCCTAACAGGCCAGAATCGAAACCAACTAAGAGTTTAAACAAACTCCAATGAGAATTCTTGGTTTAGGAACTAAACCGCCAATAGGGTTAAGATCCTCTAATCAGAATCCATTGTGTGATAGACCGCGTGGAAGTTAAAACATTTCACGACGGCAGAACATTTTAAGCCAATGTTTAGTGATTGATTACGTGGGCGTAATCCCTTTTAAGGGGGGTAGAGCGCAAAACCACTTAGTGTGTATTACCGTACAAGTGTACATGATTTATGTTGTGCATAGCACAAAATCATTTGTTTTGATGATAGGTGTGTGTGTTATGTAAACATACGCATTCATTCATGGGTTAATTGTGGTAATTGCGCACAGAAGATGCGAATACCATTGTGATAAGTGTGTTTATTTGTTAACAGTTGTGTGTGATAGTACAAGTGTGGGGAGTAGAGAAACTCCCGGGGAACAAAACCCCGACAGTGTATAAATGTGAAACTGTGTGTTGTATTTTGATAAAATATATGTGTATATATATACTATATAGTGATTCATGAAAGGTTATGAAACCGACCTAGAACCTAGTGAGAATAAGATTCCCTAGGTAACAACATTAAAGTGTATGGAAATAATTGATAGACGAAGTTCTATCCCTTGGAGATGTTATGATCATGATTAGAATGATTAAAAAGATAGAAAATTGGAAATGAGTGATTTACTTGATGCTTGAAATTGAAGTGGGAGGTGAAACTTGATTATCATGAGATCGAGGGAAGCCGAACACAAATTGGGGTGGAAGGATAGTTCAACACTGATGCTGATCACATCAGGGTTGTATAATTCTCGAAGCTCCCTGTAAGTGGTCACAATTAACCACGCTAAGAAAAGAAGTAAAGACCATAAGTTGGACTTGAAGTTGTGTGTGTTTTCAAAAAGGATTTCTAATTGGTATTTATAAAACGTCGATAGATACTTTACATAATTAAAGTTTTCTTACTTAACCTCACAAGGAAAAAAAAATTTCAAATTTAAGTGATTGTTTTGATCTCCCAAAGGCACGGGGACGGAAAGTGTCCATCGCGACCGGGTTCTGCGGGATCACAGTGTATATCAAACTTATTTTTTATTGTTATACATGCTATGACATGTTGTGTGGTATGTGTAATAAATATTATTTTGACCTTGAGTTCCTAAAGTGTATGTTATTAAGACCTATGAGTCTAAATGTGTTGTGTTACATAGACCTATGTGTCTAAAGGCTGTTATGTTATCAAAACCTATGTGTCTAAATGTTGTTATGTTACCCAAGACCAGTGAGTCTAAGGGTTGTTATGTATGTGTAAATGTTGTTAAGATACCCGGACCATTGAGTCCGAGGTTATCATGTGAATATGTTATGTTATGTATGGATGTGAATATGTTACCCGGACCATTAAGTCCGAGGTTGTGATGTAAAATATGTTTGGTTATGGATGTTTATTTCCAAGTGATTTCTGCGTTCTAGTCCAAATGATGTGTGGAAAGTGTGAACTTCGAGGACGAAGTTCTTTTAAGGGGGGTAGATTGAAATACCCCAAACCTTGATATGTGGTTTAAATATTAAACTATGGTATGTAAAGGCTAAAAAGTGCCTTAGAAACATCAGTGAACAATTTAAACCATAGTAAAATGCAATAAAGCACTAAGATACAGTTTGAGCAAAAACATGCTTTAAGCTTGGAGTGAACTTGGTTAGGACCCAAAGAACCTACCAAGACTAAATAATAGTCAATTATGATTTAACAAGGCAAATTAAGTCCTTAGGAAACTTTGGTAGACAGTTAAACCAAATAAAACACAAGAATATACCTTAAGGTTAATATGGGATAAAATGTGCTCTAAGCTTGGGATAAGCTTGGGTAAGACCTAATGAACTTACCAAGACCTTATTTATATGTTAATGAACATATTAAATCAATTACCAAAGAAAACCAAGCTTGAAAACAAGTTAAGACACAAAAAGTGCTTTAAGGAGTCTTAAAGCACATTTTTGAAAAATTGTCTTGTAAATGAGTTTTGAGTGGCTAAATGTCCATCATTACTCTTAAATATATATGTGTACTATATAATATCACATTTGGATGTCTATATCAATAGGAAATCAAAAATTTCACTTCTATGTGCCTTGTTTTTGTGAATAGTGATTTTTATAAGCTAGTTTGTAACATATGTTATCATAAGTAATTAAATTGACAAATAAAGACTAAAGTACCCTTATGTAATAAAGGGGGCCGGTTTTCTTAAGTGTGTGACTCACCACTCTCTTGTCAATTTACTAAGAAAAGAAAGAATGACTAATTAATGTACTATTTGCTTTATAAGAACAAATATCTTCAAAAAGCAAAGTTTATCTTCATTCTCTCATTTCTTTCTCATTTCACACGGTTCCACTCTTCTTCAACCTCTCTTCTTCTTGTTCTCTCACGGTAATACTCACCACCACCATTAAACTCTAGCTTTGACCTCTTGTAAAATCTAGCTCACTTAACCAAATCAAAAACAAACACCACCATTCTCTTCCTCTCATCAAGCTCTTCATTCCTATCTTCTCAAAATTCCAAGACCACCATTTCAGTGCCATGGAGTTCCACCATTGATGGAGCTTGAGCTTGTGTTTCTACATATTATTACTCTCCTTTGCTTCTAGGTAAGGAATCTCAAAGAAAAATCATGTTTCCTCCATGTTTTTACCTTGACCGAAAATGCCCATTAATGGTGCTCTTTGTGTGACTTTGTTCTAGCTTCATTCCAACCTTTCATGGACTAGGTGGAGTCCTCTCTTGAGAGATATTCCAATTCCCTTCAAAGATCAAGGTAAAACAACTACATTAATGTTTTTGAAACAATGTAAACCTAGGGTTTACAATGAGATGAAGCTTAAAGCTTGTATACTCATTTCAATGTTTGTATATTGTGTAGTAGTTGACAAGGAATCAAATACCTTACCGGTTTTGTAAGGAAACAAGAAAGAAGTTTGGGTGGAAAAGAGGTAAATATGCTATCTCAATGTGGTTTAATGCCTTAGGAGAAATGAGCTTATAATGCTTGTTAAAACTACCTAAGGAGCTAATGGTAAAGGACTTAGTGAAAAGTTCTCAAGGAGACTAGCAAAAGGACATATGTCTTGTTGTTTGTATTTGCAGGTCAAAGGCATATATATTGTGGAAATTCAGTGTTTAAGGTTTATGCAATTTAAGGGCCTAAGAGCCATGTTATTTAAGGGCCTAAGTGCCAGGCAATTTTAATTATGCACTATATTGTGATGTAGTGTAAATTTGGTGAAGTTTTGTGTGTGATAGTGTTCTTGATGGATTTAGGTGTTCTTGAATGTTTAATGGTGAAAACTATGAGTTTTGGAATGATGATGTGCTAAGAGAACCCATGGCAAAATTTGTAAAATGTATAAGGAGTTTTAAGTGCTTAAATGAATTTTGGTGAACTAGGAATTGTTAGGAATGAGTAAATGTTTCACTAAGGAAGAAAACATGCATTAAGGTGTTCTAAGGTGCTACAAGGATTTAGGCATTATCTTGGAAGTTCTAGAAATCAAATGAGTGTTTCTAGGGTGTGTCAAAGTCTTGGAGAAGTTTGTTTAAGGTTTAGGCAATGTTGTTGCATAAGGAGGGAATGATGTTTGAATAAGGTTTTGAGTAAGGAATTTTAAGAAATTGTGAAAAGAAGATTTGGTTAGTAAGAGGAGATGCTTGGGAGATGATGTTATGAAGGTGAGGAAGCATTTTAGTGTAGTGGTCATTTAAGGTGAAACACCACTTGGAAAACCAAAAGGAAATGTTACAAGTGTTAAGAGATTTGATAAGAAGATTGAGTAACAAGTTGGACAATGTTTTAAGGTGAATCAAAGTGATATTTTAGTATTAGCATATGCCTAAGTTCATGTATGAAGCTTGGGTAATCAGTGGATGAAGATAAGAGGTGAAACAAGACTTGGAAAGTGAAGTTCTGGCCCATCCGAACTACCGTCCGAACTTGGACGTTCGGACGTGCTCTGTGTACGCGTAGGTTTTCTGATCTTCGACTGATGTCCGAACTACCGTCCGAACATGGGAAGTTCGGACACACCTATGTTATTCCCTGGTTTGGCTTCGAACGGCGTCCGAACTTGGGAAGTCCGGACGCAAGTTCGGACGTTTACCAGTTTGCACCCTTAGAGTCTCGAACGGTGTCCGAACTTAAGAAGTCCGGACACAAGTTCGGACAAGGTGCAGTTTTGACCAAAGAGGGTGTTTAAGGTATGGAAATGATGTGTAATGATGGGGATTGATGGTTAATGATGTCATGAGGTTGTTAAGGACATGTTAAGTGAGTTATAATGATGATTGAGTGGGTGAAAGGTTGTGTTGCAATGTGAAAGTAAAAGAAGATAAATGTGAAGTTATTTAATTAATTTATGGGGTTAATCATGGTTATTCGATATTACACAAACATGTTACCCCCAATGTTAATGAAAACAACTTGAATGTTACCAGTTGTTCGAGAATTGTTTGAAGAACGTAAATGGACATGATAGAGTGGACTCCAGTGACAGGTATGGTTTTCTTGCAACCTGTGTCCTACCGGATTACACCGGCTTGTATGCCAATGTGTTTTTCTGTATGTTTGCCACGTTATAAGATAAATCATGAAACGAGTTTACAGTCGTTATTGTTGTTGTATGTTTACGTGCCGATACCGGTAACCTCGAATGCGCTTGAAGGGCTAGTTAACCACTATTAGGTAAACGTAGGAGAACGGTATCCGGTGATAACGTTTCCGACCTAAGGAACGTTCTAACCACGGCTATGCGTGAGTTAGTTATGTGATGTTTGTGTGTGATGTTTGTGTGTGAACGTATGACTCTCCCTTCCCTTGTGTGTGTCTAACAAGACTTAACCCAATGTTGTGATTGTTTAACTAAGTTCAATGATGAACTTCTGACAAGTGCTAACGGGGGAAGTGAGGAGTCCGGTCTGTTCCGACGACGCGTGTGAGTATGGGGGTCGTTGTCATATCAGGTTCGATCCTCTCTGTATGTTATGGTTGTTTTCCAATTTGGTTTCCAACCTTCCCTTTAGCTTAACCAAGGCTATTACCGAGTCACGTCGGGCCACAGGGGCATACTATGTTATGTTTGTTCGGTGTGCTTGGGTCACTATATCCGAGACACCTTGTGTTAAGTTATCCGTTCATTTAACGAGACGGTAACGAGTTATGTAATGAGCTTATCATGAGACTGGCATCATTCTCTAGGCTACAAGTGAACTGACTATGTTTGGGCCGGTTCACAAAAGGAACCGTACCCGTTATGTTATGTATTGTCGTTATGATGCAATATCTATTGCGATGTTATTATGTACACGTTGAAACGTGGAAAGTGTTGTTATGTGTTGTTATATGATGAATGTTATATGTTGTAAAATGCGGAGTATGTGGATCATGGAAATGAATCCCAGTTGTGATAAGAGGCGTTTAAGGGTAACCCGATTGGTAGGTATGTGTCGTCTATTAAGGAAATAGCTCCATCAGAGGAGAACACTCTAGGGTTAATGAACACTATGAGTGACTTATCAAGTAAGGATGTGTTACCTGTTTATTGAGCCCATTGAGGCGAAGTGTTATGTGTTGTGTGCTTTTAGTTACATGCATGATTTAAATATAATCAACCGCATGCTAAGACGACAATTAGTTATGCGTGGCCCGGTAGCATGTGGGCTGCGGGATTACCATACCAGCAAAGGTGTTGAGCCCCTTGGGGGCCACCCTTTCTCTTCTTTTCCTATTTCAGGTACAAAGAGCTGGAGCCGTTCGAAAGTAGGACGGGGTAGTCGTTGTACATGGGTAATCGTTTAAGTTGTATATATACAGTAGGTGTAGTAAGACCGAAATTGTTATCGGCATTAGTTGTGAATACTCGGTATAGTTGAAAGGTGTATGTTGTTGTTGTTGTTAATGGAAAGGGATAGTAATGTGTAGTCGCTCGGGAATTTAGCCCATTAGACCGGTACAATGTATATGTATTAGCCTTGTTAGCCACGTGGGTGGTTAACGGCGTGTAACACCAAGTTAAGTAATGTGTTGAAGTTTGTTTTCCGCTGCAGTTTGCTGTTAAGTGTGTTGTTGTTGGATGGGGTGTTACAATGGGCGAAGTAGTTAGGAACAAGGCTCGTCTGGTAGCTCATGGATATCGTCAACAAGAAGGGATAAACTTCAAAGAAATATTCGCTCCAGTGCAAGGATGGAGTCCAAGAAACCTTAGCTCACTGGAACCTATTATGAGTCGCCACCTAATTTTAACGTAGGGTAAATTAGGAAAGGTAGAGTTCGGGTTCGGGGGCTTTGTATTCGACTTATTCAGGGTTCAATTACTTTCATTACACCTCAAAGTTGTTTTTCCCCTACTTAGTTTAATTACGGCTTATTGCGAGTCGTTTTAACTTAAGTGCGTGAACTTCTGATTTCTTTTGCTTTTTAACATTTTTTGAAAAAAATTAAAGTGAAAAATGAAATTACCTAAACTAGGGTTTTAGAGGCAGAATTAGGTCAAATATTGATTCCGTCCGTGGCCACGGACTTAATGTCTGAACCCAAGGACCCTAGTTAATCTAAATAAATAGAAAAAACAAATTAAATAGAAAACACAATTTTGAAAAGTCTGGGACCACGGACAAGGCATCTGTAGGCCCGGAAATAAATTAAAAAACCTAAATTTTGAAATAAAAAATATCCCGCCACTGTCCGGGGGCGTTTGGGCTTATAGACAGGACGTCAGGGACCCTGGACGTAGCGTCTATGGGTGTAGACTACCCTCGGACAGCGGCGTTGAGGTTGTTCCTGGCGGTGTTTTTGGCTCAAAATTTATGGGCGGATAGCTTGAAAGATTTTAAACACGTTAGTGATAAAAAGTTTTCAATTTGACCTCGAATTAAACACGAAACTTAGCAACCAAGTTATTGGGTAGAAGCGAAAGCAAACACTAATTCATAAGCGGTGAAAAGTCAGTTCGACTCCAAATTTTAACACAAAGTAGTTAAGGTCAAACAAAGTTATAAAATATCATTTTAACCTGTTTTACCTTCGGATTTAGTGAGACTCTTCACATCGGGGATCTTTTGGTGCATCGTCTATGCTGGTTCTGGATTGACTTCAAATTGAGCTTCTGAATCCTTCTTCCTTGTGTTGTTAAGGATGTTTTTCTTCTGTTTTTGTGGTGTTTATGTGTGTTTTTGATGTTTGGAAATCTGATTGGAGTAGAAAGATTGTGTTTTCAGTGGTTTCGGGGCAATTTCAATAGAGTTTCGGTATTGGGAGTGTTGAAAACGGGGAGGCAAGTCGACGGCTGCATTTTCTGACTTTGGGAATGTTTTTTCCTGCCCTAGGTCATTATTGGGAAGGTCTTTTATAGACAAAGCATGGCCAAATTGATAGAACAAAATTTTTATCTAAAACCCTAATATTGTGCTCTAAGAGAATCTGAATTTTTTAAATATGCTACAGGTACATAAAAATTCTAAAATTTTATCCAAAGATAAAGAACGATTATTTGGAATTTTTACAGTTAGAATCGGGTTATTTTGATAAATAACCGATTAGATAAAAATCTTGAAATCTGGATTCTCCCATAATTCTTAACTTACGATTGGAAAATCGAAATTACAAAATTCCAACATTGTTAGTCTCTAAAAATCAATATCTATCTTGTGTTAAAATTTCATGACATTTGGACTTGATTTGGGTATTTTCCAAAGGAGAGAGAAAATTGCAAGAATGTTTGAATTTCTCTTTTAAATTTTGGGCTAAGGTTCCAAATAAAATATTTTTAGGTTTATCACTGTATGCTGTCATGAATACCATGTGACAATTTTATTTTAATTTTTGGAAACCTTTTATTTCTATTTTGAGGTTATTTCATGTATTATTTATTAAAGAAATTAGCTTATAATATGAATTAAAAGGTAAATTTCCAAAATAAATATTATCTGAAAGTCATGAAATACGTTTCATAATGACTATGGTATTTGGAAGTGTTTGGAGATAGTGAACAAGTCATATGAAAATAGAAAATTCGATCATGTCCTTGGAAAATCCCGTCTTGGTGCATTTTGACTGTTTTGCCCTTGTCTTTGCATTTGTGCGCTTGAGCCCTTTCCCGAGGGTCAAAATTTTGGGTATAACGGATTTCCCCCTGTCAACTAGAATTCATAATGGATATGAGAAGTCTAGTTGATGCTTGAGTGATACCTCAAAAATTTTGCCCGATCTTGAGTCATGAACTCCGCGTCTTAGGTCTCTGCTGAAAGTATGTTGATTGTGCTGAGCTATTCGGAGGCACTAGCTACCTAAAAGAGAAGTCTAGATGTGCAGGGCTATTATGAGGCGCCAACTACCTAAAATGTGAAAAGTGGACTGAACTAAGAATGAATAAACTAGACCAAGCATATAAGTTGTTGGGAACCTAAAAGTGAATAACTCAGACCGAGCATCTAGGATGTCGGGAACCAAAAGTGAGTATGATATGTAACAGGATTGATGTGGTGTATTTGGTGGATGCAATATGAGTGGTAGGGCTTTTGTGGGCCTAAAGTGAATGATGTTAGGTCATATGGGTGCCTAAAGTGAATGGCTGTAGGGTAGCTCTTATGATGAGACTAAGGGATTGAGTTCTTCTACTCGAGTGAGTTCTTCTACTCGGGTGAGTTCTTCTACTAGGGTCAGTTCTGCTACTCGGGTGAGTTCTTCTACTCGGATGAGTTCTTCTACTCGAGTGTGTTATGCTACTCGGGTGAGTTCTTCTACTCGGGTGAGTTCTTCTACTCGGGTGAGAATCTGTATCTCTGAAGAATCTATATCTTAGGGTGAGAATCTATATCTTTGAAGAATCTGTGTCTTCGGGTTATGGAATGATAATGGTCTCATGTAAACGATTGTGATGAAAAATCATTGTAAAAATGCCAAACGTGGCAATGTTGAGGTGTATGTGAAATCAAAGTGCTAATAAGGATCGAAAATTGCCCAAAACAAGAAATTGATGGAAAATGTCCCAAACGTGGCTATGGTGATGATTGAAAATTGTCCAAAGCAAGATATTATTGGAAAATGTGCCAAACGTGGCTATGGTGAGGATTGAAAATTGTTCAAAGCAAGAAATTACTGGAAAATGTGCCAAACGTGGTCATGCTTGAGAAAAAACTCTGCTGAAAAAGGAAAGTGAAATAATCATTTCTTGACTAAGAATTTTAGATATACAATTTGTTTCTAAAAGATGAACATGCCACTGGTGGAAGTGTGTGGTGTTTTTTTTATGGTGCTAAAAGCTTTTGCTGGTGTTCAGGATTTATGACAAGCCTGAGGTTGGGTTGTGGTTTAGGATGGTGAACAGGATTATGACGATCCTGAAAGTGTTTGTATGAAGGTTAGGGCTTATTGTTGGGATAAAACCTAACGGTAAAATATTGTTGGGGGTTTAACCTAAGGGCAAGTGTACCGGTCGATTATAGCAAGTTTAAATCTCGGAGTATTCCCTAAGTATCGAACAAAAGGAGGTAGTGTCTAGTTTAATTTCTACTTACTCGCAAACAAGAATAATATAAATAACAGGAAATTGGGGGTTTTTGTGTATGATGGTGAATGTTGTAAAAGAGTTCAATAAACAATAAATAACAGGTAAATAATTGATTTGGTTTTTGTTCGATAAAGGACATTCCGGTTTACTACTTCTCTCTAGATTTGCAGTTTCTTCTCCTAAGTGATTTCTACAGAATTATGAATAAAACCCTAGAATAAGGATAACTCGTATTTGGTCTCCCGTTCCACGAATTCTAATTAGCAAAGACCGAATCCTAACTCTCGTTATGAATCCACTGTTTACTAATTGCTTTAAGCATAGTCTAGATTAATGGTCAGCTAGTGGTTTAGAGGAATTACCATCTCTATACTAACTGGTTCTTTTCCCTATAGTCAATTGATAGCCGCAGTTCTCACTTATAAGCTAACAAACTGATAAACTCAATAATTGATCAGATTAAAAAGTTTAGGAATTCATAAGGGAAAAGAACTTTATTCTAAAGTACTGCAGAAAATCACAAAGGTTCAGAAATAATGAATCTAGAGATACATAGTAAACCGAAATGAAAGTGACTACTCAGCCATAGACATAATAACAGTGCTCAGTATAAACAACATAAGGATAGAGGGATTTAGCAGAAAAACTGATTTTATAAGTCGTCGCCGTGTCCACTCTCGTCTGTGTCGCGTCTGGCTATCGGGGACGGACGTCGATCCGGAAACGTTGTCTTGGGTCTGTCCGGATTCGGACGTTGATCCGGACGCGGCTAAATTGAGCACCGTGAGCAGGTTTCTGTCTATGAGTGAGGGAGAAGGGTTACAGATGAAGATTTATGAATGGAGATGAAGGGTTTATCGTGGATGAGCAGATGATGTGGCGGGAGAGGAAGAGAGTGTGATGCGTCAGGTACGAATTGAAATGGCAGTAGAAGCAGGGTTTAAATAGGATTAGAAGAAAACAGAGGTTAGTGGTGTGGTGAGTTGGGAAATTAATTGAGCATGGGCGTGCCTTAATTTAGGGGAAGCATGGGCTAAACCGCCGCTCGGCTGATAATTGTGCCGAAAGCCCAATTATCAGTGCATGCGTTTTTATTTTTAGTTTCTGTGTGGCGTCCGGATCTGTGTCTGGATCCGGACGTGAGACAGCGGTTTTGGATCTGAAACTCGGGTTGTGTCCGGATCTTTTTCCGGATCCGGACAAGACAGAGAACTCTCAGATCTGGAGTTTGGGTCACGTCCGGCTCGCGTTCGGATCCGGACATGTGATGTCCGGATTTGCGTCCGGCTATCTTGACCCGGGCGTGACCAATCTTTGCCTCTTTTTCCGGATTTGTTCCCCGTTTGTTGCGTTGCAATCCTTATGATGTAACATCTTTATTTCTCTGGGTTTTCCTATATTTATCACATAAAATGTGTCAGTTCATATCAAAACATCAATCTTAGGAAAAACACAGAATAAGTGGGAAACATTGCTTAAATTGTAGCAGATTATAAGGTAATTAAGCCCTTAAAAGCCTATATGTTTCACACTTATCAACTTCCTCACACTTAAGCTTTTGCTTGTCCACAAGCAAATAAGGAATAATAATATATCTAAAACCGTAAAATAATCTCAAAATTAAACAAGTGCAGGGCGAAATCAAACAAAGTGATAAATGAAAGAATAATCTTGCTCTTTAGAGGTAGGTTTTCACAAACAGTGAAAGAAGAACAATTTTGTAAAAGCATAGAGAAACTAGATTGTAGAAAACAAGTTAACTTAGCTTGGGACTTTCCACCAATTTACATTCCTCTAACCTTTGGATGACAAGGGGTGTGAAGTAATGCCTTATTCCGCAATACCTTTCAACACCACGCACTCATGATCAAAAGTATAAATTTAACTGCAATTATCTCTTTTGTAAGCGAAAGCATTTATCTTCAAGAGTTATGTATAAAACAAACTAATATTTGAGATCATGCAGAGTTATTCCGTAACCCAGACTTTTCTCTATATCCTTGAGATGGTGTTGGGCCAACTATCCCAGATCCCGAGACCTTAGGTAGATAGGTGTTAAGGCACCCTTAAGACTTAATAACCGGATAGACGAGGCCTGCTATTGTTAGGAAAAAAAATTTTGATTAGTGGAGTACCTTGCCTTATCCTTTTCATTCCAAACATTCACTTCATTTCCAAAATCCCAACCTAAAATAATCTGGTTTCCACAACTAGCCAATCTACCAGATTTTAGTGAAAAGAGAGTATTTTTAAATAATATTATTTATACAAACCTCATCAAGCAAAAATATTCCTATGGTTTTCACTTGGTTTAATTTCACTCGGTGTGCACAGGGATTAGAGCAGCAAAAAGCAAGTGTGGCATTTGAAGAACAACTAGCATGTTTTCAAGGAAAGGTCTTTCCTTCCTCACACTTAAGAGGAGCAATGTCCTCATTAGTCATAAAAGAAAAGCAGTTAAAAGAGCTTTCAAAACATGCTATACTCATAGTAGATGCATATGCAATAATTAACCCTTAACGCAAGCAAAAGCGGAACATCACTAAGTTAAAGTTGGAACTGAGACTCCCCTGGTGTTATAGATTGAGGAAGATGTTCTTCCTCACAGTTGAAGGTTTGCAGGGGTCGAGATATTCCTCATGAGTCACAGACAGTATGCGTGTTGTGTAGAGTAAAAGTTGCTAATATTTTACTGGCATGTACAACCACAGAATAAAGTACATTAACTCGACCGACAGGGAATATTTGAATTGTATGAGTAATATTTAGAGAAAGAATACTCCCCATAATTCAAGCCTAGTAGACGTTCGGAAGTAGTGTGGTTCCATTTCCTGTACTTATAGCTGCTTGTTTCGCAGTAGAGGTGACATATAAGTTAATCATTTAAGAACACTGCACTGCTCAGAGAAACATGAAATTTAGCAATTACGAATTTAAAACACTGCCTAATATAACTATTTCCACTTCACCTGCAGTCTCGTGTTTTACTGATAGTTTTAACAAACAAAGGTAAAATAAGTCAAAGAAAAAGAAAAGTACAAAAAAACAACAAAATAAAAGAAAGCAGTAAAGATAGGATGGCGGTCACTGAGGCGGTGGTGGTGGGGGTAGTCGCCAGCGGTAGTGGAAGTGGTGGTGGTGTGTTTGGGTGGGGCAAAAATGGAGGTTTGTGTGAGTGGTGTTCGTGGTCGACGGGAGGAAGAAGAGAAGTTTAATACCCCGGATCTAAAAATCATGATTAAATTACTCTAATATGATTATTAAAGGCCTAATGGTGCCTAAAGAGTATTGGTAAAGAGAATAAAACCAAAAGAAAAGAGAAAATGCGTAAAACGCGAAAAACGCTAAAACGCGCATTAAATAAGTATAAGAGATATATGATCTTGTTAGGGTCCGAGATGGATTTCTAAGTCTCAGTTAGGCGTAATTAGTATACGGGAGTGATTCCCAAAGAAAACGGATCCAAATAATGGATTAAAACGCTAACGGAGTTTTAAAGCACGTTTTTCGAGAAAACCCGAAAACGTGACTTTAAGTGGTCAAACGGACCCGTAAAAAATTATGGTTGACTATATAACTATAATTAAGTATTAATGGGAGTTTAATAACCATTAAAAATAAAGAAACGAGAAAAATCCGAAAAACGGGCACGGTTGGTGAATAGTGCCAAACCGGGTAAAATAACGAGCGTTTTCTGTCAGAAACCGAAAAACGCTCCAGCTCACTAATAATGTGGGACCGGTTTTATAACTACACACACACCTATACTTATGTAATTAGCTAGCTTTTATTAAGTCACAAAAGGACAAAGTAATAAAGTAGAGGAGGGGAATAGTGAAAGAGATATAAGTAACTCTCTCACCTTCTCTCATTCTTCTCACTCACGATTATTTCTTCCCCCTCCAAGCTGAGCTTCTTATTCCTCCTCTGTTAAATGGCGATTTCATAAGCAGCACACAACCTTCATCTTCTTCCTCCTCTAACTTGCTCATTTCTTCACCAAATCACACAAAAACACCACCGTTAGATTCGTATCGGCAAGGGCTACATTTTCCACCCTTCGAAAGCTTGGAACCTCCATCTTCACCTCCATGGCAGTTTGGCCTTTTGAAGCTTGAAGGGGTTCTCTTGACTCCCCATCATCTCCTTATTGCTTTAAGGTAAAAATATAAGCAAGAGTTCATCATTTCTAGCTTGTTCTTGTAATTTGGAAAATTTTCCCAACGTTGAAAATTTCCTCCATTTCAGCCGATTGCTCCATGCCTTTGTGGGGTGTTGGAAATTCCTTCAATTGATTGCCAAGCTACCCATTTGGTCATTCTAAGGTAATACCTAAGTTAGAGCCTTAAAACTAGCTCCTTAAATTACTAGTTTTGTGAGGAAAGCTTGAACTAAATTGACTTGTTTTGTGTGGTGTGGGGATATGATTGTAGTTAGCAATCTATGCCCCTCTGTTTGGTGTGGAAACAAGAAGAGAAAGAAGGAACAAGAGAAAGAGGAAGAAGAGAAAGAAAACCGAAAACTAACAAGGTAATGAGCTCACCTTGAGCTAGTTTTGTTGCTTGCAAAACAGATTTTTTATGTAGAATTAAGGATCTTGTTTTAGTGTAGTTAATATAATACAATTTGAATGAGTAATGAGGATGTTTAATGTTGTTTAAGTGTGAGAAATAAGCTGGGGAACTATGCTAGTTTATTTGTGTGAACAATGGGAATTTGATGTGTTTTTGATGCCTAAACAAAACATGGGTGAAGAAGTGGTTATGAGCTGATTTAATTGTGGTGAAAATGATTGGGAAGTAGGCAAGTGCTGTCAAAAATTGCCTTGGAGAGTATGGACTTGGGTGTTTCATTTAATGGAAGAAACTAGGTGTGTTTAAGAGCTGTAAAGTATGTGATTAATGGTTTGAAAACCAAACTAAGAGGAAGAGTGTGTTAGGTGTAAAAATAATGTCATATGAGTGCTGGGAATGGCATTAAAGATGGAAGTTTGAATGGTAAGAATAGGGTTCCAAAATCTGTTACAGGAAGTAAAAGAACAAGAAAACTAGTTATGAAAGTGTAAGTGAATTTTAAGTGAAATTAACTAGAGTTTGTGAGTGCACTTGGTGCTTAGTTTAAGGTGGTTTAGGTGGGTAATTAGGTGCTAAAACATGTGGATTATAAGTGGGAAAGATTGGGAAATCAAATGGTGGAAGAATGGAGTTGTAACAGATTTGGAAATGCCAAATCTGTAAAATCTGTAGCAGGGTCCGGGACTAGGTCTAGGACCATGTTCCGGACCACGCACTAAAATACCCCCGAGAGTTTTTCAGTTTGATAGGTCCGGGACTTAAGTCCCTGCCCTTGTCCCGGACCACCCCTTAAATAATAGCCGAGGATAGAAGTCTGCACCTGGTCCGGGACTAGAGATTTGGACAAGGTCCCAGACCATATTGAAATTCATGTCGATAGTTCGAGTGCAGGTTTGGTCCGGGACTTAACAAATGTATAAGGTCCCGGACCACTTCAAAAATATGGCCGAGAGTTAAGACCAGCATTGGTCCGGGACTTAAGGTGGGGACCAAGTCCCGGACCACCCCCAGAACCCTACAGAAAGTGTTTTTAAGGTTTCTAAAGATGGGGGTTTGAATGTTAATGATGTTATAAGATGTTAAGGCCTTGTTTGGTGACATGTAAAGGCCCTAGGAAGTGTAAGAAAGTGTTAGAAGTGATGGAGAAGTGAGAACTCAAGTTAACAAGAGTAAAACCGTGATAACGGGATAACGGGGTATGTACGGGAGTAGCATTTTATTATGTACCGTATGAGCCTAGTATTAATAATAATGTTTGAAACGTTATCAGAGAATCATGCGTGACCTGAGCATGGTGAGATGACATGGTAAAAGTAAAAACCCCGGTGAAAGGTATGATTTTCTCATACTCCGCGTGCTAACCGAGTTACGTTGATTTGTGTGTTTGTGTGCCGGCTTAATCAAGACTAAAGCATGAAAATAATCCCTTGTTTGATTATGTATGTCTTGTTGTATGTTGAATGAGCTAACATACTTGTATGTCGGTGTGGTCTAACATAGAGTAAAGACCGACTCATAATGAGTAACGCTTGGCTGGAGACCCATAGATCGGGTCGATGCTTATGATAAAGAAAACGTGCAAACACACAAACTATCCGTTAAAGTATAACGATAACGCAAACATATGAACTCCCTAGAATGCGAGGAGAAGTACGGGTTGAGTAAATACCCGATAACGGTTAGAAACCATATTGAAAAAATCCACGAAACAAATGAGAGTGGAAAGTTAAGTGAACCTCCTTCAAGAGGATTAAAGATAGTTCGAAGATGTGAACTAGTAAAGAAGGTAAAAGAGACCTAAGGGATTAGTAGCTCCCTTGAGACATGGTCGACCTCCTATTGAGGATTTTACCGATTTAAGATAATAACCGAAAGTATGAGTAAGTGGAATGTATGAGTAACTCTTAAAACCTAAGACTAACCAAACTTAAGTAATGTTCCCAAAGTCATTAGAAACATCTAGGGTGATGCTTCTAGACTAATATACATAATATTATTATAACTCCGAGAGAGGAGTGTATGGGAATGAGAGTAGTCCGAGAGTAGTCGGACCTATGTAAAAGAGTTAGGAACTAAGAGAGAGAGTTCCGTGAGCTAGTTGAACCTTCCCACCATGCTAGACCAGAGTTGGGTCGAAACCGAGGAAGTAAGACTAGGCTCGAGAGCCATGAGTTTTGGCCTAAGTATGTATTAAGAGTAACAAGCGTGACGTAGGAGACCTGTAGCGTCTCGAGAATCTACAAGAGCTTGAGTATAAATAACCCAAGAGTGTGGGTGAGATAATGAGTATAAATAACCCAAGAGTGTGGGTGAGATAATGAGTATAAGTAACCCGAGAGAATGGGTGAGTATAGTACGAGTAGCCCAAGAGAATGGGTGTGTATATGAATACGTAACCCAAGAGAGCGGGTGAGATATTGAATAAGTAAACAAGGCATAGTGAGGTATAACCCTCAAGGCCTAAGAGTAAACTGATACAACTAACAACCTTGTTATGTTAGTTAGGAATTGTGTTCCGTGATTGGATGTAGATTCCTTGAGTAATATACATATATATTGTATTGCTATGATGCATGTTGTTTGACTAAAATGAACTCCATGTATATCCGACAAAGTAGTCGGCGTACCCCGGTTAGCGCTCGGGGTATGCGAATTTCATATGCAGCGTTAAGCTGAGCCCCTAGGGGCAACATTTTTATTTTTCAGGTACCCCGAAGATGTTACCGTTCGAGAGTAGGACGGAGTCAGTGGGTTGCATGGGTAGTTAGATTTAATTACATATGTATTGAAAGAGGTGTAAGACCGAATATGTTGTCGGCATCCATATATTGTAGACTCGGTATAGTAAAGAAGTGAGTTGAGTATTATATTTGTATTGTGTATTCGGTTGTTCCAGTTCATCAGACCGTTACTGTATGTGGAAATAAGCCTGGTTAGCCATATGGGTGGCTAACAGCGTTGTATCACCTCCGTTGTATTTAGAGTTCCATTGCGAGTTTATTGGTAATTGTGACAGTTTAAGAGGTAATGGGGTGATTAGCAGATGGGGTGTTACAAGAAGAGAGAAAAGAAGAAAAGAGATTAAACGCGGCCCGTGAGTTTAGTGATGTTCGGAATTCCGTCCGGATCCAGAGGGGTTAGGGTTTGGGGGTGTCCGGTTTTGCGTCCGGCTAAACCCAGCTGGACACGTTGAAAAATCTCTCTTTTTTTATATATTAAATTAAATTAAAATCCACTAATCTAAAACACCTCATTTATTTAAAAATAAAAAAGGACACATTACCATAAATAATCAAATGAGATAAACACAAGAATTACATAAATTAAATAGCAAGAATGTTAAAGGACTCCCTGATCCGTGGTTAACATTGCCATGATATTTCACCAAACTTGAGTTCAGTTTAGCATTAGAATGAAGTACCTGAAAGATTAAATCTGCAAAACCAGAAGAACTCAAGTGGAACCTGGCAGAGTTAGTTATTGAAATAGGGGAGTCGGGGCTCGTGCGGTAAATTGTAAAAATTCTCAATAGATTAAAAGAAAATTATATCATGTAATAGGAAAGTGTAAAAAGAAGGTGTATAAGAGATTTTATACTGGTGGGTTGCCTCCCACCAAGCTGCCCATCTTTTCGGTCTTTGGCTAGACCGTTCAATTGTGTACTGAGCATGGTGGGTCGTAAAGAATGATCACCGAGTGAACTTCGGCACTGTTACTACTCAAATAATGTTTTAGCTGGGATCCGTTGACTTTGAATGTCTCACCTTCCACGTTGATTAGATCAATGGCTCCATAAGGTGAGACACTTATCACTGTGAATGGGCCGGACCAACGAGATTTTAACTTTCTTGGGAATAGCTTCAGGCGGGAGTTGAATAGAAGAACCTTATCCCCCACGTGAAACTCACGCTTGACCAATAGCTTATCATGCCACCTCTTCGTCTTCTCCTTATAAATCTTGGCGTTTTCATAAGCTGCCTCTCTAAACTCCTCCAGATCACATAGTTGTAGCTTACGCTTCTCACCAGCCTTTTGGAGATCAAAATTCAATGCCTTAATTGCCCAAAAAGACTTGTGCTCCAGCTTCACAGGTAAGTGACACGCCTTACCATAAACCAACTTGTATGGGGACATACCTATAGGTGTTTTAAAGGCAATGCGGTATGCCCACAAGGCGTCATCTAACTTAAGGGACCAGTCTCGCCTCGAGGATGCGACAGATTTATGGAGAATCCACTTAAGCTCCCTGTTGCTGATCTTAGCTTGTCCGTTTGTTTGTGGATGATACGGTAGAGAAACCTTATGCCGTACACCATACTTCTGCAGAAGAGCTTCAAACTGTTTGTTGCAGAAGTGTGTACCCCCGTCACTAATGATCACTCGTGGGACACCAAAACGGGAAAAGATATTCCTCTTTAAAAACTTAAGCACCACTCTTGCATCATTGGTAGGTGCTGCTATTGCTTCAGCCCACTTGGTGACATAGTCTACAGCTACCAAGATGTAGAGGTTACCTTGAGATGATGGGAACGGTCCCATGAAATCAATGCCCCAAAGATCAAACGGCTCAACCTCCAAGATCGAATTCAATGGCATCTTGTGGCGTCTGGATAAATTCCCCTGCCTTTGACATTGATCACAAGTGGAAACAAATTGATAGCAATCCTTGCTCATAGTTTTCCAAAAGAAGCCAGCCTCCAAAACTTTCGCGGCTGTCCTAGCCGGACCAAAATGACCCCTTGCTTCTCTAGAGTGACAATGCAACAGGATGTCTCTAGCTTCCTCTTCAGAAACGCACCGACGAATCATACCATCTGCACAGACCTTGAACAGAAACGGATCATCCCAAAGGTAATGCTTGACCATGGAGAAAAACTTCTTCTTCTACTGATATGTCAACTCTAGAGGGACGATACCCTTAGCTAGGAAGTTCGCAATATCAGCATACCAAGGGCCCGTGGAACGACTGATCATGTAGACAAACTCATCAGGAAAATACTCGTTAATCAGCCTGCCATCATCTGGAACTTCCATACGGGATAAGTGATCTGCCACTCCGTTCTACGCTCCAGGTCTGTCCCAAATCTCAATGTCAAATTCATGCAGAAGTAAAATCCATCTGATCAAACGAGGTTTAGCATCAACCTTTCCAAAGAGATACATGAGAGCGGAATGGTCAGTGTGCACAATGACTTTGCTGCCAATAATGTACGGTCGAAACTTATCACATGCAAAGATAATTGCCAGCAGCTCCTTCTCCGTTGTTGCGTAGTTCTTCTGCGCCTCATTCATAGTCTTACTAGCATAGTAGACTATCCTCAACACCTTGTCATGCCTCTGACCCAAAGCTGCACCCAATGCGTAATCGCTGGCATCACACATTATCTCAAAAGGTAATGACAAATCAGGAGCAACAATAATAGGTGCAGAAACCAATTTAGCCTTGAGCAAGTTAAAAGCATCTAAGCACTCTTTTGTAAACTCAAATTTAGCATCCTTAATTAACAAATCACAAAGAGGCTTAGAGATCTTAGAGAAATCCTTAACAAAAGGCCTATAAAAACCTGTGTGACCAAGAAAACTCCGGACATCCTTCACCGACGATGGTTGAGGCAGCTGCTCTATTACTTCAATCTTTGATTTGTCTACCTTGATCCCTTTCTTAGAAATCTTATGTCTGAGCATGATGCCTTCCTACACCATAAAGTGGCACTTCTCCCAATTGATCACCAAGTTAGTTTCCTTGCATCTAGCTAAGATTAAATCCAAGTCTCTCAAACATGAATCAAAAGTCGGTCCAAAGACAGGAAAATCATCCATAAAGATTTCGATGCATTTTTCAATAAAATAAAAAAAGATAGCAGTCATGCATCGTTGAAATGTAGCTGGTGCATTACACAAACTGAAGGGCATGCATCGATAAGCATAAGTACCATACGGACATGTAAAAGTGGTTTTCTCTTGGTCTTCCTTAGCAATTGGAATCTGAAAATAACCGGAGTAACCATCTAAGAAACAATAATAGTCTTGTCCTGCAAGCCTCTCTAGCAGCTGGTCAATAAAAGGAAGGGAGAAATGGTCTTTCCTAGTGGCGGCATTTAATTTCCTATAATCAATGCAAACTCTATGCCCAGTAATAGTACGCTGAGGAATTAATTCACCTTTATCATTAGGCACCACAATTAAACCTCCTTTCTTAGGTACGACCTGTGTAGGACTTACCCATTCGCTGTCAGAAATCGGGTAGATGATACCTGCATCCAAGAGCTTGATAACCTCCTTCTTAACCACCTCTTTCATGTGCGGGTTCAGTCTTCATTGAGGCTGTCTCGTTGGTTTGTCATTCTCCTCAAGGTAAATGCGGTGAGTGTAGAATGTAGGGGCAATGCCTTTGATATCAGTAATGGACCACCCTAGTGCCTCTTTGTTCCTCTTTAGAACCTGCAACAAGGCTTCCTCCTATTCAGTGGTTAAACTATTAGATAAAATGACAGGCAAATCAGATGGAGGAACTAAGAAAGCATATTTAAGGTGATAGGAAGAGGATTAATTTCAAGGGAAGATGGTGAGTCCACAGAAGGAGCTAGTGCCTTTGGAACTCGGTCCAGCGGTTCCTCTTTGATTCTGTGGTCCTTCCTATATGGCCTCCCAGCAGCAAGCTGAAATGCTGCAGCAGAAACCTCAGAATCATCATGAGCTATTTCTATGGATTCTACCAAGCACTTCTCCAATGCATCCAGCTCCGTGGGGCTGTAAGAATAGTCCTGCATCAAGGTATCAATACAATCTAAACTGAAACAAGCATGAACATCAGAAGGGTGGGTAGTAGCCTTGGTCATATCAAATACAAGCTGCTCATCATGTAACCGCAGTATAATCTTCCCTCCTTCAACATCAATGAGGGTCCTTGCTGTACGCATGAATGGTCGACCTAAGATAAGTGGTACTACCTTATCCTCCTCCATGTCTAAAATAACAAAGTCAGCAGGGAAGGAAAAAGTACCAACCGAAACAATTAAATCCCTTACCACCCCTTTAGGTAGGATGATTGACCTATCAGCTAATTGTAGAGTAATTCGGGTAGGTTCACATTCTCCTAAACCAAGCTTCAAATACATTGATAAGGGAATTAAATTAATACTCGCACCTAAGTCACATAAACCCTTACCACATTGCACATTACCTATCGCGCAAGGTATGACCGGAGTACCTGGATCATCAAGCTTAGGTGGAAGCTTCTTCGAAAGGACGGCTGAAATGCTCTCGGTAAGCTGCACAGTATCCTTCTTCACTAAAGACCATCTATTGGACAGGATGTCCTTCATGAACTTCGCATATATCGGCATCTGTTTCAACGCTTCAGAAAAAGGAATGTTAATGGTTAGTTTCTTAAAAATACTTAAGAACTTACCAAACTGCTCATCCAGGTCTCTCTTCTTCAACCGGTTGGGAAAAGGAACCGACGCTTCATCAACTGCGCGGCATGGAGGTGGGGAAATCTTAGGAGTCTTGCTAATCATCACCTCCTCTTCAACTGGTTCCTCCTGAGAACCTTCTGGTGCAGTTTCTTCATTTCGCTCAACATTAGGAAGAGGAGCCTCAGCTTCAGGGTTCACCGGGTCAAGCTGTGTACCACTCCTCAACGTGATTGCCTTGGCATGCTCTCTCGGATTCTGCTCTGACTGACTGGGCAAAGAACCCAAAGGACGCTGAGCCAACTGCTGCGATATCTGAGATAGCAGAGTCTCGATGTTCCTATTGAATTTACTTTGATCATTGTTGAAGGTCCTTTGCTCCTGATTGAAAGCTTCCAGCTCATTAAATTTCTTGGTGTTAACCGTGATGAAATCATTCATTCTGGCCAGAACTTCATTCATACTAGAGGACACACCAGCACCCGTATTCTGCACTTGCTGATTCTATAGTGGCTGCTTCTGATAAGAGGAATTATACTGTTGTTGAGGTCTTTGGTTGTAATTGCTGTTACCGCCAGCTTGGTAACGATTCTGCTACTGAGAATGATAACCCAGGTTGCCTTGATTTCTGAAATAATTACCCGGTCTGTTACCAATATAGTTTGCTGTCTCTTCTTGCGGTGGAACACACTGGCACATGTTAGAACCTCTACCACAATACTCACATTGAGGGAATGAATCAGTGATAGCCGATGCGTTTGATTTTGGGTTCATCATTGTGCACATCTTCTCAAACTGCTTAGAAATGCTATCCATCTTAGCAGCTAAGAGGGTATTCGAGTCTACCTCATAAATTCCTGCATTCTTCTTGGGAAAGATCTCAGTAGCAGCTCTAGCATCTCTAGCACCTCCCCATTGGTTGGCTGAATTAGAAAGAGTTTTCAACAACTCCTTTATCCTGGTGATTGGAAGCTCCATAAGACTTCCTCCTGCACAGGTATCAACTATTAGACGGCTCTGGGGGTCTAGATCCTTATAAAATGATTGCAATACAAATTCTTCTCCTAGACCATGATGTGGTACTCTTCTTACAATTCCTTTGAATCGCTCCCAAGCTTCAGAAAGAGTTTCACCGTTATACTGTTTGAAGTTCGTGATCACCTCTCATTGACAGTATTCTGGACGGTGGAAAGTACTTTGCTAGGAACGCATTTGCTAGCTCACTCCAGGAAGTGATATTGTTTGGAGATAGGGAGTTCAGCCACTCTGCAGCTCTGTCCCTGAGTGAGAAAGGAAACAAGGTTAGCCTGGCTACCTCCTGAGAAGCTGGTGTTGAACATGCTCCAACCAATCTTAGGAAGGATGTAAGATGAACATTTGGGTCTTCAGTGACTACTCCACTGAACTATGGAGCATCCAGGACCATCGTGACATAATGGGTCTTGAATTGCCATTCTACCCCTTCCGGTAGTGCAGGGATTACTATTGGTGATGTGAGTCCCTCCACATTCGGACGAGTGTAGTCATTCATCCTTCTTTCTCTGCTGATAATGTCCATAAGATACTCTTCTTCTGAAACAAAGGTATCACCTGGTGAGTCTTTGAAAAACACTTCTGGTTCAACTGAAGACTCCAGTACCAATCCCTGACGACTTCGTCTAGTAAGTCGCTCTATCTCAGGTTCCAGCTCAAATTCAGGATTTCCTTCAGAACGAGCTTTAACCATAAACCAAAATCAGATAACTGACAGTAATGTAGTTGTAAAAGTAAACTCAATCGGGTAAAACCAAAATAAACTAGAACCAAAGATAAGAAACAAATTGCACAAAGCTAAGAAAATGAACAAAAGAAACTAAAACAAAATAAAACAAAACAAAAATAAGCTAAAAAGCAAAAACAGTACAAAATTAAATGAGATAATACCAATATAAAAATTAAACTAAGCAACCATGCCTCCCCGGCAACGGCGCCAAAAACTTGTTGGGATAAAACCTAACGGTAAATTGTTGTTGGGGGCTTAACCTAACGGCAAGTGTAGCGGTCGATTATAGCAAGTTTAAATCTCGGAGTATTCCCTGAGTATCGAACCAAAGGAGGCAGTGTCTAGTTTAATTTTTACTTCCTGGCAAACAAGAATAATAAAAATAACAGGAAATTGGGGGGTTTTTGTGTATGATGGTGAATGTTGTAAAAGAGTTCAATAAACAATAAATAACAGGTAAATAATTGATTTGTTTTTTGTTCGATAAAGGACATTCCGGTTTACTACTTCACTCTAGATTTGCAGTTTCTTCTCCTAAGTGATTTCTACAGAATTATGAATAAAACCCTAGAATAAGGATAACTCGTATTTGGTCTCCTGTTCCACGAATTCTAATTAGCAAAGACCGAATCCTTACTCTCGTTATGAATCCACTGTTTACTAATTGCTTTAAGCATAGTCTAGATTAATGGTCAGCTAGTGGTTTAGAGGAATTACCATCTCTATACTAATTGGCTCTTTTCCCTATAGTCAAGTGATAGCCGTAGTTCTCACTTATAAGCTAACAAACTGATAAACTCAATAATTGATCAGATTAAAAAGTTTAGGAATTCATAAGGGAAAAGAACTTTATTCTAAAGTACTGCAAAAAATCACAAAGGTTCAGAAATAATGAATCTAGAGATACATAGTAAACCGAAATGAAAGTGACTACTCAGCCATAGACATAATAATAATGCTCAGTATAAACAGCATAAGGATAGAAGGATTTAGTAGAAAAACAGATTTTAGAAGCCGTCACCGTGTCCACTCTCATCTGTGTCGCGTCCGGCTATCTGGGGTCAGACGTCGATCCGGACACGTTGTCCTGGGTCTGTCCGGATCCGGATGTTGATCCGGACGCGGCTAAATTGAGCACCGTGAGCAGGTTTCTGTCTGTGAGTGAGGGAGAAGGGTTACGGATGAAGATTTATGAATGGAGATGAAGGGTTTATCGTGGATGAGCAGATGATATGGGGGGAGAGGAGGAGAGTGTGATGTTTAGACTGGAACGTCTGGTACGAAATGAAATGGCAGCAGGAGCAGGGTTTAAATAGGATCAGAAGAAAACAGAGGTTAGTGGTGTGGTGAGTTGGGAAATTAATTGAGCATGGGCGTGCCTTAATTTAGGGGAAGCATGGGTTAAACCGCCGCTCGGCTGATAATTGCGCCAAAAACCCGATTATCAGCGCATGCATTTTTATTTTTAGTTTCTATGTGACGTCCGGATCTGTGTCCGGATCCGAACGTGAGACAGCGGTTTTGGATCTGAAACTCGGGTTGTGTCCGGATCTTTGTCCGGATCCGGACAAGACACAGAACTCTCAGATCTGGAATTTGGGTCACGTCCGGCTTGCGTCCGGATTCGGACATGTGATGTCCGGATTTGCGTCCGGCTATCTTGACCCGGACGTGACCAATCTTTGCCTCTTTTTCCGGATGTGTTCCCCGTTTGTTGCGTTGCAATCCTTATGATGTAAAATCTTTATTTCTCTGGGTTTTCCTATATTTACATAAAATGTGTCAATTCATATCAAAACATCAATCTTAGGAAAAACACAGAATAAGTGGGAAACATTGCTTACATTGTAGCAGATTATAAGGTAATTAAGCCCTTAAAAGCCTATATGTTTCACACTTATCACTTATGTGTGCTGGTGGTATAGAGGTAAGGGCTTATGTGCGCCTGTGTGTGGGTGATGTGAAGGTAAGGGCTTATATGGGCCTGTGTGATGGAATTGGTGGTGCCTAAGCTTTGGGTCTCGATTGGTGTTGTCATAGCAATTATTGGAACCAATAATTACCCCTAGTATTTTTCTTAGGACAATCTGAGCAAAAGTTCATGTCAATCGATCGAAACGATCGATTGCCCCTAGTATTTTATATGATCAAACGTGCGAACGAGTCTCATCCTCACAGGGTCAAGGCTTATGTTTTGATGTGGTGCTTCTTGACCTACACTAGACGTGTTTGGTATTTGCACTCGTTTCTCGCTTACGGTCAAAGCTTCTAGACCATTGAATTTGATATTTGATGGATTTACGCATTCGATCTGTTACTTTCATGTGATTAGATACACAATTACCAAGTTGAAAGTCTTTAAAGCTTATAACGTGGTCATGGGGTGTGATGAAAGACAACGGGACCATGGAGGGATGTTTGAGGTATGTGGAACTAAAATGGGTGACCAAAGCTACACCTTGCGTCTTCTCTCGGATTCATCTTCCTTGTCATGAAGTTATCTAGCTGCTTCGTGTTGACGTTATTTTCAAGGTTCTAGACTTTGACTTTTGAAGTTGTCATTTACACCATTTCTCTTCTTTTTGTCATTTGGATTTCTTCGAGGCACTCCGGGTTTGCCTTTTTTATCCTTTCTTTACTTCACCATCGAGGTTCTTGTGTTTCCCGGTTTTGAGTTTTGAGAGTTATTTTGATTTGAGCTCTTTGTATCCTATGCCACTCTGGGACCATTTGCAGATCGCTTCGTAATGCTGTTAGCGGCATTACTTCTTTGGACTAATGAGAACGTTATCTGAGAGTCGGGCTCCTCGCTTCCTTTGGTCACCGGGTCAGACATTCATCATTGGCTGGGTTATTTTGTGGAGTTCATAATATCAAAAAGGGATATATGAAAAGCTCAGTGGGGGTGCCTAGGGTTTAATGTCAGGGTTCACAAGCTTTTGCCTATGTGGTGCTGTACCTAGGTGCATCGTCATTCCTAATAGTTGTGTATCCGTTCTTTATTACTTATCACATGTCTAAGTGTAAATTTACAAATTATCTCCTTCAATCAGAGTTATGCCGTTTACCTTACCTTTGAATGTGGTCTCACCAGAGTTGTGTCAAAAAAATGACACGCTCGTTCACTCATGGTTTTTCCACTCAAGACACTCTCACGAAGTTTTCACTCAGAGACTTGTTCACTCGTTTAAACGAAAGATGAAAGATGACGAACTTAAACTCAGATTTCCCCAAGTATTGATTTGGAGTTTATGACAACAATTTTGACAAGTGTGCACTAGGAACCGCTTTGAGGATCATTTTGGATGCTTTAGGATAGTAATGGTGATTGGCACCTCATGTTCGGTCTTTTAGAAACAAAATACAAGTTGTTCTGTTCCATAATCGGGGAATGATCATTCCGTGATCATTTTCCTTAAAAAAATTTTTTATAATTTTTTTTGTTTTGTTGACTAAATGCACAAAAATTATGAAAATTGAACTATGCTCTAATTCATGAATGGATTGACAACATTGAAAATTGTAATCTTAGGAAAACTACCTAAAATGATAAAGGAAGCTAGCTACCATAAAAGTTGGAAGAACGACTGAGAAAAGAAAACTACTAAATCGAGAAAACTTCTAAAATAGTGATGTTGAACTGTCTGATGCCACCGTACTGAAGAATTGAGCTCTCGACCGTCGGGACACCATTGAGGTGACTATGATTGTCTTCCTTCTGAACTTCGAGTAGGCTTCGTAAAATGTCTGAACTAGGAATGCCTATGGGTTATGTAGGAGGAACTTGGGCATGAATCGTTTCCAAATTGAGAGTGAAGTGCATGGGCTAGAGTGATTTCTAAATAAGAACGAATGTCTGGGCCTGAATACCCATAATCTAGAAGTGGAGCAAACTGGCTGAAGGAAGCCACATGGATCGTGAATGGGCCACTGGGCCGAGAGAGAAACCTTGAAGTCTAAGATTCGTTTGATGTTTTTGTTGGGCCTTGAAGCCAGAAACTAGAATGAATGAGTTCCTTAAACAATCTTGGATTCAAATGTTTTATGTTGTGTGTCAAAATTTTGGATTGAGAGCAAAGCTTATAGGCCAAAGTTATCAATTAGTCTATGGGCCTAGATGGAATGAGTTGTGAGTGTGGTACTTGAGCCAGAATGATTGCTAAACCAAACTCTAGATGTGAACTGGAATTTGGGCTGAGTGATTTTAGTTGGGCCTAAAAGATGACACCAAAATCTAGGATTTTGGGTCAGAGCCCGAGTGAAAAGTTTTCCTAGACTAGAATGGGCCTTGGGCCGAAATAATTGTAGTGAAAAGGCTTGAATGATTTTTTCGGGTTTTGTGAATTACCTCAAATTTTGGTGAATTTCTTTTCCATGGGCCTAAAACTAAATGGATAATTCATATTGGGCTGAAAAGGGGAAATCACCTAAGTCTAGGCTTTTGGGCCAAAGGCCAAATGATCAATTCACTTTTTTAAACCAAACAGGGCCTTTGGGCCACAAACAATAAAGTTGTAAATTTGGGCTGGGCTAAGTTGATGTGGGAAAAGTCCCTATTAATTTCTAGGATTGGTAGTGGGCTGATCATACAAGAAAACAAAGTACACACAAATTCAACATGTCTTCACTAGACGTTTAAATCAAACCGGGTAAGGATTGATCCGGAGAGGTGCTTGGGGCGTGGGCCCAAGTTACCACAAAAGAATAGGGCTTGCACGCAATTCTCTTTGGGCTTCCCCATTTTTTTCACATAACCTATGAGCCTCGATTTTTAAATCCTTATCCTATGCTGATTAGAGTTGATTAGGATCTGATCGGGTTTTAGGTCCACTTATAACCTAAGCTTAATAACTATGTCATAAAACAATAATTACTAAGTCCAAAGTTAGCTCAATGGAAACTAATTAGAGTCGCCACCTAATTTTAACCTAGATTAAATTATGAAAGGAGAGTTCGGGTTCGGGGGGCTTGGTATTCGACTTATTTAGGGTTCAATTACTTTCATTACCCCTCCTAGGTCGTTTTTCCTCTAGTTAATTTAATTACGGCTTTTTACGAGTCGTTTTAACCTAAGTGCGCGCTTCTGATTTTTTAATTTTTTAACCTTTTTTGATAGAAAAATAAAGTGAAAATTAAAACTACCTAAACTAGGGTTTCAGAGGCAAAAATAGGTCAAATTTTAATTATGTCCGTAGCCACGGACCTAATGTCCGAGACCACAGACCCCTGTTAAACTACATGATTATAAAATTCGAATTAAACAGAAAACATGATTTTGAAAAATCCGGGCCACGGATAGGCTGTCCGTGGGCCCGGACATGTACCATTAAAACCCTAAACATTTGAAAATTTTAATTAGCGCCACGGTCCGGGGGAGTCCGTGGCCTCGGACAGGCCGTCTGGGACCCCATACGTGATGTCCGTAGGCACGGACCACCATCGGATGGTGGCGTTCTGGTGGTTGCCGGCGGTGTTTTTAGCTCAAAAATTATGGGTGTGTTCCTTGAAATATGTACAAGATGTTAGTAATAAAAAAATTTCAATTTGAAGTCAAAATAATGATGAAACTTAGCAAACAAGTTAAAGGGCAGAAGCAAAGAAAAACACTAACTCAGGAGCCGAAAAGGTTCGGTTTGATTCCAAATTTGAACAGAGAGTTAATGAAGTCGAGTGGAGATAGAAAATATGAATTATAACCTGTTTTGCCTTCGGATTCGAGGTGTTTCTTTACGTCGGGATGATTGAGGCCTCGTTGATGGTTGATCCGGAAGAACTTCGAACCGAGCCTTTGACTCCTTGTTGTTCTTAATGTTCTCCATGCTTTGATGGTGTTTTGGTGAAGGTTTGATGGTTATTGATGTTGTGGGAGTTGTAGAACGTACTTAGATGATGATTTTGGAAGGTTTTTGATGTGATTTCGATGTTCGGGTGTTGAAAAACGTGAAAGAGTTGTGACGGCTAGGTTTCCTAGTTGCTTAGGGTTCTTGAGGTCCTGATTTGATCAAGGGATAAGGTTCCTTATATAGACTTTCTTAAAGATAGAAAAATCCGGTAAAAACCGAGATTTACTAACGTTTTAGCTCAAAGGTTTGCAAAAGGAATTTGACTATAAAATTTTAAACATGGATAAAGGATGAAATTTATGATTTTTCCAATGTGGAATCGAATTTATTTGAAATTGGAATATTTTTAAATTCAATTTCTCGTCAGATTCAATCAGAAATTGCAAGAAAATTATTGGAAATTCGAAAAATCAAAATTCCAACGCCATTTTGCCCAAAATGTCATCCTCTACTATGGGATAAATTTTTAAAGCATTTGTAATTGATTTGGCCCTTCTTCGGAGGAGAGAGAATGCTTATAGACGACTTAGGAGCCTTGAAAAATCACAAAAATGCCCTTGAAGCCGACCTAGTTGTCGCCGGCACTTCGGAATGTACCAATCGAACTGGGAATCATTGTCACTTGACCAAACTACCCTTTTAGTACCTATGCCTCAACATACTCTCTTCCGGGGGTTAAAATTTGGGTATCACAGATTGCCCCCCCATCAACTTGTCTTTGTAATGAGAATGAAAAGACTAGTTTATGCGTGAGTGATGCCCCAAAATTTCTACTGAAAGTCTATTGATTGTGGTGAGCTATTATAAGGCGCTAGCTACCTAGGGGAGAAGTCTAAACATGTTGGGCTATTATGAGGCGCCAACTACCTAAAAGAGGAGTCTAAATGTGTCAGGCTACTATGAGGCGTCAACTACCTAAAATGTGAAAAGTGTTAAACTACACCGAGCATCTAAGGTTTCTGGATCCTAAAAATGAAAAGAGGTGTAGTATGTAATGAGATTGATGTGATGAGTGTGTGGAGGGCTTATGTGTGCCTAAATGAACGAATGTAAAGTAGGACTTATGGGCACCTAAGCTGAATGGTAGGAAATTAGGCTCGTGACGAGCCTAAGATTGAGTTTGTCTACTCGGGTGAGTTCTTCTATTCGGGGTGAGTTTTCTACTCGGGTGAGTTCTTCTACTCTGGTGAGTTCTTCTACTTGGGTGAGTTCTTGTACTCGGGTTAGTTCTTCGACTCGGGTCAGTTCTTCTACCCGGGTGAGTTCTTCTACTCGGGTGAGTTCTTCTACTCTTGTGAGTTCTTCTACTCTGGTGAGTTCTTTCTCTTGGGTGAGTTCTTCTACTCAGGTGAGTTCTTTACTCTACTGATGAGTTCTTACTCGGGTGAGTTCTTCTACTCGGGTGAGTTCTTCTTCTCTGGTGAGTTCTTATACTCGGGTGTGTTTTTCTACTCTGGTGAGTTCTTCTACTCTGGTGAGTTCTTCTACTCTAGTGAGCTCTTCTACTCAGGTGAGTTCTTCTACTCGGGTGCTGGAAGGTGCAAGACTATAGAGGTGATGGTCTTATGCAAATGATGAAAACTGATTGCTAGAGTGCCAAACATGGCAATGACGATAAGGTGTATGCAATCAAAATATATGAAAGATACTCGTTCAAAATAGGAAACAGTTGGAAAAGGTTCTAAACGTGGCAATGTTGAGGTGTTATGCAGAAGTTGTAAAATGCAACTAAAGTGTTTGTTGGAAGCTTGCCCAAAACAAGGAACTGTTGAAAAATGTGCCAAATATGGCAATGATGAGGATTGAAAGATTGTCCGAAGCAAGACATTGCTAGAATGTGTGCCAAACGTGGCCATGATGAGGTTTATGAAACCGAAGTGTTTGAGGAAAAACTATTCAAGACAAGAAATTGCTGACAATGTTGCCAAAGATGGAATTGCTTGAGAAAAACCTCTACTGAAAAAGGAAAGTGAAATGATCATTTCCTGACCAAGAATTTCAGACCTGCAATTTGATTCTTAGAAGATGAAAATGTCGCTAGTGAAAGTGTGTGGTGTTTGACGTGGTGATCGTTTGAGTAGTGATCAGGGCATATATGTGCCTGTGGTGAGAATTGAACCAGTGATATGGTCCAGGACTTAGCCTAGGGCTAAAGACCCGGACCAACATAGAAAAACATCCGAGAGTTATCAAACAACCTGGTCCGGGACTTAAGTCCCTTACAAGGACCCGAACCAGGCATAGAAATGCCCCAAAACTTTGACTAAGTGTTGGTCCGGGAGTTGGGACCCGGACAATTTCCTAGACTAACACCAGAATTGTACAAAATGTATAAAAATAGAATTTAAACATGTGGAATTGTTTGGTATTGCTATTATATGATTTTTGGTAGTTGTTTAATGATATATAATGGTCATTAGAGGTATAAAAAAGCTTAAGAAATAATGTGAAGTAAGTAACTTATGTGAATGGGTTTGAATTACAATGAGTTAATAATTGTAAATCGGGAAACATTAAAGATGAAATGAGTTAGGTTAAATATAGAGAATTAACAACCTGATTCCGTGAATGTAATAGGATTTGAATAGTTGGACTCCGAAGGTGAATGGTATGATTTTCTCATGCCCTGTATGCTATCAAGGCTACGTCGATTTGTGTGGTTATGTGTTTGTTTGCCATCACCTAATCAAGATAAATGCACGAAAATGATTTATTGCATTTGTAACACCCCTAATACGCACATGATACTAAATGAAATCGCAGCGGAATAAATCAACTAACAGTAACTAACGCTTCGGTGCTACAACGCCGTCAACCACCCACGTGGTTGACAAGGCAGAATAAATACAATTGTACCGGTCTGATGATCAGACTCCCGAGCATAAAATAAACCATAAATACATATATACATATAAACAATACCGAGTACTACGTACATCCTTCACTGTATACATCACTGTAACTGCACAACCCAATAATACATAACGCCACGGAGCACAGGCGCATCCCGGGCCAACATCCAAAAGTATACAAAAGGTATCACATCCTAGGATCTAAAGCCACTCCGCTTCTTCGATCCTCATCCTGCAGTATAAGAAATATGGATCCCCCGAGGGGGTCAGCAACCCTTGGCTGGTATGGCTAACGCGCAGCCCATCGGCTACCGGGATACGCGCAGCTACTTGTCATTATAACATGGTATTCAATTATATACATAGCATAACATAACATGGAGCATGGCATCAATGGTGCATAGCTCAACAACACATACACAGTGGATTTTTACTCCACGATAACAAACCACAAGGGTCAAATAACATAAGAGCCTAGAGAGTGATTCACTCTCATGTCAAGCTCGTTAAACACACTCATTACCGTTCTGTTAGACGAACGAGTAACTTAAGTCACAGATGGTTCGGATTTAGTGACCCGAACACACCACACAAACACAGGTTCCCACTAAACCGATCATAAGTCAGAATAGGTAAGCTTTGGAAGAAGCTAGCGGGAGATCGAACGCCAAATTAAGGTGAACAATCTTAACAACATAAGAGTCGAATCTGATTCAGATATCTACTCTTAACTTACATGCATGACCGGACAACCGGATTCCTCACTTCCCAGTTAACACTTGTTAGAAGTTCATAGTGGAACTTAACGACCAACACACAATAGTTGGTAAGACTTGTTAGACACACACAAGGGAAAGTGAGTCACAACAACACATAACAATAGTATGAACAACTGTAAACTCATTACATGTTTAAATCTTATAACGTTGTAAACACACAGAAAAACATACAACACACAAACCGGTGTAAACCGCTAGACAACAGACTGCAAGAAAACCATACCTTGGTCCTTGCCTCGTTTGGTTTCCTCCGTAGGTCACTCCTATACATAATTCAAGAACGTCGGTTAATTAACTTACTTAACCTCCAAATTTACTAAGTGTTTTACATCATTGTATGACATGTTTTAATGTCCACTTACCCTAGGTTACCTTCATTATACACCCTAGGGTTAACTACATAAGTCACATTCTTTTCTGTTTTTTTTTTTTTTTTTACAAGTTTTGGTCCGACCGGACTTGCCGACCGGACTTGCCTAAGTCCGGTCCATTCCAGTACCTTTTTACCGTTGGAAAATTCACTCCGACCGGACTTACATGTCCGGTCCTATGTCCGGTCGATTCCAGAGACTTATTACCCGTACAAAATTCATGCCGACCGGACTTGCCAAGTCCGGTCCCATGTCCGGTCCATTCCAGAAACATTTCCCCTCTCACAAAACAAGCCCGACCGGACTTGTAGGTCCGGTCCCCCAAGTCCGGTCCATTCCAGAAACATTTCTCGGTAGTGTAACAGGGCCCGACCGGGCTTGCAAGTCCGGTCGCAAGTCCGGTCTGCCCCAAATCCTTATTTTCCTTTTCACATTCAACTCCAAACTTTTTCCCATATAACCTAGTACCCCCTAACCTCATTTGGGCACTTCAAACACAACTTTAACCATCCTTTAAACACTCACAAACCTTTTTTCTAATTCCTTAAACCTTTACTTATTTCTTCACAAAATTCCTAACACTTACAACATTTTACACTAGGTTTCTAAATGGTGTTTCTCACCTATTATAGCTACTATCCCAAAATGCTTTCTCCTTATCTTAACACCATCTCTTAAGCATTATTTCTCACAACCAACTCCTTATGTCACTCTTGAAGTTCTTTTTCCAAGTTCACACTTTCTCCTTATTTACAAAGTTTGCCTAAGTCTTTACCTAAGTCCCAAAATGACTTTGATACATACTAAATCTCAAGCTCATGCCTAAGTCCTTGTTACATCCCAAATCACCTTAATGCATGTTTCTTATACAAGAACAACACTTAACCATTTAAATACTCCTTAACTTATCAAACACATTTTAACACTAGAACTTTACATTTGTTACCCAAATTTCGACATAGGTTCTCCTAGAACATTACTAAACCAAAACACATTGTTTTTACCAACAAACAACCAAGAACACTAAAAATCCATCAAGCACTTATTATACACAAACTTCACTCACAAGGCACTACATCACAATATAGTGCACAATTTAAATTGCATGGCACTTAGGCCCTTAAATGACATGGCTCTTAGGCCCTTAAAATGCACAAATCATAAACACTGAATTTCCACAATATTTGCCTTTAACCTGCAAATACACTCAACAACACATATGCCTTTTACTAAGCTCTTGAGAACTTTACTAAGTCATTCCCATTGGCTCTTTAGGTAGTTTTAATAAGCATTTATAAGCTCATTTCTCCTAAGGCATTAAACAACATTAGGTTAGTAGATTTACCTCTTTTGCAAAATAACTTCTTTCTTGTTTCCTTTAGAAAACCGATAGAGTACTTGATTCTTTGACAAGCTCTAAACAATATACAAACATTATAATGAGTATTCAAGCTATAAGCTCCATCTCATTGTAAACCCTAGTTTTACATTGTTTCAAAAACATTAATGTAGTTGTTTTACCTTGCTCTTTGAAGAGAGTTTGAATATCTAGCAAGAGAGGACTCCACCTAGTCCATGAAGAGTTGGAATGAAGCTAGAACAAAGTCACATAAAAAGCTCCTTCAATACATATTTTCGGACATGTCAAAAACAAGGAGGAAATGAAGTTTTTATTTGAGATTCCTTACCTAGAAGTCAAGGAGAGTAACAATATGTAAAAATACAAGCTCAAGCTCCTTCAATGGAGAAACTCCATGGCACCGAAATGGTTGTCTTGGACTTTTGAAAAGATAGGAATGAAGAGCTTGATGAGAGGGAGAAGATGGTGGTGTTTGTTTTTGATTTGGACAAGTGAGCAAGGTTTTACAAGAGGTTGAAGCTTGTGTTCTAATGGTGATAGTGGTTCTATCGTGAGAGAACAAAGAAGGAAGGAAGAAGAGAGGTGGGAAACCGTGTGAGCAAGGAAAGGAAATGAGAGAATGAAGATTGGTTTTACTTTAGAAGATATTTGTAGTTTAAAAGCAAATAGTACTTTCTTAGTCATCATTATTTACTTAACAAATTAACAAGAGGGTGGTGAGTCACCAAGCCTTAGAAAACCGGCCCCCTAATTATAATGAGGGTAATATAGTCTTTGTTTGTCAATTTAATTACTTATACAAACATATGTTACAAAATAGCTTATAAAAGTTACTATTCATAAAACAAGGCACATAGAAGTGAAATTTTTGATTTCCCACTAATATAGACACCCAAATGTGATATTATATAGTACACATATATATTTAAGAGTAATGATGGACATCTAGCCATTCAAAACTCATTTACAAGACAATTTTTCAAAAATGTGCTTTAAGACTCCTTAAAGCACATTTTGTGTTTAAACTTGTTTTCAAGCTTGGTTTTCTTTGGTAATTGATTTAATATGTTCATTAGTGTATAAATGAGGTCTTGGTAAGTTCATTAGGTCTTAACCAAGTTTATCCCAAGCTTAGAGCACATTTTGGCTCTTATTGACTTTAAAGCACATTTTGTGTTTTCTTTTGTTTAAATTGTTTACTAATGTTTCTAAGACTCTTTTTAGTCTTAATACACCATGTTTAAGTGTTTAAACAATATATTAAGGTTTGGGGTATTTCAATCTACCCCCCTTAAAAGAACTTTGTCCTCAAAGTTCATACTTCCACATATCCTAAATATTAGAACACGGGAACACTTATAAACAATACTTCCATATATTACTAACAACACACTTACATAACATTGGACTCCAGGTCCATACAACATTATCCACATCATTCAGACACAACGGTCTGTAACATAACAACATAACATAGACGATGTATTCAAATACACGTCGTACACACATAACCGAAACGGCTCTACCCCCCTTAAAAAGGGGTACGCCCCGTACCCTATACACATAAGTACTAAGAAGTGAACAATGACGGGTACTTCGCCTTCATCTTGTCTTCCAGCTCCCAAGTGGCCTCCTCAACGTCCTGGTTAGACCAAAGAACCTTCACCAGTCTCACGGACTTATGGCGAGTGTCTCGAGTCTTAGCATCCAGAATCCGTACCGGAGTCTCCACTGATCGCATGGTCGGCTCTAAGGTTAGCCTTTCAGGCTGAAGCACATGAGACGGATGAGACATATACTTCTTCAACTGGGACACATGAAATACATCATGTACCTTGCCCAGCTCGGCAGGTAGGTCTAGTCTATAGGCTACCGGGCCGATCCGCTCCGTCACAACATAAGGCCCCACATACTTTGGGCTCAACTTGCCCTTCTGGCCAAAACGAAATACTCCCTTCATGGGGGATACTCTCAAAAATACCTGATCGCCCACGGCGAACTCCAGGTCACGTCGGCGCACATCTGCGTACGACTTCTGTCTATCTTGAGCTGCTTTCATATTAGCCCTGATCTGGCGAACTTCTGCCTGAACTTGCTCAAGATACTCTGGTCCTATAATGACCGTCTCACTCGACTCATCCCAGCATAATGGCGTGCGGCATGGTCTACCGTACAAGGCCTGGAAGGGAGACATCTTGATCGAAGCATGATAACTGTTGTTGTAACTAAACTCGATCAGATGTAACTTATCAATCCAGCTGGTCTGAAAGTCAAGTGCACAAGCACGTAGCATGTCCTCAAGTGTCTGAATAGTGCGCTCACTCTGACCATCGGTCTGTGGGTGAAACGCTGTACTCAATTTCAATTCAGTACCCAATGCCTCTCGTGTGGACTTCCAATATCTGGATAAGAATCTGGTGTCTCTGTCAGATACAATCGTTTTCGGTACACCATGATGTCTTACAATCTCTTTATCAAACAGTTCTGCCAATCTTGCCACTTTCCAAGTGTCCTTCATCGGAATGAATCGGGCCACCTTGGTCAGTCGGTCAACTATCACCCATATCATATTCAGACCTCCCCTTGTAGGCGGAAGCCCTACTACAAAGTCCATGGAGATATCATGGAACTTCCACTCAGGCACTGGCATTGGCTGTACCATACCACCAGGCCGTCGGTGCTCAAACTTACCTTCTGGCAAGTGAGACACCTTACACATAATCACTAACATCTTTCTTCATTCCAGTCCACCAAAAATACCTCTTCATACCTTATACATCTTTGAAGCTCCGGGGTGAATCGAAGTAGTAGAACAATGGGATTCACTCAATATGCGCTCCTTCAACTCAGCGCTACTCCTAGGTATACACAAGCGGCCATTCAGCCTAATCAGGTCATCATCGTGGAGTCTGAAGTCGTACTTCTGACCCTCGAATGTGCCATCAATAAGCTTCTGCCGGATCTCCAGCATGTACTGATCCGTCATCTGAGCACTCCGCACCTCTTCAACCAAGCCAGTATGAGAGACTAGCGAATGGAGAGAGTGTGCTCGGCGACTCAGTGCGTCAGCTACCACATTTGCCTTACCCTCTTTGTATTGCAGATTAATATCGTAGTCATTCAGAAACTCAACCCACCTTCTTTGCCTCATGTTCAACTCTTTCTGAGTGAACAAGTACTTTAAGCTTTTATGGTCAGAATAGATTGTCACACTTACCCCATACAAATAATGTCGCCATATCTTCAATGCGAAGACAATGGCACCCAATTCTAAGTCGTGGGTAGGGTAGTTCTCCTCATGCTTCTTCAGCTGACGGGAGGCGTATGCCACGACCTTCCCGTGTTGCATCAATACACAACCCAACCCATACCTGCCTGATGCGTCGCAGTAGACCTCAAAACCATCTGGACCGTCTGGTATAGTCAGGACTGGTGCAGATGTCAGAGCATCCTTGAGACTCGCGAAAGAACTCTCACAGTCAACTGTCCACTCGAATGGTGCATCCTTCTTCATTAAGGAAGTCATCGGCTTCGAGATACTGGAGAAGTCCTTCACAAACCTCCTATAATATCCTGCCAGACCGAGGAAGCTCCTGATATCAGTGACTGTCTTCGGCCTAGGCCAGGTGCGCACTGCATCTATCTTTGCCGGATCAACAGCGATCCCGGCATCAGAAATCACATGCCCAAGGAAGGATACTTGGTTCAACCAAAATTCACATTTCGAAAACTTTGCATACAACTGGTTTCTCCTCAAAGTTTGTAACACATCTCTCAGGTGGCTTTCGTGCTCACCTCTAGATTTAGAATACACAAGAATGTCATCGATGAAGACTACCACTGACTTGTCCAACTGATCTTGGAACAAGCGGTTCATTAAGTCCATGAACTTCGCTGGTGCATTCGATAAGCCAAATGGCATAACTGTGAACTCATAATGCCCATACCTCGTTCTGAAAGCTGTCTTCTCGATATCACTGTCACGGATGGCAATCTGATGGTATCCGGAACGTAAGTCTATCTTGGAGAATACTGATGCACCCCTCAGCTGATCAAATAGATCGTCGATGCGTGGTAAAGGGTAACGGTTTTTCACCGTAACAGCATTCAGCTCCCGATAATCAATACACAGGCGGAGGCTACCGTCCTTCTTCTTCACGAAGAGGGCGCTCCCCATGGTGAACACTAGGGCGGATAAGCCCTTGTCGAGTAGGTCTCTCAGCTGCTCCTTGAGCTCTGTCATCTCTGCTGGAGCCATACGATAAGGTGCTTTCGCAATGGGTCCAGTGCCCGGTACTAAGTCGATCTCAAACTCAACCTCTCGTGCTGGCGGCATGCCCGGCAGTTCCTTAGGAAATACATCAGGAAACTCCGACACTACCGGCACATCTGGGCTAAACTCAGGGTCTCTCTCTATGTCCTGGACATAGCAGAGGTATACATCACTCCCTCGTCGTAACTCACGATACATGGCCATGGCGGTGATGATCTGAGTCGAAGGCTCCCTGGGCCTCTGGCGGTATGATATGGTAACCCCAGATGGACTCCGAAGAAGCAGTCGATGCTCGGCACACAGGATTCTGCCCTTGTACCGCTCCAACCAGTTCATCCCGACAATCACATCAAATCCAAGTCCGTCGAACTCTATCAGGTCGATCGGGAACTCTTCACTCTGATTCGTACAATGACATCTCGGTGGTAGCGGGTACATCTGATCCGCTCTTTCGATGGGAGGGTGACCAAAAAGTCTGGCATCTCCTCTCCATCTAACCCCAGCCTCTTCGCAAAAGATAGCGAAACAAATGTGTGCGAGGCTCCAGAGTCGAACAGGATCGATGCATCCACGCCATTCACTGGAAAGGTACCGGTGAGGATTGTGCCGCTCTTGCCGGCTTCTGCCTCATTGCAGACACTCAATGTACCTCCCGTTCCGAGTGCACAGCCTAATTCATTGGCAAACTAATAAGTACTGGGTAACAACACGGTTGATATACTTCAATAACTCCACTTTATTCATTATCACTTCCTCCTTACAACATCGTTGGTTTACATGGTTGATATAACTTAACACATACATAACTTCCTTAACATATACTGGCTTAACACATTACAAAGTATACAAGGTTTAGAATTGTCTGAAGGTCAAATTCAAACGTCCGGGTTTCATGTGTGTGGCATTGATCACTGCCGACGGTGCGGTATTCAGTTTGATCTTCCTGATGCCATGATATAGCATCCTTGACTGCCCACCCATGATTAGTACATCTCCTGACTTCAACATTAATTTCCTTGCGAGATCAGCACGCTTCTGCTCGCCATACACAAATACTGCGGTATCACCAATGGACCAAGACACCACGGGTACTCCCTTACTTAGAGACTCGGGTGACTCGTCCTTATCTTGGTGTAAACCTAACCGTCCACCTTTTGGTAGAAGTTCACAATACACAAATCTGCTTCCACACTTGGAATTGATTCCGTTTCAACTTGTTGAGCAATTCCCACGGCGTGATTAACGACCGCACGGAACTCCTCAGGTATACTTGGTACCGTTGCTCCATCTTCGCTCGCACTTCTTGATATGACTTGGTGTAAGGGTTCCAGTCCTTACCCATGCACATCATCTTCAATTGCATTCTTGATCCGTTCGGATATTCAGGTGTGTAGAAACCTCCAGGTTTAGCTCCAAGTTCGTCGCATCGTCTGATGATATGGACTTGTGCTTCCGGTGTCAGGTATCCACTTAAGAGTATCATACTGGCTGGATAACCTGACATTGCTCCATTGGAAAGTCGGTGATGTTGATGGTGGTCTCTTCAGGGTTTGGTGTGGGTGGGATTGGATAACATATATTGAAGGTTCCTTTCAGTTTAGAATTATCTAATTAGGTGTCTTTCACACTATACTTTAACTCCTTACTCACATGATAATACACTTGAACTCACTAACACACAGCATGAAATGCGGTATGCAATCACTTATTACATTCAACAGTTTAGGCGGTACCTGGTCTAGAAGAGGGCCCTGGCGCCTCAGACCGGTCCACCACATTCAGGGTGGCCTTGCTAGGTCCCGACCCTTTCCCCTTCTGGGAATCAGTATGCCTCTGATCAGTGGGTGGCTGGTTAGCCGTCTTCGGGCCATCAATAGCTGCTGTGGCCTTACCCTTCCACTGCCCCTTGGGCTTGTTGACTCTGCTGTTGGGGTTCCGGTAACACTCGTGGTCACGGTGACCCCACTTCTCGCAGTATCGACACTGCACCTCATTCCCTTGCAGTCCTTGCCGGGGTGGTCTCCATTGCACCACTTACAGTAATAGTGGCGCTCCGGTCCAGAGCCCGTGCTAGCTGCTAACACAATACACACTCAGTACTTGTTTCACAACTTATCAACATACACATCAACTTATTACACATGATTAACAATTACCCTTTGGTGGGTAAGAGCGTAGGGGCTTCGCCGCATAAGCATATGTGAGCTTCAGTGGCTCCTCAGCGTGGTGGTTTGGGCTTGGCCCTTGTCACCCTGGTGCTGACTCTTCTGGGGCTGGGGATAAGGTTTCTTCTTCTTCTTTCTCCTCCCCCGTACCCCTGCGAACTCTGGCCCTCGCTCGTGGCCTTGCGCTTGTGCGCATTCTCCTCGTCCCTCAGACGGACGGTGATCTCCACCTTAGCAGCGGCATGATAGCACTCCTGTATTTAGGATGATCAGTCATGCCCCGCAATACATACTCACAAACTCACATTAATACTCACTTGTAGACTAACATATTCACATCACTCTTTACTTAAATTACCTGCAAGGTAGTATACTCAGCTGGCCCCATCCCATAGCGAAGACGGTGGCTGAGACCGTTGTAGAAACGGTTTACCAGCACCCGGTTCGAGTATCCCAGGTCCGGTAACAGGTGGACAAGGCCGGTGAAGGCGTGTAGTACTCATCAACCGACACCTTGTCCCCCTGCCTCAGACTATCCAGCTCGAGGCGCTTGGCCTCTGAACGTGCACGGGGTAGTATTTGGCTCGCAGCAGAGCCGTGTACTCCCTCCAACCAAACTGAGGATCCGCCATCCGGTCCTCTCTCACTAGCTTCCACCAGTTCTGTGCCGAACCCTTCAGATAGTAAGCGGCAAGACGGACCTTAGCCTCTGCGGGCACAGCCAAGGTCTCGTAGGCGGTCTCCAACTCGGAGATGTACGCCTCCAACTTACGTGGGTCGGTCTCCCCATGAAATGAAGGGGGTCTCAAGTCTGCCAATGCCTTGACCCAGTTGGTCTCTCGTGGCGGTGGCGGTGGTGGCTGAACTCCGGGCATCTGCCCCTGCTGGATCGCAGCTACAAGCTGGGGTACCATCTGGGCCACAGCGGCTGCTACAGCCTCAGCCATAACCTGAGCCGTAGTGTTCTCGCCCTGGTCACCCCCAGTACCAGTACCACTTCCGCGGCCTCTACCGCGTGGTCTACCTGACATCTGTATTCACATGAGTATTCATTAGCAATATGCTTACACACTTATCGGTCCAACGATCATAACGCTTCCCGACAATAAGGTATTTCCACACTTAGTTAGTGGTTAACCTTTCCATAACTGATCACTTAGGTAACTGTAGTTAGGTTTCCTAACTCGGTATATTCCTAAGCTCGGTATTCTAGTCATCAGAGCGATACTTCGCTCTGATACCACTTTTTGTAACACCCCTAATACGCACATGATACTAAATGAAATCGCAGCGGAATAAATCAACTAACAGTAACTAACGCTTCGGTGCTACAACGCCGTCAACCACCCACGTGGTTGACAAGGCAGAATAAATACAATTGTACCGGTCTGATGATCAGACTCCCGAGCATAAAACTAAACCATAAATACATATATACAATATACAATACCGAGTACTACTACATCCTTCACTGTATACATCACTGTAACTGCAACAACCCAATACATAACGCCACGGAGCACAGGCGCATCCCGGGCCAACATCCAAAAGTATACAAAGGTTCACATCCTAGGATCTAAAGCCACTCCGCTTCTTCGATCCTCATCCTGCAGTATAAGAAATATGGATCCCCCGAGGGGGTCAGCAACCCTTGGCTGGTATGGCTAACGCGCAGCCCATCGGCTACCGGGATACGCGCAGCTACTTGTCATTATAACATGGCATTCAATTATATACATAGCATAACATAACATGGAGCATGGCATCAATGGTGCATAGCTCAACAACACATACACAGTGGATTTTCACTCCACGATAACAAACCACAAGGGTCAAATAACATAAGAGCCTAGAGAGTGATTCACTCTCATGTCAAGCTCGTTAAACACACTCATTACCGTTCTGTTAGACGAACGAGTAACTTAAGTCACAGATGGTTCGGATTTAGTGACCCGAACACACCACACAAACACAGGTTCCCACTAAACCGATCATAAGTCAAATAGGTAAGCTTTGGAAGAAGCTAGCGGGAGATCGAACGCCAATTAAGGTGAACAATCTTAACAACATAAGAGTCGAATCTGATTCAGATATCTACTCTTAACTTACATGCATGACCGGATAACCGGATTCCTCACTTCCCAGTTAACACTTGTTAGAAGTTCATAGTGGAACTTAACACCAACACACAATAGTGGTAAGTCATGTTAGACACACACAAGGGAAATGAGTCACAACAACACATAACAATATATGAACAACTGTAAACTCATTACATGTTTAAATCTTATAACGTTGTAAACACACAGAAAAACATACACACACAAACCGGTGTAAACCGCTAGACAACAGACTGCAAAAAAACCATACCTTGGTCCTTGCCTCGTTTGGTTTCCTCCGTAGGTCACTCCTATACATAATTCAAGAACGTCGGTTAATTAACTTACTTAACCTCCAAATTTACTAAGTGTTTAACATAATTGTATGACATGTTTTAATGTCTATCTTACCCTAGGTTACCTTCATTATACACCCTAGGGTTAACTACATAAGTCACATTCTTTTCTGTTTTTTTTTTTTTTTTTTTTTTTTACAAGTTTTGGTCCGACCGGACTTGCCGACCGGACTTGCCTAAGTCCGGTCCTTCCAGTACCTTTTTACCGTTGGAAAATTCACTCCGACCGGACTTACATGTCCGGTCCTATGTCCGGTCGATTCCAGAGACTTATACCCGTACAAATTCATGCCGACCGGACTGCCAAGTCCGGTCCATGTTCCGGTCCATTCCAGAAACATTTCCCTCTCACAAAACAAGCCCGACCGGACTTGTAGGTCCGGTCCCCCAAGTCCGGTCGATTCCAGAAACATTTCTCGGTAGTGTAACAGGGCCCGACCGGCTTGCAGTCCGGTCGCAAGTCCGGTCTGCCCCAAATCCTTATTTTCCTTTTCACATTCAACTCCAAACTTTCCCCATATAACCTAGTACCCCCTAACCTCATTTGGGCACTTCAAACAACTTACCATCCTTAAACACTCACAAACCCTTTTTCTATTCCTTAAACCTTTACTTATTCTTCACAAAATTCCTAACACTACAACATTTTACACTAGGTTTCTAAATGGTGTTTCTCTCTCACCTATTATAGCTCTATCCCAAAATGCTTTCTCCTTATCTTAACACCATCTCTTAAGCATTATTTCTCTCACAACCAACTCCTTATGTCACTCTTGAAGTTCTTTTTCCAAGTTCACACTTTCTCCTTAATTTATCAAATTTTGCCTAAGTCTTTACCTAAGTCCCAAAATGACTTTGATACATACTAAATCTCAAGCTCATGCCTAAGTCCTTGTTACTCCCAAATCACCTTAATGCATGTTTCTTACAAGAACAACACTTAACCATTTAAATACTCCTTAACTTATCAAACACATTTTAACACTTAGAACTCACATTTGTTACCTAAATTTTCGACATAGGTTCTCCTAGAACATTACTAAACCCAAAACACATTGTTTTTACCAACAAACAACCAAGAACACTAAAAATCCATCAAGCACTTATTATACACAACTTCACTCACAAGGCACTACATCACAATATAGTGCACAATTTAAATTGCATGGCACTTAGGCCCTTAAATGACATGGCTCTTAGGCCCTGTAAAATGCACAAATCATAAACACTGAATTTCCACAATATATTTGCCTTAACCTGCAAATACACTCAACAACACTATGCCTTTTACTAAGCTCTTGAAATACTTTACTAAGTCATTCCCATTGGCTCTTTAGGTAGTTTTAATAAGCATTTAAGCTCATTTCTCCTAAGGCATTAACAACATTAGGTTAGTAGATTTACCACTCTTTTTGCAAAATAACTTCTTTCTTGTTTCCTTTAGAAAACCGATAGAGTACTTGATTCTTTGACAAGCTCTAAACAATATACAACATTAATGAGTATTCAAGCTATAAGCTCCATCTCATGTAAACCCTAGTTTTACATTGTTTCAAAAACATTAATGTAGTTGTTTTTAACCTTGCTCTTTGAAGAGAGTTTTGAATATCAGCAAGAGAGGACTCCACCTAGTCCATGAAGAGTTGGAATGAAGCTAGAACAAAGTCACATAAAAAAGCTCCTTCAATACATATTTCGGACATGACAAAAACAAGGAGGAAATGAAGTTTTTATTTGAGATTCCTTACCTAGAAGTCAAGGAGAGTACAATATGTAAAATGCAAGCTCAAGCTCCTTCAATGGAGAAACTCATGCACCGAAATGGTTGTCTTTGGACTTTTGAAAAGATAGGAAGAAGAGCTTGATGATAGGAAAGATGGTGGTGTTTGTTTTTTGATTTGGACAAGTGAGCAAGGTTTTACAAGAGGTTGAAGCTTGTGTTCTAATGGTGATAGTGGTTCTATCGTGAGAGAACAAAGAAGGAAGGAAGAAGAGGTGGAAACCGTGTGAGCAAGGAAAGGAATGAGAATGAAGATTGGTTTTACTTTAGAAGATATTGTAGTTTAAAAGCAAATAGTACTTTTCTTAGTCATCATTATTTACTTAACAAATTAACAAGGGGTGGTGAGTCACCAAGCCTTAGAAAACCGGCCCCCTAATTATAATGAGGGTAATATAGTCTTTGTTTGTCAATTTAATTACTTATACAAACACATATGTTACAAAATAGCTTATAAAAGTTACTATGTCCATAAAACAAGGCACATAGAAGTGAAATTTTTGATTTCCCACTATAGACACCCAAATGTGATATTATATAGTACACTATATATTTAAGAGTAATGATGGACATCTCGCCATTCAAAACTCATTTACAAGACAATTTTTTCAAAAATGTGCTTTAAGACTCCTTAAAGCACATTTTGTTTAAACTTGTTTTCAAGATTTGTTTTCTTTGGAATTGATTTAATATATGTTCATTAGTGTATAAATGAGGTCTTGTAAGTTCATTAGGTCTTAACCAAGTTTATCCCAAGCTTAGAGCACATTTTGGCTCTTATTGACTTTAAAGCACATTTGTGTTTGTCTTTTGTTTAAACTGTTTACTATGTTTCCTAAGACTCTTTTTAGTCTTAATACACCATGTTTAAGTGTTTAAACAATATATTAAGGTTTGGGGTATTTCAGCATTTCCTTACGGCTTATGATTGACTATCTATTTGAATGAGTTGTGATTGACACATGAAGTTTGTATAACTCATGAAAGACATAATTAATGGTAGTAGTACCTTGACTTGTTGAATGAAAGATTCTCACTAACTCCCTAACTATGAGACCCTAACTTTGAGAAAATGGTAACTTGGAGTTTGTGAGAAGCCCGATATAGTTTCGGCCACGCATGAGAATGAGGAAGGAACAAGAGAGGTTGTTTTCCGAGTTCTGGCCTAAGCTTCCCACCATGGTTTAGACCCTTTATGGGCAAACCTGTGGAAGTAAGCCAACCTAAAGCCCGACGGTGAGATCGTTTGTCTCTGCCCGGAGGTCAACTGACTTAACTGAAAGGATTATTCAAGAGAAGGATAATTGGTGGTGTAGGATCATGACTAGTGTGGGTCATTAATCAAGAGTAAAGAGTTAACCGGATGAGGTATATTAACTGACAAAGAGATGAGGTGAGGACTTAAGAAGAGAATCTCAAGGCCATGATGACTAATGATTGGATGACTTGTGAATTGCTTCCCTTGTATGTGTGATACGCTATGTTGAGTATTGCTTTTGCATGATTATTATTGTTCATATAAGCATGTTTGCTTGAATTAAAAATGAACTCCATGTATGTGACTAGTAGTTGGCGTACCCCCGTTAGCACGGGGTATGCGAATTTCATACCAGCAAGTTGTGCTGAGCCCTTTGGCCACCCATTTTTATTTCAGGTACTTGAGAAGGTTGAATGGTCAATGAGAGAAACCGAGCTTTTGTGCCTTGCTAGTCAGTGAATCTCGATTGCTGTACTGAGTTGTACGCGGGCTTGTAGCCCTTTTATAGTAGCCGGTGTACCATGCTGTACACTTTTGTATTTGGATTATGTAGACTTGTTAGCCTGAGTGAGATTATAAACTCATTGATGGTTGTATAGACTTGTGAACCAAGATGTATTTGGGATTATGAATTGTAGTATCGGTAATCTAATTGTTGGAAGCTGATGTAGTGGTATGTTTTATGGAAGCTTGGTATTTCTATTTATTAGACTGTGTATGTAGTTTAGGCCTTGTTAGTCGCATGGGCTGCTAACTGCATTGTATCACCCGCTGTTGGTAAGAGAATTTCCGCTGCGATTGGATTAACGACTAAGATGATTAGACAATAATTAGAGGATTAGCAGTAGGGGTGTACACAGTGGTATCAATACCGAGCTTAGGAAAACCGAGTTTGGAATTAGAGACTTAGGGCAAAGGGATGAGTGAATGTGAGTGGTACGCTAGATAGGAACTTCCAGTGTGCTCTGCATACCAACAATAATATCCAAAACCCGCCCTCTACATCCCCCATTTTAAACTTGGTAAAGAACGCCAGAGAGATTTCAAGACCTCTTACTCGGGGAAGCCCGATCTGGGAGTTACCAAATATTCCTACAAGGAAAAACCTATCATACGATAGATTCCAAGAACCAAAAATCTCAGAGACGGTTCGTTGAATGACAATTACCACACTTAATTATGGGAGATGGAGAAATACTATCCATAGGAGACTAAAATTTCTGGAACATGGGGCGGCATGCTTAGTAGTCGCGAGAACCATGCTTGGCCAGCAATAAGGAAAACACAAGTGTGCAACAAGGCGGAAAAAAAGAAAAGTAAGAAAAACCCAAGACACTTGTCTACGGGACAGCAATAGTTAGATAATGCCCTAATGGTATACTAACCGACTAAGGAACTAGTCATGTAACACCCATCTCAATCCAAATGTGGTTTCACAACTTAACAACATATATATAAATGTCACAGCGGAATTCAATACACTCCAGGACCTTGCCACGGTCTGGATTGACAGAATATACAGAACATTAGTACATAAAACCTTAACCAAGACCATATCCTTCTTACAATCCCCTCACATCCTAACATCTACTAACTCAAATTGCCTTACGAGTGTACATGCACAAACGTAGGCCGACACTTAACCCGTAACGTTGTACCCCTTCTTACTCCGCGATGGCCACCTCCTGACGTTCACCTGTGTAGTAAAAACAGCCCCCCAAAGGGGGTCAGCACGAATGTGGTACGATCCTCTCATGGCCCCCAAGCTAACGTGGCTACAACGACTAATTGTCGATAGCATGGAGGTTGATTAGATGCACACATATAGAAGGTGCAATAAACAATCAATCCAAATATGAACAATCAAAGTTCAACACAAAGAACGACTTAAATGTGTTCCTTAATTAGTGAGTCAATTATTTCATCCTAAGTTACATTTCCTCTTAATCTTAGTCCATCCTTACATACCTCAATCTTAGTCTTATCTTAATCTTAGAAAACAACCATCCTTTAAAAAGAAATGGATGTAGCTTATCTCAGTCTTTAATACAAACCATCCTTAAAAAGGAATGGTTGCAACTTATTCAACCTATCTAATCTTTCTTAAAATACAAACCACTCTTTAAATAGAAATGATTGTACTTATTCTCAATGTTTATTTTTGTCGGGTCAAAGCAACCCCAGCCAATGAGCTATTAACTCCATTGTGAATAAACAACTTATCTTATAATTTAGGATTTAGGTGATCTACCGCACATCTTAATGCCACCTTCCGGACTGTATGTCCATTGTAGTTGAGCCGGCAACCGACCCTAGGCAACAAGTCCGTAGACAAGTCCTTAAGCGGATGTCGGTTCTGCTATAGATACCGACCCCTTTCCTTAGCATGCATGACCGGAGTCAGTCTAGGGTTCCTCACTCCCCCTAAGTCCAGTTAGTAGAAGTCTCAAGACAATGTTTGTGGTAGCCTCTTCGGTTTATAACAAACTAATATTAGGGAGGGTCCTTAGTCTCACTCAATCCTTACTAAACGTTGGTAGTAAGTTCTCACGGTAAGTTGTGTTAGTTTTCAAACTCACACAACAATACAATAAACATAATGTTCCGGTTGCATGCTTTATTTGTTTAGTGAGCACACAAAAACAAATAGCACACAACCGTGGTGGGACCACTCCCGTTAGCAAGCAGGTACAAGAAGAACTGTTACCGTTCACCATTGGTCGTCGGTTGCTTACTACTTCCGGGAGTACATAACTCAAGCCCATAAAACATTCTTAAGTTTTAGTTGATTAATACTTAACTTAATTCAACTTAACTAACTTACTTAACCAATAATGATTCCCCACCTAACACCTCTTAAGTTTTAAAACTTATTCTTACAACTTAACCTTAAACTTTTAAGTTTATACTTAACTTAATCCCTTAGGTCTTTATACCTCTAATCATCAATGCCCTCTTAATGGGGTACCATTTATACCTCTAAACTTTCTTAGGGTTTCTTTTTTTTTTCAACTTAAGGGTCGACCGACCTTACCGACCGACCTTACCCAAGGTCGGTCCATTCCAGAACTTATTGCCGTTTGAAAATTTTACCCCGACCGACCTTGCAAGTCCGGTCCCCAAGGTCGGTCCATTCCCGAGAGTTTTTCCCCGTGGGAAATTTAAGCCCGACCGAACTTGCCAAGGTCGGTCGATTCCAGAGACTCAATTCGTACACAAAATACAAGCCTGACCGAACTTGTAAGTCCGGTCCCCAAAATCGGTCGATTCCAGAAACTCTTTCCGGTAGTGTAAACTGAGCTCGACCGACCTTGCAGGTCCGGTCCCTAAGGTCGGTCGGCTCCAGAACCTTGTTTCTAAATTCCCATTTGACTCCAAGCTTCTCCACAAGTTCCCCCATGTGTCCTAATACCATTTAGGCACTTAAACTCACCTTAGAACTTCCACCAAACTCTCCAAAACAACTTCCAAAGATCTTCTTAATCTTTTACTAAATTCTTACAAACACTCCTAACACTTATCATATAATTCCTTACATTTCCAACTTGTAACCTTACCAAAACTTCAACCAACCCAAGTGTTCCCTCCTTAACAGCGAGCACTTCATAAACATTATTTTCCATCTTCAGTTCTTTTACCAAAACTTCCTCAAGTCACCTTGCAATTCCATGCACAAATTCCTCTCTTTTCCATTTGTTACTCATCATTCCTAAACTCTTGGACAAACCTAAACATTTCTTCCCATCCTCTTAGCACCTTAACCTTGTTCTTCTTTACCTTGACCTTCCTACACCTTCCTTAGACATCTACATTTCTTTTACTCAATTACTCACCATTCCCATGATCTTACACTCTTATACATTCCTAGTCAATCTACATCATTCTCCTTCAATCTTCACTAATTACACAAACTTCCCAAAACTCTCATTGTTATATTCCCTAGTTCATAACTAAATCACCTTAAAGCATTATACATCTTTTCCTTCAAATTTTGCACAAGTCTTACCATTCCTCTTACCATGACTTTGGTGTGTTCAAAACACCCACCAATCCTCTAATTCTTCTTAGACAACTCTAGGTCATTCTCATCCTCAAGAACTCCTTAGTTAACTCATTTCCACTCAAATTCCTCTTAATGATCCCAAGTAAATCCTAGGGTATCTTAACTCACCACTACCACTTAAACACTTTGTTTTCTACTCAAATTTCACCATAGCTTCTCTAGTACATTATCATGCCCAAATGCATTGTTTTCCTCATTCAACCATCTCACACACATCAAGTTCTTTCTCATCATATTTTATCACTCAAACTAACTCACTCAAAACAACTCCATATATTGCAATAATCTTAAATTGCATAGCACTAAGGCTCTTAAATAACATGGCTCTTAGGCCCTTAAATGACTTAAATTTAAACACTGAATGTAATACCCCAAATTTCTAAACTGTGTTTAGGGCCTTGCTTAACTGTAAACCTTAGGAAACCCTAATTTCTAAAGATGGAGAAGGTTATAATTAGTTGGAGGTGCTTGGTGAACATTAAGAACCTTAGTTCCCGGAGTATCACCCGGTAAACCTTAGTTTCGTAGGATTCCTGAAATTTCCGAAAATTACTAAATTCCTCAGGAACTGAGAGTGGTTATCAACCTTAGGAAGCGTGTTAGATACTTTTGAGAGTGTTTTAAGGAAAGAAACAATCCTATCTTTCTTCTTTTAATATAAGACAATTTAGTTACATTTTCCAGTATTTAGTGGTTTTGGGCAAACGAGGCTTCGGAAGAGCTCAGAAGTGACCCGAGGAAATTCCTGGAACTTCATAACCCACACTAGTATTAACATACCTACACATATAGTTTTAATACCCATAAAAGGCTCAAGCCAAACATGGCCTAAGGTGGTGGCCAAAAATATCTAGGAAAGGAGAGAAAATATCTCGGTTCCTATTCACCACTATTCACACCTCCTTACTATTTGCAATAATGATCAAGGCAACTTGCCCCCTCCTTATCCATTCAAGGGAGGTTACATATAGATGGTTAGGATTGGTTTTTGACACTTGGAGCAAATCAATGGCTATGGACAATCTAGAAGTAATGATTACAAATAGTAAGATAAGGATGAAATTTTAGTATAAAAGGGGGGGTGGAGGTCGGCCATGGTAGGTGAGCAAGGTGGCCATTCTTCTTCATCTACCTTGTTTCTCCTAAGCTAGAAAACACCATTGGACCTTAGGCAACAATACTCCTCCATTTGAAACACAAGTTTAAGGTAGTAATTAAGCTAAAATCAAGGAAAAAGGCAAGTTTAAGGAGTGGAAGCCAAACGCCAAGGTAGGCGACATGGTTGGTGGAGATTTTGAGCTCAAGCAACTTATAATCAAGGTAGAAGAACATCAAAATGTCTAGGAGAGGACAGGTAACATCTATGCACATCACTTTCACCCTTTAAGCTTATTTTCCTTCTTAAGTCATTCTATTTGGTTACCTACGAATCCTATCTCCTATTTTCTTCAATTTTACAGTAAACTAGGGATGAATAGTTAGTGATTGTCCTAGAAAATCAAGTCGAAATCAGGTTGGGAAGTAGGAAAACTCTAAAGAATCTTGAAAATGGAGAAAAATGAGCTTTAAGCTTTAGGAATTGTTTGGATGGGTTTCCGACGTGATTTTGAGCAAACATTTTGAGGGTAGTCTTGAATAGTGAATATATGGTTATGGTTGAAAAATGAAGTCGAATGGAGAAATTTAAGTCGCTAAGACAAGGTAAAGAAGCTAAGAATGAGAAAATGTGCTTTAAGCCTTTCTGAGTGTTTGGATGGGTTTCCGAATTGATCTTGAGCTGAAAATTTAGGGAGATACTTGTGTTGTTGATATTGGATCATGGTTAAATATTTAGGCCGATACTCCTTTGGGAAGTTATTTAAGTTGGTGAATAGTGATTTTGGTCAAAAATAAGAATTTAAGCTTTCTAAGGTGGTTTCTTGGATATTGTTTGATTCTCTGATTTATTGGAGCTTGAATGGTATTGTTATGATGTTATTAAGGTTATTTTACAAGTGGTGAGCTTGATGTGTGAATTACTACTTGTGTAAAGCTTGGTTATGATATCTTACTTATGGTTTGTAAATGTGTTTAAGGATAACCTCTTGTGGTGGTGGTGGAAAGTATTGTGTGATGTTGATATCATGGTTATCCTAAGGCTATGCCTCTTGTGAGAGCCTTTAAGTCCAAGCCGACGTTCCGGAAACAATATAAGCTCGTACTAATGAATTGGAGCTGCCACTATGATTTACTCCTATTGGGCAGAAGTTTTCAATAGGGGGTGTGCACACTTAAGGACATAGGGTGGGTGGGTGGTGGTGGTGGACTTCATTTGGAAATATCTTGTTTATGATATTAATTATCTCTTGATAATTCCTGGTACAGGTAAATGGTGTGTGATCTATTCTGATTTGTTATATTGTTAATATTTGTTGAAAACAAAGGTTTTAAAGAGAAAATAAGTTTTTACGGGGTGTGGTAGTGTTACTCAGTTTTTACTGATTTTATTTGTTTGTGTTTTCTTGTGTATATGAACTTTGTGTGTTCAGGGTAACTGGGATGGTCACCTTCTCTGCACTGAGGATGAGTCCACCGATACTTTCTATATTTTCATGTTTGTCACCTATCGTAGGAGTATACAGCCTGGGGTCACCGAGATAGTGCTTGAGGAGTGGAACAAGAAGATACAGGGTTTTAGGCACCCGGAGAATGGCAGTAGTCAGTCCATTACCTATGAAGTTTCCACTATTTATGAGTACATGGAAGTAGTCCCATGCTAAGTTGCTAATGATGTAATAGTCTTTGATACCCCTTGCTTTTGGTGTAATATAGGAGTAGAAGCTAACATAGTAGTTGGCTGGAAGGGGTCTTTTGGTACTAAGGTGTAAAGTGACGGGTTGGTTGTGTCACTCTTTTGGTAGGGGAACAGCGTTGTAAGATAGCTAATGTAGGGATGGTGGTGGTAATAGCCTTACTGAAATACCCCTAAATTAATTTAAATTAATTTAGGGGATTTCTTTTATTAAACCATAAATAATACTATTAATATAAAATTATGGTATGGAATTATGAATATTAAATCATTATATGGAATTGTGAAATTTATTTAGGGGTTTTCTCCTATTTAACCCTAATTATTATACATTATTATATAGTATTATGAATTTAATAATAAGATTTATAAGTCAATAAATCTTGGAAAAATTTCTAAACACTCCAAATATATTATAAAGATTTTAGGAAGTGTTGGAACATTGTTTTGAAACATAAAAGTCAATATAAAATTCTAGAAACCTTAAAGCTTATTAAGCCTTGCTAGAGTTGACTTTTTGAGAATGGTCAAACCAGGCCATGAAACCTATACCAATAAATAGGTTATGAAAAACCATGAAGATCGATAAAAAGAACGTTAAAAACGGATCATCCTAGCCAAAGTTATGATAAATTAAAGTTTAGAGCCAAAATTTTGAAGGATGCTGACGTGTCCAGGACACGTGTCGCGCCCAGTCAGCACCGAGTCACTCAATCAATTGAGTTTCCAGCGGTTTTGGCATGTCAACAGGCGATCTTTAAACACCTATATCTTTTTCCCTACTCCACCATTTGGTATGCCGTTTGTTTCATTCGATTCTCCTATCTTTCCTCTTTCCAACCATTACTCACACATCATCTAAATCCTTCTACATCGACGGGAAAATCGATCTAAAGTTGCCTCCTTGCGAATTCGTAACCCAGAATTCCAGTTTTTTCTGAAATCGGGTAAACTTCGTCACGCCATAACTTCTTCATTTCTCATCTAAATTTCCTGTTCTTTAGCTTGTTTTGAAGATCTTTAATCCCTCTATAACTTTCATGTTAATGGCCAAGGCTGATTCGCATTGGGTCGCGAGATAAAGCTGTCTAAAGTTGCCTACTCGATCACGGTGGTATTTCTGCCCAGTTTACTCCGAAACCAACTAGGTAAACACAGATCTTGTGAGATCTGTAACTTTCTCCCTAGTTTATCAAATTCAATGATTCTTCCACTAACATTAGAGTTACATGTCTACTTTAAAATGACGTAGGTTTCATGGATTGAATCAATCTCAGTTAGCACGAGTTGACCCGTGAAGTAGGCTACTCGAACTGCACATAAAATATTGACCTTTCCAGAAATCGATTTCGATTTCATAACTGGCGCATCTCCGGTGAGTTTCAGACCAAATTCCACCATCTATGCTCTTCTTTTTTGCATTCCCGTTCATAACCCTCTATCAATTTAACCAATTAAGCAATGAATTGAGGGAATTTTAGCAAATCGAAACCGAAACTAATCATAAACCCTAACTTCGATACCCAGAATCGTATTCACACTATACTGTATCATAGCTCGTATAGTTGGTACCATTAGAAGCGCCTTGGAATTTCGAATCCAACAGAACAAAAATCATCGAATTTGGTTCTGTGAGTTGAGAGAAAACGAGATTTGTACTCGACATCTGTTTGGGGTTCGCGGATGAACTCGAGGATTTTCAGCCGTCCGATCGTAGGTTTTAGAAACGGACGGCCGAGATTAAAACGTTCAAGTTTAAGTTAGTTAAGTTTTTAATATTTCCAGAATAATACCCTAACTTGTTGGATTTATTTAATTGCCTTCCCGAATGTATTTTGACTTGAAATTTTAACCATAGATTCCTTATAAAATCTAGTTTATTTTGATGTAAATTAATATGGGTTTTGAGTTTTTAAACATAAGTATGATTTTTGCAAGTCACGAGTATTATGGAATTATTTGGATAATTTAAAAAGATATTTTTATGAAATAAAAATTTTATAATATGTATAAAATGTTATAGTTACTATATACTTAATTTGGGAATTTTTGGACAAGGGGAAATAGGTTTAAAAATTGTAATGCTAAGGTTTTTCATAAGTTATCTTATAATATAAGGTTTTTAATGTAATCAAAAATTAAAGTATAGTTGATTAATGAACTTTATAGGTTGGGGAAAATATAATAAGACTAATTAACATTTAATACAGTATGTTTAAAATATTTTGGGTATTAACTTTAAGTGAAGTAAAAATTGTTACATATATTTATATATATTTATATGAGAGAAATAAATAGAAACTTATATTAAATCAAGGAATTTAACTAAACTACATTTTATTTATTATATATATGGAAGCTAATATGTTTAACGAAAACTAAGGGAAATACTTTATTTTATAAACCATATATTGGATGTAGCTATGTGTAAAAGTTAGTATAAATAATTAAGTGCAATAAAACTACACAAGGAATGTCTTGAATAAATCCTAATATATATACACATAAAAAAAACTACATAAATAAAAGAAATAAAATGCCTTATAGAAAATATAATATGAAGGAATTAATGAGATAAACTAAACCTCTACATAATACTAATAAAAGAATATTATATGAGGCGGTATTAAATTATGATTATTAAACTTAAGGAGTTATCTTTGAATTTCTAAGATTTATATAAACCATATTAAAATACATGTGTAATATTATTTGTCAAAGACCAGAATGTAAATCTATAATTTGGTTAGGTAATTAATCAGTTGGGACTTAGGAATATGTGTAATTAGATTTTACACAATAGAACTTACTATATAATTAATAAATAAATGTAATACTTTTACATCTAAATGTTCTTAATATATGTACAATAATAAAATAAATAAAATACTTTTACATCTAAATGTGGGGTGGATTAGTAAGTCTAGATCTAATCATTTCTTAACATTTATGGTATTGAAATATAACTTAATGTTTTAAAGTTAAAATCATTAAAAGGATTATGATATAAAACTACATTAAACTATGATTTGGAAATTTATCTAAATAATAATCCTTAAGTTTCTTGGCATTAGATAAGCCATATGAAATACATTTATAACATTAATTACCAATACTTAGGATGTGAGTCTACAATTAAGTGAGGTATTTAGTAGTTAGAATTTATAGAAAGGTTTATAAATAGGAATTTGATACTTAAAACCTTTGAACCTTTTATTAGATAAAACTAAGTTACATAAGAGATTATATTGATCTACTTTACGACACTAAAAATATTAATGTGTCATTTGAGTATAAGGTATGAGGATTTTTCAGAACATATTATCTTATTAAGTAATTGACAATTTCACTTGTGAATGAGAGTTTAATTCTTTGATAAATTCTACCTTATGTTAAGATATAATGTTCATCCTAAAACATAATAAAGGAGATTAATTTATTAAGTTATTCCTTTGAAACCTTAGGTTTTGTAAACAATATGAAAAATGTATTTTAAGATGTAAGTTTATTAAAATTTAGTATAAAAGGATTATACATAGTCTATAGCGGGAATGTGTGTAAAAATAAAACATTTGGGAAATTAAATGTAAGCAAGGATAAATAAAAGGTTATCTTAAAGTGCCTTATTATATAGTTAATGATAAAGTAGATGATATACCTTGGAAATACTAAATGTAAGAGTTCGATAAATCTAAGTTAACTATAATATAGTTATTCAAGATGAGAAGCAATTTAACATCTTATGATAAGATTATTAGATGGTTGTAATAAATGTCATCCTAAACTAAACATATGATAAATGAGTGTAGTAACTCAATTAGGTTATCATAAAATGCATCTATAACACCATGTTTCCAATATACAGGATGTAGATCTTAATTAAGTTGAGGGGAAAACTTAATCATATTGGATTATTTGGTAATACTGATAAAATGCATAATCATTACATTGTGAAATAATAGTATAATATTCTAAGATAAACCTATCATAGGTCATAACCCGATATTTATTCTAAATTAGGAATAAAAGTATTAAGCTTAAAAATTATTATTGAGATTCTAAGATTAGATGAATAATATAATACGCACTTATGATATAAGGGTCTCAAGAGTCTTGAATTGGGAATTAGGGTTAAGTATGAATAAAGTGGATAAGAGTGTAACAATTAACAAGTGTTAATAACATACATTCCCTAGTCTTACAACCTTGGGTTATACAACATTCTAATATAAGTCAAAGGTTATACATAACATTTAAGTGAGGGCTTAAAAGACAATTGAGACTTAGAAATAAGAGTGAGGAATTTATTTAAGTTTAACTTAGGTTACAAGTTATTGATGTTAGACTACCTTTAATATTCCTCAGAGTATTGTTGATTATTTGCACAAGTCGACTAGAACGGCTACAGCGATTACCAGGTACGACTTCTCGTACTCAGATACTTTTGGTGACAAACTTTGTGGAATGTTTTGAGAAACACTAAGTGAGCTTGAATGGATTTCTGTAACACCCCAACCACCACCGTACACTTAACGTCAAACTGCAGCGGAAATCTCAACTCATCCATTACTTAACTCGTTGGTGTTACACGCCGTTAACCACCCACGTGGCTAACAAGGCTAATACATTTACATTGTATCGGTCTGATGGACTAGATTCCCGAGCAACTACACAATACAACCCTTATTCCATTTCCAACATTTATTATATACATACATTCCCACTGTACCGAGTATTTACAACTGATGCCGACAACAATTTCGGTCTTACTACACCTACTGTATATATACACTTAAATGAATACCCATGTACAATGGCTACCCCATCCTACTCTCGAACGGCTTCCAGCTCTCTGTACCTGAAACAGGAAAAGAAGAGAAAGGGTGGCCCCCAAGGGGCTCAGCACCTTTGCTGGTATGGTAATGCCGCAGCCCACATGCTACCGGGCCACGCACAACTAATTGTCGTCTTAGCATGCAGTTGATTATATTTAAATCACGCATACAAGCCATAAACATTCAACACATAACATTTCGCCTCAATGGGCTCAACCTATAACCATCACATCCACACTTAACCAACCATTCAATGATTCCTTAAACCCTAGAGTGGCTCTCCTCTAAAACGGAGCTACTTCCTTAACGAACGACATGTACCCATTAATCGGGTTATCCTTAAACGCCTCTTGTCACAAACTGGGATTCATTTCCATGATCCACACACTCCATATCCTACAACATATCTCAATCCTCACATAACAAAACATAACAAACCTTTTTTTTCGTCGTACACATGACAACATCACAATCATTTTAAACACCTGGCGTATACATATCGTAGCATAGCAAGGGAATTTGCATAGCACAACACCAATACATAACACCGTAAATCGGTTCTCACAAGGAACCTTCCACCATAGTTAGTATACATAGTGAGCCTAGAGATTATTACCAATCCCATGTTAAGCTCGTTACCAACCTCGTTACCGTCCGGTTATATAGAACGGTTAACTTATGCCCAAGGTGTGTCGGATATAGTAATCCCAAGCACACCGAAATAACATTCGTATGCCCCTGTGGCCCGACGTGAGTCAGTAACTAGCTTTGGATAAGCTAAGGGAAGGTAGAAACCAAAATGGAATACCACCTATACATACACCAAGAGAGCCGAACCGGATATGATATCGACTCCCGTCCATCACACGCGTGGCAGGAACAACCGGACTCCTCACCCCCCATTAATACATATACACTTATAAATAAGTAGTTAGAGATCCATTATGGAGCCTACCACATCCACACACCATACGGTATCATAACCGAGTTAAGCACACAAGGGAGGTTCACACACTTGCATACAACAACAATGTCCAACTAACTCACACATAGCCGTGGTTAGCACGTTCCCAAGGTTTGGGCCGTCAACTCCGAATACCGATCACTCATGTGTTCCTAGATTTGGTTAGCTAAGGTTTAACACATATTGGAGGTTAAATGGTATCGGAGGCCAAATTCGCCACATAAATGAATTACTATAAACTCATTACATGTTTTAATCTTACAAGGTGGCAAACACTCAAGAAAACATATTGGCATACAAGCCGGTGTAATCCGGTAGGACACAGGTTGCAAGAAAACCATACCTGTCACCGGAGTCCACTTTACCACGTCCACTTATGTTCCTCGAGCGATCGATCTCGAACTACTGTTAACATCACATGTGTTTTTTATTAACATCGGGGTTTGCTTGATTATTTAATGTCTAATGCTTAACTTTCCCCGTTAACTTAGTTACATAACTTTACATTTTAACTTGTTTTACTTTTACATTTTGATACAACTTTTCACCCACTTAATTGCCATTTAAAACTCACCTAACATGTCCTTAACAACCTTATAACATCATTACCTATCAATCCCCATCATTACATATCATTTCCATACCTTAAACAATGTTTTTGGTCCATACAACGCCTTGTCCGAACTTGTGTCCGGACTTCTCAAGTTCGGACACCGTTCGAGACTCTAAGGGTGCAAATTGGTGGACGTCCGAACTTGCGTCCGGACTTCCCAAGTTCGGACGCCGTTCGAAGCCAAACCAGAGAATGAATTATGTGTGTCCGAACTTACCATGTTCGGACGGTAGTTCGGACATCAGTCGAAGGTCAGAAAACTCACGCGCACACAGGCACGTCCGAACGTCCACGTTCGGACGGTAGTTCGGACGGGCCAGAACCTCATTTTCCAAGTCTTGTTTCACCTCTTATCTTCATCCTTTAATTACCCAAGCTTCATACATGAACTTAGGCATATTCTAATACTAGAATATCACTTTGATTCACCTTAAAACATGGTCCAACTTGTTACTCAATCTTCTTATCAAATCTCTTAACACTTGTAACATTTCCTTTTGGTTTTCTAAGTGGTGTTTCACCTTAAATGACCACTACACTAAAATGCTTCTTCACCTTCATAACATCATCTCCCAAGCATCTCCTCTTACTAACCTAATCCTCTTTTCACAACTCCTTAAATTCCTTTCTCAAAACCTTACCTAAACATCATTCTCTCCTTATTCATCAACATGACCTAAACCTTAAACAAACTTCTCCAAGACTTTAATACATTCTCAAAACACACATTGAATTCCTAGAACTTCCAAGACAATGCCTAAATCCTTATAGCACCTTAGAACACCTTAATGCATGTGTTCCTCCTTAGTGAAGCATGTATCCATTCTTAACAATTCCTAGTTCACCCAAGTTCATTTAAGCACCTAGAACTCCTTATACATTTTACAAATTTTGCCATAGGTTCTCTTAGCACCTCATCATTCCAAAGCTCATAGTTTTCACCACTAAACATTCAAGAACACCTAGATCCATCAAAAAATTATCACTCACAAAACTTCACCAAATTTACACTACATCACAATATAGTGCATAATTAAACTTGCTTGGCACTTAGGCCCTTAAATAACATGGCTCTTAGGCCCTTAAGTTGCATAATCCTTAAACACTGAATTTCCCACATAAATAATGCCTTTGACCTGCAAATACATACACCAATACATATGTTCTTTTACTAGTCTCCTTGAGAACACTTTACTAGGTCATTCACCATTTGCTCTTTAGGTAGTTTTTAACAAGCATTATAAGCTTATTTCTCCTAAGGCATTAAACCACATTAAGATAGCATATTTACCTCTTTTCCTCCCAAATTTCTTTCTTGTTTCCTTACAAAACCGGTAAGGCATTTGGTTCCTTGTCAACAACTAAACAATATACCAACATTGTAATGAGTATATAAGCTTTAAGCTTCATCTCATTGTAAACCCTAGTTACATATATTGTTTTAACACATCAAGGTAATTGTTTTACCTTTGAATGGAAAGAGAGCTTGAATGAGTATCAAGAGAGGGCTCCTCCTAGCCCTTGGAAGATTTAAATGAAGCTAAAACAAGACAAGAGAAGACACCATTACAAGGTGCATTTTCGGTCAACACCAAAAATGAAGGCAATGGAGTTTTCTTTGGTTTTTCCTTACCTTGAAGCAAAGGTGATCAACAAGGCATAAAAATATTAGCTCAAGCTCCTTCCATGGAAGTTCTCCTTGGCACCAAAATGGTGGTTTTGAGGATTTGAAAGGACAATGTTGTAGAGCTTGCTCCAACTAAGAGAACGGTAGTCTCGGAATTAAATTCGGAGCATGGAGTCATAAGTTACAAGTGAAGAAGGATGAAGAATGGCATGGTTCTGTTGGAAACCGATGGAGAGAGGAGGAAGAAGGTGGCCATCGTGGGAAATGAAGAAAAGAATGAGAGAATGAAGATAACCTTTGCTTTTTGAAGATATTTGTCCATTTAAAGCAAATAGTACATTAATTAGTCATTCTTTCTTTTCTTAGTAAACTAACAAGGGTGGTGAGTCACCACACCTTAAAAACCGGCCCCAAATAGTACCTAGGGGTATTTTAGACTTTATTAATCAATTGTCTCACTTATAGTAACATATGTTACAAACTAGCTTATAAAAATCACTATTCACCAAAAACAAGGCACATAGAAGTGAAATTTTTGATTTCCCATTGATATAGCCACCCAAATGTGATACTATATAGTACACATGTTAATTAAAGAGTAATGATGGACATTTAGCCATTCAAAACTCATTTACAAGACAATTTTTCAAAAACGTGCTTTAAGACTCCTTAAAGCACATTTTGCGTTTTAACTTGTTTTCAAGCTTGGTTTTCTTTGGTAATTGATTTAATATGTTCATTAACATATAAATAAGGCATAGGTATGACCATTAGGTCTTATACACATTTATCCCAAGCTTAGAGCACATTTTAGCCCATATTGACCTTAAGGTATTTATTTGTGTTTTGTTTGGTTTCATTGTCTACCAAAGTTTCCTAAGGACTTAGTTAGCCTTATAAAGTCATAATTAAACCTTATCAAGTCCTGGTAGGCTCTTTGGGTCCTAACCAAGTTCACTCCAAGCTTAGAGCATGTTTTTGCTCAAACCGTGTCTTAGTGTTTTATTGTGTTTTACCATGGTTTAAATGTTTCATTTATGTTTCTAAGGCACTTTTTAGCCTTTAAATACCATAGTTTAACATTTACACAACATACCAAGGTTTGGGGTATTTCAATCTACCCCCCTTAAAAGAACTTCGTCCTCGAAGTTCACATTTCCTCGCATCATTGGATTAGAATACGGGAATTACTTATAGCCATAAACTTCCATTACTAACCACCCTTTCCATCCAACCTCGGACTTAATGGTCCGGGCAACATATCCACATTATACATAAAATATCATACTCACATGGTAACCTCGGACTTAATGGTCCGGGTACCTTCACCACACTTACACTAACATAATATCCCTCAGACTCTTAGGTCTGGGTGACATAACCACATTTGGACTCGTAGGCCCGGGTAACACAACACATTTAGACTCATAGGTCTTGATAGCATACACTTCAGGAGATCAAAGTCAAAATAACCTTTATCACACATACCAAACAACATGTCATAGCATGTATATCAAACAGAAATACCTTTTCCATCTCTCCATGGGTTCGAATCCCACGTTGAGTACATATACACTGTGATCCCGCAGAACCCGGTCGCGATGGACACCTTCTGGTCCCCGTTCCTTTGGGAGATCAAAACATTCACTTAATTTTTAACATATGTACTTCTCATGTCACCGGTCCGAAGACAAAGGCTCATACGTCCTCAGCTCGTGAGCAAGTACTACAAAAATATTCTTTACTAGGTTAAGTATAAGAAGATCTTTTATTCAAAATATTAATCGATTGTTTGAAAATACCAATTGAAAATCCTTTTGAAAGCACCACATAACTCCAAGTCCAATTTATGCTCCTTGTATTTTTCTTAACATGGTTGTTTGTGACCACTTACAGGGAGCTTCAAGAGTCATCCAACCCTGATGTGATCAGCATCAGTGTTGAACTATCTTTCCACCCCAATTTGTGTTCGGCTTCCCTTGATCTCATGATAATCAAGTTTCACCTCCCACTTCATTTTCAAGCATCGTATAAATCACTCATTTCCAATTTTCTATCTTTTAAATCATTCTAATCATGATCATGACATCTCCAAGGGATAGAACTCCGTCTATCCATCATTACCCAAATCCAACTTAATTCAAGTTACCTAGGAAATTTAATTCTCACTAGGTTCTATGTCGGTCTCATACTCCTTCATAAATCACAACATTGTATATATATACATATATTTTTTATCAAAATACAATACATGGTTTACATTTATGCACCGTCGGGGTTTTAGTTCCCCGGGAGTTTCTTTACTCCCTTCCATTTGTACTCTCACACACCACTGTTAACAAGATAACACACTTCCCACAATGGTATTCGCATCTTCTGTGCGCAATTACCACAATTTAACCACAAATAAATGCGTATGTTTTATAACACACGTGCCAACCATCATAACAAATCATTTTGTGCTATGCACAACCCCGTTCACGTACACTTGTACGGTAAAACACACTAAGTGGTTTTGCGCTCTACCCCCCTTAAAAGGGATTATGCCCACGTAATCAATCACTGAGCATTAGCTTAAAATGTTCTGCCGTCGTGAAGTGTTTTAACTTCCACGCGGTCTATTACACAATGGATTCTGATTAGAGGATCTTAACCATATTAGTGGTTTAGTTCCTAAACCAAGAATTCGCATTGGAGTTGTAACTCATAACCGGTTTCGGTCCTGGCCTGTGAGGCTTTTAGGCATTGATAACTAGCCATCCATTCATATTCACCATGTATATCCGGTATCTGACGCATGGGCTTGCTGGCCTCTGTTGCGCAACCCTGATAATTATAGAGCTAGTTTGCCCCATTCGTTACTGTTACTCTATGGTACATCTCCAATGTATTACCCTTATCTTGGGAAGGATGGTTTCTCAACCGACGCATGGTATCTCTTACCTGAGCGAATTCGGTGAGTTTCAAAACTTTCCATCCACTTCTCCCAATAGCTTACTACGTAAACTGCACAATGTTTGACTTGCTTCTACCGACTTATTGTCGGTTGAGAATGAGCTACTACCTAATGTGTAGTGCTCTCTCGGTTATTTCCCACACCTGAGGTATATTTCATACCGACATTTGGTATTCATTGCCACTGTTATCACTTATTCTTAATCATACCTCCATATCTGGTTTCGTACAAGTACTCTTCCATTGGTATGACCTTGATTTCCTATGCATTGATCATTATAGTACCATAGGTTTCTTTCTACATCCACCACAATTAACATTTCCCAAATTCTAGCTATCCCACTCGATCATTACTGCGCAAATGCAATACCAAAACACTCAGTCATACAGAGTGCAGAGGCGTAAACTCTTGACATTAAATCTCTCATGCGATTGCGATAGGAATTTACACTATGTTTTACCGAAATTCTTATCACATAATACTTGTCACCGGCTTTCTGCTCGGTTCGTTTGCTATCACTTACTGTTGTACCTCCACTGGGGTTAACTCATAACTCTGCTCACTCACCATTTAATCATCTAACCATACTCATACAACGGTCGCTTATTGCGCACCGTATCCTTACTCATTATACAACATCAACTTATACTGCATCGCTATTATATTAGCTTCCGCTATTACGCTGGGCTTATCTGGCCACTTATTTGGTTGGTTTTTGAATATACTACTATTTTTCTTGAGCCTTTATGTTTCTTGAGCGTTGTTCGCTATTCATTTAGCTTCACACACCTATGGTGATTGCTATCGGACTTATTACTCTTCCTGTGTACACAACTAGCACAACACTTCCTTTTTGTATTATTTTATTCAAATCACCCTGGGGTAATAATAACGTGGCCCATCCTCCACATATTTCTTGAACTTGGTTCACATAGCTACCGCTCCTGCGGTCTCACCATATCGAGAGGTATCCCCACTCTTAATGCAGTGGTTCGTTCTCCGCTCTATTTCCTTGCACCACATAAACTTCTACAATCAATCGAATTTATATAACATATCTTGCTTATGGCTTATAAGCCTTATTTGCCTTGAGCTGGGCTCATTGTAGGCTGTCCACACACATATACTTCTCTATACCATGTTACCTGGTTAGAGGTTGTATTGGCATCCATGACAAGGTTATTGCATCACATTTCCTTTCATGGGATGTCCCTTAGGATTGCCAGTCCGTCTCCTGACAACTTATGTCTAAACTGGGTGTTAATTTCAACCCTTGCGTTTCTGTCATGTATTTCGTTCAACAATTGTTGATGCGCACACCCTTCAAGGATTTCTCCTGGGTGTCGTTAGGTTATGCCTTTACATCTAGTTCACAGTTATTGGTACATTCATTTAGCCACGCCTTTTTGCGTTCTTCACTGGTTATTATTTTCTTCTGTGAAGGTCCTTATTTCCTAATAATGTAGGTACTCATTCTGGGGATTTCATCCCATCCATTGCACTTTACTGTGTCCACACTAGGCTGGGTCACCATTCCAGCTTCCACGTTTATCCCTGGGGATCCTTAAGTCATATAAGCTGTCTTTACATTCAGTTAGTGCACTTCGCACCTCCTGACTCTTAAACATTTCCTTGAAAGGAATTCACTAATTCCTTTAGTTTCGTTAACTTAACTGAGTTCCTTAACTTCATCCATTCCTTGTAATCTCTAGCTCTCGTTTGATTTATACTGCTGACCGTAGACGGAGTCGACTACTTCCCGTGTTTCGGATTCTACTCGTATACATATATGGGGTATCATACTGATACATTACTACTTACCCAACTAACCTATAAGTAGGTCTGTCAGGCCCACATGCTCCTATCGGAGTGCGGTCGTCCCACAACACAGTTGGTACACTTGTAGTGTCCGTCACACGCCTAGGTGAAGTATTCTGTTGTCAACTCCCTTATATTGTCCCGTGACAATATTCATTCTTTGCTTCCCGAACTTAATCGAGGGAAGGTTTATCCACTGTTGTATCCTTGTCAATTGCCCCTGGTTTCACTGGTTTGGTTTAAAAGAAGGTCGGAAAGAAGTGTTGGTTTGAAAGAAAATCTGGTTTTGAAAAGAAAGGGTTTGAATAAATTTAGGTTTGAAAGAAAAATTTCCATGGTTTCACAACATCTTCTTACCTTAGCCAAGTCTAGCTTCTTGCTGACTGGTGTACTTCCAATTACAGAGGTTAGGCTAACAGGCCCTTCCACTGTTATGACAATCACATTTAACTTTATTGTACTTCTCCAAGTATTTTGTAGAGGTTATAAATTCCTCGAATAGCCCTGTTATAGCAGCACTTGCTATGGCAAGTGCGCCATGTTAACTGGCTATCGGTTCAACACATACCGGCTGTGGTATTGTTTTTACCCGTACTATCATCTGTGGCCTTGTTGGCCCTCACTGATCTTACTGCCTTGATAAATACTCCTCTAGGTAACTTCTCACTTTTTTCACATGATAATCATTAACTAGGGTGTTTCCCATTCTGGGAGACCCCTTTTTCATAGTGTTGTATTCACTTTGTAGCCCGTTCCACGTATTTGGGCACTACCTTGTAGTTTCCCTGTTGGTTGATATACCGTTGGTGTATTATTTATCAACTGTGGTCCCGTAGACACTCGTCTCGGGTTTTATTAATCCATTTCTTGCCTGTTGCACGGTTGGTGCGTTGCAAGCTGGTTGTTCTCGACTGCTCAGCATGTCGACCCAGGTTGCCGGAAATTCTATTCTTCTGTACACCGATTCTTCGCTCTTCGCTATGAAATGCGGTTAACACTGTTTAGATGGGGACCGTCTCCGGGATTCCCAGTTTTCGGGATCTACCGTATGACAGGTTCTCCGTACCCTAAAGGTATTTAATAACAGCCAGATCGGGTATTCCCGAGTATGAGAGTGGACTTCCATCTCTCTGGCGTTGTTTCCCAAGTTATATAACAGGGATTGTGGAGGGTGGGATGGATATAGTAGGTTTCCAGTATTCACTGGTAGTTCCTTACTAGCGTATCTCTCACGCTATCACTCAACCCTTAACCCAAAGTACTTAAATCCTAACTCGGTACTTCCTAAGCTCGGTAATTCAGCCATCAGAGCAATACTTCGCTCTGATACCACTTTTTGTAACACCCCAACCACCACCGTACACTTAACGTCAAACTGCAGCGGAAATCTCAACTCATCCATTACTTAACTCGTTGGTGTTACACGCCGTTAACCACCCACGTGGCTAACAAGGCTAATACATTTACATTGTATCGGTCTGATGGACTAGATTCCTGAGCAACTACACAATACAACCCTTATTCCATTTCCAACATTTATTATATACATACATTCCCACTGTACCGAGTATTTACAACTGATGCCGACAACAATTTCGGTCTTACTACACCTACTGTATATATACACTTAAATGAATACCCATGTACAATGGCTACCCCGTCCTACTCTCGAATGGCTTCCAGCTCTCTGTACCTGAAACAGGAAAAGAAGAGAAAGGGTGGCCCCCAAGGGGCTCAGCACCTTTGCTGGTATGGTAATCCCGCAGCCCACATGCTACCGGGCCACGCACAACTAATTGTCGTCTTAGCATGCAGTTGATTATATTTAAATCACGCATACAAGCCATAAACATTCAACACATAACATTTCGCCTCAATGGGCACAACCTATAACCATCACATCCACACTTAACCAACCATTCAATGATTCCTTAAACCCTAGAGTGGCTCTCCTCTAAAACGGAGCTACTTCCTTAACGAACGACATGTACCCATTAATCGGGTTATCCTTAAACGCCTCTTGTCACAAACTGGGATTCATTTCCATGATCCACACACTCCATATCCTACAACATATCTCAATCCTCACATAACAAAACATAACAAACCTTTTTGTTTCGTCGTACACATGACAACATCACAATCATTTTAAACACCTGGCGTATACATATCGTAGCATAGCAAGGGAATTTGCATAGCACAACACCAATACATAACACCGTAAATCGGTTCTCACAAGGAACCTTCCACCATAGTTAGTATACATAGTGAGCCTAGAGATTATTACCAATCCCATGTTAACCTCGTTACCAACCTCGTTACCGTCCGGTTATATAGAACGGTTAACTTATGCCCAAGGTGTGTCGGATATAGTAATCCCAAGCACACCGAAATAACATTCGTATGCCCCTGTGGCCCGACGTGAGTCAGTAACTAGCTTTGGATAAGCTAAGGGAAGGTAGAAACCAAAATGGAATACCACCTATACATACACCAAGAGAGCCGAACCGGATATGATATCGACTCCCGTCCATCACACGCGTGGCCGGAACAACCGGACTCCTCACCCCCCATTAATACATATACACTTATAAATAAGTAGTTAGAGATCCATTATGGAGCCTACCACATCCACACACCATACAGTATCATAACCGAGTTAAGCACACAAGGGAGGTTCACACACTTGCATACAACAACAATGTCCAACTAACTCACACATAGCCGTGGTTAGCACGTTCCCAAGGTTTGGGCCGTCAACTCCGAATACCAATCACTCATGTGTTCCTAGATTTGGTTAGCTAAGGTTTAACACATATTTGAGGTTAAATGGTATCGGAGGCCAAATTCGCCACATAAATGAATTACTATAAACTCATTACATGTTTTAATCTTACAAGGTGGCAAACACTCAAGAAAACATATTGGCATACAAGCCGGTGTAATCCGGTAGGACACAGGTTGCAAGAAAACCATACCTGTCACCGGAGTCCACTTTACCACGTCCACTTATGTTCCTCGAGCGATTCTCGAACAACTGTTAACATCACATGTGTTTTTATTAACATCGGGGTTTGCTTGATTATTTAATGTCTAATGCTTAACTTTCCCCGTTAACTTAGTTACATAGCTTTACATTTTAACTTGTTTTACTTTTACATTTTGATACAACTTTTCACCCACTTAATTGCCATTTAAAACTCACCTAACATGTCCTTAACAACCTTATAACATCATTACCTATCAATCCCCATCATTACATATCATTTCCATACCTTAAACAATGTTTTTGGTCCATACAACGCCTTGTCCGAACTTGTGTCCGGACTTCTCAAGTTCGGACACCGTTCGAGACTCTAAGGGTGCAAATTGGTGGACGTCCGAACTTGCGTCCGGACTTCCCAAGTTCGGACGCCGTTCGAAGCCAAACCAGAGAATGAATTATGTGTGTCCGAACTTACCATGTTCGGACGGTAGTTCGGACATCAGTCGAAGGTCAGAAAACTCACGCGCACACAGGCACGTCCGAACGTCCACGTTCGGACGGTAGTTCGGACGGGCCAGAACCTCATTTTCCAAGTCTTGTTTCACCTCTTATCTTCATCCTTTAATTACCCAAGCTTCATACATGAACTTAGGCATATTCTAATACTAGAATATCACTTTGATTCACCTTAAAACATGGTCCAACTTGTTACTCAATCTTCTTATCAAATCTCTTAACACTTGTAACATTTCCTTTTGGTTTTCTAAGTGGTGTTTCACCTTAAATGACCACTACACTAAAATGCTTCTTCACCTTCATAACATCATCTCCCAAGCATCTCCTCTTACTAACCTAATCCTCTTTTCACAACTCCTTAAATTCCTTTCTCAAACCTTACCTAAACATCATTCTCTCCTTATTCATCAACATGACCTAAACCTTAAACAAACTTCTCCAAGACTTTAATACATTCTCAAAACACACATTGAATTCCTAGAACTTCCAAGACAATGCCTAAATCCTTATAGCACCTTAGAACACCTTAATGCATGTGTTCCTCCTTAGTGAAGCATGTATCCATTCTTAACAATTCCTAGTTCACCCAAGTTCATTTAAGCACCTAGAACTCCTTATACATTTTACAAATTTTGCCATAGGTTCTCTTAGCACCTCATCATTCCAAAGCTCATAGTTTTCACCACTAAACATTCAAGAACACCTAGATCCATCAAAACATTATCACTCACAAAACTTCACCAAATTTACACTACATCACAATATAGTGCATAATTAAACTTGCTTGGCACTTAGGCCCTTAAATAACATGGCTCTTAGGCCCTTAAATTGCATAATCCTTAAACACTGAATTTCCCACATAAATAATGCCTTTGACCTGCAAATACATACACCAATACATATGTTCTTTTACTAGTCTCCTTGAGAACACTTTACTAGGTCATTCACCATTTGCTCTTTAGGTATTTTTAACAAGCATTATAAGCTTATTTCTCCTAAGGCATTAAACCACATTAAGATAGCATATTTACCTCTTTTCCTCCCAAATTTCTTTCTTGTTTCCTTACAAAACCGGTAAGGCATTTGGTTCCTTGTCAACAACTAAACAATATACCAACATTGTAATGAGTATATAAGCTTTAAGCTTCATCTCATTGTAAACCCTAGTTACATATATTGTTTTAACACATCAAGGTAATTGTTTTACCTTTGAATGGAAAGAGAGCTTGAATGAGTATCAAGAGAGGGCTCCTCCTAGCCCTTGGAAGATTTAAATGAAGCTAAAACAAGACAAGAGAAGACACCATTACAAGGTGCATTTTCGGTCAACACCAAAAATGAAGGCAATGGAGTTTTCTTTGGTTTTTCCTTACCTTGAAGCAAAGGTGATCAACAAGGCATAAAAATATTAGCTCAAGCTCCTTCCATGGAAGTTCTCCTTGGCACCAAAATGGTGGTTTTGAGGATTTGAAAGGACAATGTTGTAGAGCTTGCTCCAACTAAGAGAACGGTAGTCTCGGAATTAAATTCGGAGCATGGAGTCATAAGTTACAAGTGAAGAAGGATGAAGAATGGCATGGTTCTGTTGGAAACCGATGGAGAGAGGAGGAAGAAGGTGGCCATCGTGGGAAATGAAGAAAAGAATGAGAGAATGAAGATAACCTTTGCTTTTTGAAGATATTTGTCCTTTTAAAGCAAATAGTACATTAATTAGTCATTCTTTCTTTTCTTAGTAAACTAACAAGGGTGGTGAGTCACCACACCTTAAAAACCGGCCCCAAATAGTACCTAGGGGTATTTTAGACTTTATTAATCAATTGTCTCACTTATAGTAACATATGTTACAAACTAGCTTATAAAAATCACTATTCACCAAAAACAAGGCACATAGAAGTGAAATTTTTTATTTCCCATTGATATAGCCACCCAAATGTGATACTATATAGTACACATGTTAATTAAAGAGTAATGATGGACATTTAGCCATTCAAAACTCATTTACAAGACAATTTTTCAAAAACGTGCTTTAAGACTCCTTAAAGCACACATTTTGCGTTTTAACTTGTTTTCAAGCTTGGTTTTCTTTGGTAATTGATTTAATATGTTCATTAACATAAATAAGGCATAGGTATGACCATTAGGTCTTATACACATTTATCCCAAGCTTAGAGCACATTTTAGCCCATATTGACCTTAAGGTATTTATTTGTGTTTTGTTTGGTTTCATTGTCTACCAAAGTTTTCTAAGGACTTAGTTAGCCTTATAAAGTCATAATTAAACCTTATCAAGTCCTGGTAGGCTCTTTGGGTCCTAACCATGTTCACTCCAAGCTTAGAGCATGTTTTTGCTCAAACCGTGTCTTAGTGTTTAATTGTGTTTTACCATGGTTTAAATGTCTCATTTATGTTTCTAAGGCACTTTTTAGCCTTTAAATACCATAGTTTAACATTTACACAACATACCAAGGTTTGGGGTATTTCAATTTCAAAGGAAACTATTTGTATGACTAACTCAGTTTTATGTGACTAACTGAGCCTTGAATGTACAACTTGCGTGGTTATTGGTTCCTTCTATCTGGTTGTTTCATTAGATATTATCTACCTGGGGTTTTCGCCTCTGCACTCTGTAGGACTGAGTGTTTTGGTATCGCTCTGGTTAGTTAATGATCTAGTGGAAATATGGGAAATGTCAATCTTGGTAAATGCTTTTGACCCTGGATATTGTTTCTCCATGAGCTGAGTCTTGGTTGTGATGTGCGCACATCTTCATCGGTAAACAGCGAGGGGCTGTATATCCCCTGTCCAATCGGACGTTGTAAACAGCGAGGGGCTGTATATCCCCTGTCCTATCGGACGGTAGTTAACAGCGAGGGGCTGTATATCCCCTGTCCCAAAAGGGACGCAGTTGGCAGCAGGGCCATCTCTTCCAATTGGTTTTATTCCACTCTTGAGTTATGGTTCTTGGATATCTTCTTTCATTCCTAGTCCTTGTGACTACTTGGGTCTTTCTAATCCTAATTGGAACTGAATCTAACTTAAGCAATGGATGTTCACTAACTTCTGGGTGGTTTCTTTTATTGGCTCACTTACCTTCGTTATTTATCTCTATCCTTGACTTGTATACCTTTGACTTGGTGTTTTGTGTGTGCCTTGTTCTTCTGATTTGTTTTGAGCATTTGACTTCAAGTTATTTTAAGAGTTATGTTTTTCTTTTAATACTGTTGTTTTGGAGAGTTGTACCAGTTCCATTCCAGGGAACTGACTCACCCCTCCTGGGGTGGGCTGCTTGGTTTCATCTTGCAGGTACGAATTGTTATACAGGTGGCCACGAAGAGTATGAGTGTATGGGATGGGAATTAGGAATTTGGAGAGCTATGTATTTTGTTATCATTACTTTTACTATGTTTTCTCGAGTTCAGACCGTAGCATTTGTAATATCATAAGTTGTAATTGGTGAGGTTTGGTGCCGGGTGTTTGGAACCCGATGATCTGTAATCGCCTTAGTATTTTATTTCCGCTGCATTTATGATAAGTAGGGGCGTTACAGAAAGTGGTATCAGAGCGTAGTTACGCTCTGACCCGAGAAAACAAGCCGAGTGAAATAGTTAGAATATAGGTGCCCTTAAAACTGGGGAATTGGGGTAGAATTGGGAAGTGAGGATTCCAGTAAGGCACGACTCCTAACCCTTCTTGGATTAGTGAATGATTTCTTTATACACTTTTTGTATGAATGTCTGTTAGGAATAGTGTGTTGTCATACCGTTTGATCATAAACTATAGAAAAAAAATAATAATAATAAGTCTGGAACATTATCAATTGGGTATGATAAGATCTTGGTTGGAATAAATCATACATTGAACTACTTTCAAAAGCATACGTATGGAAAATACATGGCTAAGAAAGCAATGCTTTAAAAGCTTGAACACATGTTCCCAGAATTTTAAAGAATACTTTTGGTTGAAAATAGTATACAAGTGGAGCTTTGAATAACTAAGTGATATATACTTCAACTCCTTTAAAGCTTGAAATATCTCAAGAACTACTTGGTACAAATTATTACCTAAAGATAATGTTTAAGATAAATCTTAAGTCTAGAAAATTATTAAACTAACAAGAACTAGTAACTCATCAGAAAAGATCAACATCCAAACCTGTAATCCACACTAAAACTCTATGTTAACTTCAGAAAGAAAATACATAAACCTAACACCCTACGGGAAGTGCCTGGTGCGACGAACTCCTAGGCTGAAAGTAGTGGGGGTGCACACTCACTTCTGGAAGTCTAGGGGCTAGACAAGCCTTGTCATCTAACCGTAAATAATCTTCTACGCAAGTGATGGATTGTGTTGAACTTGAGGAGGATTGGTGGTAAGACGTTACCATCATGAAATCTTGAGCTAGGCATATTTCATTACTAGCCACAATGAACAATTCAAAATTTGTATCTTAAGATTCAGTATTAAAATTCATACATGTAAAGGGTTTATTGAGTTAAATATTTGGTGAAAAATACCTATACATGGAGGAAGGGGATTTAAATTTGGGTACTCCAAGGTACAACATCTACCCCTTATTAAATATAAAAAAAATATATATTAAAGGAAGTGACTTAAAGATTGAGTGAAGGGAAGAGTACTAAACTAAATATCATGATTCTTAAATACTTGGAGTAATGAGCATCTAAAAAAAAATGAGAGTTACTTAATTATTGGAAATTCTCATGTTTATTTGGAAGTTTAACATTATACATATGCAAAATTTTAGAAGTCACAGAAGGTGTATTTTTATAAAGGAATATAATACAAATTTTAATGTATGGTTGGCTAATAAAGCTTTGAATATAATTTTGAAAGACTATCTAGACTTATTATATGATCTAAAATATTATTCAAACTACTCAAACATGTTACACCTGATTTATAGCTTGTTAATATATTGATATGTGAAAATAACATAAATGGCACATTTACATATTTTAGGTTATAAATTCGGTACAAGGTTTCATGAAAGATTTAATTGCATTAAAAAAAAAGAAGTTTTAATATATAGTATGGTACTATTTTAAATAAGTTCATGAATTTTTAAGCCATGACAATTAAGAAACTTTAGGTTATAAAATGCTTCTAGAGAAATGTTGTAGTAAGGATGGCATTTAAATAATTACATTATAATGGAATTTTTCTTTTATGAATTAATAGTTTCCAAATCACATGATTAAGATTTTGATACCTACTACACCCAATACTTAAATAAAGAAAGAGTGAACTAAAATGTTATTATAGTAATATCTAAGTATAACCTATGTTCCGTTCTCAAAATTTAACCTACTATATGAATGATGAATTCTAAACTTTGTTCTTGCCAATGACCGTAAGAGAGGCGAAATGAGTTAGGAAAGCATGTTGGGAACACTAAAAGATTTAATTATAATCAAGCTAGAATAACAACGAGTGATATTGTGCATCAAAAATGAACTGCATCCTTGAAGGAGGAATCTCCATAGGAGATGTAAAATATAGTGCTCCTTAAAAGTGAGTTTAAATTCCACTTCTTTATTACGAGACGGATATGGGTCGTACCCTATTTTAAGGGGGGGTACGACATCTTCATAAAATAAACATACAATATAAAATGAACATATAATGGACATATCATTCGTACTGGTCATAAAATGAATAGGTAAGGATCATAAAATAAAATTTTATAATAATCAAGAAAATACAAATACATAACAATCAGGGGGTACAAATAAATATCGATCATAGATAAATTCAACAGTGCCATAAAATTTACAACAAAGCTTGATAATAAGGTGCTGAATTCTTTGAATGTAGTGTTTGATAACGGAAACAAATGTTTGGGAATTGTTATTGGATGAATACCCTTGAGTGGTTGATTGTTTGGTATACATTTTAAAGCTTGTAGTACAACTTGATATTTAGTTTACCCACACACCGGAAGCGGGTGTGAGTAGTTGGTAGATAAATCTTAAACTTCGGGACGAAGTTCTCTTTTAAGGGGGGGTAGAGCATAATCTTTCTTCGCTACCTCATCCAGATTATGCCCTGTTGCGTGATTAGCAGAGTAAGAGGTGTATGTGTGTACTTGGTTTTTACATTATGACACCGCATGTGACTTTTTATTTTTATCATGAAATATCTCGGTATATCTTGGTTCAGTTTGAGTTTGAGTAATCTCGAGTGGAATGTGGAATGGGAATGGATGGAAATAAAGGATTGGATTGGTATGGAATTTCGTTGGAATTATATTGTTTTAGCACACCCGAAGTGGTGTGAGTGCTTATTAGTTGATTTTTAAACTTCGAGGCGAAGTTTCTGTTAAGGGGGATATACTGAAATACCCCTAAATTAATTTAAATTAATTTAGGGGATTTCTTTTATTAAACCATAAATAATACTATTAATATTAAATTATGGTATGGAATTATGAATATTAAATTATTATATGGAATTGTGAAATTTATTTAGGGGTTTTCTCCTATTTAACCCTAATTATTATACATTATTATAGTATTATGAATTTAATAATAAGATTTATAAGTCAATAAATCTTGGGAAAATTTCTAAACACTCCAAATATATTATAAAGATTTTAGGAAGTGTTGGAACATTGTTTTGAAACATAAAAGTCAATATAAAATTCTAGAAACCTTAAAGCTTATTAAGCCTTGCTAGAGTTGACTTTTTGAGAATGGTCAAACCAGGCCATGAAACCTATACCAATAAATAGGTTATGAAAAACCATGAAGATCGATAAAAAGAACGTTAAAAACGGATCATCCTAGCCAAAGTTATGATAAATTGAAGTTTAGAGCCAAAATTTTGAAGGATGCTGACGTGTCCAGGACACGTGTCGCGCCCAGTCAGCACCGAGTCACTCAATCAGTTGAGTTTCCAGCGGTTTTGGCATGTCAGGCGATCTTTAGACACCTATATCTTTTTCCCTACTCCACCATTTGGTATGCCGTTTGTTTCATTCGATTCTCCTATCTTTCCTCTTTCCAACCATTACTCACACATCATCTAACTCCTTCTACATCGACGGGAAAATCGATCTAAAGTTGCTTTGCGAATTCGTAACCCAGAATTCCAGTTTTTCTGAAATCGGGTAAACTTCGTCACGCCATAACTTCTTCATTTCTCATCCAAATTTCTGTTCTTTAGCTTGTTTTGAAGATCTTAATCCCTCTATAACTTTCATGTTAATGGCCAAGGCTGATTCGCATTGGGTCGCGAGATAAAGCTGTCTAAAGTTGCCTACTCGATCACGGTGGTATTTCTGCCCAGTTTACTCCGAAACCAACTAGGTAAACACAGATCTTGTGAGATCTGTAACTTTCTCCCTAGTTTATCAAATTCAATGATTCTTCCACTAACATCTAGAGTTACATGTCTACTTTAAAATGACGTAGGTTTCATGGATTGAATCAATCTCAGTTAGCACGAGTTGACCTGAAGTAGGCTACTCGAACTGCACATAAAATATTGACCTTTCCAGAAATCGATTTCGATTTCATAACCGGCGCATCTCCGGTGAGTTTCAGACCAAATTCCACCATCTATGCTCTTCGTTTTTGCATTCCCGTTCATAACCCTCTATCAATTTAACCAATTAAGCAATGAATTGAGGGAATTTTAGCAAATCGAAACCGAAACTAATCATAAACCCTAACTTCGATACCCAGAATCGTATTCACACTATACTGTATCATAGCTCGTATAGTTGGTACCATTAGAAGCGCCTTGGAATTTCGAATCCACGAGACAAAACATCCGAATTTGGTTCTGTGAGTTGAGAGAAAACAGAGATTTAGTACTCGACATCTGTTTGGGGTTCGCGGATGAACTCGAGGATTTTCAGCCGTCCGATCGTAGGTTTTAGAAACGGACGACCGAGATTAAAACGTTCAAGTTTAAGTTAGTTAAGTTTTTAATATTTCCAGAATAATACCCTAACTTGTTGGATTTATTTAATTGCCTTCCCGAATGTATTTTGACTTGAAATTTTAACCATAGATTCCTTATAAAATCTAGTTTATTTTGATGTAAATTAATATGGGTTTTGAGTTTTTAAACATAAGTTATGATTTTTGCAAGTCACGAGTATTATGGAATTATTTGGATAATTTAAAAGATATTTTTATGAAATAAAATTTTATAATATGTATAAAATGTTATAGTTACTATATACTTAATTTGGGAATTTTTGGACAAGGGGAAATAGGTTTAAAAATTGTAATGCTAAGGTTTTTCATAAGTTATCTTATAATATAAGGTTTTTAATGTAATCAAAAATTAAAGTATAGTTGATTAATGAACTTTATAGGTTGGGGAAAATATAATAAGACTAATTAACATTTAATACAGTATGTTTAAAAATATTCTGGGTATTAACTTTAAGTGAAGTAAAAATTGTTACATATATTTATATATATATTTATGAGAGAAATAAATAGAAACTTATATTAAATCAAGGAATTTAACTAAACTACATTTTATTTATTATATTAATATGGAAGCTAATATGTTTAACGAAAACTAAGGGAAATACTTTATTTTATAAACCATATATTGGATGTAGCTATGTGTAAAAGTTAGTATAAATAATTAAGTGCAATAAAACTACACAAGGAATGTCTTGAATAAATCCTAATATATACACATAAAAAAAACTACATAAATAAAAGAAATAAAATGCCTTATAGAAAATATAATATGAAGGAATTAATGAGATAAACTAAACCTCTACATAATACTAATAAAAGAATATATATGAGGCGGTATTAAATTATGATTATTAAACTTAAGGAGTTATCTTTGAATTTCTAAGATTTATATAAACCATATTAAAATACATGTGTAATATTATTTGTCAAAGACCAGAATGTAAATCTATAATTTGGTTAGGTAATTAATCAGTTGGGACTTAGGAATATGTGTAATTAGATTTTACACAATAGAACTTACTATATAATTAATAAATAAATGTAATACTTTTACATCTAAATGTTCTTAATATATGTACAATAATAAAATAAATAAAATACTTTTACATCTAAATGTGGGGTGGATTAGTAAGTCTAGATCTAATCATTTCTTAACATTTATGGCATTGAAATATAACTTAATGTTTTAAAGTTAAAATCATTAAAAGGATTATGATATAAAACTACATTAAACTATGATTTGGAAATTTATCTAAATAATAATCCTTAAGTTTCTTGGCATTAGATAAGCCATATGAAATACATTTATAACATTAATTACCAATACTTAGGATGTGAGTCTACAATTAAGTGAGGTATTTAGTAGTTAGAATTTATAGAAAGGTTTATAAATAGGAATTTGATACTTAAAACCTTTGAACCTTTTATTAGATAAAACTAAGTTACATAAGAGATTATATTGATCTACTTTACGACACTAAAAATATTAATGTGTCATTTGAGTATAAGGTATGAGGATTTTTCAGAACATATTATCTTATTAAGTAATTGACAATTTCACTTGTGAATGAGAGTTTAATTCTTAGATAAATTCTACCTTATGTTAAGATATAATGTTCATCCTAAAACATAATAAAGGAGATTAATTTATTAAGTTATTCCTTTGAAACCTTAGGTTTTGTAAACAATATGAAAAATGTATTTTAAGATGTAAGTTTATTAAAATTTAGTATAAAAGGATTATACATAGTCTATAGCGGGAATGTGTGTAAAAATAAAACATTTGGGAAATTAAATGTAAGCAAGGATAAAAAAAGGTTATCTTAAAGTGCCTTATTATATTTGATGATAAAGTAAATGATATACCTTGGAAATACTAAATGTAAGAGTTCGATAAATCTAAGTTAACTATAATATAGTTATTCAAGATGAGAAGCAATTTAACATCTTATGATAAGATTATTAGATGGTTGTAATAAAAGTCATCCTAAACTAAACATATGATAAATGAGTGTAGTAACTCAATTAGGTTATCATAAAATGCATCTATAACACCATGTTTCCAATATACAGGATGTAGATCTTAATTAAGTTGAGGGGAAAACTTAATCATGATGGATTATTTGGTAATACTGGTAAAATACATAATCATTACATTGTGAAATAATAGTATAATATTCTAAGATAAACCTATCATAGGTCATAACCCGATATTTATTCTAAATTAGGAATAAAATTATTAAGCTTAAAAATTATTATTGAGATTCTAAGATTAGATGAATAATATAATACGCACTTATGATATAAGGGTCTCAAGAGTCTTGAATTGGGAATTAGGGTTAAGTATGAATAAAGTGGAAAAGAGTGTAACAATTAACAAGTGTTAATAACATACATTCCCTAGTCTTACAACCTTGGGTTATACAACATTCTAATATAAGTCAAAGGTTATACATAACATTTAAGTGAGGGCTTAAAAGACAATTGAGACTTAGAAATAAGAGTGAGGAATTTATTTAAGTTTAACTTAGGTTACAAGTTATTGATGTTAGACTACCTTTAATATTCCTCATAGTATTGTTGATTATTTGCACAAGTCGACTAGAACGGCTACAGCGATTACCAGGTACGACTTCTCGTACTCAGATACTTTTGGTGACAAACTTTGTGGAATGTTTTGAGAAACACTAAGTGAGCTTGAATGGATTTCAAAGGAAACTATTTGTATGACTAACTCAGCTTGATGTGACTAACTGAGCCTTGAATGTACAACTTGCGTGGTTATTGGTTCCTTCTATCTGGTTGTTTCATTAGATATTATCTGCATGGGGTTTACGCCTCTGCACTCTGTAGGACTGAGTGTTTTGGTATCGCTCTGGTGTAGTTAATGATCTAGTGGAAATATGGGAAATGTCAATCTTGGTAAATGCTTCTTTTGACCCTGGATATTGTTTCCTCCATGAGCTGAGTCTTGGTTGTGATGTGCGCACATCTTCATCGGTAAACAGCGAGGGGCTGTATATCCCTTGTCCAATCGGACGTTGTAAACAGCGAGGGGCTGTATATCCCCTGTCCTATCGGACGTAGTTAACAGCGAGGGGATGTATATCCCCTGTCCCAAAAGGGACGCAGTTGGCAGCAGGGCCATCTCTTCCAATTGGTTTTATTCCACTCTTGAGTTATGGTTCTTGGATATCTTCTTTCATTCCTAGTCCTTGTGACTACTTGGGTCTTTCTAATCCTAATTGGAACTGAATCTAACTTAAGCAATGGATGTTCACTAACTTCTGGCGTGGTTTCTTTTATGTTGGCTCACTCTACCTTCACGTTATTTATCTCTATCCTTGACTTGTTATCTTTGACTTGGTGTTTTGGTGTGCCTTGTTCCTCTGATTTGTTTTGAGCATTTGACTTCAAGTTATTTTAAGAGTTATGTTTTTCTTTTAATACTGTTGTTTTGGAGAGTTGTACCAGTTCCATTCCAGGGAACTGACTCACCCCTCCTGGGGTGGGCTGCTTGGTTTCATCTTGCAGGTACGAATTGTTATACAGGTGGCCACGAAGAGTATGAGTGTATGGGATGGGAATTAGGAATTTGGAGAGCTACTGTATTTGTTATCATTACTTTTATACTATGTTTTCTCGAGTTCAGACCGTAGCATTTGTAATATCATAAGTTGTAATTGGTGAGGTTTGGTGCCGGGTGTTTGGAACCCGATGATCTGTAATCGCCTTAGTATTTTATTTCCGCTGCATTTATGATAAGTAGGGGCGTTACACTTACACTTACTAGTCTTTAGTAAGTGTGGCGGTAACACCCCGGTGATAGTATTAGGGGACCTTATGTAAAAAGACTGACGCATGTATAATACAAGTTAATGATGATATTTCAGTTGTGGCACGTTTCTTTTTAAAAAAAGACTAAGTAAATGGTGGTGGTAAACCGGGGTGTTACACTGAATTTCCCACATATAAAAGCTTTCAACCTGCAAATACACACAACAATGCTCCCATAGCAACATAAGTGTTCTCTTAATTCACCTTATACTTATCTTACTAACTTATTTCCATTGGATCCTTAATCACAAGTTCATAAGCTAGTTTAAATTCTTTTCCTAGGTTATATAACCCAGTACCTAATGTAGCTTAAAGCTACATTGGTACTTATCTAAATACCATCCCTTAAAACTTAAACCACCATTAAGTAAGTAATTTACCTTGTTTTCTCAAGCTTATCTTAACTTCCTCCTTAGACCTTCTTCTTGAATGAATCTCGGCCACCCATTAAAATTCCTTTGCCAATGTTCTAACCAATAATCAATGACTCACATGAGTACTAAACAATACACTAACCTCAAGGAATGAAAACCTAGGTTAAAAATGTGTTCTAAGGTATAAAAGTGGATGATTACCTTTGAAGTCTCAAGGTAGACTTGGGCATTGAATGAAATAGGACCTCCACTAGTCCTTGGTGAATAAAACAAGCTAGAACAAGGCATAAAAACAAACCCCCATGAGTAGTAATTTTCGGCCATGTAGAAGAAATGGTGGAAACATGGTTTTTCTTACATTTTTATTACCTTGAATGAATGGAGAACCAAATGGGCTCTTCAAACTTGATTTTCCTCCATCAATGGAGTTTTCTCATGGCACCAAACTTGAGCTTTGAAGGATTTGAGAAGATAGAAAGATAGGTCTTGGCCTAACTAAGAGAAATCTATACTTGGTTTTTGATTTGGAGCAAAGATGAACACTTGTGAGCAATTGAAGGTGGAGCACCCATGGATGGAGCTCTCTCGGTTTTGGAGCAGGAGAGGAGAAGAAGAAACCGTGGAAGGAAGGAGAAATGAAGAGAGAGAAGAAGAAAGGTGGCTTAAATGAAGATATTTGTTATAAAAGGTAAATAGTCTTTCTTTTACTTTCCTTCCCTTTTTCTTTTCTTATTTGATGAAGTCTTTAATGACTCATCCCTTAGAAACCGGCCCCCTCATTAGATAAGGCTAACATGGTCTTTGTTGACCAACTAACTAAACTAAGTTGATTAAAGACTAAACTAGGCACTATTTGGCACTATTCACAAATTAGAGCACAAATTTGTGAAAATTTTGGTTTCCCATTGATTTAGACTTCCTAATGTGATACTAATTAGTACACAAGTTGATTAAGATATAATCATAGGCATTTAGCCACTCAAAACCCATTTCTAAGACAATTTTTCAAAAATGTGCTTTAAGACTTCTTAAAGCACATTTTGTGTTTTAACTTGTTTTCAAGCTTGGTTTTCTTTGGGAATTGGTTTAAAATTACCATTAGGATATTACTAAGGTCTTAGCATGATGTTTGGGTACTCACCCAAGTCTCTCCAAGCTTAGAGCACATTTTGCCTTAATTGCCCTTAAGGCATTTTCTTAAGTTTTCCTTGGTTTAAATTGTCTTCCAATCTTTATAAGGCATATTTTAGCCTTACTACATCATAATTTGATGTGTTCTTAGCATACTTAGGTTTGGGGTATTTCAATCTACCCCCCTTAAAAGAACTTTGTCCCCAAAGTTCTCATGCATCTTATCTTATTAGAGTACATGTCTTACCTCATTCCATGGATCATATATATCATACTTATGTATACTTAAACTCATTGAATCATTAGATCTACCATATGCTTATACTTAAATATCACACAACACGCTTAAGCATGTATAGCACTCAAAATTCCCTTTGTTCCTTTGATGATTAAAACATTCACATAATTTCCAACGTATTCTCCCATGTCACCGGTCCCTAGACAATGGCTCGTTCGTCCTCGTCACCATGGGCCAGAATACAAAACACTCTGCTCTCCCCATGTCACCGGTCCGAAGTCAAAGGCTCGTGCGTCCTCGACTTCATGGGCGAGACTCAGTAAAAAGGTAATCCTTTTTACGAGGTCATGTGAGTAATAATTCCTCTAATTAAAAATACAATCAAATCCAATTTCATTTTATCCTAGTGCCTCTATCCTTAGCGTGATTTAATTGTGACCACTGGTAGGGAGTTTCAGGAATCATCCAACCCTGATGTGATCAGCATCAGTGTAGAACTATCCTTCCACCCTAATTTGTGTTCGGTTTCCCTTGATCCCTAGAAAATCAAGTTCCACCTCCCACGTCATTTTCAAACATCCAAATAATTCACTCATGTCCAATTTTCTATCTTTTTAGTCTTTCTAATCATAATCAATACATCTCCAAAGTGTGGACTCAGTCCATCAAACATTCCCGATTCATCTCTTAGTAATTACCTCAAGACTTAAATTCCTACTAACTTCTATAACCGTCTCATACCAATTCTCACCATCTTATATCTTATAGAATTACTATCTTCTTCCTCATATTCATATCGAACCGTATCCCATAGTGTTATCTTATTCTTATCTTACACATAGTCTCATATCGACTCATACCTCATATATTCCTTATTTCTTAAGTATCCTTAATCCTCTTCCTTAATTCTCTTAACTTGTACTCACACCGGAGTTAACAAGATAGGTACTTAATATGTATGGTATTCACATCTTCTGTGCGCAATAACCATAATTTATCTCAAAATGTTTATGTAAAACATATTCTCAAATTCTTTTGTGCTATGCACACCGTAGTTCATGTACTCAGTACACAAACATACGCTAAGCGGTTTTCACTCTACCCCCCTTAAAATGGATTACGCCCATGTAATCAACACTATATCATTCTTGAACATAGGTTCAAGATGTCTAATTCTCACCAAGCATTCTAGCTTCCATGTCATCTATCTCACTTACAATTCGATCAGAGGGTCATAACTATGCTAATGACTTAGTCTCTGTATCGAGGATTCTTAACGGTACTTATACCATTTTCTTAGCTTAGTTTGGTCTAATCTCAAAGGTAGTGGTCTGCTAGCTTCAGCTGTGCGACTCTGATAATCTTAGGCTTAACTGCCTTTCTAATCATTCATAGTATTGTATATCCTTCTGCCTCCTTACAGTTTAGGAATATTGGCCTCTCAGTGGACACATGTTATCTTTTTATATACACGGCCTTAATGAGTTGTAACTCGTCTATCCATTCTCCTTGAAGATCTTATGTTCCCTCTTAGTGTTTTCTCGAATGTCTAAATTGTTCTTTCCATCTGACCTTTGGTCTGAGGATGACCCTTAATCTGAAACTACTGTTTAGCGCTTATTGCGCTTTACAGCCTTATCCTTAACACTTTAAGACATGTCCAATGTCTGTGCTTAACAATCCGTGCTCTTCGCACTTCATAGTCCTTAATTATTTGTTCTCTGATTGCTTTGTGTTGTTGGTTCAACTGATTTCTTCTCTTCGACTGTTTGCGGTAGTAGCTGCTCTTGTCTGATCTTGCGTCGTTGTCCGTGGTACGGAGTCGACTACTTCCCGTGTTCCTCACACCACTTGTCTACATGCATGGGGTACCTTACTGGTACATTACTACTTACCCAACTAACTCATAAATGAGCGTGTTAGGCCTGCAAGCCCCCGTGGGGTGCAGTCGTCCTACGTCTCGTTTTAGTAAACTCATAGTGTCCGTCACACGTTTAGCTATTGCTAATTTTGAAGTATTCTGTTGTCGATCTCCTCTTCATCGTTCCATGATAACATTTATTGTTCTTCTTGAACTTAATCAAGGGAAATTTATTTATTGTGTTCTTAAGTATGGTATGCTCTAGTTCTTTCTGTATCCCGTACTGATTCGGTCTCTTAGTAACTGAGGTCTCTTTCCATAGAGCCTCTTATCTTCTTTCTTATATTCGTTTTACTAGGAATGCACTTTTAGTTCCTTAAGGAATGAGTAGTGTGCTTCCTGTGAAATCTTACCTAACCAGGTCCAGATTACTGGCATCAATGCATAGTTCGCCTACCATCTTATTTCCTTACTTATATTGGTCTTAACTCATAAATCTAATTGCCTTAGTGTCAATATTTGACGGCTCATACATAACGGTCGCTTTACCGCGCACCATGACTTAATCCCCTTATATAAATATTGTACTCACAACCACTACTACAGTGGTAGTTGGCCTTTACCATGTTGTCCATTGATGGCGCAACTACTTACTCATTTACTCAAACATCTTATCTTACATTCAATCCCTTCTTGGTGTAAACACACTGGGAGTTCTCTAAATTTCGGTGTTTGGCGGTTGTCATACCGTCTTGTAAAATGGTCATCTCTTAATATAAAGGTGTCCTGCTTCAATCTCAGGTTCATAAGTAGGCTAATTTCTCACATTCTTTCATCCTTTATGATGTTATTTACCATGTAATTTAACCTGTTACTGAAGAAGTCATCCGTTTACTCACAAGCTCTTCTGAGCGTTGGTCACTTGACGTGCCATTCTGTGCACTCACCACGTTTATCTCTGATGATTACTGATTCTTAAATCCTGGGTGTTGGATATGAGGTCTGTCTCTGCAGCCTTTCTTATTACTCAAGTGTATCTGGTATGTTCTAAGGTAATCTCAAGGTTTACAGTTTCCATTCTCTAACAAAAATGTATTATTTCTCGAATAAGTGAAAGCCCTTTTTGAGGGGTTTATTCCCACTCTTGGCCTCACAACAAGGAGAGGTATTCCCACCCTAAAGGCATGGTCCGTTCTCCGCCCCTGTCCTTAGCATTATCTCAATATTCTCATTGGTACCCTTTCATGGTAATATTTTCCCCCAATCTAAGTTATAGGTTTGTAACCGTTCACATCTACACATTGTAGTTCTTTCATGGCTTGAATAAGCTCTTTTACAACTTACTGTACCTCGGGCTCTGATGTGGTTAACATCCTTGGCTCGTAGGCTCTTAGTGCTTAATGCCTCAGTTTATTACTTGTACTCTTATTCATCTGTAGGTCATCCTTATAAGTTTTTTTTTCTTTGAACATTATCCACCGTTAGGTTACATATTGAATGTAGTATCGGGTTTCATGGTAAGTTGCTGCATCCTGCTTCCTACTATGGAAGTTTATTCAGGTGATCTGAGGTTACTTAGTGTCTCTGACAATACTGTCATTTTACTAGACTTATGTCTTTTAGCAATCAAGGTTAGGTTCGTATTAGGCGTTTGCCTTACGGTGTCCAAGTTGGATATCATCCTGTCATCTTATACTTCCATCTCAACGCTTCGTTCAACTTTCGTTGACTATGCCACCCGTTGATGATCAATCATACTTGGGTGTTAATGAGTTAAACAAACAGTATTAACTGTCATTCATCAGTTTGTTCGGCTCGACTATGCCCGCTCTGTGGGGGTAGTCCTCTGAGCTTTCCTTTCCCAGGGTTGTACGACTTTAATCCTTAGTAGGTTATAGCTTACGTTTATTTCTTTTATCCATGTTTTCTAGGTTTTCCAACATCTTCATTGAAGAATGTTGTTATTGGTATTCTTAATGGTCACTCTGGGAGTCTTATCCCGTTTTCATTGGAAGTTGTTGCCTCAGCAGTCTCAATCGTATCTTATAATACATCCCTTGTATGTTATTGCTTACATAGTGTTTTGCTCGGATTATTGAGCAATCTCTTATGTTCTTCTCTTTGAGATCCGGGTTTAGTGTTCTTACCGTGCTGTCGGTTATTGTTGTTGTAGTAGGTTGTACTGTTGCGAAAGTTTATATCATTTGATACTTCGTCCAAGTTCAGCTCCCTGCTGTCTAATGTGTCGGCTCATCTTATCATGGTCAGGTCATCAGACCTTTCCAAGGTCTTATTCTTCTGTTCTTATGGATTTACAGTCCGGTATTAGTGTGTACTACAACTGTAGCGTTTTGTTACCTCGCCATGTTGGCTCTCTATGTAACTTAATCGTGGTAGCACTTGCTATGGCAAGTACGCCATGCAAGATGAGCTACCGGTACCGTGTGCGTCGGTAGTGGTACTTCCACCTGATCTTTTTATATCTTGGTAGTCCTCGGGTCTCCTTCGACGTTCTCTTATTTAGGATAACTAGCCATCCGGCAGTTTCCTGGTTGTTTTGGCAGTACTGTCATTTATGAGGGTGTTCCTCTTTCTGAGGGAACCCCTTAATATTTTCTTATGTCTTAATCCTCGCTCCCGTTCCCACACATTTTGTCGTGGTTACTAAGTAATGATCCTCCTTTAGGCACTACATCGTAGTCCTATTATGGTGTACGGTTGTATGAGTTTCCGCCATCGTCTGCGTTATGTCGGCCAGGTTTGCAACCTTCTTCATTGTATGGGATTTGGAGTCCCCGTTCTTAACTGGACTTTCCAGTAATCTTATCCCCTAAGCTTTATATTATCCCACTGCTATGCTCATTCGGACCAATGTCCGGTACTCATGTCTCTTATCTTTTCTTTATCCTTTGCACTAGTAGCGCTTTTCTGACCATTGGTATGGCGGGTTATTTCCACTGCGTAGCATGTCGACCCATGTTGCCGGTAATCACCGTTCCCTTATTGATAGAATTCCATAGGTAGCGCCTGTTTCTCTGTTGCGCTCCATTAAAAACCTCCAAGTTCCCGTAACTGTTGTGTAACAAGATGTTTCTCGTATTGCTTACTGTTAACTAACTGCCAGATCGGGTTTTCCCGAGTAAGAGAAGGCTTTCTTCTCTCTCGCGTTTGTTCCAAATATTCAGGGTTAGGGATGTGGAGGGCGGGTCTAGGTACTATGGATATCCGGTAAATACCGGGAAGTTCTGACTAACACACCTCTCACTCTATCACTCAACCCTTATCCCATAACTCAAATCAACCTCTGTATTCTCCTAAGTTCGGTAAATCTTGTCTTCAGAGCGTAACTACGCTCTGATACCACTTTTGTAACACCCCATCTCAATCCAAATGTGGTTTCGCAACTTACAACATATATATAAATGTCACAACGGAATTCAATACACTCCAGGACCTTGCCACGGTCTGATTGACAGAATATACCGAACATTAGTACATACAAATCTTAACCAAGTACATATCCTTCTTACAATCCCCTCACATCCTATACATCTTACTAACTCAAATTGCCTTACGAGTGTACATGCACAACTCGTAGGCCGCACTTAACCCGTAACGCTTGTACCCCTTCTTACTCTCGCGACGGCCGCCTCCTGACGTTCACCTGTGTAGTAAAAATAGCCCCCAAAGGGGGTCAGCACGAATGCTAGTACGATCCTCTCATGGCCCCCAAGCAAACGTGGCTACGACGACTAATTATCGATAGCATGGAGGTTGATTAGATGCACAATATAATAGAAGGTGCAATAAACAATCAATCCAAATATGAACAATCAAAGTTCAAACACAAAGAATGACTTAAATGCGTTCCCTTAATTAGTGAGTCAATTATTTCACTCCTTAAGTTACATTTCCTCTTAATCTTAGTCCATCCTTATCATACCTCAATCTTAGTCTTATCTTAATCTTAGAAAACAACCATCCTTTAAAAAGGAATGGATGTAGCTTATCTCAGTCTTATAATACAAACCATCCTTTAAAAAGGAATGGTTGCAACTTATCTCAACCTTATCTTAATCTTAGAATACAAACCACTCTTTAAATAGAAATGATTGTAACTTATCTCAATATTTCTTTTTGTCGGGTCAAAAGCAACCCTAGCCAATGAGCTATTAACTCCATTGGTTGAATAAACAACTTATCTTATAATTTAGGATTTAGGTGATCCTACCGCACCATCTTAATGCCACCTACCTTGGACTGTATGTCCAATGTAGCTGAGTCGGCAACCGACCCTAGGCAACAAGTCCGTAGACAAGTCCTTAAGCGGAAATCGGTTCTGCTATAGATACCGACCCCCTTTTCCTTAGCATGCATGACCGGAGTCAGTCCCGGGTTCCTCACTCCCCCCTTAAGTTCCAGTTAGTAGAAGTCTCAAGACAATGTTTGTTGGTTAACCTCTTTCGGTTTATAACAAACTAATATTAGGGAGCGTTCCTTAGTCTCACTCAATTCCTTACTAAACGTTGGTTAGTAAGTTCTCACGGTAAGTTGTGTTAGTTTTCAGACATCACACAACAATACAATAAACATAATGTTCCGGTTGCATGCTTTATCTTGTTTAGTGAGCACACAAAAACAAATAGCACACAAGCCGAGGGACACCTCGTTAGCAAGCAGGTCACAAGAAGAACTGTACCGTTCACCGTTGGTCGTTCGGTTGCTTACTCTCTTCGGAGTCCAAATACTCAAGCCCTAAAACATTCATTCAGTTTTAGGTTGTTAATCACTTAACTTAATTCAACTTAATTAACTTACTTAACCCATAATGATTCCCCACCTAACACCTCTTAAGTTTTACAACTTATTCTTACAACTTAACCTTAAACTTTTAAGTTTATACTTAACTTAATCCCTTAGGTCTTTATACCTCTAATCATCAATGCCCTCTTAATGGGGTACCATTTATACCTCTAAACTTTCTTAGGGTTTCTTTTTTTTTTCAACTTAAGGGTCGACCGACCTTACCGACCGACCTTACCCAAGGTCGGTCCATTCCAGAACTTATTGCCGTTTGAAAATTTTACCCTGACCGACCTTGCAAGTCTGTCCCTAAGGTCGGTCCATTCCCTAGAGTTTTTCCCCGAGGGAAATTTGAGCCCGACCAAACTTGCCAAGGTCGGTCCAAGTTCGATCGATTCCAGAGACTCAATTCGTACACAAAACAAGCCCGACCGAACTTGTAAGTCCGGTCCCCAAGTTAGGTCGATTCCAGAAACTCTTTCCAGTAGTGTAAACTGAGCTCGACCGGTCTTGCAGGTCCGGTCCCTAAGGTCGGTCAACTCCAGAACCTTGTTTCTAAATTCCCATTTGACTCCAAGCTTCTCCACAAGTTCCCCAATGTGTCCTAATACCATTTAGGCACTTAAACTCACCTTAGAACTTCCACCAAACTCTCCAAAACAACTTCCAAAGATCTTCTTAATCTTTTACTAAATTCTTACAAACACTCCTAACACTTATCATATAATTCCTTACATATCCAACTTGTAACCTTACCAAAACATCAACCAACCCAAGTGTTCCCTCCTTAACAGTTTGAGCACTTCATAAACATTATTTTCCATCTTCAGTTCTTTTACCAAAACTTCCTCAAGTCACCTTGCATCTCCATGCACAAATTCCTCTCTTTTTCATTTGTTACTCATCATTCCTAAACTCTTGGACATACCTAAACATTTCTTCCCTCCTCTTAGCACCTTAACCTTGTTCTTCTTTACCTTGACCTTCCTACACCCTCCTTAGACATCTACATTTCTTTGACTCAATTACTCACCATTCCCATGATCTTACACTCTTATACATTCCTAGTCAATCTACAACATTCTCATTCAATCTTCACTAATTACACAAACTTCCCAAAACTCTCATTGTTATATTCTCTAGTTCATAACTAAATCACCTTAAAGCATTATACATCTTTTCCTTCAAATTTTGCACAAGTCATACCATTCCTCTTACCATGACTTTGGTGTGTTCAAAACACCGACCAATCCTCTAATTCTTCCTAGACAACTCTAGGTCATTCTCATCCTCAAGAACTCCTTAGTTAACTCATTTCCACTCAAATTCCTCTTAATGATCCCAAGTGAATCCTAGGGTATCTTAATTCAACACTACCACTTAAACACTTTGTTTTCTACTCAAATTTCGCCATAGCTTCTCTAGTACATTATCATGCCCAAATGCATTGTTTTCCTCATTCAACCATCTCACACACATCAAGTTCTTTCTCATCATATTTTATCACTCAAACCAACTCACTCACAACTACTCCATATATTGCAATAATCTTAAATTGCATAGCACTAAGGCTCTTAAATAACATGGCTCTTAGGCCCTTAAATGACTTAAATTTAAACACTGAATTTCCCACATATAAAAGCTTTCAACCTGCAAATACACACAACAATGCTCCCATAGCAATATAAGTGTTCTCTTAATTCACCTTATACTTATCTTACTAACTTATTTCCATTGGATCCTTAATCACAAGTTCATAAGCTAGTTTAAATTCTTTTCCTAGGTTATATAACCCACTACCTAATGTAGCTTAAAGCTACATTGGTACTTATCTAAATACCATCCCTTAAAACTTAAACCACCATTAGGTAAGTAATTTACCTTGTTTTCTCAAGCTTATCTTAACTTCCTCCTTAGACCTTCTTCTTGAATGAATCTCGGCCACCCATTAAACTTCCTTTGCCAATGTTCTAACCATTATTCAATGACTCACATGAGAACTAAACAATACACTAACCTCAAGGAATGAAAACCTAGGTTAAAAATGTGTTCTAAGGTATAAAAGTGGATGATTACCTTTGAAGTCTCAAGGTAGACTTGGGCATTGAATGAAATAGGACTTCCACTAGTCCTTGGTGAATAAAACAGCTAGAACAAGGCATAAAAACAAACCCCCATGAGTAGTAATTTTCGGCCATGTAGAAGAAATGGTGGAAACATGGTTTTTCTTACATTTTTATTACCTTGAATGAATGGAGAACCAAATGGGCTCTTCAAACTTATTTTCCTCCATCAATGGAGTTTTCTCATGGCACCAAACTTGAGCTTTGAAGGATTTGAGAAGATAGAAAGATAGGTCTTGGCCTAACTAAGAGAAATCTATACTTGGTTTTTGATTTAAAGCAAAGATGAACACTTGGTGAGCAATTGAAGGTGGAGCACCCATGGATGGAGCTCTCTCGTTTTGGAGCAGGAGAGGAGAAAAGAAACCGTGGAAGGAAGGAGAAATGAAGAGAGAAGAAGAAAGGTGGCTTAAATGAAGATATTTGTTATAAAAGTTAAATAGCCTTTCTTTTACTTTCCTTCCCTTTTTCTTTTCTTATTTGATGAAGTCTTTAATGACTCATCCCTTAGAAACTGGCCCCCTCATTAGATAAGGCTAACATGGTCTTTGTTGACCAACTAACTAAACTAAGTTGATTAAAGGCTAAACTAGGCACTATTTGGCACTATTCACAAATTAGAGCACTAATTAGTACACATGTTGATTAAGATATAATCATAGGCATTTAGCCACTCAAAACCCATTTCTATTACAATTTTTAAAAAATGTGCTTTAAGACTTCTTAAAGCACATTTTGTGTTTTAACTTGTTTTCAAGCTTGGTATTCTTTGGTAATTGATTTAAAATGACCATTAGGATATTACTAAGGTCTTAGCATGATGTTTGGGTACTCACCCAAGTCTCTCCAAGCTTAGAGCACATTTTTGCCTTAATTGCCCTTAAGGCATTTTCTTAAGTTTTCCTTGGTTTAAATTGTCTACCATTCTTTATAAGGCATATTTTAGCCTTACTATATCATAATTTGATGTTTACTTAGCATACTTAGGTTTGGGGTATTTCAAGTCAGGAGTGGATTACTCCAAACCCACACACCTAAGGAGTATACAATACCCGATCGACATAGCTCAAACAACTACTAGAACATTTATGGAATACACTACAATAGGACTACAACGTAGTGCCTAAACAAGAGTCAAGTCTCGGTAACCACGGTAAATGTGTGGGAACGAGCAATAAGAAGAGGCACCGAACTAAGGGTAAAGGAGGTCTCCAAGGATTGGAGAAGCACCCTGATCAATGACAGTCATGTCAAGACCATGGAGAAGCAACTCAGGGCACCGTTAAGTAAGATCAGAAGATTAGAAAGAAGAGCCAATAAGGCTACCAAATACGGTACGGAAGGAAACAATACCGCAACTGGTATGTGTGAACCAAAAACCAACCTGCATGGCAAACTTGCCACGGCAAGTGCAGTAACAACAGGGCTATTCGGATAGAGTTTAAACAGCCAAGAAGTACTTAGTAAAGTACCACCATGGCGGATGAAGCAAATATAGGATCACAAATCCTAATAACTTGAATAACGGAACCTTGGAAGGGCTTAACGGCCTAACCATCGTATCAAATAACATACCAGTCAACGAGAGGCTAGACTTGGTCAAGACCCCCGAGACATGGTAGTACCATGAAAATTTTTCTTTAAATTCAAAACTTTTCTTTAAAAACTTAAAATACTTTCAAACCTCAGATTTCACTAGTGCAGAAAATGTTTTTTACCACGGTTATTTTGCCTATACCACGGTTAGAACCGTGGTTATACTCGCGTGGTATATCGGAAAATTGCAATAAACCACGGTTTGAAACAGTCGTTTAAAAGACGCATTATAAACCACGGTTCGTAAAACCGTCGTTTAAAGCCCGTTGTGTCGCGGGAATCAGACGACTTATACGACGGTTGGGACGGAAACCGTGGTATATAATGTCGTTCCATTGCGTTTTATACGACGGTTCGGTATAACCGTGGTATATGACTACTTTATACGACGGTTTTATAATAAACCGTGGTTTATACTCGTCGTTCCATTGAGTTTTAAACCACGGTTTTAAGTGAACCGTGGTTTTTTTTTTTTTTTTTTTTAGTTTTTTTTTGTTTTTTTAGCATCTACCACATATGTTTTCCAACACAACCCAATTTACAATCGCATATACAACCTGTACAGGGCATCCAACTGGTATTGCCCTTTGATAACCAACCACACTATGACCATAAACCAAGTTGCCAGTTTGAATTGCAACATTGAAAACGAATTGCAAACAAACCCATTCAAACTTTCAAAAATAAGAGAGAGTTGAACTTTACAAACTTTGAGAGTTGCTTCAGCAAAAACAAAAGTCTAAGTCTAACTACGTACACTAGGATATAAGATCTAAGAAACACTCAAGTAATTTTTACACCAAAACTGCGATAAATGATCTCTTACAAAGTCGAGATCCCCTTTGGAATACGTGCTCCCTGCTTGTGTGAAATAAGAAACGATCTGTCCATAAAAAGAAACTGATCATCATTAGTACACAATTTTATTTAAAATGCAATAACTTTAACTAAAACTTTGATTGGTATGGGTTACCTTGTCATCATCCTTAAGCGTGTCAATATTTTGTACAATCTCGAACATGTACCGCATCACATAATAGCCACAGCTTTGTGAATCAGGCTGTTGAGGACACTGTCATCACACCATCCATGGATTACCAACTTTAGACAGATCAAAAAATTAAACGTTTAACTTTAATACAAAAATGCATAAATTAAATGATTACTTACACGTATGTAGTGGAAGTCCAAGATGGAGAATGGTTTCTTTTCATCACTTAAACCAAGCTTATGGCCCCTGCATAAATACAGCATTTTAAAATGAAGCCATTTATTGTCAATAATCTAGGACAAGCTTAAAATAAATACAGAATGCATTAAAATTTTGAATACTCACTCCTTCAAATATTTCTCTACAGCGATCTCTCGAAGGTCATCAGGGCCGCCCAATGGGTCTAGTATCAACAAGCATGAGGTGTCGATACACAACACCAACAACATCCAATGATTGCTGCCACAGATAAAACAAAGAATGTTTTGTAGAACAATTATTAAATATCACAATTAGGAAGCAAAAAATTCCAGTTATTGTGTACTTACATCTGATGATATGGGATCAGCAAATATTTGCTTCTTCTTCGCACCGCAGTACAAAATCCCTGCCTCACATGCTGTACACATCCTTGCTCATCCAATGCGGCCTGATTTGCTGACATCAATTGCGGACACAAAAAGAGAGGGCAAATAATCTCTTGCTCGCTAGCAGTCTACTAGTCAAACACCTAAACAACATTTTTTCATAAGATATGTTAAATAGCTTAAAAAATGAAAGATAATGTAATAATTTAAAATACTTACACACAATAGGCCTGAATCACAGAGATGTTAAGCAGGTCTCCCATCAAAAATTCTCTTAGATCGCTCACGGTAATCATCAGATCTCTGGGCTCAGAGGAGTGGAAAACATGCTTAGACACTTTCATGTTGAAGTTGGTGACAGACTGCGGCCTCGTCATGAAAAAGTCATACAACATTTTTTGTTTGACTGTCAACTTCTTCAGATACTTGGGTGTCAGAATGGGGGATCTCCTAGGAGTCATATCGAAAGGTTTCACCACTTCCTTTCTCACACTCTGACTCTCCTCACTTGATTTCACAACTTCCTTCCCCTTATCCACTTTCCTCTTAACCGGTCTTAATTCCTTATCAATCTAATAGTATACAAAATTTAAATAATAAACATATCAGTCAACAGTCAAGTTAAAAACTAAACAGTAAGCATGTAAATAGTTTACCTTGTCACTACTGACATCAATGAGAGAATATGGCCATGGAACAACTGAAGATTTTGCTTGACCTATTTTACTCCACTGATTCCACTCCAACGGAAGGGGAGAGTCCTCATGACCTTGCACAATATCGTCTACCATCACACGAGCGTGGAGAGGTGGGATGACCTTGAAATGTACTACAGTGTTCGGTCCGGTCTGTAAAACCCGACCGAATGCAACATGCACAGTCCCACCATCCAACACTTGAAACAATGACATGATTTAGCCACTACATCAACTCACAACAGTAAGCAAGCTAATAAAATTATATTGTTTTAAAAGTAATGTTAAAATAACTAAGGAGGAAAAAAGAACAAACCGAAAGGTTTTGATAAGGAAATGTGTCTCTGGTAGGAGAAGAAGGTGCAGGATGATCGACCATCGGAGTATCCGCCGTCGTGGTAGGAGCAGACGTCGGTGTAGGATCATCGACAGTATCCGCCGTCGTGGTAGGAGCAGACGTCGGTCTAGCAGTAGGTGCCGGTGTAGGAGACGCGGCCACTATCGATGTATCCGCCGTCGCGGTAGGAGTAGACACCGGTGTAGGAGTAGGTGTCGGTGTAGGAGCATGCACCTGGCCCAATACTAAAGCCTCAAGTCTTCGCAGGCGCTCCTCGTAGGCTTGACGCTCCTCAGCGTGGCGTCTTTCCGACTCAGCGTGACGTCTTTCCGACTCCTCCAACCGGTCATGCACCCGTTCATCCACCATTCTCTCTATCATTTCAGCCTGTGGTACTCTCGATCGAGACGTAGGAAACACGTCTTTTTGGCGAACTTCCCCTCCAAGCCCCCGCACTCGCCCTGGATGATCCTTTTGCCCAAGGGCCTTATTCAGTGGATCATCCTGAGACGGAGGGGCCGGAACCATCTCCCATCGCTCAGTCGAGCCAGACTATTTTAAATTAACAAAAATATTAGAAATGAACTTACTAATTAGTAAACAACAACTTTTAAATATATATACTTACAATCTTGGACGCCAACTCAGCAGTCTCGCTCTGCGGGAACACATACCCCCTCGTCATTTTTCACCATTCGACCCAGCATAAATGTCTGCACTCTACTTGCATCGTCAACATCATCAATAACTGACTGAGTGCCGTCTTCATTAGTTTTAGTCAGTAAGCCCTCGCTCTTCCACTTCTCCAACCGCCCCTGTATCCAGCTCGCCCCATGAAGTGCTTGTAGATATTCTTCGCCCGGTTACGTCTCGCTTGTTCTTGACGTAACTGTTACAAAATTTGTATATTTGTAAGTTATACATAATAAAAAAATATTTGTTAAATTTTATTCCTTAAATAATTAAGAAAGAATAATTGTAAAAGTACCTTAAACTCTTCAGTCTGGCGATGGTCGTAGAATATCTTCCAGTCCTCCTCCGTGATCATACCATCATACACTACCCACGGCGGTGACCTCTTGGAGCCCGGTTTGGTAATCCAGCCATCTACCAACCGATGCTTGAACTGTCGCAGTGATGTCGCTAGAAGTGATTCAATCTTCGTCCGAAGTTCATCCGCGACCTTGTACTTCTTCTGCACCATCTGCCACATGATGTCTTTGTCTGCCTTTTCTTGATCTTTCCAATCCTTATTAATCGAGCAATGGGATTTTACCATCAATCCCAAGTAGGAAGCAAACTTCTGCTTCGACCCACCACGATGTCGAAGGTACTTGTCCCAGATCAAATCGATGGGAGAATCTTTCTTCTCCTTCAACCCACGGGTCGGTCCACGTCCCTTCCGAGGGTTCTGCGAAGTAGATGCAGCTGGTGGTTCTTCAGTAGGGACGTCATCGTCAATATCATCCAACCCCAACAGTAAGTCCTCTTCGACTCTATCGTCAGGATCCATAATCTGAAAAATAATCAACAATTAACAAGGTTAATACGAACATCTACTGAATCAAATATTGAAACATGACAAAAATGAAATAATATAATATTGTCAACCAAACTTACAAAATAACATTTCATCGTTCAATCCACAATCCTTCATTGTGGTCGGACCTTCGATATTCAAAATTAGTTACATTATCTACCTCCATCGGCAACCGAACAGGTACATCTGTTTCATCTTCATAGTCGTATTCATCCTCATCAACAATATTATCAATCCCAACTATCGATCTTTTACTCTGCATTACAATAGGCCATCTGGGATTAGACTGATCACAACAGTAGAATACTTGTTTTGCCTTTGATGCAACAATAAAGGGTTCATCAGTAGGAGCCGCTGTCGTTAAATCAACTAGCTTCATACCATGATCCTCCTCACGATATCCCTGTTTGTTGTCCACCCATTTGCAACGAAATACACAAGTTTCATAACTAGTGTAATTCAAGACCCAAATATCCTCAATAACACCATAATATTCGTTCTTCAGTGTATTACGACTTGTTCCTGTGAAATTGTCTTGTGAAGCGATAAGATGCACACCACTGTTCTGGTTTGTCGATTTACAATCTTGACGTGCAGTGTAAAAAGAAAATCCATTTACATCATATCCTTCATACGACAACACATCGAGATTTGGACCAAGTGCCAACAACTGGATCATTTCATCCACGTTCCTTGAATCTTCATACAACACCTTCTGTCTGAACCACTTAACAAATGTTGCATTCTGCTCTTTTTTTAATTTGGCATTACTCATCGTTGGGTGTTTTGTTTTGAGGTACGCTAGGTGTGCATCGAAATACCGTTCAACAACTTCTGAATGATTCAACACAACCAGATGTGCCTTGTTCAATGTATCAATATCAACTCTGCATAATTTTTTCCCACAGGTGCCAACCCCTTTAAGCCTGCCATCATGTCTTGCTTTCGGTAATCCAATAACATCAACACCGTGTAAGTAGTGAGTGCAGAAGTCAACTACCTCCTCTGTTACTGTCCCTTCCCTCTAGACGCCGAAGGTTTTTCATTTTCTTTTTCAGTATACCCATATATCTCTCAAACGGATACATATATCGAAGGTATAACGGACCACAATGTTTGATCTCTCTAACAAGATGAACAAGTAGATGCACCATAATATCAAAAAACGAAGGAGGGAAATACATTTCCAACTGACACATGGTGATCACAAGGTCATTCTGTAGTTTATCCAGCATCTCCACATCAAGCACTTTACATGGAATTCCTTTGAAGAAAACACATAAATTTGTAATAGTTTTCCTGACATCAGCTGGAAGGATCCCACGGATTGCAACCGGAAGTAAGTGCTGCATCAGCACATGATAGTCGTGAGACTTCATCCCTACCAATTTAAGATCAGACATTGATACCAAACTTGATATGTTCGATGAGTAACCGAATGGCACTTTAATATGATGAAGAGAACTACAAAAACTTATTTTCTCTTCTTTGGATAAGGTATGACAAGCGGAGACAAGAATGTTCTTTTCCCTCTTTGTTGTGGCGCGAGTTCTTCCCGTATACCCAATTCAACCAGATCTTTTCTACCCTTTAAATGGTCTTTTGTCTTTCCTTTCACGTTTAGTAGTGTCGCAGATACACTTTCACCAATGTTTTTCTCCACGTGCATAGCATCAATGCAATGTCTCACCTCTAAATGTTGCCAATATTCAAGTTCCCAAAATATTGATTTTTTCTACCAGATGCTCTTTTCAGTGGCTTTAATTGGTGGACCGAAGTTGTTCACAACATTCTTCAACTGATTGTAAGTCTCAGCAGCAGATAGTGGTGGTCGTGCGACTGCATGATCCGTTTTCCATCAAACTATTTTGTCATCTTACGGTATTTGTGCCCTTTAGGGAGGAATTTCCGATGGCCCATGTACACATTTTTTCCACTGTGTTTTAACCGTATACTGCAAGTTCTATCTCCACATATAGGGCACGCTAGAGCTCCTTTAATTGTGTATCCCGAGAGGTTGTCGTATGCAGGGAAATCATTGATTGTACAAAACAACATAGCCCGGAGCGTGAAGTTTTTCATACCATATGAATCATACACCGTCGCACCTTCATTCCACAACAATTGTAAATCGCCAATAAGTGGTAGCAAAAACACATCAATTTTGTTTCCCGGTTGTTTTGGACCCGATATCAACAGAGAGAGGAGAATATGTCTGGGTTTCAACACAACCATGGCAGCAGATTGTATATTGTCAATAAAATAGGCCAAGTACTGTGTATACTGCTCAAAGTGCCATAAGGGTTCATCCCATCAGTGCATAAACCAAGTCTTAAGTTCCTTTGGTCTGTACCGAATTGAGGGTATATTCTGTCAATGTTTCTTCATTGTGGTGAATCGGCTGGATGTCTCAATTTACCATCATCCTTTCTATGGGTAGTGAAATACCCCAAACCTAAGTATGCTAAGTAAACATCAAATTATGATGTAATAAGTCTAGAATATGCCTTAGAAAGATTGGTAGAAAATTTAAACCAAGGAAAACACAAGAAAGTGCCTTAAGGGCAATTTGGGCAAAAACGTGCTCTAAGCTTGGAGTGACTTTGATTAGCACCCAAATACCATTATAAGACTTTAGTAATATGCTAATGGACATTTTAAATCAATTAGCAAAGAAAACCAAGCTTGAAAACAAGTTAAAACACAAAATGTGCTTTAAGAAGTCTTAAAGCACATTTTTGAGAAATTGTCTTAGAATTGAGTTTTGAGTGGCTAAATGACCATCATTACTCTTTAATCAGCATGTGTACTAATTAGTATCACATTAGGAAGTCTAAATCAATGGGAAATCAAAAATTTCAGAAATTTGTGAATAGTGCCAAATAGTGACTAGTTTAAGTTTTAATCAATATAAGCTAATTAGTTGGTCAACAAAGACCATGACTAGCCTTATTTAAGATGGGGGCCGGTTTTCTAAGGATGAGTCACCATGTAATACATCAAATAAGGAAGAAAAGAAGAGATAAGTAAAAGGAGTTACTATTTGCTTTTATAAAGCAAATATCTTATAAGCTACCTTTTCTTCTTCTCTCTCTTCATTTCTCTTCTTCCCACGGTTTCACCATCTTCTTCCTCCCTTCATTCACGTAGGAGCAGCACCCATGGCACCACCACCTTGCTTTGGCAACAACTTACTCATTTTAGCTCCAAATCAAAAACTAAGTATAGATTTCTCTTAGTTAGGCCAAGACCTATCTTTCTATCTTTTCAAATCTTTCAAAGCTCAAGTTTGGTGCCATGAGAAAACTCCATTGATGGAGGAAAATCAAGTTTGAAGAGCTCATTAGCTTCTCCATTCTCTTAAGGTAAAGAAAATGTAAGAAAAACCATGTTTCCATCACTTCCTCACCATGGCCGAAAATTTACTACTCATGGGGCTTTGTTTTTATGCCTTATTCTAGCTTGTTTTATTCACCAAGGACTAGTGGAGGTCCTCTTTCATTCAATGCCCAAGTCTACTTTGAGACTTCAAAGGTAATCATCCACTTTTATGCCTTAGAACACATTTTTAACCTAGGGTTTACTCCTTAAGGTTAGTGCATTGTTTAGCACTCATGAGAGTCATTGTATATTGATTAGAACATTGGCAATGGGAATTAGAATGGTGGCCGAGATTCCTAAGGGAAGAAGCCCAAGGAGAAAGTTAAGAGAAACTTGAGGAAAACAAGGTAAATTGCTTACCTAATGGTGGTTTAAGGTTTAAGGAATGAGTTTTAGATGAGTACCAATACAGCCTAAGGCTTACATTTGGTAATGGGTTATGTAACCTAAGAAAAAGAATTTAAACAAGCTTATGAACTTGTGACTAAGGAGCCAATGGGAATGAGTCAGTAATATAAGTTTTAGATGGATTTTAAGAGCATTATAATTACTATGAGATTGATGGGTGTATTTGCAGGTTGAAAGCTTTTATATGTGGGAAATTCAGTGTTTAAGTTTAAGTCATTTAAGGGCCTAAGAGCCATGTCATTTAAGAGCCTTAGTGCTATGCAATTTAAGATTATTGCAATATGATGAGTTTGATGTGATTGAGTTGGTTTGGGTGAGAAGATATGATGGGAAAGAACTTGATGTGTGTGAGATGGTTGGATGAGGAAAACAATGCATTTGGGCATGATAGGATGCTAGAGAACCTATGGTGAAATTGGAGTAGAAAACAAAGTGTTAAGTGGTAGTGGTGAGTTAATATGCCCTAGGGTTTACTAGGGAGCATGAAAAGGAATTTGAGCGGAAATGAGTTAACTAAGGAGTTCTTGAGGTTTAGAATGACCTAGAGATGTCTAGGAGGAATTAGAGAATTGGTGAGAGTATTAAACACACCAAAACCAAGATATGAGGAATGTAAGACTTGTGCATAAGTTTGAAGGAGAAGGTGTATAATGCTTAAGGTGATTTAGGTATGAACTAAGAGTATAACAATGAGAGCTTCGGGAAGTTTGTGTAAGAGGTGGTGATGCTAGTGGTGGACTAGTAAGGTTTAGTTAAATGTAATGTGGGGACTTGGGTGATGAAAGTGAAAATCGTAGGAGAATGTTGTAAATCGTCAAGGAAAATGACTAGAAATGTATAAAGGTTTATGATCATGAGAATGGTGAGTAAGTTGCATAAAAGAAGTGGAAAAGTCTATAGAGGGTGTTGCATGGGTAAGGTAAATGAAGAACAAGGTCAAGGTGATAAGGTGATGAAAAGAAATGTATGGGAAAGCTCAAGAGTTTAAGGGTGATGAGTAACCAAAGGAAAGGAGAGGAATTTGTGCATGGATATGCAAGGTGACTTGAGGAAAGTCTTGGTAAATGAACTGAAGATGGAAGATGATGTTTATGAAGTGCTCAAACTGTTGAGGAGGGAACACTTGGGTTGGTTGAAGTTTTGGTAAGGTTACAAGTTGGAGATGTAAGGAAATAGGTGCTAAGTGTTAGGAGTTTTAAAAAAATTGAGTGAATGTTTAAGTAGATCTTTGGAAATTGTTTTAGAGAGTTTGGTGGAAGTTCTAAGGTGAGTTTAAGTGCCTAAATGGTATCAGGACACATGAGGGAACATGTGGAGAAGTTTGGAGTCAAATGGGAATTTAGAAACAAGGTTCTGGAGCCGACCGACCTTGGGACCGGACCTGGAAGGTCGGTCGAGCTCAATTTACACTACCGGAAAGAGTTTCTAGAATCGACCGAACTTGGGGACCGGACTTGCAAGTTCGATCGGGCTTGTATTTTGTGTACGAATTGAGTCTCTGGAATCGACCGAACTTGGGACCGAACTTGGCAAGTTCGGTCGGGCTTAAATTTTCAACGAGGAAAACTCTCGGGAATGGACCGACCTTGGGGACCGGACTTGCAAGGTCGGTCGGGGTGAAATTTTCAAACGGTAATGAGTTCTGGAATGGACCGACCGGGTAAGGTCGGTCGGTAAGGTCGGTCGACCCTAAAAATGAAAAAAAAAGAAAGAAACCCTAAGGCAGTTTAGTGGTATCAATGGTACCCCATTAAGAGGGCATTGATGATTAGGGGTGTAAAGACCTAAGTGATTAAGATAAGTATAAACTTAAAAGTTTAAGGTTAAGTTGTAAGAGTAAGTTGTAAAACTTAAGAGGTGTTAGGTGGGAATCATTATGTGTTAAGCAAGTTAAATGAGTTGAATTAAGTTAAGTGATTAACAACCTAAAACTGAATGAATGTTTTAGGGCTTGGGAATTTGGACTCCGGAAGAGAGTAAGCAACCGAACGACCAACGGTGAATGGTACAGTTCTTCTTGTGACCTGCTTGCTAACGAGGTGTCCCTTGGCTTGTGTTGTAACACCCCTCATAACAAATACGTAATAGTCGCTCACATGAACAGGAATTAAAGGCGTCTCACAGCGGAAGGAATTACAGTAATAGAACTCACATGGGTGTTACTTGCCACCACTCGCCCATACTAGTGATGTAGCAGTACAACATCTTAACAAAATTAAACATAAAAATATAATACACGGTGACAACGAGATACCACCTACATTTCTATCTAAGTATCGAAAGCACAACTACTGTGAGCATCTAAACATTATCCAAATCTTACAACCCCTTTTCAGTGGAATCATTTAATACATAACGAGGTATGAACGGTAAATCCAAATCAACAACGTCCTAGCTACCCAGTCCCGCACTTCGGCTTCAACGTGTTCAGCAACCTGCACAATAAGTGTAGTCTCAGCGATAGACACTGAGTATGCCGGATCTGGACCCTATTGGTCACTTGTCATTTTTAACCGTCTTGATATTAGATTGATTTCATGCTTTGTCATTTTACAGATATGATAAATACTGTAGCAACATGCATGAATATATAATCATCCATCCAATCCAATCGGTCATATATGAATATACACAATATTGTCATACATCACACAATACAATAGCATTGAGAACTCATTCATCGTATGTTAACACCATCACGTAATACATCACTCGGCCCTCCGGGCCTTCACATATTATTTGTTTTGGTTAGCGCAGTCGGGCGTCAGTTAGGACAACCCGAAATATACTCACTTGGACAGTAGTCCCACGTACACACAAAGGTGCTCACTGCCCTGATCATCCGAAGACTCTGGGACTTATTCACTTTGCCTTTGTAAAGGCGTCCATTTACGTGGCCAAGGGCCTGGTGCCAATGGTAGCACACTCCGCCTGACGATCTACCTAGGCTCGATCAGGATTAACTAGGGAAAACCCGATACGGAATAACCCAAGAGATCTCTACGCGCGACCAGCAGCCAGTGACTGTCTGGATTAAGGTACATCATCACATTCATTCACACTCCACTGTTAGCTTTGTTAGTTAGATAGTCAGTTACAGTTTTAGTTATGGAGTACATCACTTAATTTGTTGGCTGCCCTATGGGTCTTACGCATGCCTAGAATTATTCTAGGTAACATTCACATTCGAGTCAAGGCTCAAGAGACCGACAATGTCGTGTCCCGTTCCTAAGTATTTTACTTAGGTTATAACTATATACTTGTAATACTTAGCGTATTAAGTCAAGCAACAGTGGTCACAATCACACATTTCGTATATGTAGTTTTGTATAGGTCGATCTATAGTCGACGTGGTATTATTCCCGTAGGACGTTCGTGCATAAATAAATAATGCAATGAACATAACTTCACATCACATACATACATTCACACAAGTTATTTATCAAACAAATCCGAGCCCGAGGAATTCCTCAGGAGAACCCAGATCAAATCCCTTTACATACCGTACACCGTTGACTAGATTCGTGCAGTGCAGGCCACTAGAGCTTTCGAGCGCGTACGTCGGAAATGCGATCTAGTAGTACAAGGAACACTAAGCGTCAATCCATATGACAGCACAATTCGGTATTTCCGAATAACGGTTGAAATCCTAGTACTATGTCCCCAGACTGAACATTGTTACTAATTAAAGTATCGTTATTAATATTTTATAAACCCCTTACTCGTTGTGTGAGTTAATTCTCGGTTTACATTAGAGCATGAAACCTTGCGTTATACACTTATGATACTTCACTAGGGTTTATTTATTAAACCAAAATCTTATACTATCCTTAGTATTTTATGTCATTATAACTATAGTGTATAACTTTATTTCTTCGTACGTGTTTATCTTTGTATGTATGCATTTGGCATAACAGTTTGAATAACTACATCCTTAGCCACATAATATTATTTGTGTTACATTTGTTCTATAACATTATACGGTACGATATTTATGTGTCACTAGACTTATTACATGTGGCTTGGCAACTTAGGAATGTATCGAAAATAATATACACATGTGCCACATTTGAGCTCCTTAATTATATAATTTCATCACTAACAAAACTACCACATAACTTATAATATATAGTAGGTATTTAATTTTATAACACCAAAAACCTTGTGGTAAAATATAACCCAAGGTTGTTCACATTGTTTAGTTATTGGGTACATATGTATATACATGTCAGATTTCATTTCTTCCACGTCACAAAATCACCACCCCACCATATTAATTATAGATTGAAGAACCCAGATCTGTATTACAACTTAACCTCTCACTGCAATTCAATTGAACAGAAGAAGACCTAATATCAGAATTTGGAGATCATGCTGATGTGGTCCTCTTTTTGTCTCTGTTTGGTCGTTAGGGTGGTTTGTTGAATTGCCACAGAATGTATCTGTAACACCCCTAAAACCGGCCTAAGAGTTAAGGGTATTACACGCCACGTATTACTACCAATAACGCAAGGCTCTAATCGATCAAAAGCAATAACGGCCCAAAACAGAGTTTATATAAATATTGTAAACCAATGTATTCAAATACATCGGAAGTAAACGGATTCTAAATACATATCCGAATCAGAAACTCAAAACAGAGGAAGGCCCGAAGGCTACAACGTCATAACAGAAGTTTAAACAGTCAAATGAGCTAAGCACTACAGCTCCACAACTCAAGATGATCCTCGCTGATCAATCTGCAACGATGTTAGAAGTAGGGGAATGAGCACACAACTATGCCCAGTAAGCAGCGACCGTCATCAGCAAGGTCGCTCAAAACAGTTGAAATCAGAAGAAGAGAAGATAAACATCTCATGCACAATTCTCAGATAGTCAGAAGCTTTCAGAAACAGAAGCAGAGTGGAACACAAGGGGTTCCCATTCCAGAAACAGTTAGAGCACTTAAACAGAAAGGGGACAAAACACAATGCACACACTCAGAAGGGTCGAAGACCCATAGACCATACCAGGTCTCTCGGCAATGCAAAAATGACTCGAAAGAGCCAAAGGGTTCGTCAACCCCACAGAACAGAAAGGAAATGACCCACACTCAGAACGACGTCTACATGGTATACCACGGAATAGCTCGACCCAGCCATTCACGGCTCAGAAACAATGTGTAATGTCCCAAAACAGAAAGGTTGCTTAAACAGAAGCAAAGTTGCATTTAAATATGCCAAAACACTCATAAATCATTAGCACAGACCATAAGGAAACCAACGCCGCAGACGGCACTCAAATCGGAGTTCAAACGAAGAAGTTATGTTGAAAACAGAGGGGTGTCCGAACTTGTGTCCGGACGTCGAAGTTCGGACACAAGTCGAGACTCAGAAACCAAAGAAAGCCAAATGTCCGAACTTGTGTCCGGACATCGATGTTCGGACACAAGTCGAGTTGAAATCAGATAGAGGAATTCCGAATGTCCGAACATCCAAGTTCGGACGGATGTTCGGACAGGTTTTACGGAAGGACACGCGGAAGGTCCGACCTTGTGTCCGGATCGTGCGTTCAGAGCAGCGACAGTTTTCTCTCTTCTTCTGTCTCTCTCAATCTCTTCCTACGTTGTGAATTTTGGCTCTACCGCTGCAATCAGATTGGCGATCTTCGTTGTGGTGTGGTTCCTCTTCGATTCCAGGTTTGAATTGCAGAATTGGGACTTCGCTGTTTTCTTCGTTTTACTCAGTTTTTCTGATTGAGGGTTCTGAATGTGTTCGAATCAGTTGTTGTTGGCTGCCTTCGGATTGGGTTTCTGCTGCAGTACTACATCCGGTCTTGATTCAGGTTTGTGTTACAGTTTTCGAGGTTCTGAGTTTGGGGGTTTCCTTCTTCGTTTTCTGATTATAGATTTGACATTTTGGGAATCAGTTGCTGTGGATCTCTGTCGGATTTCTGGATTGCTGTGGACTGTTTCAGATAGTTGTCTCTGCTGATTGATTGAGGTAGGTGGTTACTCGATTCAGTTTGGAAGTTCAGCCATGGGGTGTTGCAAGGATTGTTGGTGGTTTGTGTGTGTGGTTTCTATTAGCGTTTGTTGTGATTTGAAGTGGCTAAACCCCCATGGTTTCCTGTTTAATGCCTGATTTGGTGTGTGTGATTAATTGGCATTTTGAGGCATTGATTTGTGTTGTTTTTCTGCTCTGTTCGTCTTCTGGAAATTGCATTTTTCGCACTGTCCGAACTTCCGTCCGAGCTTTGAAGTTCGGACAGTGCGTTTCTGCCGTTCTGATTTGCAAGTTCGGGGTATGTCCGAACATCTGTCCGAACATGAATGTTCGGACACACCCTCAAGTCTTCCCTCTGATACCACTAAATGTAACACCCCTAAAACCGGCCTAAGAGTTAAGGGTATTACACGCCGCGTATTACTACCAATAACGCAAGGCTCTAATCGATCAAAAGCAATAACGGCCCAAAACAGAGTTTATATAAATATTGTAAACCAATGTATTTAGAATCCGTTTACTTCCGCTGTATTTGAATACATTGGTTTACAATATTTATATAAACTCTGTTTTGGGCCGTTATTGCTTTTGATCGATTAGAGCCTTGCGTTATTGGTAGTAATACGCGGCGTGTAATACCCTTAACTCTTAGGCCGGTTTTAGGGGTGTTACAGTATCAACCTAGTTTACTCCTTTAGCAGTAATTTAGGTTCACTCTTTATTCATTTCTACCCTTAACATCCCTCTGTCACAGGGTTATACAGAGAGTCATTAATTTCAGAAACAGTTGGAAACTGATGTGTTGAGTTTGGTAAGTTATTCCTTTTCTGTTTTGCTTCTCATTCCCGGATTTAGTTTCCTTTTTCACTCCCTCTTTCCCCATCTATTTATTTACTCATTTCATGGTGTTATTTCTACTTCATTTCAACCTGTTACAGACACAGAAACAACTCTACAGAATCTGAAACAGAAGAGAGAAGAAAACTGAAGCAGCATTTGTTTACTCCTTCCTCAGATCTTTATTTAGGTTTACTGATTGGTTTCCAAACTTCTCAAGTTATTACACCACTCGCTGCTTGCATTGGAAAAAGGTTGAACTCAAAAGCAACTGAAAAGCATGGTGTTATCCCCTCAGAAAACTCACTTTACAGAAATCAGTCAAAACTGTCAAACTGTAAAAACCAAAAACCATAACCTGATTATCTATCTTGTATCTTGTAGTTGCTCACGGTTCTGATTTGAATTTCCCTAGGTTGTTTAGCTACCTAAGTAAGTATCTCAGTATAGTTTTGACCTCAAAACAGATTTACCAACACAATGTTTAAACTCATAAAGGTTCCTATACAGAAGATCAGAATTGCAGAATTTAGCTCAAAACAGATATGTGTCCTGTCTGTTTTTCTTCTGTTTCATTCACAGTTGAATTATAGTTTGTTTCTCTATCTTACCGATGTGCTTACACACTTAGTTAAGTGGTTTAGCTAGGTTTTAAACTCTTGAATCATCCAAAGTCATTTCTTTATGCTCTCTGTAACTTGTTACACAGAAACAGAAAGTTTCTGTGACTGAAATCAAAACAGAAACATATATATGCTCTTGCTTTCTTCCCTGTCTACCCTTTTTAACTGGGTACACTTCTCCTAACCCCTTAACCACTTAGCAAATGATTCATCGGGATTTTTAAACTTAAAGGTAACCCAAAACAAACTCACTGATGCTTCTGTAATGGTGTTCATTGAACTGAAACAGCAGAACAGAACTGCAACAACTAGACTTCTCTTCTATTTTATTTCCTGTTTAACTTACATTTTGATCCTCAATTCCTCACAACGATTTACCAAGTTGTTCAAGTATCCCATCAAGCCTTTAAACCCAAAAAAACCCAACATAGCTCTGTTACAGATATAGAAATAACCAGAGCCTGATCTGCTAAGAACCTGAAACTGAAACTTAAACTGCATCCAAAACTGGTGTTTCCTTATTCTTCTGTTTATCTTTCTATGATCTCTCATTTAACCTCTTTCTTTCTCCCAATTTATCACTCAATCAGCTAGTTGTCTACCCTAGCTTATCCTCATAACAGGTCTACAATGACTTAGGTCACTCTTTTGAAATTCCTCTACACAGAAACCGAATCTCATTGTTACAGAGAAACAGTTTCTTACACCAGTTTTTTTTCTTTCTTTGGCTTAGTTTAGCTTATACAGAAACATTTGTACCAGTTCATGTGCTGTTATTTTTTCCAAGGCAGCTAGTACCTAGATTGTTTGGTGCTTCAAAACTCCTTAGGTACTTTCATAGTACAATCCCACAAACTTAACACTAAGAAACATAAGGTTCTAATCTCAGATTTATTCTGTTTTTCTGCTGTTGTTAAAACAGTCTACACCAGTTTTCTTTTCTCTTCTTCTTCTGACTTCAGTCCTAAAGTACTAGTTTGTTCTCATCATTGTCTAAATGTTTAGGTGGTCCTGGGTTTACAGTTACTAAAACACACTCCTAGTGTTACTGAAATCAAAGTCTCTAAAAACAGAAACTAGTCTCTTGTATTTCCTCTTCTCTTTATGTCACGATTATGCAACAGGTGGGGTTTCTGTTTACTCAAGATTTTCTTATCTTTATTTAGGTGTGTTGGAAGTGGTTTAGGTTTAATGACACACACACACATCACAAGCCAGTTATGCAGGAATGCACACAACTCACAACTAACGGAAACATCAAAGCTGATAACCCCAGTCTGTTCTCTGAGAATCCTCAGCTTTGGTTCTCTTTTTAGTTTCCACTCACTACTAACCTAGATAGTTAGGTGTTTGACTGAGTTTTGAGTTTCTAGTCTAGCCTTTCCTAACCTCACATTCCCTCTGCAAAACTAGATATCCCAAAACAGGGTCTCATCAGTTGGAACTACACCAGAAACAAAACCAAAACTGTTACATTGGTTTTCTGTTTGTTTTCTTTTCTTTTCTTGTGATCTGTTTTTATTCTTTTCTTCAACACTCTCACGTATAGAGATTTGTTCAGGTGTGTTATAGGCTTATAAGGTATTAGCAACTCAAAGACACCTATATACACCGAGGTTACATGCTACATGTTGCATGATTATCCAGTTTGACAGATTTACTCTACTTTCTGTTTTTTTCCTGATCTTGAGTTAGTTTAGGAGTTACTCACCAGTCTTGACAACTCTCTAGCTACACCTTGGGTGGAAACCTCGAACCCACAGCACCTTGGTCAATTGGCTACACTGGAACAATTTACTTAGATGTTAATCCGTGATAACTTTGAGAAAAGACATTATTTGGAGTAACTGAAACAGGTATGGCCTGTACCTGGTTTTCTTTTCCTTCTTCACCGAGGATAGTACAACAAAGGGGTTGGCTTGGTCTTATTCCTTCAACAAGCTGAGAACTATCTACTGTCTGCTACATGAGGAGAGACAAAAAGGAGGAAAGGAGAGTTCAGTATTACTATGGCCATTACCGGTACAACAGTGGGTAAGATTGTGGTGAAGCTCACGTACGAAAACATAGAACAACAGCTTAATGCATGTTGGGTTTATTACTGAAACGAAGGTGGAATTTAAGCTGGGTTTCGTATGGTTTTACCTTGAGAAGACAAGGAAACTAACTTCCCTTCCTTCTCTGTCTTTCAACCGTGGTTTCCCACTATTCTAGCTCCCAGTACCGATCTTTGTTGCTGGTGTATATATTCACGGTTTAGTTCTTGAAGGTGCGAAACTCATGGGAGAACAGTGAGTATAGTTTAAACTTGGAAACTTACCTACCTACTGGGCAGTAGCCATGGAGGTGTGGGCAGTTCTCGGTGAGGGTTGAGGAAGATGAAGGTACAGAAGGAAGAAGATGAAAGCTGATTATAACATGGTAGGTATGGGGCAGTTGGTCAATGGCTGTCGCTTGGGAATCCTCAAGAAGGATGGGCGTTTGGGAAATTAATTCCCTCTGTTGCATGGGATTACAAGACCGTCTGTGGGAAAAGTCTGTTCTGTCGGTCTTGGAAGTTTGAAATGGTTGAGTTTGAGGCGTCAATTACAGAGGGGAATGTCGGGTGATTCACCATTCATTTCTGTAACTTAAGTATGGTGGCTACTAATTACAGTTCGTGGGTAGTTTATACCGAATACGAGCTCAGCTCGACTGGTTAAGGTTTCGGGATGGGTACGAGAGGTCTCGGGTTCGAATCCCGGCTGGAGCAAGTTTGCTCTTTTTTTTTTGTTTCAGTCCCATTTATGTATATTCTTGTATATTGGTATGTACATATATATAAATGACTAATTGTTATGTCGCGACGTTGATTAAACCTTCATACGGTTGCGACTATTTTTATTCGTCATGTTTAAACTATATGTCTCCGGTCATAGCGTTACCAATTATATGTACAACGTTATAATTTTGTAACGTTATATATATACGCACATATATACGTATGTGACCGTGTTAATATTGTTCGTTCATACTTTAATGTAGTAAATTATATATTTAAATAACGTTTAATTATTTAGGGGTATTTCATGTGTGCTATTTGTTTTTGTGTGCTCACTAAACAAGATAAAGCATGCAACCGAAATATTATGTTTATTGTATTGTTGTGTGAGGTTTGAAAACTAACACAACATACCGTGAGAACTTACTAACTAACGTTTAGTAAGGGAATGAGTGAGACTAAGGAACGCTCCCTAATATGGGTTGATATAAAACGAAAGAGGTTAACCAACAAACATGGTCTTGAGGCTATTACTAACTGGATCTTGAGTGAGGAAACCCGGGACCGATCTCCGGTCATGCATGCTAAGAAAAGGGGGTCGTTATCTATAGCAGATATGACTTCCGATTAGGACTAGTCCTCGGACTAGTAGCCTTGGGTCGGTTGGCCGGTCGGCTACATTGGACATCCAGTCCAAGGTAGGTGGCTTTAAGATGGCATGGAGGGATCAAGCCTACATCCCCAACAATTTAAGAATGTTGTTTATTGCCGGTAAGTGTCCTGCTGCTGGTTAGGGTTAACCAAGCCCTACAAAAATAAACAACGAACTAAGGGCTATCATGTTCCCAATGAGAGAACGGTTGGCATACATAAGGTAAGGTTAAGATAAGTTGCAATCATTCCTTTTTAAAGGATGGTTTGTATTATTAAGACTAAGCTAAGCTACATCCACTCCTTTTTAAAGGGTGGTTGTTACTAAGATTAAGATAAGATTAAGATTGAGGTGAGATAAGGATGGACTAAGATTAAGAGGAGATATAATTTAAGGAGTTAAATGATTAACTCTCTCTAATTAAGGGAACGCATTTAAGTCGTTCATTGTGTGTGAACTTTGATTGTTCATTGTTGGTTTGTTGTTTACTGCACTTTCTATTAAGTTGTGCATCTAATCAACCTCCATGCTATCGACAATTAGTCGTCGTAGCCACGTTAGCTTGGGGGCCATGAGAGGATCGTACCAGCATTCGTGCTGACCCTCTTTGGGGGCTGTTTTTACTACACAGGTGAACATCAGGTGGCGGCCGTCGCGAGAGTATGAAGGGGTACAAGTGTGAAGGGTTAAGTGTGGCCTACGAGTTGTGCATGTACACTCGTATGGCAATTGAGTTAGTAAGATGTATAGGATATGAGGGGATCGTAAGAAGGAAATGTAATTGGTTAAGGTTGTTGTACTAATGTTCGGTATATTCTGTAGTCAGACCGTGGCAAGGTCCTGGTGTGTAAAGAATTCCGCTGTGACTTGTTTATATATATGCTGTTAAGTTGCGAGACCACGTTTGGATTGAGTTGGGGTGTTACAAAAAGTGGTATTAGAGCGTAGTTACGCTCTGAAGACAAGAAATACCGAACTTAGGAGAATATTGAGGTTGAGATTGAGTTCTGGGTTAAGGGTTGAGAGATAGAGTGAGAGGTGCGCTAGTCAGGACTTCCCGGTGTCTTCCGGATATCCATAGTACCTAGACCCGCCCTCCACATCCCTGACCCTGAACATGTGGAACAAACGCCAGAGAGAAGAAAACCTTCTCTTACTCGGGGAAACCCGATCTGGCAGTTAGCTAACAGTGAGCAATACGAGAAACATCTTATTGCACAACAGTTATGGAGAACTTGGAGGTTTTTAATGGAGCGCAGCAGAGAAACAGGCGCTACCTATGAAATTCTATCAGTAAGGGAACGGTAATTACCGGCAACATGGGTCGACATGCTACGCAGTCGAGTTACACCGCAACACTGATGATAAGAAAAGCACTACGAATGCAATGGATAAGAAAAGATAAGCGACATGAGTACCGGACAGCGGTCTGAGTGAGCATAACAGTGGGATAATACAAAGCATGAGGGTTAAGATTATTGGAAAGCCCAGTTAGAAATGGGAACTCCAGACCCCATACAATGAGGAAGGTTACAAGACCTGGCCGACATAATGCGGATGACGGTAGGAACTCATACAATTGTATACCGAAATAGGACTACGATGTAGTGCCTAAAGGAGAATCATTACTTAGTGACCACAACAAAGTATATGGAAACGGGATTGAGGATTAAGACATAAGAAAATATTAAGGGGTTCCCTCAGGAAGAGGAACGCCCTGATGAATGACAGTACTGTCAAACAACAAGGAAACTGCCGGATGGTCAGTTATCCAAAATAAGATATTATCGAAGGAGTCCCGAGGACTACCAATTACATGGAAAATTAGAAGGAAGTATCACTCCCAATGTACCTTGTACCAATAACCCATCCTGCATGGCGCACTTGCTATGAGCTACACGGAAAGCCATCATGGAAAGATAGGAGAACGCTACAGTTGTAACACATATTAATACCGGATTATAAATCCATAGAAATGGAAAAAATAAGACCTTGGAAAGGCCAGATGTCCTGACCATAATGAGATAAGGTGACACACCAGTCAGCCAGGAGCGGAACTTGGACATAATATTAGACCATATGGATGTTAGCAACAGAACAACGTACTACGACAACAACAACCGACAGTGCGGTAAGAACACCAAACCCGGGTCTCAAAGAGGAACCTAAGAGATTGCTCAATAATTCGAGCAAAAACACTACGTAAGTAGCAACATACATGGAATGTATCAAGAGATACAATAAAGGCAGTCGACAGAACGACTTCCAATAGGGATGGGATAAAACTCCCAGTTTGATCACTAAGAATACCAATAACAAACATTCTACAATGAAGATGTTGGGAAGCCCAGAAAACAGAGATAAAAGAAATAAACTTAAGATATAACCTACCAAGGGTTAAGGACATACGAATCCCACGGAGGAAAGCTCAGAGGACTACCCCCACAGAGCGGGCATAGTCGAGCCGAACAAATTGATGAATGACAGCTAATACTGTACTGTCCGTCTAACTCATCAACACCCAAGTATGATTGATCAGCAACGGGTGGCGTAGTCGCGGAAGTTGAACGAGGCGTTGAGATGGAAGTATAAGATGACAGGATGATATCCAACTTGGACACCGTAAGGCAAAAGCCTAATACCTACTTGTCCTTATTTGCTAAAGGACATAAGTCCAATAAAGCGACAGTATTGTCAAAGACATTAAGTAACCTCAGATCACTTGAACAACTTCCATAGTAGGAAGCAGGATGCAGCAACTTACCATGAAACCCGATACTACATTTAGTATGTAACCTAACGGTGGATAGTGCTCAAAGAACCCGAATCTTATAAAGATGACCTGCAGATGAGTAAGAGTACAAATAATGAACTGAGACATTAAGCACTAAGAGCCTACGAGCCAAGGATGTTAACCACATTAGAGCCCGAGGCGCAGTAAGTCATAAGAGAGCTTGTTTAAGCCACGAAGGGACTACAATGTGTAGATGTGAACGGTTACAAGCCTATAACTTAGATTGGGGAAGGTATTACCAAGAAAGAGGACCAATGAGAATGTTGAGATAATACTAAGGACACGGGCGGAGAACGAACCATGCCTTTTGGGTGGGGATACCTCTCCTTGTTGTGAGGCCATGAGTGGGAATGAACCCCTCAAAAGGGCTTTCACTTATTAGAGATGCAATACGCTTTTGTTAGAGAATGGAAACTGTAAACTTGAGATTACTTTAGAACATATCAGATACACTTGAGTAATAAGGAAGGTTGCACAGATAGACCCCATATCCAACACCCAGGATGTAAGAATTAGTAATTGTCAGAGATAGACATTGTGAGTGCACATTATGGCACGTCAAGTAACCAATGCTCAGAAGAGCTTGTGACTCAGCGGATGACTTCTTCAGGAACCAGTTAAATTACATGGTAGATAACATCACTAAGGATGAAAGAAAGTGAGAAAAATTAGCCTACTTACAAATCTGAGATTGAAGCAGAACACCTTCGTACTAAGAGTTAACTATTTTACAGCACGGTATGATAACCGCCATACACCGGAATGAGAGAACTCCCAGTGTGTTTACACCAAGAAAGGATTGAGTATAAGGTAAGACATTAGAATAAGTGAGTAAGAGGTTGCACCATCAATGGGCAACATGGTAAGGGCCAACTACCACGGTAGTAGTGGTCGTGAGTACAATAGCTATATAAGGGGAATTAAGTCGTGGTGCGCGGTAAAGTGACCGTTAGGTATGAGCCGTCAAATATTGACACAGAGGCAATGAGATTTATGAGTTAAGACCAATATAAGTAAGGAAATAAGATGGTAGACGAACTGAGCATTGATGCCAGTAGTCTGGACCTAGTTAGGCAAGATTTCACAGGAAGCACACTACCCATTCCTTGAGGAACCGGAAATGCATTCCTAGTTGAACAAATGTGAGAAAGAAGATAGGAGGCTCTATGGAAAGAGACCTAAGCTACTAAGAAATGGAGTCAATACGGAATACAGAAAGGAGCTAGAGCATACCATACCCAAGAACGCAGTAAATGGATTTCCCTTGATTAATTTCAAGAAGAACAATAAATGTTATTATGGAACAATGAAGAGGAGATCGACAACAGAATACTTCATAATTAGCAATAGCTAAACGTGTGACGAACACTATGAGTTTACTAAAACGAGACGTGGGACGACTGCACCCCACAGGGGCTTGCAGGCCTAACATGCTCATTTATGAGTTAGTTAGGTAAGTAGTAATGTACCAGTAAGGTACCCCATGCATGTAGACGAGTGGTGTAAGGAACACGGGAAGTAGTCGACTCCGTACCACGGACAGCGACACAAAATCAGACAAGAGCAGCCATTACCACAAACAGTCGAAGAGAAGAATTTAGTTAGACCAACGACACAAGGAATCACAGAACAAATAATTAAGAACTATGAAGTGCGAAGAGCACGGATTGTTAAGTACAGACATTGGATATGTCTTAAGATGTAAGAGATTAAACTATAAAGCACATTAAGCACTAAACAATAGTTTCAGATTGAGAATCATCTGCAGACCAGGGGTCAGTTGGAAAGAACGATTTAGACACTTGAGCAAACTCTAAGAATACAAACATTAGATCTCCAGGAAGACTGGATAGACGAGCTACAACTCATCAAGGCCGTGTATGTATAAAGATAACACGTGACCATTGAGGGACCTTTAGTGCTACACCATAAGCACGTAGGAGAAAGATGTACAATACTGTAAAAAGGATAAGCGAGGCAGTTAAGCCTAAGATTATCAGAGTCGCGCAGCGGAAGCTAGCAGACCACTACCTTTGAGATCAGACCAAACTAAGTTAAGGAAATGGTATAAGTACCGTTAAGAATCCTCGAAAAAATGCTTAGTGAGAATTAGACATCTTGAACTTATGTTCAAGGATAATATAATATTGATTACGTGGGCGTAATCCATTTTAAGGGGGGGTAGAGCGAAAACCGCTTAGCGTATGTTTACGTACTGAGTACATAAACTACGGTGTGCATAGCACAAAACAATTTGAGAATATGTTTTACATAAACATTTTGAGATAAATTATGGTTATTGCACACAGAAGACGTGAATACCATACACATTAAGTACCTATCTTGTTAACTCCGGTGTGATTACAAGTTAAGAGAATTAAGGAGGAGGCTTAAGGAGACTTAAGAAATAAGGAATATAAGAGGTATGAGTCGATATGAGACTATGTGTGAGATAAGAATAAGATAACATTATGAGATACAATTTGACATGAGTATGAGGAAGGAAATTGTAATGCTATGAGATATAAGATGGTGAGAATTGGTATGGGACAGTTATAGAACTTAGTAGGAATATAAATCTGGAGGTAATTACTAAGAGATGAATCGGGAATGTTTGATGGACTGAGTCCACACTTGGGAGATGTATTGATTATGATTAGGAAGAACTAAAAAGATAGAAAATTGGACATGAGTGAATTATTTGGATGTTTGAAAATGACGTGGGAGGTAGAACTTGATTTTCTAGGGATCAAGGGAAACCGAACACAAATTGGGGTGGAAGGATAGTTCTACACTGATGCTGATCACATCAGGGTTGGATGATTCCTGAAACTCCCTACCAGCGGTCACAATTAAATCACGCTAAGGATAGAGGCACTAGGATAAAATGAAATTGGAGTTGATTGTATTTTTAATTAGAGGAATTATTCCTCACATGACCTCGTAAAAAGGATTACCTTTTTACTGAGTCTCGCCCATGAAGTCGAGGACGCACGAGCCTTTGTCTTCGGACCGGTGACATGGGGAGAGTAGAGTGTTTTGTATTCTGGCCCATGGTGACGAGGACGAATGAGCCATTGTCTACGGACCGGTGACATGGGAGAATACGTTGGAAATTATGTGAATGTTTTAATCATCAAAAGAAACAAAAAGAATTTTGAGTGCTATACATGCTTAAGCATGTTGTGTGATATTTAAGTCTAAGAATATGGCGGATCTAATGATCCAATGAGATTAATTATACATAAGTATGATCTATATGATCTAAGGAATGAGGTAAGACATGTATTCTAATAAGATAAGATGCATGGGAACTTTGGGGACAAAGTTCTTTTAAGGGGGGTAGATTGAAATACCCCAAACCTAAGTATGCTAAGTAAACATCAAATTATGATGTAATAAGGCTAGAATATGCCTTGGAAAGATTGGTAGACAATTTAAACCAAGGAAAACACAAGAAAGTGCCTTAAGGGCAATTTGGGCAAAAACGTGCTCTAAGCTTAGAGTGACTTTGATTAGCACCCAAATACCATTATAAGACTTTAGTAATATGCTAATGGACATTTTAAATCAATTAGCAAAGATAACCAAGCTTGAAAACAAGTTAAAACACAAAATGTGCTTTAAGAAGTCTTAAAGCACATTTTTGAGAAATTGTATTAGAATTGAGTTTTGAGTGGCTAAATGACCATAATTACTCTTTAATCAGCATGTGTACTAATTAGTATCACATTTGGATGTCTAAATCAATGGGAAATCAAAAATTTCAGAAATATGTGCACTAATTTGTGAATAGTGCCAAATAGTGACTAGTTTATGTTTTAATCAATATAAGCTAATTAGTTGGTCAACAAAGACCATGACTAGCCTTATTTAAGATGGGGGCCAGTTTTCTAAGGATGAGTCACCATAGACTACATCAAATAAGGAAGAAAAGAAGAGATAAGTAAAAGGAGTTACTATTTGCTTTTATAAAGCAAATATCTTATAAGCTACCTTTTCTTCTTCTCTCTCTTCATTTCTCTTCTTCCCATGGTTTCACCATCTTCTTCCTCCCTTCATTCACGTAGGAGCAGCACCCATGGCACCACCACCTTGCTTTGGAAAAAACTTACTCATTTTAGCTCCAAATCAAAAACTAAGTATTGATTTCTCTTAGTTAGGCCAAGACCTATCTTTCTATCTTTTCAAATCTTTCAAAGATCAAGTTTGGTGCCATGAGAAAACTCCATTGATGGAGGAAAATCAAGTTTGAAGAGCTCATTAGCTTCTCCATTCTCTTAAGGTAAAGAAAATGTAAGAAAAACCATGTTTCCATCACTTCCTCACCATGGCCGAAAATTTACTACTCATGGGGCTTTGTTTTTATGCCTTATTCTAGCTTGTTTTATTCACCAAGGACTAGTGGAGGTCCTCTTTCATTCAATGCCCAAGTCTACTTTGAGACTTCAAAGGTAATCATCCACTTTATGCCTTAGAACACATTTTTAACCTAGGGTTTACTCCTTAAGGTTAGTGCATTGTTTTGCACTCATGAGAGTCATTGTATATTGATTAGAACATTGGCAAGGGGAATTAGAATGGTGGCCGAGATTCCTAAGGGAAGAAGCCCAAGGAGAAAGTTAAGAGAAACTTGAGGAAAACAAGGTAAATTGCTTACCTAATGGTGGTTTAAGGTTTAAGGAATGAGTTTTAGATGAGTACCAATACAGCCTAAGGCTTACATTAGGTGATGGGTTATGTAACCTAAGAAAAAGAATTTAAACAAGCTTATGAACTTGTGACTAAGGAGCCAATGGGAATGAGTTAATAATATAAGTTTAAGATGGATTTTAAGAGCATTATAATTACTATGAGATTGATGGGTGTATTTGCAGGTTGAAAGCTTTTATATGTGGGAAATTCAGTGTTTAAGTTTAAGTCATTTAAGGGCCTAAGAGCCATGTCATTTAAGAGCCTTAGTGCTATGCAATTTAAGATTATTGCAATATGATGAGTTTGATGTGATTGAGTTGGTTTGGGTGAGAAGATATGATGGGAAAGAACTTGATGTGTGTGAGATGGTTGGATGAGGAAAACAATGCATTTGGGCATGATAGGATGCTAGAGAACCTATGGCGAAATTTGAGTAGAAAACAAAGTGTTAAGTGGTAGTGGTGAGTTAACATGCCCTAGGGTTTACTAGGGAGCATGAAAAGGAATTTGAGTGGAAATGAGTTAACTAAGGAGTTCTTGAGGTTTAGAATGACCTAGAGATGTCTAGGAGGAATTAGAGAATTGGTGAGAGTATTAAACACACCAAAACCAAGATATGAGGAATGTAAGACTTGTGCATAAGTTTGAAGGAGAAGGTGTATAATGCTTAAGGTGATTTAGGTATGAACTAAGAGTATAACAATGAGAGCTTCGGGAAGTTTGTGTAAGAGGTGGTGATGCTAGTGGTGGACTAGTAAGGTTTAGTTAAATGGTAATGTGGTGACTTGGGTGATGAAAGTGAAAATCGTAGGAGAATGTTGTAAATCGTCAAGGAAAATGACTAGAAATGTATAAAGGTTTATGATCATGAGAATGGTGAGTAAGTTGCATAAAAGAAGTGGAAAAGTCTAAGGAGGGTGTTGCATGGGTAAGGTAAATGAAGAACAAGGTCAAGGTGATAAGGTGATGAAAAGAAATGTATGGGAAAGCTCAAGAGTTTAAGGGTGATGAGTAACCAAAGGAAAGGAGAGGAATTTGTGCATGGATAAGCAAGCTGACTTGAGGAAAGTCTTGGTAAATGAACTGAAGATGGAAGATGATGTTTATGAAGTGCTCAAACTGTTGAGGAGGGAACACTTGGGTTAGTTGAAGTTTTGGTAAGGTTACAAGTTGGAAATGTAAGGAAATAGGTGTTAAGTGTTAGGAGTTTTAAAAGAATTGAGTGAATGTTTAAGTAGATCTTTGGAAATTGTTTTAGAGAGTTTGGTGGAAGTTCTAAGGTGAGTTTAAGTGCCTAAATGGTATTAGGACACATGGGGGAACATGTGGAGAAGTTTGGAGTCAAATGGGAATTTAGAAACAAGGTTCTGGAGCCGACCGACCTTGGGACCGGACCTGCAAGGTCGGTCGAGCTCAGTTTACACTACCGGAAAGAGTTTCTGGAATCGACCGAACTTGGGGACCAGACTTGCAAGTTCGGTCGGGCTTGTATTTTGTGTAAGAATTGAGTCTCTGGAATCGACCGAACTTGGGACCGAACTTGGCAAGTTCGGTCGGGCTTAAATTTTCAACGAGGAAAACTCTCGGGAATGGACCGACCTTGGGGACCGGACTTGCAAGGTCGGTCGGGGTGAAATTTTCAAACGGTAATGAGTTCTGGAATGGACCGACCTTGGGTAAGGTCGGTCGGTAAGGTCGGTCGACCCTAAAAATGAAAAAAAAAGAAAGAAACCCTAAGGCAGTTTAGTGGTATCAATGGTACCCCATTAAGAGGGCATTGATGATTAGGTGTGTAAAGACCTAAGAGATTAAGATAAGTATAAACTTAAAAGTTTAAGGTTAAGTTGTAAGAGTATGTTGTAAAACTTAAGAGGTGTTAGGTGGGAATCATTATGAGTTAAGCAAGTTAAATGAGTTGAATTAAGTTAAGTGATTAACAACCTAAAACTGAATGAATGTTTTAGGGCTTGGGAATTTGGACTCCGGAAGAGAGTAAGCAACCGAACGACCAACGGTGAACGGTATAGTTCTTCTTGTGACCTGCTTGCTAACGAGGTGTCCCTCGGCTTGTGTGCTATTTGTTTTTGTGTGCTCACTAAACAAGATAAAGCATGCAACCGGAATATTATGTTTATTGTATTGTTGTGTGAGGTTTGAAAACTAACACAACATACCGTGAGAACTTACTAACTAACGTTTAGTAAGGGAATGAGTGAGACTAAGGAACGCTCCCTAATATGGGTTGATATAAACCGAAAGAGGTTAACCAACAAACATGGTCTTGAGGCTATTACTAACTGGATCTTGAGTGAGGAAACCCGGGACCGATCTCCGGTCATGCATGCTAAGAAAAGGGGGTCGTTATTTATAGCAGATACGACTTCCGATTAAGGACTAGTCATCGGACTAGTAGCCTTGGGTCGGTTGGCCGGCTCAGCTACATTGGACATCCAGTCCAAGGTAGGTGGCTTTAAGATGGCGTGGGGGGAACAAGCCTACATCCCCAACAATTTAAGAATGTTGATTATTGCCGGTAAGTGTCCTGCTGCTGGCTAGGGTTAACCAAGCCCTATAAAAATAAAAAACGAACTAAGGGCTATCCTGTTCCCATTGAGAGAACGGTTGGCATACATAAGGTAAGGTTAAGATAAGTTGCAACCATTCCTTTTTAAAGGATGGTTTGTATTATTAAGACTAAGCTAAGCTACATCCACACCTTTTTAAAGGGTGGTTGTTACTAAGATTAAGATAAGATTAAGATTGAGGTGAGATAAGGATGGACTAAGATTAAGAGGAGATATAATTTAAGGAGTTAAATGATTAACTCTCTCTAATTAAGGGAACGCATTTAAGTCGTTCATTGTGTGTGAACTTTGATTGTTCATTGTTGGTTTGTTGTTTACTGCACTTTCTATTAAGTTGTGCATCTAATCAACCTCCACGCTATCGACAATTAGTCGTCGTAGCCACGTTAGCTTGGGGACCATGAGAGGATCGTACCAGCATTCGTGCTGACCCCCTTTGGGGGCTGTTTTTACTACACAGGTGAACATCAGGTGGCGGCCGTCGCGAGAGTATGAAGGGGTACAAGTGTGAAGGGTTAAGTGTGGCCTACGAGTTGTGCATGTACACTCGTATGGCAATTGAGTTAGTAAGATGTATAGGATATGAGGGGATCGTAAGAAGGGAATGTAATTGGTTAAGGTTGTTGTACTAATGTTCGGTATATTCTATAGTCAGACCGTGGCATGGTCCTGGTGTGTAAAGAATTCCGCTGTGACGTGTATATATATATGCTGTTAAGTTGCGAGACCACGTTTGGATTGAGTTGGGGTGTTACAGGTAGCATGCCATCGGAGGTTCTCAGCATCTTTCTGAACTGCAAACAAACGTTTGAATCGGGGAATTATCGGTAGATACCACAACACCTTCGCAGGAGAGCCCACGTTAGTGCTTATGTGGTTTCTGTCACCCTTTTTTACATAGCGTGATTCCCCACATTCAGAGCAATGGTCATCCAACTCATTCTCCTTCCAATACAACTTACTCCCATTTGGACAAGCATGTATTTTTTATATTCCATACCCATCGGACACATTAACTTCTTTGCTTCATAAGTTGTTGTGGGTATCACATTGTCCTTTGGTAGTACATCCTTCAGCAGTTGTAAAAGATCTGTAAAACTGACATCACTCCATCCATGTCTTGCCTTCAGATTGAATAGTTTTAGGACAACGCTCAATTTGTTTTGTGTTTGCGTTTCACATCCACTGTACAACGGTTCCTTTGATGCTTGCATCAGATTTTCGAATGTTTTGGGTTTGTTGAAAAAATGTTGTTCAACATCTTCCATCATTGCATTAAGGTCCTCTTGATCATCTGAATCACTACCTAGTGAATCATCTTGAGTATCCCCAAAATCGTGTGAAGCATCCATTTCTGATTGTTCTGCAATGACGTTATCAGCACATTCAAACACTTGTACTGAATGTTGACCATGCAGTATTGTTATGGCTTCATAATCATCTGTAAACCCTCTGCGAATCAGATGATCCTTAATCTTGTCCACACCTCGGTATTTGAAGTCGTTCTTGCAATCGACACAAGGACATCGAATATATCCCTTATCCCTTGGTTTAAGATTGTCAACAAGGACTTTGCAAAATTTATTGACCCCTTCTAGGTACTTGATGTCCAATCTGTCACTGTACATCACCGAGCGCTCCATCTCCTTTTTCAACACACACCAGATGTCGTGAACTCGTTCCATTGATCTCCTCTTTTTTAATTTATAGATTTAACAACCTAAACCTATCCAATCACCTTCTTCGATCTCACCTAGGAACAAGTTAATAATATACAGTAGTTCAGTGATAATTTCGGCAGCATTACCCTACAGTTCTCCTAGTGTAGATATATATATATGAAACGTTTCAATTCACATATATATATGTACACTTGAAGAACACTAGGGTAATGCTGCTGAAATTATCACTGAACTATTGTGTATTATTAACTCATTCACAACCTAGATGGTGAGATCAAAGGTCATTGGACAGTCCCAACAGGGACTATCTAAGACATACCTCTATCAGGTAAATCTCAGATAGGTAATTCTATGTTTGAATTGATTTTCCATTGTTTAATAGAAAAACAAAAATAAATTGAAACATTTTAAATACCAACCTGATGAGTACTGGATGGTCAGCGCGAACACCACAAGATAAAGAAGAGACAAGTAGACAGATGTTCTTGCACGTAGTATATGACACCTATTCAATGAAATTAAAATAAGGTTTTAATTTTATAAAAACTTGAATAATTGTACATATTAAACTACAAGAGTTGAAAAAATTGAAACTGTAAGTAATTATGAAGAAAGTTAAATTCGATGGAATTAGAGTCAGCTTAAATTCTGGAAAAAATTTGGCATGACCTTTACGTATTTTTAGACACTCCGCATTTTTTTAAGGCAGAAACAAACACAGTAGCAGCAATAACATTTATTCTCTGCAAACCATACGAATTATTATCAGACAGACAAGTATATAATAATATATATGATCAATGAACAAAAACAACCACCCCATTTCAACTTAATCTCACATTTCACCACACTATGCAAATATATATTCTAATGATTGCAGAATACAAGTAGAATTTAGCATAACGTTTATTCATGATAATATAAGTATTTGTTTGTAAAATCATAATCAGAAACGCAAGTGTTTTACCGTGGGTTCTGATCAGGCAAACTGGTGGCAGAGGTTGACAGCAGCAGATGGTGTGACAAGTAGACAATCCGACCGTGTGTAGTGACACCTTTTCAATGAAATTAGAATATAAGGTTTTAATTTGAAAAAATATGAATAATTGAAACAAACGAATATATTTTCAATAAACCATGTTATTGAAACATTTTTAAAAAACTAACCTAATGAGTAGGGATGATCAACTCACAAATGTGATGGAAGAGGAATTTTTCAACCGTAGTAACACGCACCTATCCAATAAAATAAGAATAATGTTTAATTCTGGAAAAATTTGGCATGACCTTTGCGTATTGCTAGAGACTCCACACTTTTTTTAAGCATAAACAAACAAAATAGCAGCATCAGATCAAGGTTCAAGTGATTCCCAAATGTTGACTAGTACACTCCATTTATCCAGTAATCCAAAATTTACATAGAACTCTATCGTCATACTTTCGCTCAAACAAACTGGAATGTCCAAAAACCTTATTTCAGATTCGAAACCTTAAACTTTAATTTGAACCATAATTCGGTTTTAGTGTTGCTAATTAGCATAACCGCATCAAGATAAAAAAATATATAATCCAACTACATACATTGTTTGACTTTGTGAACTTCCATAATTTAAGGAATTAGTAAACACTCACCCGAAAACACTAAATCCCGAATCGACCAACCATAACCGATTTTTCAAAATCATCAAAACCACAGAAGTAATCTTCCACAATAATCACAAGATTTTGCCTATGGTAATCATAGCAAATGTGCTGAAATAAATTGCATCCCTATCTGCAAGAAATAAATTGCATCCCTATCTGGCGAACAACAATATACATGTCTCTTTTCATTCTCTAATTTGCAGCACTAACTGTCGAACAAGAACATTGAATTTCCAAAATTTTGCAACCCCTAAATGACGAACAAGAACATACATGCTCGCGCCTGTATTCATTCTAATCGCAACCCTAACTGTCCAACAAGAACATACATGCTCGCGCCTGTATTCATTCTAATCGCAACCATAACTGTCGAACAAGAACATACTGCATTTGGAGATTATGTAAATTATACAACCCAACTGGCAAACAATACCTGCGGTGGCTACCGGTGGTGAGCAGAGAAGGAGAAGCTGGGATGGAGATAAATGGCGATGGAGAAGCTGGGACGACGAGACCATCGGAGCTAGGCGTGGCTTCACCGGAGGCGGCGTTGGCGCGGCGCGCTTCAGCACCAGAGGGGGTGCTTCGGGAGGACGCACGACAAGATGAGGGGCAGAGGCGGTGGAGCGAGCTGGGGTCTGTGAGCAGGGCGACGGCGGAAGGGGGGCAAAACGACAAGGGGGGTGGGAGTCGTCGACGGGAGAGGAGGGGAGTCGGGCCGGAATCGCACAGGAGAGTCGGGAGGAAGAAGAAGAAAATGAGGCTTCGGGTTTTAATATTCAATGACTTTAAACGACGGTTAATACACAAACCATCGTTTAAAACCAATGACACGAGAGAAATAAACGACGGTTCTTAGGTAAACCGTGGTTTTGAAGTGTTGGCGCAATACATTAAACGATGGTTCAATAGTAACCGTGGTTTATGTTGCTTATATACGACGGTTATAACGGGAACCGTCATTTATCATCTATGACGTCGAACTTTAAACCACGGTTTCTATTGGAACCGTCGTTTATATAGTGAGCCAAGCAACATAAATGACGGTTCTATAAATAACCGTGGTTTATACACTTTAAACGACGGTTTCATTATTAACCGTGGTTTAAAGTCCGCACTTAAAATCTTTTTTCTACTAGTGTTTTTTCTTTTTTTTAAAAAAAAAACAAACCAATGAGAATCACAATATGTTATCATAGGACGATACAAGAGGAGTTGACAACAGAATACTTCACATAGGCGGGTGACGAACACTACGAGTGTACAAAAATGAGAGGTGGGACGACCGCACTCCGATAAGAGTTTACGGGCCTGATAGACTTATTTATAGGTTAGTCGGGTAAGTAGTAATGTATCAGTACGGTACCCCACATATGTGTACAAGTAGTGTACGGAACACGGGAAGTAGTCAACTCCGTACTACGGTCAGTGAAGCAAGTTCAGAACAGGACAGTTGATTACACCGGACGATTGAAGAGGAAGAACAAAGTTGAGCTAAAGAGTCTAAATGAATCAGAGAAGTCATCTAAGGAAAATGAATAAGAGTTTTGAAGTGCAATGAGCACATAATATTAAGTATAGGCATTGGATATGTCTCAGGATTCGTGAAGGAAACACATGATAGCCGGGATGAGTACCCAGTTTAAACACAGTAGAGCAAATGCCTAACATGGACAGGTTAATGTATAATGAACGGGATGGAATTCCCAGAACAATCCCCACGGCTACCGGGAGTATTATTCTTCACCGAGAGGATGCTAAACCCAGTCAAGAATGGGAGACATTACAACCTTACGAATGGGAGACGTTATAACCCTAAACGGGATAGTATGGGATATGGTGTTGCAATGCGGTATAGCCGACCGGACACACTAGTAGAAAAAAAGTTTTAAACCACGGCCTATATACCACGGTTTTATGCGGAACCATGGTATATAACATTATAAACCACGGTTGTATGTAGAACCGTCATTTATTCTAATTGAGCCACACTATAAGTGACAGTTTTATGCAGAACCGTCATTTATTCTCTTCGTGGTACATTATAAATGACGGTTCCCACATGAACCGTCATTTATTCTATTCATGCTACATTATAAATGACGGTTATCTGCTGAACCGTCATATATTGCCTTAGAGGGAAATTTTTCGCTGAAAATTAAACAGCGCGCCACTCTTCATTGACTATAAACCACGGTTGGGAACCGTGGTTTATTCTTCGTGCCATATTATAAATGACGGTTACACCGTGAACCGTCATTTATTATCTTAGCAGGTTTCGTTGAAAATTAAACAGCGTGCCACTCTTCATTGACTATAAACCACGGTTCGGAACCGTGGTTTAATCTTCGTGCCATATTATAAATGACGGTTACACCGTGAACCGTCATTTATTGTCTTAGCGGGAATATTTTTCGCTGAAAATTGAATGACGCGCCACTAATTCATTCTCTTTTTTATATCATCTCTCTTCCACTGCCTTCATAACTCATGGTCATTTTTACAACCCCCAAACTGTCGAACAAGGAACATGCTCTGCGCCTTCTTTTCAACCTCACGGTGATTTTTACAACCCACCATGGCGAACAAGGACCAAACTCCTCACGTCAAATTTTGCAACCCTCTACGCCTTCTCTGCGCCACTATTCATTCTCTTTTTTATATCTCTTTCTTCCTCTTCCTCATCACCACTCACTGTAATTTTTGCAACCCTAACCGGTGAAGAAGGACATGCTCCAGCCTCTCTGATTGTCTTGTTTCACGGTATATTTTGCAACCTACACTAATTTTTGAACATGGTCTACGCCTCTTACATTCTCTTTCACGGTAATTTTGCAACCTACCGATGAACAAGGAACATAATGAGACTTCACTCATTATTTTGCAACCCTAATTCACAAACAAGGAACATACATGTTCTGGCCTCTTCATTCTCTTCTGTTTGTGCTTTGTTGAGATTACCGGCGCCACTAAATCGCCGACGATTTGAAAAAAAAAATCACAGACTATAAACCACTGTTTTATGTATAACCGTGGTTTATTACTGATTTTATACACTATATACGACGGTTTTATGAATAACCGTCATTTATAACACACTTTATACCACGGTTCTATGCGGAACCGTCATTTATACCACGGTTCTGACTCCCAACCGTGGTATAAAGTCAATGAATAGCGCAGGAGAAGGGGTCTTAAATGACGGTTTCGACCAACCGTGGCTTTTTCGCTTAGTTTAAACGATGGTTATGAACCGTCGTTTATAGCTATTTGTAAATATACGATGCGAGCATAAACCACGGTTCCTAACCGTGGTATATAGGCAAAATAACCGTGGTTAAAAACCTTTTTTGCACTAGTGACATACTGATAAATATTAGCCAAATGTAATAGTGTAACTTAGCAACACCAAGGAGAAATCATTGAAGGGTGTCTAAGTCAACAACAGTTGAACGAAGTGTCGTGATAAGAACACGAGAGCTAAAACGAAAAACTCGGTTAGAACACCGAAGGGATTCCACTTAACAGGAAGTACCCTAAATTACTAAGAGGCACTAATTAATACCAGATTGCCTAAGGGGCCTTCCATGAACGGAAGCATGATGTAACGACCTTGTCATAGAGCCCAGTAACCCCTCTAAACCATTTAATGGTATGCAGAGAAGTAAAAACGGGTGAGAACAACCTAAAATGAGCAGAGCTCAAGGCAACGTGGCTTAAAAGCCATGAACCAACTACGTTATGTAGATTTAAAAGGTTGTAAAACCTACAGAGAATCATAAGAACAATTGCCAAGAATGACACCAGTAAGAGAAAATATTAATTCATACAAACGAAGAGCGGAGAATGAACCACACATTATAGAAGTGGGAATACCTCTCGTACTGGGAGGCCGCGGGAACAATGATTATGCGGACCTCTAGGAAAAGGCTTTCACCTACAAAAATACAATAATTGTATTTAGAACGGGATTCACATACCATAGGAAGTTGAAAAAGGGTATCCCACTAAATGTGTGACAAAAGAGGACATCCAAGCTTTTGCATATGGTAATTTGAAACTTGAGCATGTGGGTATTGCCAAGGAATGATATGAACAAGAAAGTGAAAATTCTAAGAATAACATGAAGAAAGAAGCTTTTATAGCAATCATCGAAAACTAAAAGAGTAGCTGGCTTAGGAGCAAACACTGTATGTGTATAGTTCAAATTGAAGAGTGAATAATGCTCAAAGAGCATTGAGACTTAAAGCGTAGTATACTCTGTATTCAGCCAAGTAAATGACGAACCGTAGTATAAATGGTGGAAATACATGAGCGGAGGCTAACATAGTAAAACCTTGTTATGAGGCTTATGAGTGGAAATAAACCCCTCAATGTGAGCTTTCACTTATAAGTGATAGAATACTCTTCTATTAGAGAATGGGACCCGTAAACCCTTGAAGTTCCTTGGGATGTCCTAATGTCGTACATAGAGAAGAAAGACTGCACAACCAAACCTTAAATCCAATGCCAGGATTTAGAAGGCAAAAAAGGTTAGAAACAAGCAACGTGATTGCATAATACGACACATCAAGTGACCAACGCTCAGAAGATCCTATGATCCAAAGGATTACTCCTTCCTTAGTCAACCAAGTTACTTGGTAAACAATATCATAAGAGATGAAATAATGTGAGGGAGACTAACCTACACATGAACCCGGATCTGAAGTAAAACATCTTCACATTAAACGATAATGATCTTACGGCATGATACGGTGACCGCCATACACACGAACCTAGCAAACTTCTAGTGCATACACCGCGAAGGGATTGAAAATAGGATGAGACGTTGGAGTGAACGGTTGAGGAGTTGCACCAACAATGGGAAAAGAATAAAGGCGAGCTACCACAGTAGCAGAGGCCACGAAAACATTACCTGTATAATGAATAATAACATGGTGCGCAACAAGTGACCATTATGGGAATATAGTTAGATAATGATATGGAAAACATGCGGACCCATTGAAATACCCCAAATCTTTATGTGTTATTTATTATGTAATTATGATTTTCTAAGGCTAATTAAGTCCTTAGGAATATTGGTGAAGAAAGAAAAAAAACCAAAAAGAAAAAGGAAAACGCGTAAAAGTCACCAAAATGCAAAAATGTGTATTTAATTATCTTAGGAGGTATATAACCTCGAATAGGATGTGAGAGGGATTCCTAGGGCTTAATTTGGCCTAAATAGTATGTGGGAACAATTCCCGAACAAAACGGATCCAAATAATGGGCAAAAACGCTATCGGAGTCTTAAAGCGTGTTTTTCAAGAAAACCCGAAAACGTGACTTTAAGTGGTCAAATGAACTTGTAAAATTATAGTTGACCATGTAACTCTATATAAACATCAACGAAGGTCTAAGAACCATTAAAATTAATGAAACGGGAAATATTTGGAAAACACCCCGGTTAGTGAATAGTGCCAAACGGGGACATATGTGGTGTTAGTTGCTAATAGACCAAAATGCCCGTCACTTATTTTTGTAAAAATCTGAACTCCTTTATACTGTCCATTTTTTTCCTTCCCTCTCTCACAATTGATTTCCCCTTTAGTCACTAGAGACTAATTTAATAAAGTAGAGATAAGTACATATTCACCTTTTTGGACTCTCTCTCCTCTATCCCTCCATTCCCTCACGTTTTTGCCTTCCTCCCAGAACTTTTCCTTCCTCCCAACCTGCTACAATGGTGATTTATACAGCCACAACAAGCTTAAGCTTTCTTCTTCATTTTTCAAGCCTTAAACAAAGTCAAAGCAACAAAATAAATATATTACTCCCCTCACCTTGGAGATCATTTTCCTCTAGAATTTAAGTACTCCTTAATGCTCATTATTATTTATTGGGCATTGGTCTTTAGTTGGCAAATAAAATCCACCTTGACCGGTTACAATCGAGAGAAGGAAGCAGGAAGGGTGAGGAGGATCCTTACTTGAATGAACCAAATGTGTTGGAAGATGTGTTTGATTTATGTGAGATAGAATTGTATTGTGCTTAATGCAAAGGTGAGTTGTAGATTGACTTAAGGGCCTTAGAGCCAAGTAATTCATGATTATTGTGTTATAATGTAGTTGGTGAATTGTTGATGAGATTTGATGAGTTTGTGTGTTGTTAGAGTCCAATATATTGGATATGGTTAGTTGAAGTGATTTAGGTGAATGGGTGTTGAGTTGTTGATATTTTGGGCTAGGTCATGAAAACGATGCATTTGGGTATGTTGGAATTGTAGAGGGGTCATGAAAACATTTGTATAGAAACTTAAGGAGTTTTAGGTAATGTTTTGGGTGAAGAATAACCTAGGGTTAACTAGGTGTTGGTAGGGATTCATTTAAGTTAGTTAATCACCCTAGAAACACTTGTTTAAGGAAGGAGATTAGTTGTGCAAAATCTGTAGCGAATGAGTGGTATGAATGTTTGGATTTTGCTAGAGAGGAGCTATGACGTAGGACTTGGAAAACAATGAATGAGATTGGGAAATAGAGATGAAAGTGCTAGGGAGAATGTGGTGTGGTCAAAATGATTGAAGGAGAAACCATTGAGCTAGAGAAGCGGTGAGCAAATGTGCAACTTAGAAATCTAGGAGCTAAGTTGCAAAGTGCATAACTTCTGGAGTGAAAACTTGTCAAATTGAGCAAATAATTAGTAATGGTTTGACCAATGATTTAAGAAGGTTTAATGAGTGTTTTAGGTGTTATAACATGTTTAGAAACATATGGAAATATTAGGAAAAGATTGGGTAAGGTTTGAGATGGGAATGGCAATTGAAAAATGGACATTTAGCAGCTTTTTAGCAGGGTTCGGGACCTAGCCCTTGGATAAGGTCCCAGACCACCCTTAAAAATGAGCCGAAAATCAATTCTATAGGTGGTCCGGGTCCTTAGTTCAGGATCAAAACCCGGACCGAGTGAAAACAATGACCAAAACTATATTACTGTGTCGGTTCGGGACTTTAGGGCCAAACCAAGTCCCGGACCAGACCAAAATTGCCCCCAAATGTGCTATGAAGCCTCTAAAAGTGTGGGGATTGATGGGTAATGGTATTAGATGATGTTTAGGACTTGTTTGGTGACATGAAAAGGTCATTAAAAGTACAAACAAATATTTTATTGAATGTGAAAGTCGTGAACTTAAAACACCCATGAGTAAAATTAAGATTTACGGGACTACGAAGTTAAATACCGGTGTACCAATCATTTACATACCGTATCGTCTTGGTGTTAATAAAATCACTTGAAATGTTATCAGTGAATCGAGAATTATCCGAGGAACGTAAGATGACACGCTAGGGTAATCCACGGTGAAAGGTATGGTTTTCTTGTAACCTGTGTTCTACCGGGTTACACCGGCTTGTATGCCTATGTGATTTCTAGATGTTTACGGCTTTATAAGATAAAGCATGTAATGAGTTTACAGTAATTCATTTATGTGCCACGTTTGTTCCTGATACCATCTAACCACGAGAAAGTGTTAACCCCGTTAGCTATCCAAGTTGGAATCCTATAAGAGAACGGTATTCGATTGTAAACGTCCCAACCCACGGGAACATTGTAACTACGACCATTCATGTGTTAATTGCGGATTGTTGTGTGTGAATGTGTTACATCCCCTATGTGACTAACTGAACTTGGATAACCATAATGTAATATGATGTGATAAGCCCCATGTAGGGAGCTTCTAACCAATGTATGACTTGGGGGTGAAGAATCCGGTAGTTCCGGTCACACGCATATGTATGGGAGTTGATATCTATATCAGATTCAACTCTATCCCATGTATGGTTGTTTTCCTTTTTGGAATTCAATCTCCCACGAGCCTATAGTTGGCTCTCCTGCCTTGATTCATGTTCAGGGTTAGGGGGATTTGTGTACGGTGTGCTTGGATCCTCTAGATCCGACACAACTTGTGTAAGATATTCGTTCGATAAACAGAACCACAATGTGTTATGTATCGAGCTCAACATGAGGACCAATCATTCTCTAGGCTCTATAAAAGTTGACAAAACTCTTACCCCGGTACGGTTCCTCACGTGACCTGTTCCGGAGCTATGTTGTATGTGTATTGTTGTGTGACGATGAGATGTACGTGTATGTGAGTATCAAAACAAACAACACAAAGTTTTTAAACAGAAGTAGAGGATTGTAGCCCGAACAAAATGGATAAGTGTTGCCCAATAAGAATGAAGCCTTTATAGTAAAAGCCCTCATGGTCTAAAGACCAAGCAATGTGATTTAACAAACGTTAATGTGTTATACTTAATGAATGTATTTCGGTGTAGATTACCTATTGATTGTATTGTGTGTTTATAGTTGTCATACATGATTAAAATATAAATAACCGCATGCTCAGACGACAATTAGTTGTGCGTGGCCTAGTAGTATGCGCGCTGCACGATTACCATGCCAACAAAGGTGTTGAGCCCCTTTGGGGCCACCCATTACATTTCAATGTACATGGGAGCTGGTAACCGTTTGCGAGTAGGACGGGGATAGCTGCTTGGCATGGGTATTTATTTAAAATTTGCTTATGTATTTGTAAGTGGTGTAAGACCGAATTTTGATATCGACAATAGAATGTATTAGACTCGGTACAGTTTAGAATGTAAGTGTACTTGACTCAGCAAAGAAATGAAATGAAATTGTAATGTATCAGTTCTCGGTAATCTTGTCCATCAAACTGGTACATCTTGTAAGTATTAGCCATGTTAGGCATGTGGGTGGTTAACGGCGGGTAACCCAAGTCGTACGAGTTAAGTGTTGTGTAGTAATTTCCGCTGTGAGTTGTTGTTAAGTACGGTGTTTGTAGTTGAGGTGTTACACCCATGAGCCAGACTCAATATAGATGAAAAGCGAAGGTTGGTAGATAGACTGGGCATGGAAGCCTATAGTCTGAACCATATGATAATAATCTCACAGGGAACGCATTGCTCATTCCTACTACAATTGCATAAAGAACTGAAAGCGTATTTCTAGTGGATCAAATTGATAAAAGGAATAATAGCTTGGGATGAGAGCACCCGATTGCTAAACAACCATACGTACTAAATAAGGAAGACTTGCAAAGCAACAACGAATATGGTGCAAGCCAGTTAAGGGGAAACTTAGGAACAAATCGTGCGGCCTTGGGCCGAAGAAGACGAAGAGCGTTGGACAGACCAACAAACAAAATACATAAATTCCACCAAAATAAAAGCAGAAAGAAGCTTACGAATGCTATAAGGACCGATGCATATGAAATGTATGGTTGTACAATGAGTGAATACTTGTACAAGAACCAAATAGTGAGCGTAATTCAGAATGAATGATCACGAGCCAATAACAACATAGGAAGCACTACATACGCGTAGTACCTCGACCTCAACCGACAACAAGTCAGAGGAACTAAGTGAGTAATCACAGAGGTATACAGCAGTATACATAATAGATTTCCAGAAAACTAGATAGAAAACCTATAACTCGTCGAGTTCGCGTACGGTAAGAAATACCAAGCGTCGATTGAGAGACCTTTATTTCCAAGATAAAAGGGATAAAATTAGGAGATGTACAATACATTAGGAATAACGAGATGGGCGAATTGAGCTCTAAAGTCATCAGGGTCACGCAGCAGAAGCTAGTGGGCTCATAATTCTAAGGTTTTATAAACCTAGTGAGTACAAGAGAAAGGCTAACTATCAATGCCTTGAAGCCTGAGAGGCTAGAACCGAACCCGGTTATGAGTTAAATAAACTCCAATGGGAATTCTTGGTGTAGGGACTAAACCGTCAATATGGTTAAGCCCTTTTGACCAAAGAACATTGTATAAGAGACCGCATGGAAACTATAACACTTCATGACGGCTGAGTGCCCTAGACCAATGTTCAATGATTACATATGGTAGATTACGTGGGCGTAGTAATCCCTTTTAAGGGGGGTAGAGCGAAAAGTCGTTTAGCGTACGTTTCACATATTAAGTACATAAACTACGGTGTGCATAGCATGAAAGAAATTGTTTTGAGGATTGGTACGTAGGTTACATAAGCATATGTATTCATCCATAGTTTAACTATGGTCATTGCGCATGAGAGATTCGAATACCATTGATATAAATGTACCTATCTTGTAACTCCGGCGTGAGAATATACAAGTGAAAAGGAGTAGAGAAACTCTGTGGGAATTGAAATCCCTATGGTATGTATCTATTTAAGATTATACATGGTTGTATGATGTATGAGTCGGTATGAAACCGATGTAGAACCTAGTAGGAATTGAGTTCCCTAGGTAATTTGCTTGGAGGCGAAATGAGTATGATTGATGGACTAAGTTCCATGATTTGGAGATGTGTGCCTTGTGTTGATGACAATAATGATGAAAAGATAGAAAATGGTAAATGATTGAATTATTTGATTGTGTGAAACTGAAGTGGGAATTCAAACTTGATTTACTAGTGATCAAGGGAAACCAAACACAAATTGGGGTGGAAGGATAGTTTAACATCGATGCTGATCACATTGGGGTTGAATGACCCTTGAAGCTCCCTATAAGTGGTCACAAGTAATCTTTAGGATTGATGCAATCGGTATGAATTGGGTTTAGAGTGGAATGGTACGGTGAGGTACGTTTGTGTTGTACTAGTATGTGCATGGTTGTTAATTGATTTGTGTTGTACTGGCATGTACACACGTTAGTATTGTACTGTTATGTACATTTGTGTTTTACTGGTATGTACACATGTTTGTATTGTACTGTGATGTACGTTGTGTTGTACTAATATGTACACGGTTGTTAATTGATCTTGTGTTGTACCGGCATGTACACACGATGTTAATTGTAATGGTTGTATTGTATTATGCTTGCATTGCGGTATCGAGCTTGCATTGTGTGGTATGTGAACACCTTGTTTGACAGATATGAGAATCTGTAAGGTTGGATTGATATATGCTCGTTGACATTGATGTGTCTAAATTGAGTAAGGATATATTCACCAACTTTGACCAACTTTGAGGGAAAAGTTATTTCACGGGAGTAGAATGAAATACCCTGGACTTAAATATGGTGATTAAATAATTTTAATATGATAATCAAAGGCCTAATGATGCGTAGAGAATATTGGTGAAGAAAGCAAAACCAAAATAAAAGAGAAAACGCGTAAAAAGCATAAAACATAAAATGTTTGTTACACAATCATAGGACGCATATGACCTTGACTAGGGTCCTAGATGGATTTGTAGGGCTTAATTATGCCTAAAAAACATGTGGGAATAATTCCGGAAGAAAATGAATCCATATAATGGGTTAAAATTGCAAAAGAAGTCTTAAAGCACATTTTTTTAGAAAACTCAGGAAAAATGTGACTTTAAGTAGTTTAAATGACTTGTAAAAATTATAGTCAATCATATAACTATTATTAAACATTAGTGAAGGTCTGGAACCATTAAAACTAAATAAACAAAAAAATCCGGAAAACAGCCCCGGTTAGTGAATAGTGCCAAACAGGGACTTATGGGGTGTTATTTGCTGAAAGACCAAATTTCCCTCCTCTTTCCCAGCTTTTAAAAGAAAAAAAATCTGGCACCTCCATGCATGTGCCCACGTTTTTTCCTCCCCCCTCTCAGCCATTAACTTATTATTAGTTAAATAAGACAAAAGGAAATAAAGGAAGAAAGTACAAGTTACCTTTTTACTTTTCTCTCTCTCCCATTTCTCTTGTCTCTTACGATTTCCTTCCCCTCCAGCAGCTATCTCTTGTTCCTCTTTCCACTATTGCGATTTGAGAAGCCTTCCAACCAGCTCCACTTCTTCATCCGCTATCAAAGCCTAAACAAGGTTGAAACACTACAAAAATTACACCATTGAACTCATCTCATCTTGGAGATCATTTTCCATCTTTCAAAACCCAAAAACCTTGAAGTTGGTTTCCATGGCTGGAGCTCCTTTTGAAGGAAAAAGAATTCCATTGTGAGCTAGAATAACTCCCATGTTGGTTAGGTAAGAGAGAAGTTCACAATCTCTCTTTTCTAGCTTCCTTTGCCAACCGAAAATTTCCAGATTTAAGCCCTCTTGTTCTTCTTGTGCCAGCCAATTTTTGGTCTTCAAAAAGTACTAGAGTCTTGTTGTATTTCTAGCCAAACACTCCATATAGAGATTGGAAGGTAATCTCTCATTTTGGAGCTTTAATTCAAGAGTTAGAGATTGATTTTGTTGTGTGTTATTCCTTGGGACATGGCTGTAGCTTGGCTGGTTTTAGACAAGAAACAAAGAGGAAGAAATGAACTAGAAGAAAAGAGCAAGAAAGGAAAGGAGAAAGGGAAACCAAGAGAACTAAGAAATTCCAAGGTAAAATTTACTTACCTTTGGAGCTGATTTTTATTGCCTTGAGAGAATTGAAGTCACATTGTTTAGTATTGCTTATGTGGGTATAAATGTGACCAAGAAAATGGAACTATGCTAGTGTTGTCTATAATGATGTTTAAGGGCCTTAGAGCAAAGTATTTATGATTATTGCCCATTAGGATTACGGTGGTGAATGTGCTGGAATGGATGTAAATGTGTTGAACAATAGGTACAGTTAGTGTCCAACATGGACTTGGTTAATTGTAGGGAAACTCTATCAAAATCTAGGTAGAAACTAAGGGTGTGTGTGAGTAAATGACCTAGTTTCAACTAGGTGTGTTTAGAGATAAATTTAAGGAATCACCTTGGAATTAGTTTAAAGGAAATTGAGTAGATGGGTAAACTTGGAATGATGATGATGTAATATGCTTATTAGAAGTGCATCAATTGTGGAACAACGAGCGTGCAAAGAAGGAGAGCAAAATCTGCATCTAAGAACCTAGGAGACTAAGTGTAAGTTCTAGGTGAATTAAGAGGGGAAATTGTGTCAAATTAATAAAGAATGAGTGATGAGTTTAGTAAATGAATTAGGAAGGTTTTGAGTGTCAAATTAGGGATAAAACATGCTAGAATATATGTGGGAAGATTGGGAAAGAATTGGGCATAGAAAGGAAGTTAGAACAACAATTGAAAAAGTGAAACAGTCAAAATGTAGTAGCTAGTTCGGGACTTGGGTCTGGTATAAAGACCCGGACTAGCCTCAGAAATGTGCCAAGAATTGTAACCAGTGATATGGTCTGGGACATAGCCTAGGGCTAAAGACCCGGACCAACATAGAAAAACAGCCGAGAGTTATCAAACAACCTGGTCTGGGACTTAAGCCTCTTACAAGGACCCGGACCAAGCACAGAAATGCCCCAAAACTTTGTCTAAGTGTTGGTCCGGGAGTTGGGATCCAGACAAGGTCCTAGACCAACACTAGAATTGTACAGAAAGTGTAAAAATGGAATTTAAACATGGGGAATACGTAATGGTCATTAGAGGTATAAACAAGTTTAAGAAATAATGTGAAGTAAGTAAGTTATGTGAATGGGTTTGAATTACAATGAGTTAGTAATTGTAAATCGGGAAACATTAAAGATGAAATGAGTTAGGTTAATTATATAGAATTAACCGCCCGATTCCATGAATGTTATAGGATTTGAATAGTTGGACTCTGAAGAAGATTCGGCGATCAAAGAACGATGGTGAACGGTATGATTTTCTCTGCTCTGTATGCTACGAGGCTACCTCAATTTGTGTGGTTATGTGTTTTTTTGCCATCACCTAATCAAGATAAATGCACAAAAATGATTTATTGCATTTCCTTATGGCTAATGATTGAATATCTATTTGAATGAGTTGTGATTGACACATGAAGTTTGTATAACTCATGAAAGACATAATTAATGGTTGTAGTACCATGAGTTGTTGAATGAAAGATTTTCACTAACTCCCTAACTATGAGACCTTCCTAACTTTGAGAAAATGGTAACTTGAAGCTTGTGAGAAGCCCAATATAGTTTCGGCCACGCGTGAGAATGAGGAAACAAGAGAGGTTGTTTTCCGAGTTCTGGCCTTACCTTCCCACCATGGTCAAGACCCTTTATGGGTGTAACCCAGGGAAGTAAGCCAACCTAAAGCCCGGTGGTGAGATTGATAGTCTTGTCTCTGCCTGGAGGTCAACCGATTTGACAGAAAGGATTATTCAAGAGAAGGATAATTGCTGGAGTAAGATCATGACTAGTGCGGGTCATTGATCAAGACTAAAGAGTTAAAAACATCCGATTAAACCGGATGAGGTATTAACTGACAAAGAGATGAGGTGAGGACTTGAGAAGAGAATCTCAAGGCCACGATGACTAATGATTGGAGGACTTGTGAATTGTCTTCCCTTGTATGTGTGATGCGCTATGCTGAGTGTTGCTTTGCATGATTATTATATTGTTCATATTAGCATGTTTGCTTGAATAAAAATGAACTCCATGTATGCTACCAAGTAGTTGGTGTACCCCCGTTAGCACGCTGGGTATGCGAATTTCATACCAGCAAATTGTGCTGAGCCCCTTTGGGGTCACCCATTTTTATTTCAGGTACCGCGAAGGTTGAATGGTCGATGAGAGAAATCGGACTTTTGTGCCTTGCTAGTTAGTGAATCTTGATTGGTGTACTGAGTTGTACACGGGCTTGTAGCCCTTTTTAGTAGCCGGTGTACCACGTTGTACACCTTTTGTATTTCGATTATGTTAACTTGTTAGACTTGAGTGAGATGATAAACTCATTGATGGTTGTATAGACTTGTGAAACAGGATGTATTTTGGGATTATGAATTGTAGTACTCAGTAATTAAATTGTTGGAAGATGATGTTGTGGTAGGTTTTATGGCAGCTTGCTATTTCTATTTATCAGACCGTTACTGTATGTAGTTTAGGCCTTGTTAGTCGCATGGGCAGCTAACGGCATTGTATCACCCACCATTGGTTATAGAATTTCCGCTACGATTAGATTAACGACCGAGAGGATTCGACCATAATTAGAGGATTAGCGGTAGGGGGGTTACAGGTATGCAATTGTGTGATTCGATTGTTGCTAAGGATTTTTTTCGGGTTCAGATATCTGTGTGCTTACTTGCTAAGAGGATATTCTTGATTGATATTAATTATCTATGATTGGTTATATATTGTTGCCTTGTATGATTGCTTATGTTATGTAATATTACTTGTTCGTATTTATAAACTGAACTAAGGCAAAGCAATACTATCTTATATTAAGATAGGAGGCGTATTAATAAACTTCATGAGATAGGATAATAATGAATTACATTATCCGAGACTTCTAAGAACATAGTTAAGTGTAGATCAACGACTCGATAAAAGCCTCTCATACTATTGTTACATTCGAATGATATAAATCACCTAGAGATACTAGGTATAAGACCTTGATGGCACACAATCGAAATGTTATTTACTGAGACCTAAGTTGATACTTAGGATATAGATTAAGAGACCTTAATCATCAATGACTTGTATATGGAAGTAGTTATGTAGAAATCCATGGGGATGTGGCTTTTGGTGCGCGCTGTGATCACAAACATGATGCGAGGGTGTCTGAGTATAGGTCATTTCACCCAAATAAATTCCCACGATCCCAGATGGTTCGTCGGTTAGATACTCTACTGTTGGAGGTGGCTACTGCCAATGGTGAGTCGCCGAAAATAGGGATATGAGGTAAAAACACGTCGTCCTTTAACGAGACGTTGTCATTTGGCTTAAGATGGTTCTCAGTTAAACATTAATACTAAAAGCTTATGAGCTCATATAATAGGTGAACATTAATTTGTGGCTTAAAATCCAAGAAACGGGAATGAATCGTATGTGTTTATAATTTTTGTATTAATCTCCTTAAATGATTGTTATATTAAATGCATTGTGATATGCTATGTGAAGGAGTATGTGGTATGTGTGTGGGTTGAATAACAGGAACAAGTTTGAGTTGTAATACTCGTATATTACATTGTTGTGTATTTGAATGATTGATGAAGTGTTAAGTGAAGCCGGTGGCAATGAAAGGTTATTTGAATTATTGCAATGAGTTATAGCTTTACAATTTTAAATTATGTAAATGGTATTGCATGTAAATTGAACCGCATGTCAACTCGACAAATTAATCTAAGGGTTTGAGGGCACACGACGGTTGCGCTGTAGCATACTCAGTTGGGGCCGATTCCATACATACAAACAAAATCTACAGGTGTATAGCTGCTGATGACAATGGAGTGCGGGAAGTGTTAGGTAGATAGTCAATGTTATTAAGATTTGTTGTTGTAATACAATTATATTGTATGAATGTTGTAAAAGACTTTGGATATAAGAATGCTTACTAGTTATTTGAATTGGGTTGCTGTATAGAATTATGTCTCTCTTGCTCATTATAGTGATTGTTGTGAAACAGTAATTGGATGCCTAGTAATGACGGTAGCACCCGATTTGATATTATTTTGATTATTCTTCCGTTGTTTTATGATTAAGATTGGACAAATTGTATTAAGTTCATTAAGGTAAGATATGAGTTAGGGGTGTTACAAAAGATTATGAGTTGGGTGTATGGGGAACATTTGTGTGGATTCGTGACCTAGGAGGTCGTAGCAATGCTAAATGCTTGCAAAAAATAGCCTGAAAGGCACTTCAATACTTAATGACCATAACAACGATATAGTACCGAGTAAAGGGTCTAACCCGCCCTTTTGACCGACGTCTGGGAGGTGTCTGGGTATGAGTACTAAAGAAGGGCGAGGCATGTTGGATGGCGATGGAGGTCTTGCAACCCCATGTAAGGCTGAAACAGTGATAACCGCTCTAACTCGTTGGGATTACATCCCGGGAAACAGCAATGGTACCCCACCCGCCACTGCCCGTATCACGAGTACCAGCAAGAGAGGCATCGAATATGAAGCGTGACAGAGATGGGTAATTTCTTCTATTCTGGAAGACCCGATGTGGCTGCTATGAGTGTTGTTACATTCAAATGAAAAGAGAATTTGTGATGCAATGAATCACCAAGGACCAGGGGTCCTGATAGCCACATGCTATCTAAAGAGACACTGTCGTGCATGGTAGTAACTTAATAGTGAAGCCTACTTAGAGAGGGTTAAGTTCCATAGGACAATAGGGTCGGCTTGCAGACAGGCAATGCAACCCTATCCGGTAACCCGAGGAGAGTACTAATAAGTGCACCTGGGAAAGGAGAGGGATAACGAGCCTAAATCAACTCACAAATGAAATATGCTGAACAATAACTGCTTGGAGTTACCCGAAAGGGAAAACTTTGAGCCTATGCAATTCTAGGATCCAAAAGACCTGACTTGTATGATATGAAGGCTATAAGAGAGCCTACGGGATATAACTCGCCAAGGTTGCTACAATGTATCACCTCAGAAGGGAGTAATACTCTATTACCACAGCAAAACGTGTGGAAACGAGTGTGGAAATGAGACGGTATTAAAGTGAATGAGAACCTCCTCGATTGGAGCAAAACCCCAATAAGCAAATAATGTTGCAGGTGACACACACTATATCGGTGGTTCAGTCTGCATGGCGCACTTGCTACAACAAGTGCAATGGTAATCATCATACCGAAATTTAAACCTGCCTTGCACACTTGCCACTAGTAGAAAAAAGATTTTAAATGACGCACTTTAAACCACGGTTAATCACAAACCGTCATTTAAAAACTTTATACCACGGTTATTATCATAACCGTCACATAAAGTGTCGGCGGGAGATTTTATACCACGGTTCCACGCAGAACCGTCGTATATAGCGTGACATGATGCATTTTATACCACGGTTCTGACGGAACCGTCATATATAGTTTGACGCGTTGTATTATATACCACCACGGTTCTAGTGGAACCGTCATATATACTTGACGCGTTGTATTTTAACCCACGGTTTTGTGGCAAACGTCATTTTTAGTCATGTTTAAACAACTTTAAATGACGGTTTCTTGGTAGAACCGTGGTATATAGTCTCGCGGGAATTCAAATTTTTGGCGAATTAACGCGGGTCTTTCTCTTTCTTCTATCAGATATATTTCTCACTGTTTACAACCACACTGTCGAACATCCTCTCTAGCTAGCCTCAACTCTTCTTCTCTTCAACTCCTTTTTTTTGCAACCCACCGGCGAACATGGAGCGCGCCTCTTCTTCAACTTCGCAACCCACCGGCGAACTGGAAAACAAGAACACATGCGCCTCTTCTTCATGCTCTGCACCTCTTCTTCATGCACTATGCCTCTTCTTCATGCTCTGCGCCTCTTCTTCTTCACGGTAATTTTTTTGCGAACAAGGAACAATGCTCTGCGGCTCTTCTTCATGCTCTGCGCCGCCTCTTCACGGTAATTTTTGCGAACAAGGAACACATGCTCTGCGCCTTGAAGAAGGAACACATGCTCGCGTCAAACAAATTCTCTGTGGCTCTTCTTCATGCTCTGCACCTTGAACAAGGAACACATGCTCGCCGACGAACACGGCGATTGAAGGCGGCGCTAAATCGCCGGCGATTTTAGAAAAAAAAAAACTATAAACCACGGTTTTATGAATAACCGTGGTTTATTTGTTGATTTTATAAATTATATACCACCGTTTACACAATAACCGTCATTAATACTCACTTTATACCACGGTTCGGGCATTTAAAACCGTGGTATAAGTCAATGATCTCACGGGAGAAAGGGGTCTTAAACGACGGTCAAAACGAACCGTGGTTTCTAACCTCGTTTTTAAACGACGGTTTTAAACCGTGGTTTATAGTCATTTTCGAATATACGATGCGAGTATTAACCACGGTTTGGAACCGTGGTATTAGGCAAAATAACCATCATTAAAAACATTTTTTCCACTAGTGTGCTACAGCAAGTGCTGCAATTATGAACCGATTCTAAAAGATCATTTAGACAGGTAGGTATAATACCATGGCATACAGTAAACACTAATATTTCATGTAAGTCCATAATGCAAAAAGGCAAGGACATAACTTGTCTAAAAGAAGGGTCACGAAACCTTAAGTTTGAATGGCCATAAAAACTCAGGAATACCTAGTAAGTTTGACCCTTAAAACTAAAACAAATACATCAGCTGATAGAGTGTTGGACCAGACTGAGAGTAATTAAACTATTAACTAAGGCTTACAAGCCTAACCCTATACTGGTACCGACGCTAATGTCAAATATTATCGAGAAACGTCGTGTTGGCAGGGTAAGCACGACTACGCTCGTTGAGTGCATAACACTCCGTGGATAAACCACCACCCCTAATTATTGTTGAAAAATAAAAGAGTGAGCTACACAAGCCACAACACAAGTAATAACCTATCCAGTTAATTAGATGAAGGACCAGACACGAGTGCCCATTATGGCAAAGCACTCTCTAAGCCGTAAGGGATGCGTGGATAAGGTACAAACATGTAACAACGAGGGCCGATGCTATGCCCATACAACACACAACAATGGTGTTGTGAATTCATGTTAAAAAAGGACACATTAGTCCTTGATATGATCGATATAGAGATCAATGATGCTGCTAAACTCCAGTAATGAAAGTAAGGGATAATAATCGAATAATAATTTACCTTGAGGGCGGGAAACACCTTGACATCAAAGTAGACATTAAGTCTAAGTGCGGTAAGGCATAGGCCTACAGGAATGTATCTTCAATACCATTGAAATGAACCAAGTCAAGAAGAGCGAAGGTGTCACCTCCGACGAACTTTCCAATAGATGCCACGGAGGCATCAACACCTACAACAAAGGTGATAAATAACAAGCACTGATTAATATGAGGTTGTAATGAAGACATCCACAAAATAGGAAACATGACATATCAACCTTTTGTCGAGGAATCTAGAACTACACCAGAGGGTGTAACCCAATAGAATGGGTGGAGTTCGAGAACAAGAAACTTGTATATAAGCGACATAAATAGCCTACATATGAGTAAGAGCCAGAAGCATTGAGTAGAATGTTAAATCTCATTCATGAAAACCAGATTGTGGTCATGTAAAAGCTCATGACGGGAAAACTCCAGGAAGGGGCTTAGTAAGCCATGAACTAACTATAAACTTGTGAATACAAGTGATTACAAATCCTCAAATATTATGGGATAATTATGGGAATGACACCAATAATAAAGAAGAAAATTCACCCTCGTACTGCTACATAATATAACCCCACTATTAAGGCGCTATGTCGCAACCACCTATCGATGAGAAGGTATATAACCCATGGAACGTAGAAATTTTCTAAGGGCATTCCAATAATCTAGGTCGAGGAGTTGACATCTTTATACATCAACGGTAATTGAAATACCCCAAACCTTAATTACATTAATTAATCATGAATTAATTAAACAAACGAGTTTGATCAAAGGTGAGTCATTAACTCATCAAGACTAATAAGCCTTAAACTCGCTAAGGAAATATACAACCTCTTAATATATATATACTAGGATAAATATACATAGTACGCATAAGTTAAAACATAAAGCGGAATGACTACAGACTGTAGAATTATGACTACAGACTGCAAAATCGCGGTATAGGGGTCTCAACGTGTCACTACAGTCACACAGGGATAGGGTCTGGTCAAGCTGTCTGAGAGAAAAGTAGCAGGTAGCTACAGCACAAAAGTGCAGGTAGCCAGCCTTAATGTCGCAGGTAGCTGAATCACTAGATGTGTAGGTAGCTTCTAGTATAGTTATAGGTAGCCCTCTACATAATTGTATATATAATTAAAAAGGAAAATCAGCCACCCACATTGTCTAGGCTACCAAATTGAGAGGGAAAAGAAAGTCCAAAAGTGTTTTTACCTTTTTAAAAGGAAGTTTCCTATGTCAACTACCTAGGGAACCCTAACACTCACCACCTTACTTACACTCTCTCACTCTCATCACTCTCTTTTGCCCCATGCTGCTGTACATTTCCTTCACCTCTCAGCTGAAAATATCTCCTCTCTTCACCATCTTGTTCCTCCTAAAGCTCCCAGTCTGACACCCATGGTGAAGTAGCCCATTTCCACGCATTCTCCTCTTTAATCATCTCCTTTCTTCCTCAAAACACCACCAACTTATCTTGTTAATTTTTTAGTCAAAAATCAGTATTATGGAGGCCTAAAAACTGTGGATAACACCAAGGGAAGAAGGCTATCCAAGGCATCCAAATAAAGGTAGATAAATGTGCTTTAAGCCTTAAATCAACTCCTTTCTTTACCAATCAACACCACTCACTCATTGTCATTTCCATGTCTGAAAATCTGAAGCTTTGGAGCCAAAAAATATGTTGGAAAGCCATGGAGAAAGAGTAGCAAAGTTCTAACAAGCTCAAGGTAAGAAAAAGGTGCTCTAAGCTTCCACCTTTCTTTCTATACTTGTAATGGAAGATTCCCATGAATATTTCCACTCATTTTCTCCCTATTTACATGCTTGGACATAGAAACTTCAAACCCTAGCAGAAGTAACCGATTTCACCACAAAAACCATTTTTAAGGAGTTATTAGTGAGTAAGTTTATCTAGAATTTCCCATCTGTTTTATTCTACCCATTTGGCATGGTTTTAGTACAGATCTAACACTCTTCATGCCTTGTTAAAATAGGCCAGAAATGGCTTGAGTAACCAAAGTAATTTCATGACCCTTTTAAGTCCATTTTAAACCTTAAAGTTCCTTATGTTGTTAAGTCTTTCAAAGACCTAAATTAATCCCTTCTTTCCATGTAATATCTGTACCAAACAGGTCTTCAACACCAAAGCCTCACTCCTGACCAAGGTGGTGGAAAACAAGCTCAAAAGGTTCACTTTTGGAGGGTAAGTAAATTACTAAGCCTTAAGAACTAAATCATCAAGTTAATGCTTATGTTCTGAGCTAAAAACTAACCAGAGGTCCCTTATAAAATAGGGCCGAGAGTCACTAGGGTGCTTGCTGATTTTTGGGAGCTAAAACAGTAAGTTAAAGCTTATGCTATGTTTAAAAACTTTAAGTAATTATTATAACATAGCTGTAGAAAATCGTGGGTTATATGGGATAAATGAGTTTAATTGACTTATTAAGGTACTGGAGTGTTATATAACACATTTGGCTAGGTTACCTAGTACTAAGATGAATTATAATGTCATAAAAATGATTTAAAGGGGGTAAAAAATACAATTAACAAAAGATATGGGATGTTTGGGTAAAAATCCAAGAATAAAATGGTTCTTATGAACTTTTTCAAGTATTTTTATGTTATAATTGAAGTTTTTAATAAGGCCATGAGCTTAGGCCATTTTATTATGTTATTTAAAGCTTAAATGGTGAGTTTTAATCACCTAGAAAATTGAGGTTGATATTACCAATGAATTTATAATAATAAAGTTGGAAACTTTGTGACATAAATGAGTTAAAAACAATTTAAATGCTTAAGGAATGTTCTAGTTGATAAGCTTGGGGTTTAAGTTTAAATAAATAAAGTTTGAGGGCTATTGAGTGGTATAGCCGAAAGTTAGGACTTAAGATGAATTAAACGAATTTTGTAAGTTTTTTCAAAGTTAAGGGTTAAATTATAAATTGTAGGAAATTTGGGGGCAAAACTGTAAATACGGGAAAGTATTGGTCAAGGCAGTATTACGGAGGTCAAACTTGACCATAGAGTAGATGTTGACCACAAAAGATGAGTTAAATAAGTTAATTATGACTTTAAATTAAGTTTAAAAGTTAAATGTAAAAGTTATAAATAATTGGGGTGAGAAAGTAATTTTCAAAAATTCTTGGGTGAAATGGTGATTAGAACAGAAGAGGGTCTGTTTGGGAATGTTTAGGAACTTTGAAGAATTTTGGAGATTTATTTGGAATTAATGAACTAAGGTGTAAAATATAGTTTTTTATGATGATATTGTAAAGTTATAAGAAATAAAAAGGGGGCATTTGGTAATTAAGGAAAAGTGTGGTATAAACCATAGGTTACTTTTATTATAAGAGCAGAAATGTCATGTTATGTGATATAAGAATATAATTGTAACATTATATAGTGTTTTGTGGTGAAATCATAATTTATGGAAAAGTATGGTGTGTTGCGAGAGTTAAAGAATTTGAATTGAATTTTAGACTATGGTCTTGGATGTTATAAAATGTTATAACAATTATAAGGTTTTAATATTCATTAAGGAGGAAATGAATGTAACACCTCACTCTTCCTAGCTTTGTTTTTCTTTTCTTTTTAACAATACAGCGGAAGACTTACAGGACTACCCGAGGTGCTACCGCCACACCCACACTCAGTGTGGATGCTAAGGCTATTTACCACCACCATACTAAACTATGTTGATACTTTTAAACTCTTATACATATATATTCAAAAACCAAACCATAACCTTTAACAACTTGTACATTCGTAGACTAACATCTTTTATTAAAACTTATCACTAGTTTACACAAGGAGATTAAACCTATGAAATACCCCAAACCTAATTATGCTAAGTAAACATCAAGTTATGATGTAATAAGGCTAAAACATGCCTTAGAAAGATTGGCAGACAATTTAAACCAAGGGAAACATAAGAAAACGTCTTAAGGGCAATTTAAGCAAAAATGTGCTTTAATCTTGGGGTGACTTTGATTGGCACCCAAATATCATTATAAGACTTTATTAACATGCTCATGGACATGTTAATTCAATTACCAAAGAAAACCAAGCTCAAAAACAAGCTTAAACACACAATGTGCTTTAACACTCCTTAAAGCACCTTTTTGAGAAATTGTCTTAGAAATGGGTTTTGAGTGGATAAATGCCTATGATTACACCTTAATCAACATGTGTACTAATTAGTATCACATTAGGAAGTCTAAATCAATGGGAAACCAAAAATTTCACAAATTTGTACACTAATTTATGAATAGTGCCAACTAGTGCCTAGTTTAGGCTTTAGTCAACATAAGTCAATAAGTTGGTCAACCAAGACAATAAATATCTTTTTAGTAAGGTGGGGGACGGTTTTTACATGGTCACCACCATGAGGGGCCAGCAATTAAAGGAAAAGAAGAAGAAATGAGAGAATATTACTATTTGCTTTATAAGACAAAAATCCTTACTTTAGCTTACCTCTCTCCTCTCTTCTTCATTTCTTTTCTTCCCCACTGATTTTTCTTCATCTTCTCTGTTCTAAAACCGTCCAAGCAGCACCCATGGCACCACCATCTTCAAATGTCCACCAAATACTCATTTTAGCTCCAAATCAAAAACTAAGCATAGATTTCTCTTAGTTGGAGCAAGACCTACCTTTCTATCTTTTCAAATCCTTCAAAGCTCAAGTTTGGTGCCCTGAGAAAACTCCATTGATGGAGGAAAATCAGGTTTGAAGAGCTCTTTTGGTTCTCCATTCATCCAAGGTAATGAAAGTGAAAGAAAAATCAACTTTCCATCATTTTTTCTATATGGCCGAAAATTTGCCTCTTATGATACCTTGTTTTATCCCTTGTTCTAGCTTGTTTCTATTCTACAAGGGCTAGAGGAGGTCCTTCTTGATTCATATCCAAGCTTTATTTTAGACTTCAAAGGTAAACACTCATTTTAATACCTTAAAACACATTTTTAACCGAGGAATGATTCGTTAGGGTTAGTGTATTGTTTAACACTCATGAGAGTCATTGTATATTGATTAGAACATTGGCAAGGGAAATTAAGATGGTGGCCGAGATTTCAAAGGGAAAAGCCTAAGGAGAAAGTCAAGATAAGCTTGAGAGAACAAGGTAAATTGCTTACCTAATAGTGGTTTAAGTTTTAAGGGATGAGTTTTAGATGGGTACTAATGTGGCTTAGAGCTTACATTAGGTAATGGGATATATAACCTAGGAAAAAGAATTTAAACAAGCTTATGAACTTGTGATTAAGGAGCCAATGGAAATGAGTTAGAAAGATGTGCTTAAGGTGAATTAAGAGAACACATATATTGTTATGGGATCATTGTTGTGTGTATTTGCAGGTTGAAAGCTTTTATATGTGGGAAATTCAGTGTTTAAGTTTAAGTCATTTAAGGGCCTAAGAGCCATGTCATTTAAGAGCCTTAGTGCTATGCAATTAAGATTTATTACACTATATTGAGTTCATTATGAATGAGTTGATTTGGGTGAGAAAATATGATGAGAAAGGATTTGATGTGTGTGGGATGATTGAATGAGAAAAACAATGCTTATGGGCATGATAATATACCAGAGGAGCTATGGTGAAATTTGAGTAGAAAACAAAGCGTTTAAGTGGTGGCTGTGAATGGATATGACCTAGGATCTACTAAGAGTCATTAAAGGAAATTTGAGTGAAAATAAGTTAACAACGGTGTTCTTGAGGATTAGAATGACTTAGAATTGTTTAAGAGGAATTAGAGGTTAGGAGGGTGTAATTTGTCTGCTAAGATTGTGTACTAAGGACCTGAGTGTTCATGATTGTATTAAGGGTGGAAAACTAAATGTTGGGTGTAGTAATATAGTAAGGAAGCCATGTCAAAATATGGAGAGGAAACTAAGTAATTAAAATGTTCTAAGGAGATTTTATGACTAAGGATGTTCTAGTAATCACTAAGGGTTGTTTTGGTGAAAATCGATAAACCATGGAGTTCTTGAGTACTAGGAAGACCTAGGGATGTCTAAGAGAGACTAGGGGTTACAATGGTGAGTTTAAGGCACCAAAACCATGGTTAAGGAAGCTAGGAAACTTGTACAAAGTTTGAAGGTAAAATAAGGTATGATGACTTATAAGGATGTAAGCATGTGCCAGATTATATATACCTTTGAGAAGTTTGAGTAAAGCAAATGGGTATGCATGATGATGCTTGAGGAGTAGTTAAGAAGGTTGTGAAGAAACATAATGATTAGTGGAGGTCTTAGGCAAAGTCACAAGAGGGAAGTGTAAGGAATCAAGTGTTAAGGGTAAGAATTTTGTAAGAAATTGAGTGTCAAGTTTGGTGATGTTTGAGGAAGGTTTAGTGCATGTTTTAAGGTGTTTAAACATGTAGGAAACATGTGGAAAGATTATGGAATGAGTGGGAAAAGATTGGGGTGAATTTTGAGTTCAAAATGAGGAGAAAAGCACTTTGGAAAATAGGTTCTGTAGTGGACCGCCCCTAGGGACCGCCCCTGTAGGGAGGTCCAGTGGAATTCTGCAGCGTATGAGGGTTCTGGTTAGGACCGCCCCTGGGACCGCCCCACAGGGGTGGTCCAGTGCAGAGAAAAAGGAAAAATTTTGTTTTTGGCTTCTAATGATGGGGGATTGGATGGTAATGGTTTTAGATGATGTTTAGGCCTTGTTTGGTGACATTTTATGACCCTTAGAAGGGTGGACAAGTGTGAGAATTAATGAGAAATGATTAATCTATGAGATTGAGTTTAAATTGCAATGACTTAGTGGTCCAACATTAGAGGAATGATGATGATTTGAAAGATAAGCATATAAGGACTTAAGAGGTTAAGGTAAGTAAAATGGTTTTAAGTGCTTAAGTTTAAGTTAGTAAGAATTTAAGTGGTGCTAGATAGGGATTGATATGTAATGATAATATAAGGTTGTTTAAGACATATTTGGTGAGTAACAATGATAATTAAGTGGGTGAATAAGTACAAGGAATGAGGAGAAGTGATTGACTTAAGATTAAGTTTATAAGAACTTAAGTGGTATTTAGTTGGAAATCATTAGTGGTTAAGTAAGCTAGGTTAGTTAAAAGTAATTAACCACCAAATTCGATGAATGTTTTAGGACTTGGGAATTTGGACTCCGGAGGAGAGTAAGCAACCGAAACGACCAAAGGTGATCGGTACAGTCTTCTTGTGACTTGCTTGCTAACGAGGTGTCCCTCGGCTTGTGTGCTATTTGTTTTTGTGTGCTCACTAAACAAGATAAAGCATGCAACCGGAACATTATGTTATTGTATTGTTGTGTGATGTTTTAAAACTAACACAACTTACCGTGAGAACCTACTAACTAACGTTTAGTAAGGAATCGAGTGAGACTAAGGAACACTCCCTAATATTAGTTTGTTAAAAACCGAAAGAGGTTTAACCAACAAACATTGTCTTAGGACTTCTACTAACTGGTACTTGGTGAAATACCCCAAACCTAAGTATGCTAAGTAAACATCAAATTATGATGTAGTAAGGCTAGAATATGCCTTAGAAAGATTGGTAGACAATTTGAACCAAGGAAAACACAAGAAAATGCCTTAAGGGCAATTAGGGCAAAAACTGCTCTAAGCTTGGAGAGACTTGGGTGAGTACCCAAATATCATGATAAGACCTTAGTAATATCCTAATGGTCATTTTAAATCAATTAGCAAAGAAAACCAAGCTTGAAAACAAGATAAAACACAAAATGTGCTTTAAGAAGTCTTAAAGCACATTTTTGAGAAATTGTCTTAGAATAGAGTTTTGAGTGGCTAAATGTCCATCATTACTCTTTAATCAACATGTGTACTAATTAGTATCACATTAGGAGGTCTAAATCAACGAGAAATCAAAAATTTCCCGATTATGTGCCTTGATTAGTGAATAGTGCCAAATAGTGACTAGTTTAAGTTTTAGTCAACATAAGTCAATAAGTTGGTCAACAAAGACCATGACTAGCCTTATTTGATAAAGGGGCCAGTTTTCTAAGGGTGGTGAGTCACCACAACATGTTAGTTAAGAGGGGAAAAGAGAGGTAAATAAAGTAAGGTAACTATTCACCTTTTTAGTAAAATATCTCTTATAAGCTATTCTTCTTCTTCTCTCTCTTCATTTCCCCTTCCTTCCACGATTTCTCTTCTTCTTCTCTCCATTCCAAAACCGAGAGTGCTGCTCTTCCATGGTTCTCCATCTTAAATCACTTGCCAAATACAACTCCAAGCTCCAAATCCAAAACAAATTGCATATTTGTCTTAGTTAAGTCAAGACCTATCTTTCTATCTTTTCAAATCTTTCAAAGCTCCATTTTGGTGCCATGAGAAAACTCCATTGATGGAGGAAAATCAAGTTTGAAGAGCTCATTGGCTTCCCCATTCTCTTAAGGTAAAGGAAATGTAAGAAAAACCATGTTTCCATCATTTTTTGTACATGGCCGAAAATTCCTTCTCATGGGGCTATGTTTTTATGCCTTGTTCTAGCTTGATTTATTCACCAAGGACTAGTGGAGGTCCTATTTCATTCAATGCCAAAGTCTACCTTGAGACTTCAAAGGTAATCATCCACTTTTATGCCTTAGAACACATTTCTAACCTAGGTTTTTATTCCTTGAGGTTAGTGCATTGTTTAGTACTCATATGAGCCCTTGAATATTGATTAGAACATTGGCAAGGGGAATTTAAGTGGTGGCCGAGATCTATGCAAGAAGAAGGTCTAAGGAGGAGATTAAGATAAGCTTGAGAAAACAAGGTAAAATGCTTACCTAATGGTGGTTTAAGATTAAGGAATGAGTTTTAGATAAGTACCAATGTAGCTTAGAGCTTACATTGTGTATTGGGTTATATAACCTAAGAAAAGGAACTTAAACAAGCTTATGAACTTGTGATTAAGGAGCTAATGAGAATGAGTTAGTAATATAAGTTTAAGGTGGATTTTAAGAGCATTATAACTACTATGAGATTGATGAGTGTATTTGCAGGTTGAAAGCTTTTATACGTGGGAAATTCAGTGTTTAAGTTTAAGTCATTTAAGGGCCTAAGAGCCATGTCATTTAAGAGCCTTAGTGCTATGCAATTTAAGATTATTGCAATATATTGAGTTTGTTGTGAATGAGTTGGTTTGGGTGATGAGATATGATGAGAAAGAACTTGAGGTGTGTGAGATGGTTAAATGAGGAAAAATAATGTGTTTGGGCATGCTATGATGCTAGAGGTGCTATGGCAAAATTTGAGTAGAAAATAAGTGTTTAGGTGATGGTGGTGAATTAATATGACCTAGGATTTACTAGGAGTCATTATGAGGAATTTGAGTGGAGATTAGTTAACTAAGGAGTTCTTGAGGTTTAGAATGACCTAGAGATGTCTAGGAGGAATTAGAGGATTGGTGAGTGTTTTTGAACACGCCAAAATCATGAGATGAGGAATGTAAGACTTGTGCATAAGTTCAAGGAGAAGGTGTAATGCTTAAGGTGATTTAGATATGTTCTAAAGGAATTTAATGACTAAGGAAGAAGTACTAGGAAGTCTTAGAGGTTGTCTTGAAGAAAAAGGGGTGAGATAAAGTGTTATAATGAGTTATAATGACTTAGGCATTAGTTTGAAGGATTTAGGAATCAAGAGAATGTAATTGAGTATTTAGGACTTAGGCAAATGTTGGTAAACAACTAGGAAGGAAATAAGGTGTTGATGGAAGGAAGCTTAAGCTTGTGAAGGAACTTTAAGTCAATGCATAAAAGAATTTTCGATGGTGAAAGATGCTTGGGAGATGATGTTATAGTGGTGAGGAAAACATTTGGCATAGTGGTTACATTAGGTATGAACCACCACCTAGAAACCTAGGGGAAAGTATTACAAGTGTTAGCATTATTACAAGGAAAAATGTATAATGATTAAGGTGAATCTTGGTGAATGATTTAATGTGTTTGGAGGATGCTCTAAGGTGGGTTTAAGGGTCTAAATGATGTTAGAATACATTGGGTGGCTTGAGGAAAGGATTAGTGAAGATTTGGCAAAATTTGGGCATGTTTTGGTGGCGTCCGACCCAGGAGTCCGACCCAAGTTTGGGTCGGACGGCCTCTGTTTAACGCCAGGGAAAGGTTCTGGAATGGTCCGACCCAGAGGTCTTGGGTCGGACATGGGTCGGACGGGTGAGTTTTAGAGGGCAAATAAGTTTCTGGAATGGTCCGACCCAGTTGGTTGGGTCGGACGTGGGTCGGACATGTAGGGTTTTTCAAACCCGAGAGTTACTGGAATGGTCCGACCCAGAGGGTGGGTCGGACGGTGGGTCGGACGACCCTTAAGAAAAAAAAAAGAAGGAAAGAAACCCTAAGAGAGTTTAGTGGTATTAATGGTACCCATTAAGGGGGCAATGATGATTAGAGGTATAGAGACCTAAGGGATTAAGTTAAGAATAAACTTAAAAGTTTAAGATTAAGTTTGCAAGATTAAGTTGTAGGACTTAAGAGGTGTTAGGTGGGGATCATTAAGAGTTAAGTAAGTTGAATTAAGTTAAGTGATTAACAACCTAAAACTGAATGAATGTTTTAGGACTTGGGAGTTGGACTCCGGAAGAGAGTAAGCAGCCGAACGACCAACGGTGAACGGTACAGTTCTCTTGTGACCTGCTTGCTAACGAGGTGTCCCTCGGCTTGTGTGCTATCTGTTTTTGTGTGCTCACTAAACAAGATAAAGCATGCAACTGGAATATTATGTATATGTATGTTGTGTGATGTTTGAAAACTAACACAACATACCGTGAGAACTTACTAACCAATGTTTAGTAAGGAATTGAGTGAAACTAAGGAACGCCCCCTAATGAGGGACGATATGAACCGAAAGAGGGAAACCAACAAACGGGTCTTGAGATTACTACTAACTGGAACTTGAGTGAGGAAACCCGGGACCGATCTCCGGTCATGCATGCTAAGGAAAAGGGGGGACGGTATCTGAATCAGATCCGCCCTCCGCTTAAGGACTTGTCTTCGGACTTGTAGCCTAGGGCGGTTGCCGGCTCAGCTACGCTGGATTCCCGTCCAGGGTAGGTGGCATTAAGATGGTGCGGTGGGATCACCTAAATCCCAGGTTTGGACTTAGGCTACAACCATTCCCCTCCAGGAACGGTTTGTATTCTGAGAATAAGTTAAGATAAAGATAAGTTACAATCATTCCTTTTTAAAGGATGATTTATATTATTAAGATTAAGATTAAGTTAAGATTACGATAAGTTACAATCATTCCTTTTTAAAGGATGATTTTATTATTAAGATTAAGATTAAGTTAAGATTAAGATAAGTTACAATCATTCCTTTTTAAAGGATGATTTGTATTATTAAGATTAAGATTAAGGTAAGGTTAAGATAAGTTGCAACCATTCCTTTTAAAGGATGGTTTGTAATATTAAGATTAAGATAAGCGACACCACTCCTTATAAAGGATGGTTGTTTCTAAGGTTAAGATAAGACTAAGATTAAGGTGAGATAAGGATGGGACTAAGGTTAAGAGGGAACATTACTTAAAGAGTTAAATAACTAACTCTCTAATTAAGGGAACGCATTTAAGTCGTTCATTGTGTGTGAACTTTGATTGTTCATCTCGAGTGTTGTTTACTGCACTTCTCTTATGTGTGCATCTAATCAACCTCTATGCTATCGACAATTAAGTCGTAGCCACGTTAGCTTGGGGGCCATGAGGGGATCGTACCAGCATTCATGCTGACCCCTTTGGGGCTGTTTTTACTACACAGGTACATCGAAGCGGCCGACGCGAAAGTAAGAAGAGGGATTCAGTTGTTAAGGGTTTAGTGTGGCTACGAGTTGTGCATGTACACTCGTATGGCAATTTGAGTAGTAAGATGTATAGGATGTGAGGGGGTGTAAGAAGGATATGTATATGGCTAAGATTGTTGTACTAATGTTCGGTATATTCTGTAGTCAGACCGTGGCAAGGTTTGTAACACCCTAATACGCACATGATACTAAATGAAATCGCAGCGGAAAATAAATGACTAAACAGTAACAACGCTTCGGTGCTACAACGCCGTCAACCACCACGTGGTTGACAAGGCAGAATAAATACAAGTGTACCGGTCTGATGATCAGACTCCCGAGCATGAACTAAAACCATAAATACATTATACAATACCGAGTAATACATCATCCTTCACTGTCAACACATCACTGTAAACTGTCACAACCAAATAAACACGCCACGGGAGCACAGGCGCATCCCGGGCCAACATCCCAAAAGTATACAAAAGTAAATCACATCCTAGGATCTAGAGCCACTCCGCTTCTTCGATCCTCATCCTGCAGTATAAGAAATATGGATCCCCCGAGGGGGTCAGCAACCCTGGCTGGTATGGACTAACGCGCAGCCCATCGGCTACCGGGATACGCGCAGCTATTGTCATTATAACATGGCATTCAATTATATACATAACATAACATAAACTGGAGCATGGCATCAATGGTGCATAGCTCAACGACACATACACAGTGGATTTCACTCCACGATAACAAACCACAAGGGTCAAATACATAAGAGCCTAGAGAGTGATTCACTCCCATGTCAAGCTCGTTAAACACACTCATTACCGTTCTGTTAGACGAACGAGTAACTTAAGTCACAGATGGTTCGGATTTAGTGACCCGAACACACCACACAAACACAGGTTCCCACTAAACCGATCATAAGTCAGAATAGGTAAGCTTTGGAAGAAGCTAGCGGGAGATCGAACGCCAAATTAAGGAGAACAATCTTAACAACATAAGAGTCGAATCTGATTCAGATATCTACTCTTAACTTACATGCATGACGGATAACGGATTCCTCACTTCCCAGTTAACACTTGTTAGAAGTTCATAGTGGAACTAAAACCAAACACAATAGGTGGTAAGTCATGTTAGACACACACAGGGGAATTGAGTCACAACATTACATCACAATAATATAAACAACTGTAAACTCATTACATGTTTAAAATTTATAACGTTGTAAACACACAGAAAAAACAACAACACACAAACCGGTGTAAAACGCTAGGCAAAGACTGCAAGAAAACCATACCTTGGTCTGCCTCGTTTGATTTCCTCCGTAAGTCATCCTATACATAATTCAAGAACGTCGGTTAATTAACTTACTTAACCTCCAAATTTACTAAGTGTTTAACATAATTGTATGACATGTTTTAATGTATATCTACCCTAGGTTACCTTCATTATCACCCTAGGGTTAACTACATAAGTCACATTCTTTTCTGTTTTTTTTTTTTTTACAAGTTTAGGTCCGACCGACCTTGCCGACCGAACTACCCAAGTTCGGTCGATTCCAGAACACTTTCCGTTAAGATTTTCTACTCCGACCGAAATTACCAAGTCCGGTCCTAAGTTCGGCCTTTTCCGAGAGTTTCTCCCCTTGTAAATTTAGCCCGACCGAACTTACCAAGTCCGGTCCTATGTTCGGCTTTTCCAGTAACTCAATCCGTACTCAAAATACAGGCCCAACCGACCTTGCAAGTCCGGTCCCCAAGGTCGGCCTTTTCCAGATGAAATACCCCAAACCTTGATATGTGGTTTAAATATCAAATTATGGTATGTAAAGGCTAAAAAAGTGCCTTAGTAACATCAGTGAACAATTAAACCATAATAAATGCAATAAAGCATTAAGACACAGTTGAGCAAAAACATGCTCTAAGCTATGAGTGAACTTGGTTAGGACCCAAAGAGCCTACCAAGACTTGATAACATTTAATTATGATTAATAAGGCTAAATAAGTCCTTAAGAAACTTTGGTGGACAGTTAAACCAAATAAAACATAAGAAAATACCTTAAAGTCAATATGAGCAAAAATGTGCTCTAAGCTTGGGATGAATGTGTATAAGACCTAATGGTCATACCTATACCTTATTTATATGTTAATGAACATATTAAAGCAATTACTAAAGAAAACCAAGCTTGAAAACAAGTTAAAACACAAAATGTGCTTTAAGGAGTCTTAAAGCACGTTTTGAAAAATTGTCTTGTAAATGAGTTTTGAATGGCTAAATGTCCATCATTGCTCTTTAATTAACATGTGTACTATATAGTATCACATTTGGGTGGCCATATTAGTGGGAAATCAAAAATTTCATTTCTATGTGCTTAGTTTGTGAATAGTAACTTTATAAGCTAGTTTGTAACATATAATGTTATAAGTAATTAAAGGAGTCATCAAAGACTATTATACCCCTAGGTAAAGATGGGGGCCGGTTTTTCATGTGTGACTCACCACATTTGAACAAATAAGTAAGTTAAGTAATGACAAAGCAAAAGTACTATTTGCTTTTAGCTTAAATATCTCCAAAAGCAAGTGTATCTTCATTCTCTCATTCCTTCCCTCATTTCCCACGGTGGTCTTCTTCTCCTCCTCTCTCCATCGGTTTCCAACAGCCCACACTCATTCTTCATCTTCTTTCACTTGTAACTTGTGATTCCCTTGGCCAAATCAAATTCCAAGACCATATTTGTCTTAGTTAGGTCAAGCTCTACACTTCCCTCTTTTTAAATCTTCAAGAACTCAATTTTGGTGCCTGGAGATCACCATTGAAGGCTTGAGCCCATCTTTTCACATATTCTTGTTCTCCTTTGCTTCAAGGTAGGAAACTCAAAGAAAAATCAAGTTTCGCTTCATGTTTTTTGTTGTCCGAAATTCACCTCACCATGGTGTATTTATCTTGCTTGTTTTTAGCTTCATTTGAATCTTCCAAGGCTAGAGGAGTCCTCTCTTGATACTTTTTCAAGTTCTCTTCCAATTCCAAGGTAAAACAATTACTTAATGTGTTTAAAACAATATGTGTAACTAGGGTTTCAATGAGGAGAAGCATAATGCTTAATACTCATTCTATTGTTTGTATAATGGTTTAATGTTAAAAAGGGACCAAATGCCCTACCGGTTTAACAGGAATCAAGAAAGAAATGTTGTGAGAAAGAGGTAAACAGCTATCTCAATGTGTTTTAAAGCCTTAGGAAAATGAGCTTGATTTGCTTGATAAAATACCTAAGGAGCCAATGGTGAGTTGAACCTAAGTAAAATGTTCTCAAGGAGACTAGTAAAGAACATATGTTTTTGGTGATGTATTTGCAGGTCAAGGCATTTTATGTGGGAAATTCAGTGTTTAAGGTTATGCAATTTAAGGGCCTAAGAGCCATGGTTATTTAAGGGCCTAAGTGCCAGCAATTTAAGTTATGCACTATATTGTGATGTAGTGCTTAATGTGTGAAGTTTGTGTATAAAATGTGTTTTGATGGATTTTAGGTGTTTTGAATGAAATAAGGTAAAAACCTAAGTGTTTGGTTGTTAGTATATACAGGAGAAGCTATGGCCAAATTTGAAAAATGTGGTGAGAAGTTCTAAGTGTTTAAGGAAGTTTTTGGTGAACTAGGTGTTAAGGTGATGAATGTTTACTTGAGGAAAAACATGTATTAAGGTGATTTAGAGTGATGCAAGGATTTAGGTGTTGTCTGGAAGTTCTAGGAATTCAATGGGTGTTTTGTGAATGTATTAAAGTCTTGGAGAAGTTGTTTAAGGTTTAGTTAGGTTTGGTTGGGTGTTCAAGGAACAGTGATGTTTAGGTATATGTAAAAGGAGATTTAGTTAGTAAAAAATGGCTTAAGAGATGATGTTAAGATGAGAATAAAGTGTTTTTGGGATAGTAGTTTAATAGGTGAGAACACCATTTAGGACCTAGTACAAATGTTGAAAGTGTTAAGGAATTTTTTAAAGGAAATAAGTAAAGGTTTAAGGAGTTATAAGATGAGTTTAGTGGATGTTGTTGTGGATATAAGGTTACCAAATGTTGTTAGGAAACATTAAGAGGCCTTAGGAGAAGTTTTGGTGAAGAATTGGTAAAGTTTGGGTAAGTTTAGAAGGCGACCGACCCATGGGGGTCCGACAGTTTTTGGGTCGGTCGAGCCTCTGTTAGATGTTAGTAATGTGTTCGGTAATGGTCCGACCCAAAAGGGTGGGTCGGACATGGGTCGGTCGGTCAAGTTTCAAAGGAAGAAAATGTTTCGCACATGGTCCGACCCAGTCGAGTGATCGGACGTGGGTCGGACGGGCATGATTATAAGGAAGTAAAAGGGTTCTGTAATGGACCGACCCAGCTGTGGGTCGGACGGTGGGTCGGTCGGACCAAAAACATGGTTTAAGGTTATGAAATGATCTGTGATGATGAGGATTGGTAGGTAATGATGTTTATACGGATGTTAAGGACATGTTAGGGGAGTTTTTAATGACACCTAAGTGGGTTAAAAGTTGTATTAAATGTGAGAGTAAAACAAGTTAAAATGTTAAGTTTGTAACTAAGTTAACGGGAAAAAATTAAGCATTGACATTAAATGATCAAGCAAACCCCGATGTTTAATGAAAACACGTGTGATGTTAACAGTTGTTCGAGAATTGCTCGAGGACATAAATGGACAGGATAAGTTGGGACTCCGGTGACAGGTATGGTTTTCTTGCAACCTGTGTCCTACCGGATTACACCGGCTTGTATGCCAATGTGTTTTTCTGTATGTTTGCCACGTTATGAGATAAATCATGAAACGAGTTTACAGTCGTTATTGTTATTGTATGTTTACGTGCCGATACCGGTAACCTCGAATGCGCTTGAAGGGCTAGTTTAACCACTATTAGGTAAACGTAGGAGAACGGTATCCGGTAACAACGTTTCCGACTTAAGGAACGTTCTAACCACGGCTATGCGTGAGTTGGTTTGTGATGTTTTGTGTGTGATGTTTGTATGTGATGTATGACTCTCTCTTCCCTGTGTTGTTTGACAGACTTAACCCAATGTTTTGATTGTTTAATAAAGTTCAAAGTTGAACTTCTAACAAGTGCTAACGGGGGAGTGAGAGTCCCGTCTGTTCCGGCCACGCGTGTGAGTATGGGGGTCGTTGTCAAGCAGGTTCGATCCTCTTGTATGTTTGGTTTTTTCCATTTGGTTCCCAACCTTCCCTTTAGCTTAACCAAGGCTATTACTGACTCACGTCGGGCCACAGGGCACTATTGTTATGTTTGTTTCGGTGTGCTTGGATCACTATATCCGAGACACCTTGTGTTAAGTTAACCGTCTTAACGAGACGGTAACGAGTTATGTAACGAGCTTATCATGAGACTGGCAACAATCTCTAGGCTCACCAGTTTTATATGATGTTTGGGTCGGTACCTAAGAGGACCTTCCCGTTATGTTATGTATCTTTGTTGTGTGCAATATCTATTGCGGTGTTATGTGTTGCACGTGGAAACGTGCAAAGTGTTGTTAAGTGTTTTTATGTAGTGTATGTTATATGTTGTAAAATGTGGAGTGTGTGGATCATGGATATGATTCCCATTTGTTATAAGAGGCGTTTAAGGATCACCCGATTTAAGGGTATGTGTCGTTCCATTAAGTAATTCTCCGTTGGAGGAGAAACACTCTAGGGATGATAATGGTGACTTGTTAAGTATGATTATTATCCGATTGTTGAGCCATTGAGGCGAAATGTTAAGTGTTGTTGTTTATTGCACATGCATGATTAAAATATATCAACTGCTGCTACGACGACAATTAGTTTGTGCGTGGCCCGGTAGCATGTGGGCTGCTGGATTACCATACCAGCAAAGGTGCTGAGCCCCTTGGGCCACCCCTTTCTCTCTTCTTTTCCTATTTCAGGTACGACTTGCTGGAAGCCGTTCGAGAGTAGGACGGGTATCCATTGTATACTGGGTACAACTTTTAAGTGTATGTATACCAGTAGGTTGTAGTAAGACCGAAATTGTTTCGGCACCAGTTTATAAATACTCGGTAATAGTTTTAAGGTGTTGTTGTTGTTGTGTTAATGGAAAGGATAGTAATGTGTAGACGCTCGGAATTTAGCCCATCAGACCGGTACAATGTGTATGTATTAGCCTTGTTAGCCACGTGGGTGGCTAACGGCGTGTAACACCAACGATTAATAATGTTGAGGTTGTTCTTTGCCCGCTGTGCAGTTCATTGTAAGTATGTTAATGTTGGATGGGGTGTTACAAAAAGTGGTATCAGAGCGAAGTATCGCTCTGATGACTGAATTACCGAGCTTCGGAAGTACCGATTAGGAATTTAAGTACCTTGGGTTAAGGGTTTAGATATAGCGGAGAAATAGCTAGTTAGGAACTACCAGTGAATACTGGAAACCTATAATATCCATCCCACCCTCCACAATCCCTGTATATAACTTGGGGAAACAACGCCAGAGAGATGGAAGTCCACTCTTACTCGGGAATACCCGATCTGGCTGTTATTAAATACCTTTAGGGTAGGGAGAACCTGTCACACGGTAGATCCCGAAAATTGGGAATCCCGGAGACGGTCTCCATTTGAACAATGTTGACCACATTTCATAGCAATGATGAAGGATCTTGTGTATAGAGGAATAGAACTTCCGGCAACCTGGGTCGACATGCTAAGCAGTCGAGAATAACCAACTTGCAACGCACCAACCGTGCAACAGGCAAGAAGTGGATTAGTGAAACCGAGACAAGTGTCTACGGAACCACAGTTGATAAATAATACACCAACGGTATACCAACCGACAAAGGAACTACAACGTAGTGCCCAAACAAGAGACAAGTCTCAGTAACCACGACAAGTGCGTGGAACGGGCTATAAGGAGGATACAATACTAAGACAAGGGGTCTCCCAGAATGGGAAACACCCTAGTTAATGATTATCATATGAGGACAGTGAGAAGTCACCTAGAAGAGTTTATTATCAAGGCAGTAAGATCAGTGGGCCAACAAGGCCAGTTGACAGTATGGGTAAGAATAATACCATAACCAGTATGTGTTAAACCGATAACCAGTTAGCATGGCGCACTTGCCATAGCAAGTGCTGCTATAACATGGCTGTTCGGGAAATTTATAACCACTACGAGTACTTAGTAAAGTACCACGAAGTTAAGTGTGAACATTATAACCATGGAAGGGCTTAACAGCCTGACCTTTGTAATTGGAAGTACACCAGTCAGCAAGAAGCTAGACTTGACTAAGGTAAGAAGATGTTGTGAAACCATGAAAATTTTCTTTCAAACCCAGATTTATTCAAACCCTTTTCTTTTCAAACCAGATTTTCTTTCAAACCAACACTTCTTTCCAACCTTCTTTTAAACCAAACCAGTGGAACCAAGGACAGTTGACAAGGTACAACAATGGATAAACTTTCCCTCGATTAAGTTTGGGAAGTAAGGAATGAATATTGTCACGGGACAATATAAGGGAGTTGACAACAGAATACTTCACCTAGGCGTGTGACGGACACTACGAGTGTACCAATTGAATTGTGGGAGACCGCACTCCGATAGGAGCTTGTGGGCCTGACAGACCTACTTATGGGTTGGTTGGGTAGGTAGCATGTATCATTATGGTACCCCAATATGTATACGAGTGGAGTCCGAAACACGGGAAGTAGTCGACTCCGTCTACGGTCCGCAGTATGAGTCAAACAAGAGCTAAGGATTACAAGGAATAGTTGAAGCTAAGGAACTCAGTTAAGTTAACGAGACTAAAAGGATTAGTGAATTCCTCTCAAGGAAATGTTTAAGAGTTAGGAAGTGCGATGGGCACAAACTGTTATGTAAAGACACCACATATGTCTTAAGGATCCTTAGGGATAAACATTATAGCTGGAATGGTGACCCAGCCTGTACATGGCAAGCAGATGCCTAATGTGGACACATTAATGTGCAATGAACGGATAAATTCCCAGAATAAGTACCTACACTACCAGGAAATGTTAATCTTCACAGAAGAAGATAATAACCAGTAAGAACGCGAAAGGCGTAGCTAACGGAATGTACCAATAAGTGTGAGCCAAATGTAAAGGCATAACTTAACAACACCCAGGAGCAATCCTTGAAGGGTGTTCATATCAACAATTGTTGAATGAAATGCATGACAGAAGCACAGGGTTGAAACTAACACACAGTTTAGACATAAGTTGTCAGGAGACGGACTGACGAACCTAAGGGGCATCCCATGAAAGGAAATGTGATGCAACGACCTTGTAATATTGTACAGAGAAGTACATGTGTGTGGACAGCCTATAATGAGCCCAGCTCAAGGCAAATAAGGCTTATAATCCAAAAGCAGGATATCATATAAATTCGATTGATGGTAGAAGTTTAGGTTGTATAAGCGAATAGAGTGGTAAACGAACCACTGCATTAAGAGTGGGGATACCTCTCGACATTGTGACACCGCAGGAGCGGTAGTTATGTGAATCAAGTTCAAGAAATATGTTAAGGATTGACCATGTTGTTATTGAAAGAGAAATTAGCTTAGTAGTATGTGTATAAAGTGAAGCACCTGGCTGAAACGCCGGCTTGTGACTCGAATGATCGATGCTCAAGGAGCATTCAGTGGTCATCCAAGTGAGGGATGAACCATAATATGAATAATGTAAATTTATGTGTGGAAGTTAATGTGAGTAATACTATGTGAGTTAGTGTTATACAATAAGTGAGAGTACGGTGCGCAGTAAGCGACCGTTGTATAAGTGTTGTTGAATGATAACATGGTAGGTCGAACCAGTTACGAGATAAGAGTCTCAGTGAAGGACAGTGTGAATTCCACGGCGAGTCGCATAAGGGATTTACTGTCGAGAGTTTACGCCTCTGCACTCTGTATGACTGAGTGTTTTGGTATTGCACTTGCGCAGTAATGATCGAGTGGGATAGCTAGGAATTGGAGACATGTTAATTATAGAGGAATAATGTTATAAAGGCCGATGCATAGGAAATGCAAGGCCGCACCAATGAAAGAGTACTTGTACAAAACCGAATGTGAAGACATGATTAACAGTAAGTGACTACAGTAGCACTAACTACCAAATACCGGTATGGAATATACCCCAAATATTGGAAATAGCTGAGAGAGCACTACACACTAGGTAGTAGCTCAATCTCAACCGACAGTAAGTCGGAAGAAGCAAGTCAATCATTGTGAAATACATAGTGGTATACACAGTAAATTGTTATGAAAGTGGATAGGAAGTGTATAACTCACCGAATTCGCTAACGGTAAGAGATACCACGCGTCGGTTGAGAAACCATTGTTACCAAGATGAAGGTGACAATTGGGGATGTACAATACAGTAAGAATAACAAAAGGGAGCAATTAAGCTCTACAGTTATTAGAGTTTCGCAGCAGAAACTAGTGAACCAGTGATTCAAATGTACAACGTGAATAACGAATATGAGTGGATGGCTAATTATTAACGCCTAGAAGCCTAGCAGGCCAGAATCGAAACCAATTAAGAGTTTAAACAAACTCCAATGAGAATTCTTGGTTTAGGAACTAAACCGCCAATACGGTTAAGATCCTCTAATCAGAATCCATTGTGTAATAGACCGCGTGGAAGTTAAAACACTTCACGACGGCAGAACATTTAAGCCAATGTTTAGTGATTGATTACGTGGGCGTAATCCCTTTTAAGGGGGGTAGAGCGCAAAACCACTTAGTGCATATTATCGTACAAGTGTACGTAGTGTATGTGATTTATATTGTGCATAGCACAAAATTATATTATTGTTTTGATGATTGGTGTGTGTGTTACGTAAACATACACATTCATTCATGGTTTAATTGTGGTAATTGCGCACAGAAGATGCGAATACCATTGTGATAAGTGTGTGTTTGTTAACAGTTGTGTGTGATAGTACAAGTGTGGGGAGTAGAGAAACTCCCGGGGGAACAAAAGCCCCGACAGTGTATAAATGTAAAATCAGGTGTGTTGTATTTTGAAAATGTATGTGTATATATATACTTTATAGTGATGCATGAAAGGGTATGAAACCGACATAGAACCTAGTGAGAATAAGATTCCCTAGGCAACATGATTAAAGCGAATGGAAGTAACTGATAGACGAAGTTCTATCCTTTGGAGATGTTATGATCATGATTAGAATGATTTAAAAGATAGAAAATTGGAAATGATGATTTATTGATGCTTGAAAATGAAGTGGGAGGTGGAACTTGATTTGCATGTGATCAAGGGAAGCCGAACACAAATTGGAGTGGAAGGATAGTTCAACACTGATGCTGATCACATCAGGGTTGGATGATTCTTGAAACTCCCTATAAGTGGTCACAAATAACCACGCTAAGGAAAGAAGCAAAGAGCTTAAGCTGGACTTGGAGTTGTGTGTGTTTTCAAAAGGATTTTAAATTGGTATTTATAAAACGTTGGTGGATACTTTACATAATTAAAGTTTCTTACTTAACCTCACAAAGAAATTTTAAACTTATGTGATTGTTTTAATCTCCCAAAGGCACGGGGACGGAAGGTGTCCATCGCGACCGGGTTCTGCGGGATCACAGTGTATATCAAGGATATTTTTGATTGCTATACATGCTCTGACATGTTGTGTGGTATGTGTAATGAATGTTGTTTTGACTTGGATTTCCTAAAAGTGTATGCTATTGAGGCCTATGAGTCTAAATGTGTGGTGTTACATAGACCTATGTGTCTAAAGACTGTTATGTTACCGGGACCTATGTGTCCAAATGTTGTTATGTTACCCAAGACCAGTGAGTCAAAGGGGTTGTTATGTATGTGTAAGTGTTGTTAAGATACCCGGACCATAGAGTCCGAGGTTATCATTTGGATATGTTATGTTATGTGTGGATGTGAATGTGTTGCCCGGACCATCAAGTCCGAGGTCGTGATGTAAAGTGTGTTTGGTTATGGAAGTTTATTTCCAAGTGATTCCTGTGTTCTAATCTAATGATGTGTGGGAAATGTGAACTTCGAGGACGAAGTTCTTTTAAGGGGGGTAGATTGAAATACCCCAAACCTTGATATGTGGTTTAAATATCAAATTATGGTATGTAAAGGCTAAAAAGTGCCTTAGTAACATCAGTGAACAATTTAAACCATAATAAATGCAATAAAGCATTAAGACACAGTTTGAGCAAAAACATGCTCTAAGCTATGAGTGAACTTGGTTAGGACCCAAAGAGCCTACCAAGACTTGATAACATTTAATTATGATTTAATAAGGCTAAACAAGTCCTTAGAAACTTTGGTGGACAGTTAAACCAAATAAAACATAAGAAAATACCTTAAAGTCAATATGAGCAAAATGTGCTCTAAGCTTGGGATGAATGTGTATAAGACCTAATGGTCATACCTATACCTTATTTATATGTTAATGAACATATTAAAGCAATTACTAAAGAAAACCAAGCTTGAAAACAAGTTAAAACACAAAATGTGCTTTAAGGAGTCTTAAAGCACGTTTTTGAAAAATTGTCTTGTAAATGAGTTTTGAATGGCTAAATGTCCATCATTGCTCTTTAATTAACATGTGTACTATATAGTATCACATTTGGGTGGCCATATTAGTGGGAAATCAAAAATTTCACTTCTATGTGCCTTAGTTTGTGAATAGTAACTTTTATAAGCTAGTTTGTAACATATAATGTTATAAGTAATTAAAGGAGTCATCAAAGACTATTATACCCCTAGGTAAAGATGGGGGCCGGTTTTTCATGTGTGACTCACCACATTTGAACAAATAAGTAAGTTAAGTAATGACAAAGCAAAAGTACTATTTGCTTTTAGCTTAAATATCTCCAAAAGCAAGTGTTATCTTCATTCTCTCATTCCTTCCCTCATTTCCCACGGTGGTCTTCTTCTTCCTCCTCTCTCCATCGGTTTCCAACAGCCCACACTCATTCTTCATCTTCTTTCACTTGTAACTTGTGATTCCCTTGGCCAAATCAATTTCCAAGACCATATTTGTCTTAGTTAGGTCAAGCTCTACACTTCCCTCTTTTTAAATCTTCAAGAACTCAATTTTGGTGCCATGGAGATTCACCATTGAAGGAGCTTGAGCCCATCTTTTCACATATTCTTGTTCTCCTTTGCTTCAAGGTAAGGAAACTCAAAGAAAAATCAAGTTTCCTTCATGTTTTGTGTTGTCCGAAAATTCACCTCACCATGGTGTATTTATCTTGCTTGTTTTAGCTTCATTTGAATCTTCCAAGGGCTAGGAGGAGTCCTCTCTTGATACTTGTTCAAGTTCTCTTCCAATTCCAAGGTAAAACGATTACCTTAATGTGTTAAAACAATATGTGTAACTAGGGTTTACAATGAGGAGAAGCATAATGCTTGAATACTCATTCTATTGTTTGTATAATGTTTAATAGTTAAAAAGGGACCAAATGCCTTACCGGTTTTACAAGGAATCAAGAAAGAAATTTGTGAGGAAAGAGGTAAACAAGCTATCTCAATGTGTTTTAAATGCCTTAGGAAAATGAGCTTGATTTGCTTGATAAAATACCTAAGGAGCCAATGGTGAGTGACCTAGTAAAATGTTCTCAAGGAGACTAGTAAAAGAACATATGTTTTGGTGTATGTATTTGCAGGTCAAAGGCATTATTTATGTGGGAAATTCAGTGTTTAAGGTTATGCAATTTAAGGGCCTAAGAGCCATGTTATTTAAGGGCCTAAGTGCCAAGCAATTTAAGTTATGCACTATATTGTGATGTAGTGCTTAATGTGTGAAGTTTGTGTATAAAAATGTGTTTGATGGATTTTAGGTGTTTTGAATGAAATAAGGTAAAAACCTAAGTGTTTGGATGTGAGTATATACAGGAGAAGCTATGGCCAAATTTGGAAAAATGTGTGAGAAGTTCTAAGTGTTTTAAGGAAGTTTTGGTGAACTAGGAAGTGTTAAAGGTGATTGAATGTTTACTTGAGAAGAAAACATGTATTAAGGTGATTTAGAGTGATGCAAGGATTTAGGTGTTGTCTTGGAAGTTCTAGGAATTCAATGGGTGTTTTGTGAATGTATTAAAGTCTTGGAGAAGTTGTTTAAGGTTTAGGTAAGGTTGGTGTTCAAGGAACAAGTGATGTTTAGGTATGATGTAAAAAGGAGATTTAGTTAGTAAGAAAATAATGCTTAAGAGATGATGTTAAGATGAGAAGAAAGTGTTTTGGGATAGTAGTTATAATAGGTGAGAAACACCATTTAGGAACCTAGTACAAATGTTGAAAGTGTTAAGGAATTTTTACAAGGAAATAAGTAAAGGTTTAAGGAGTTAGAAGATGAGTTTAGTGGATGTTGTATGTGGATATAAGGCTACCAAATGTTGTTAGGAAACATTAAGAGGCCTTAGGAGAAGTTTGGTGAAGAATTGGTAAAGTTTGGGTAAGTTTAGAAGGCGACCGACCCAGGGGTCCGACCCAGTTTTGGGTCGGTCGAGCCTCTGTTAGATGTTAGGAATGTGTTCGGTAATGGTCCGACCCAAAAGGGTGGGTCGGACATGGGTCGGTCGGTCAAGTTTCAAAGGAAGAAAATGTTCGCACATGGTCCGACCCAGTCGAGTGAGTCGGACGGGGTCGGACGGGCATGATTATAAGGAAGTAAAGGGTTCTGTAATGGACCGACCCAGCTGTGGGTCGGACGGTGGGTCGGTCGGACCAAAAACATGGTTTAAGGTTATGAAATGATATGTGATGATGAGGATTGGTAGGTAATGATGTTATAAGGATGTTAAGGACATGTTAGGGGAGTTTTAATGACACCTAAGTGGGTTAAAAGTTGTATTAAAATGTGAGAGTAAAACAAGTTAAAATGTTAAGTTATGTAACTAAGTTAACGGGGAAAAATTAAGCATTGACATTAAATGATCAAGCAAACCCCGATGTTAATGAAAACACGTGTGATGTTAACAGTTGTTCGAGAATTGCTCGAGGAACAAATGGACAGGATAAGTGGACTCCGGTGACAGGTATGGTTTTCTTGCAACCTGTGTCCTACCGGATTACACCGGCTTGTATGCCAATGTGTTTTTCTGTATGTTTGCCACGTTATGAGATAAATCATGAACGAGTTTACAGTCGTTATTGTTATTGTATGTTTACGTGCCGATACCGGTAACCTCGAATGCGCTTGAAGGGCTAGTTAACCACTATTAGGTAAACGTAGGAGAACGGTATCCGGTAACAACGTTTCCGACTTAAGGAACGTTCTAACCACGGCTATGCGTGAGTTGGTTATGTGATGTTTGTGTGTGATGTTGTATGTGAATGTATGACTCTCTCTTCCCTTGTGTATGTTTGACAAGACTTAACCCAATGTTTGTGATTGTTTAATAATGTTCAAAGTTGAACTTCTAACAAGTGCTAACGGGGGAGTGAGGAGTCCGGTCTGTTCCGGCCACGCGTGTGAGTATGGGGGTCGTTGTCATAGCAGGTTCGATCCTCTCTGTATGTTATGGTTGTTTTCCAATTTGGTTCCCAACCTTCCCTTTAGCTTAACCAAGGCTATTACTGACTCACGTCGGGCCACAGGGGCATACTATTGTTATGTTTGTTTCGGTGTGCTTGGATCACTATATCCGAGACACCTTGTGTTAAGTTAACCGTTCATTTAACGAGACGGTAACGAGTTATGTAACGAGCTTATCATGAGACTGGCAACAATCTCTAGGCTCACCAGTGATTAGTGATGTTTGGGTCGGTACCTAAGAGGACCATTCCCGTTATGTTATGTATCTTTTGTGATGCAATATCTATTGCGGTGTTATGTTGTGCACGTGGAAACGTGCAAAGTGTTGTTAAGTGTTGTTATGTAGTGTATGTTATATGGTAAAATGTGGAGTGTGTGGATCATGGATATGATTCCCAGTTTGTGATAAGAGGCGTTTAAGGATAACCCGATTAAGGGTATGTGTCGTCCATTAAGGAAGTAGCTCCGTTGGAGGAGAAACACTCTAGGGATGATGAATACCATGGGTGACTTGTTAAGTAGGATGTATTATCCTTGTTGAGCCATTGAGGCGAAATGTTAAGTGTTTGTGGGTTTATTGTCACATGCATGATTTAAATATAATCAACTGCATGCTAAGACGACAATTAGTTGTGCGTGGCCCGGTAGCATGTGGGCTGCGGGATTACCATACCAGCAAAGGTGCTGAGCCCCTTGGGGCACCCCTTTCTCTTCTTTTCCTATTTCAGGTACGAAGTGCTGGAAGCCGTTCGAGAGTAGGACGGGTAGTCATTGTACATGGGTAAACTTTTAAGTGTATGTATACAGTAGGTGTAGTAAGACCGAAATTGTTGTCGGCACCAGTTTATAAATACTCGGTATAGTTGGAAGGTGTTGTTGTTGTTGTGTTAATGGAAAGGGATAGTAATGTGTAGACGCTCGGGAATTTAGCCCATCAGACCGGTACAATGTGTATGTATTAGCCTTGTTAGCCACGTGGGTGGCTAACGGCGTGTAACACCAACGAGTTAAGTAATGTGATGAGGTTGTTCTTCCGCTGCAGTTCATTGTAAGTATGTTAATGTTGGATGGGGTGTTACACCAGAAGCCAATTCTCGCAGGGTAAACTGGGCTCGACCGAACTTGCAAGTTCGTCGCAAGTTCGGTCTGCCCCAGACCTTTGTTTTCCTTTTCACATTCAACTCCAAACTTCACCCCATACAACCTAGTACTCCCCAATCTCATTTGGGCCCTTCAAACACACCTTAAGACATCCTTAAACACTCATAAAACTCATTATTTTCCTTAAACCTTTACTTATTTCTTCACAAAATTCCTAACACTTACAACATTTTACACTAGGTTTCTAAATGGTGTTTCTCACCTATGATAACTACTATCCCAAAATGTTTTCTCCTTATCTTAACATCATCTCCCAAGCATCATCTCTCACTACTAACTCCTTACAACATTACTTCAAATCCTTTTTCAAGTTCATACCTTCTCCTTAATTTACCAAAGTTTGCCTAAGTCTTTACCTAAGTCCCAAAGTGACTTTGGTACATACTAAAATCTCAAGCTCATGCCTAAGTCCTTGTTACATCCTAAATCACCTTAATGCATGTTGCCTACACAAGAACTACACTTAACCAACTTAAATACTCCTTAACTTATCAACTCATTTTAACACTTAGAACTTCACCTTTGTTACCCAAATTTCGACATAGGTTCTCCTAGAATATTACTAAACCAAGACACATTGTTTTAAACAACAACCAAGAACACTAAAAATCCATCAAGTACTTATTATACACAAACTTCACTCACAAAGCACTACATCACAATATAGTGCACAATTTAAATTGCATGGCACTTAGGCCCTTAAATGACATGGCTCTTAGGCCCTTAAGGTGCATAAATCATAACCAATGAATTTCCACAATATATTTGCCTTTAACCTGCAAATACACTCAACAACACATATGCCTTTTACTAAGCTCTTGAGAACACTTTACAAAGTCATTCACCATTGGCTCTTTAGGTAGTTTTAATAAGCATTTATAAGCTCATTTCTCCTAGACATTAAAACAACATTAGGTTAGTAGATTTACCTCTTTTGCAAAATAACTTCTTTCTTGTTTCCTTTAGAAAACCGATAGAGTACTTGATTCTTTGACAAGTTCTAAACAATATACAAACATTATAATGAGTATTCAAGCTATAAGCTCCATCTCATTGTAAACCCTAGTTTTACATTGTTTCAAAAACATTAATGTAGTTGTTTTACCTTGCTCTTTGAAGAGAGTTTGAATATCTAGCAAGAGAGGACTCCACCTAGTCCATGAAGAGTTGGAATGAAGCTAGAACAAAGTCACATAAAAAGCTCCTTCAATACATATTTTCGGACATGACAAAAACAAGGAGGAAACTTGATTTTTGTTTGAGATTCCTTACCTAGAAACCAAGGAGAGTAACAATATGTAAAAATACAAGCTCAAGCTCCTTCAATGGAGAAACTCCATGGCACCGAATTGGTTGTCTTGAAGTTTGGAGAAGATAGAAATGAAGAGCTTGAGGAGAGGAAGAAGATGGTGGTGTTTGTTTTTGATTTGGACAAGTGAGCAAGGTTTTACAAGAGATCAAAGCTTGTGTTTTAATGGTGGTAGTGGTTTATCGTGAGAGAACAAAGAAGGAAGGAAGAAGAGAGGTGGGAAACCGTGTGAGCAAGGAAAGAAAATGAGAGAATGAAGATTGGTTTAACTTTAGAAGATATTTGTAGTTTAAAAGCAAATAGTACATTCTTAGTCATCATTATTTACTTAACAAATTAACAAGAGGGTGGTGAGTCACCAAGCCTTAGAAAACCGGCCCCCTAAATATAATGAGGGTAATATAGTCTTTGTTTGTCAATTTAATTACTTATACAAACATATGTTACAAAATAGCTTATAAAAGTTACTATTCATAAACAAGGCACATAGAAGTGAAATTTTTGATTTCCCACTAATATAGACACCCAAATGTGATATTATATAGTACACATATGTATTTAAGAGTAATGATGGACATCTAGCCACTCAAACCTCATTTAACAAGCAATTTTTCAAAAATGTGCTTTAAGCTCCTTAAAGCACATTTTGGTTAAACTTGTTTTCAAGCTTGGTTTTCTTTGGTAATTGGTTTAAGATGTTTCATTATTGTATAATGAGTCTTGGTAAGTTCATTAGGTCTTAACCAGTTTATCCCAAGCTTAAGCACATTTTGGCTCTTATTGACTTTAAGCACATTTGGTTTCCTTTGTTTAAATTTGTTTACTAATGTTTCTAAAGACTCTCTTAGTCTTAATACATCATCTTTAAGTGTTTAAACAATATATTAAGGTTTGGGTATTCAAAGTCCTGGATTGTAAGAGAATTCCGCTGTGACGTGTTTATATATATATTTTAAGTTCGAGACCACACTGGATTAAGTTGGGGTGTTCAAAAGTGGTATCAGAGCGTAGTTACACCTCTGACGACAAGAAATCCCGAACTTAGGAGAATTGAGGTTGAGATTGAGTTAGGTTAAGGGTTATAGATAGTGAGAGGTGGTTAGTCAGGACTTCCCCTGTTTACCGGACATCCATATACCTAGGCCCGCCCACCACATCCCTAACCCTGAATATGTGGAACAAACGCCAGAGAGAAGGAAGCTTCTCTTACTCGGGGGAATTCGATTGGCGTTAGCTAACAGTAAGCAATACGAGAAACATCTGTTGCACAACATTACGGAGAACTGAGGTTTTCAATGGAGCGCAACAGAGAAACAGCGCTACCTATGGTATACTATCAGTAAGGAACGGAATTTACTGGGCAACATGGGTCGACATGCTACGCAGTCGAAATAACCCCATACCAATGATAAGGAAAGCACTACGTTGCAATAGAAAGGAAAGGGGAAGCGACATGAGTACCGGACAGTGGTCCGAAGGAGCATAACAGTAGGATAATACAAAGCACGAGGATTGAGATTTACTGGAAAGTCCAGTTAAGAACCTGACTCCAAACCCCATACAATGAGGAGGTTACAAGACCTGGCCGAAAAAAATGCGGACGACGGTAGAAATTCATACAATTTATACCGAAATAGGACTACGAGGTAGTGCCTAAAAGAAATTATTACTTAATAACCACAACAAAATGTGTGGAGACAGGAGCGAGGATTAAGACATAAGAAGATATTAAGGGATTCCCTCGGAAAGAGGAACGCCCTGATGAATGACAAGTACTGTCAATAACAAGGAAACTGCCGGATGGTCAGTTATCCAAATAAGAGATTATCGAAGGAGTCCCGAGGACTACCAATTACATGGAAATTAGAAGGGAGTATCACTACGATGTACCTTGTACCAATAACCCATCCTACATGGCGCACTTGCCATAGCAAGTGCTACCACGGTTAAGCTACACGAAAAGCCATCAAGGCGAGATAGGGAACGCTACAGTTTAACACATATTAATACCGGATTGTAAATCCATAAGAACAGAAAAATAAGACCTTGGAAAGGCCCGACGGCCTGACCATGATGAGATGACACACTAGTCTGCTGGGAGCAGAACTTAGACAAAGTATTAACCGTATAATATTAGCAACGATATAACCCACTACAACAACAACCGACAGTACGGTAAGAACACAATCCCGAACTCCAAGGGGAAAACCTAAGAGATCGCTCGGTAATGCGAGCAAAAACACTATATAAGCAATGATATACAAGGGATGTATTATAAGATACTATTGAGACTGTTGAAGCATCGACTTACAACGAAACGGGATAAGACTCCCAGAGTGACCATTAAGGATACCAATAACAACATTCTTCAATGAAGATGTTGGAAAACCCAGAAAATAAGGTAAAGAAATGAACATAGCTAACTAAACCTACTAAGGATTAAAATGTATAATCCCAAGGGAAGCTAAGCGGACTACCCACAAAGCGGGTATAGTCGAGCCAAACAACTGATGAATGACAGTTAACACTGTTTGTTTAACTCATTAACACCCAAGTATGATTGATCATCAATGGGTGGCATAGTCAACGAAAGTTGAATGAAGCGTTGAGATGGGAGTATAAGATAACAGGATTATATCCAACTTGGACACCTTAAGGCGAACACCTAATACGAACCTAACCTTGACTATTAAAGACATAAGTCTAGTAAAATGACAGCATTGTCAAAGACATTAAGTAACCTCAGATCACCTGAACAACTTCCCTAGCAGGAAGCAGATGCAGTAACTTATCATGAAACCGATGCTACATTTAGTATGTAACCTAACGGTGGATAGTGCTCAAAGAACCAGAATCTTATAGGGATGACCTGCAGATGAGTAAGAGTACAAATAATGAACTGAGAAATTAAGCATTGAGAGCCTATGAGCCAAGGATGTTAACCACATCGGAGCCCGAGGCGCAGTAAGTTATAAGAGAGCTTGTTTAAGCCACGAAGGGACTACAATTTGTAGATATGAACGGTTACCAAACCTATAACTTAGATTGGGAAGATATTACCAAGAAAGGGTACCAATGAGAATATTGAGATAATGCTAAGGACAGGAGCGGAGAACAAACCATGCCTTTTAGGGTGGGGATACCTCTCCTTGTTGTGAGGCCATGAGTGGGAATGAACCCCTCAAAAGGGCTTTCACTTATTAGAGAGGAAATACATTTTATTTAGAAAATGGGAACCATCAACCTTGAGATTACCTTAGAACATACCAGATACACTTGAGTAATAAGGTAGGTTGCAGAGATAGACCCCATATCCGACACCAGGATGTAAGAATTAGTGATCGTAGAGATAAACACCGTGACTGCACATTATGGCACGTCAATTAATCAATGCTCAGGAGAGCTTGTGACTCAGTGGATGACTTTTCAGTAACAGTAAAACTACATGGTAGACAACATCACTAAGGGTGAAAGATAGCGAAAGAAATTAGCCTACTTACGAATCTGAGATTGGAGCAGAACAACTTCATCTAGAGTCAACTATTTTACAACACGGTACGACCGGAATGAGAGAACTCCCAGTGTGTTCACGCCAAGAATGGATTGAGTATAAGGTAAGACATGAGAATAAGTGAATAAGGGGTTGCACCATTAATGGGCAAACTACCACGATAGTAGTGGTCGTGAGTACAATAGTTAGATAAGTGGATTAAGTCATGGTACGCGGTAAGGCGACCATTATGTTTGAGCCGTCAAATATTGACACTGAGGCAATAAATTTATGAGTTAAGACCAGTATAAGTAAAGAAATAAGATGGTAGACGAACTGAGCATTGATGCCAGTAGTCTGGACCTAATTAGGTAAGATTTCATAGGAAGCACACTACCCATTCCTCATGGAACTAGAAGTGCATTCCTAGTAGAACAAATATGAGAAACATAATAAGAGGCTCTACGGAAAGAGACCTCAATTATTAAGAGACCGAATCAGTACGGGATGCAGAAAGGAGCTGGAGCATACCATACCCAGGAACACAGTAAATGGACTTCCCTTGATTAACTTCAAGAAGAACAATAAATGTTATTATGGAACGATGAAAGAGAAGATCGACAACAGAATACTTCATAATTAGCAATAGCTAAACGTGTGACGGAACTATGAGTTTACTAAAACGAGACGTGGGACGACTGCACCCCACAGGGGCTTGCAGGCCTGACACGCTCATTTATGAATTAGTTGGGTAAGTAGTAATGTACCAGTAAGGTACCCCATGCATGTAGACGAGTGGTGTAAGGAACACGGGAAGTAGTCGACTCCGTACCACGGACAATGATGCAAGATCAGACAAGAGCAGCTACTACCATAGACAGTCGAAGAGAAGAATTCAGTTGAACCAGCAACACAGAGGAACCAGAGAACAAATAATTAAGGACTATGAAGTGCGAGAAGCACGGATTGTTAAGTATAGACATAGGACATGTCTTAAGATGAGTAAGATTAGACTGTAAAGTGCAATAAGCACTAAACAGTAGTTTGAGATTAAGAATCATCCTGAGACCAAAGATCAGTCGAGGGGAACAATTTAGACATTCGAGAAAATACTAAGAGTATGAGCATAAAATCTCCAAGGAGAATAGATAGACGTTACAACTCATTAAGGCCGGTATATATAAAGATAACACGTGTCCATTAAGAGACCAATATTCCTAAACTGTAAGAGGCAGAAGGATATACAACACTATGAACGATTAGAAAAGCAGTTAAGCCTAAGATTATCAGAGTCGCGCAGCGGAAGCTAGCAGACCACTACTTTTCAGATTAGACCAAACTAAGTTAAGGGAACGGTATAAATACCGTTAAGAATCCTCGATACAGAGACTAAGTCATTCCTGATCGAATTCTAAGTAAGATAGATGACATGGAAGCTAGAATGCTTGGTGAGAATTAGACATCTTGAACTTATGTCCAAGAATGTGATGATGTTGATTACGTGGGCGTAATCCATTTTAAGGGGGGGTAGAGCGAAAGCCGCTTATCGTATGTTTGAGTACTTAGTACATAAACTACGGTGTGCATAGCACACAAAAGAATATGAGAATATGTTTTATACAAACATTTTGAGATAAATCATGGTTATTGCACACAGAAGATGTGAATACCATACATATTAAGTACCTATCTTGTTAACTCCGGTGTGAGTACAAGTTAAGAGAATTAAGGAGGAGGTTTAAGGAGACTTAAGAAATAAGGAATATATGAGCTATGAGTCGATATGAGACTATGTGTGAGATAAGAATAAGATAACATTATGAGATACAGTTTGATATGATTATGAGTTAGGAAATAGTAATGCTATGTGGTATGCGACAGTGGAAGTTGGTATGGACAGTTATAGAACTTAGTAGGAATTTAAGTCTTGAGGTAATTACAAAGAAATGAATTGGAATGTTTGATGGAGTGAGTCCACACTTGGAGATGTATTGATTATGATTAGAAGAACTAAAAGATAGAAAAATTGGATATGAGTGAATTATTTGGATGTTTGAAAATGACGTGGGAGGTGGAACTTGATTTTCTAGGGATCAAGGGAAACCAAACACAAATTGGAGTGGAAGATGGTTCTACACTGATGCTGATCACATCAGGGTAGGATTATTCCTGAAACTCCCTACCAGTGGTCACAATTAAATCACACTAAGAATACAGGCCTTAGGATAAAATGAAATTGGAGTTGATTGTATTTTTAATTAGAGGAATTATTCCTCACATGACCTCGTAAAAAGGATTACCTTTTTACTGAGTCTCGCCTATGAAGTCGAGGACGCACGAGCCTTTGTCTTCGGACCGGTGACATGGGGAGAGCAGCGTGTTTTGTATTCTGGCCCATGGTGACGAGGACGAATGAGCCATTGTCTACGGACCGGTGACATGGGAGAATACGTTGGAAGTTATGTGAATGTTTTTAATCATCAAAAGGAACAAAAGGAATTTTGAGTGCACATGCTTAAGCATGTTGTGTGATATTTAAGTATAAGAATATGGCGGATCTAATGATCCAATGAGATTAAGTATACATAAGTATGATCTATATGATCTAAGGAATGAGGTGAGACATGTATTCTAATAAGATAAGATGCATGGGAACTTTGGGGACAAAGTTCTTTTAAGGGGGGTAGATTGAAATACCCCAAACCTAAGTATGCTAAGTAAACATCAAATTATGATGTACTAAGGCTAGAATATGCCTTAGAAAGATTGGTAGACAATTTGAACCAAGGAAAACACAAGAAAACGCCTTAAGGGCAATTAGGGCAAAAACGTGCTCTAAGCTTGGAGAGACTTGGGTGAGTACCCAAATATCATGATAAGACCTTAGTAATATCCTAATGGTCATTTTAAATCAATTAGCAAAGAAAACCAAGCTTGAAAACAAGATAAAACACAAAATGTGCTTTAAGAAGTCTTAAAGCACATTTTTGAGAAATTGTCTTAGAATAGAGTTTTGAGTGGCTAAATGTCCATCATTACTCTTTAATCAACATGTGTACTAATTAGTATCACATTAGGAGGTCTAAATCAATGAGAAATCAAAAATTTCCCGATTATGTGCCTTGATTAGTGAATAGTGCCAAATAGTGACTAGTTTAAGTTTTAGTCAACATAAGTCAATAAGTTGGTCAACAAAGACCATGACTAGCCTTATTTGATAAAGGGGCCGGTTTTATAAGGGTGGTGAGTCACCACAACATGTTAGTTAAGAGGGGAAAAGAGAGGTAAATAAAGTAAGGTAACTATTCACCTTTTTAGTAAAATATCTCTTATAAGCTATTCTTCTTCTTCTCTCTCTTCATTTCCCCTTCCTTCCACGATTTCTCTTCTTCTTCTCTCCATTCCAAAACCGAGAGTGCTGTTCTTCCATGGTTCTCCATCTTAAATCACTTGCCAAATACAACTCCAAGCTCCAAATCCAAAGCTAATTGCATATTTGTCTTAGTTAAGTCAAGACCTATCTTTCTATCTTTTCAAATCTTTCAAAGCTCCATTTTGGTGCCATGAGAAAACTCCATTGATGGAGGAAAATCAAGTTTGAAGAGCTCATTGGCTTCCCCATTCTCTTAAGGTAAAGGAAATGTAAGAAAAACCATGTTTCCATCATTTTTGTACATGGCCGAAAATTCCTTCTCATGGGGCTATGTTTTTATGCCTTGTTCTAGCTTGATTTATTCACCAAGGACTAGTGGAGGTCCTATTTCATTCAATGCCAAATTCTACCTTGAGACTTCAAAGGTAATCATCCACTTTTATGCCTTAGAACACATTTCTAACCTAGGTTTTTATTCCTTGAGGTTAGTGCATTGTTTAGTACTCATATGAGCCCTTGAATATTGATTAGAACATTGGCAAGGGGAATTTAAGTGGTGGCCGAGATCTATGCAAGAAGAAGGTCTAAGGAGGAGATTAAGATAAGCTTGAGAAAACAAGGTAAAATGCTTACCTAATGGTGGTTTAAGATTAAGGAATGAGTTTTAGATAAGTACCAATGTAGCTTAGAGCTTACATTGTGTATTGGGTTATATAACCTAAGAAAAGGAACTTAAACAAGCTTATGAACTTGTGATTAAGGAGCTAATGAGAATGAGTTAGTAATATAAGTTTAAGGTGGATTTTAAGAGCATTATAACTACTATGAGATTGATGAGTGTATTTGCAGGTTGAAAGCTTTTATACGTGGGAAATTCAGTGTTTAAGTTTAAGTCATTTAAGGGCCTAAGAGCCATGTCATTTAAGAGCCTTAGTGCTATGCAATTTAAGATTATTGCAATATATTGAGTTTGTTGTGAATGAGTTGGTTTGGGTGATGAGATATGATGAGAAAGAACTTGAGGTGTGTGAGATGGTTAAATGAGGAAAAATAATGTGTTTGGGCATGCTATGATGCTATAGGTGCTATGGCAAAATTTGAGTAGAAAATAAGTGTTTAGGTGATGGTGGTGAATTAATATGACCTAGGATTTACTAGGAGTCATTATGAGGAATTTGAGTGGAGATTAGTTAACTAAGGAGTTCTTGAGGTTTAGAATGACCTAGAGATGTCTAGGAGGAATTAGAGGATTGGTGAGTGTTTTTGAACACGCCAAAATCATGAGATGAGGAATGTAAGACTTGTGCATAAGTTCAAGGAGAAGGTGTAATGCTTAAGGTGATTTAGATATGTTCTAAAGGAATTTAATGACTAAGGAAGTACTAGGAAGTCTTAGAGGTTGTCTTGAAGAAAAAGGGGTGAGATAAAGTGTTATAATGAGTTATAATGACTTAGGCATTACTTTGAAGGATTTAGGAATCAAGAGAATGTAATTGAGTATTTAGGACTTAGGCAAATGTTGGTAAACAACTAGGAAGGAAATAAGGTGTTGATGGAAGGAAGCTTAAGCTTGTGAAGGAACTTTAAGTCAATGCATAAAAGAATTTTCGATGGTGAAAGATGCTTGGGAGATGATGTTATAGTGGTGAGGAAAACATTTGGCATAGTGGTTACATTAGATATGAACCACACCTAGAAACCTAGGGGAAAGTATTACAAGTGTTAGCATTATTACAAGGAAAAATGTATAATGATTAAGGTGAATCTTGGTGAATGATTTAATATGTTTGGAGGATGCTCTAAGGTGGGTTTAAGGGTCTAAATGATGTTAGAATACATTGGGTGGCTTGAGGAAAGGATTAGTGAAGATTTGGAAAAATTTGGGCATGTTTTGGTGGCGTCCGACCCAGGAGTCCGACCCAAGTTTGGGTCGGACGGCCTCTGTTTAACGCCAGGGAAAGGTTCTGGAATGGTCCGACCCAGAGGTCTTGGGTCGGACATGGGTCGGACGGGTGAGTTTTAGAGGGCAAATAAGTTTCTGGAATGGTCCGACCTAGTTGGTTGGGTCGGACGTGGGTCGGACATGTAGGGTTTTTCAAACCCGAGAGTTACTGGAATGGTCCGACCCAGAGGGTGGGTCGGACGGTGGGTCGGACGACCCTTAAGAAAAAAAAAAAGAAGGAAAGAAACCCTAAGAGAGTTTAGTGGTATTAATGGTACCCCATTAAGGGGGCAATGATGATTAGAGGTATAAAGACCTAAGGGATTAAGTTAAGAATAAACTTAAAAGTTTAAGATTAAGTTTGCAAGATTAAGTTGTAGGACTTAAGAGGTGTTAGGTGGGGATCATTAAGAGTTAAGTAAGTTGAATTAAGTTAAGTGATTAACAACCTAAAACTGAATGAATGTTTTAGGACTTGGGAGTTTGGACTCCGGAAGAGAGTAAGCAGCCGAACGACCAACGGTGAACGGTACAGTTCTCTTGTGACCTGCTTGCTAACGAGGTGTCCCTCGGCTTGTGTGCTATCTGTTTTTGTGTGCTCACTAAACAAGATAAAGCATGCAACCGGAATATTATGTATATTGTATTGTTGTGTGATGTTTGAAAACTAACACAACATACCGTGAGAACTTACTAACCAATGTTTAGTAAGGAATTGAGTGAAACTAAGGAACGCCCCCTAATGAGGGACGATATGAACCGAAAGAGGTTAACCAACAAACATGGTCTTGAGATTACTACTAACTGGAACTTGAGTGAGGAAACCCGGGACCGATCTCCGGTCATGCATGCTAAGGAAAAAGGGGGACGGTATCTGAATCAGATACGCCCTCCTCTTAAGGACTTGTCTTCGGACTTGTAGCCTAGGGCCGGTTGCCGGCTCAGCTACGCTGGATTCCCGTCCAGGGTAGGTGGCATTAAGATGGTGCGGTGGGATCACCTAAATCCCAGGTTTGGACTTAGGCTACAACCATTCCCCTCCAGGAATGGTTTGTATTCTGAGAATAAGTTAAGATTAAGATAAGTTACAATCATTCCTTTTTAAAGGATGATTTGTATTATTAAGATTAAGATTAAGTTAAGATTAAGATAAGTTACAATCATTCCTTTTTAAAGGATGATTTGTATTATTAAGATTAAGATTAAGTTAAGATTAAGATAAGTTACAATCATTCCTTTTTAAAGGATGATTTGTATTATTAAGATTAAGATTAAGGTAAGGTTAAGATAAGTTGCAACCATTCCTTTTTAAAGGATGGTTTGTAATATTAAGATTAAGATAAGCGACATCCACTCCTTATTAAAGGATGGTTGTTTCTAAGGTTAAGATAAGACTAAGATTAAGGTGAGATAAGGATGGACTAAGGTTAAGAGGGAACATTACTTAAGGAGTTAAATAACTAACTCTCTAATTAAGGGAACGCATTTAAGTCGTTCATTGTGTGTGAACTTTGATTGTTCATCTCTGAGTTGTTGTTTACTGCACTTTCTATTATGTTGTGCATCTAATCAACCTCCATGATATCGACAATTAGTCGTCGTAGCCACGTTAGCTTGGGGGCCATGAGGGGATCGTACCAGCATTCGTGCTGATCCCCTTTGGGGGCTGTTTTTACTACACAGGTACATCAGGAAGCGGCCGACGCGAAAGTAAGAAGAGGATTCAGTTGTTAAGGGTTTAGTGTGGCCTACGAGTTGTGTATGTACACTCGTATGGCAATTTGAGTTAGTAAGATGTATAGGATGTGAGGGGGTTGTAAGAAGGATATGTATATGGCTAAGATTGTTGTACTGATGTTCGGTATATTCTGTAGTCAGACCGTGGCAAGGTCCTGGATTGTAAAGAATTCCGCTGTGACGTGTTTATATATATATTGTTAAGTTACGAGACCACATCTGGATTAAGTTGGGGTGTTACACTTGGGGGGAGTGAGGAACCCGGGACTGACTCCGGTCATGCATGCTAAGGAAAAGGGGGTCGGTATCTAAAGCAGATCCGACTTCCACTTAAGGACTTGTCTTCGGACTTGTTGCCTAGGGTCGGTTGCCGGCTTAGCTACATTGGACATCCAGTCCAAGGTAGGAGGCAGTAAGATGGTGCGGTAGGATCACCTAAATCCTAAATTTTAAGATGAGTTGTTTATTCCACCAATGCAGTTAATAGCTCATTGGCTAGGGTTGCTTTTGACCGGACAAAAATAAACATTGAGATAAGATACAATCATTTCTATTTAAAAGAGTGGTTTGTATTCTAAGATTAAGATAAGGTTTGAGATAAGTTGCAACCATTTCTATTTAAAGGATGGTTTGTATTCTACGACTGAGATAAGCTACATCCATTTCTATTAAAGAATGGTTTGTTTTCTAAGACTAAGATTTACGTAAGATAAGGTTTGACTGAGATTAAGAGAAAACATAACCAAAGGAGTTAAATAATTTACTCAATAATTAAGGGAATGCATTTAAGTCGTTCATTGTGATTGAACTTTGATTGTTCATATTTGGATTGTTGTTTATTGCACTTTCTATTATGTTGTGCATCTAATCAACCTCCATGCTATCGACAATTAGTCGTCATAGCCACGTTAGCTTGGGGGCCATGAGAGGATCGTACCAGCAATTTTGCTGACCCCCTTTGGGGGCTGTTTTTACTACGCAGGTGAATGTCAGAAGGTGAAATACCCCAAACCTAAGTATGCTAAGTGAACATCAAATTATGATGTAGTAAGGCTAGAATATGCCTTAGAAAGATTGGTAGACAATTTAAACCAAGGAAAACACAAGAAAGTGCCTTAAAGGCAATCAGGGCAAAAACGTGCTCTAAGCTTGGAGAGACTTGGGTGAGTACCCAAATATCATGATAAGACCTTTGTAATATCCTAATGGTCATTTTAAATCAATTAGCAAAGAAAACCAAGTTTGAAAACAAGATAAAACACAAAATGTGCTTTAAGAAGTCTTAAAGCACATTTTTGAGAAATTGTCTTAGAATTGAGTTTTGAGTGGCTAAATGTCCATCATTACTCTTTAATCAACATGTGTACTAATTAGTATCACATTAGGAGGTCTAAATCAATGGGAAATCAAAAATTTCCCGATTATGTGCCTTGATTAGTGAATAGTGCCAAATAGTGACTAGTTTAAGTTTTAGTCAACATAAGTCAATAAGTTGGTCAACAAAGACCATGACTAGCCTTATTTGATAAAGGGGCCGGTTTTCTAAGGGTGGTGAGTCACCACAACATGTTAGTTAAGAGGGGAAAAGAGAGGTAAATAAAGTAAGGTAACTATTCACCTTTTTAGTAAAATATCTCTTATAAGCTATTCTTCTTCTTCTCTCTCTTCATTTCCCCTTCCTTCCACGATTTCTTCTTCTTCTTCTCTCCATTCCATAACCGAGAGTGCTGCTCTTCCATGGTTCTCCATCTTAAATCACTTGCCAAATACAACTCCAAGCTCCAAATCCAAAACAAATTGCATATTTGTCTTAGTTAAGTCAATTCCTATCTTTCTATCTTTTCAAATCTTTCAAAGCTCCATTTTGGTGCCATGAGAAAACTCCATTGATGGAGGAAAATCAAGTTTGAAGAGCTCATTGGCTTCTCCATTCTCTTAAGGTAAAGAAAATGTAAGAAAAACCATGTTTCCATCATTTTTTTTGTACATGGCCGAAAATTCCTTCTCATGGGGCTATGTTTTTATGCCTTGTTCTAGCTTGATTTATTCACCAAGGACTAGTGGAGGTCCTATTTCATTCAATGCCAAAGTCTACCTTGAGACTTCAAAGGTAATCATCCACTTTTATGCCTTAGAACACATTTCTAACCTAGGTTTTTATTCCTTGAGGTTAGTGCATTGTTTAGTACTCATATGAGTCCTTGAATATTGATTAGAACATTGGCAAGGGGAATTTAAGTGGTGGCCGAGATCTATGCAAGAAGAAGGTCTAAGGAGGAGATTAAGATAAGCTTGAGAAAACCAGGTAAAATGCTTACCTAATGGTGGTTTAAGATTAAGGAATGAGTTTTAGATAAGTACCAATGTAGCTTAGAGCTTACATTGTGTATTGGGTTTATAAACCTAAGAAAAAGAACTTAAACAAGCTTATGAACTTGTGATTAAGGAGCTAATGAGAATGAGTTAGTAATATAAGTTTAAGGTGGATTTTAAGAGCATTATAACTACTATGAGATTGATGAGTGTATTTGCAGGTTGAAAGCTTATATATGGGGAAATTCAGTGTTTAAGTTTAAGTCATTTAAGGGCCTAAGAGCCATGTCATTTAAGAGCCTTAGTGCTATGCAATTTAAGATTATTGCAATATATTGAGTTTTTGTGAATAAGTTTATTTGGGTGAGAAAATAAGATGAGAAAGGACTTGGTGTGTGTGAGATTATTGTGTGAGAAAAACAATGCATTTGGGCATGAGAATATACTAGCGGAGCTATGGCGAAATTTGAGTAGAAAATAAGTGTTTAGGTGATGGTGGCAAATTAATATGACCTAGGATTTACTAGGAGTAATTATGAGGAATTTGAGTGGAGATTAGTTAACTAAGGAGTTCTTGAGGTTTAGAATGACCTAGAGATGTCTAGGAGGAATTAGAGGATTGGTGAGTGTTTTTGAACACGCCAAAATCATGAGATGAGGAATGTAAGACTTGTGCATAAGTTCAAGGAGAAGGTGTAATGCTTAAGGTGATTTAGATATGTTCTAAAGGAATTTAATGACTAAGGAAGTACTAGGAAGTCTTAGAGATTGTCTTGATGAAAAAGGGGTGAGATAAAGTGTTATAATGAGTTATAATGACTTAGGCATTACTTTGAAGGATTTGGGAATCAAGAGAATGTAATTGAGTATTTAGGACTTAGGCAAATGTTGGTAAACAACTAGGAAGGAAATAAGGTGTTGATGGAAGGAAGCTTATGGTTGTGAAGGAACTTTAAGTCAATGCATAAAAGAATTTTCGATGGTGAAAGATGCTTGGGAGATGATGTTATAGTGGTGAGGAAAACATTTGGCATAGTGGTTACATTAGGTATGAACCACCACCTAGAAACCTAGGGTAAAGTATTACAAGTGTTAGCATTATTACAAGGAAAAATGTATAATGATAAAGGTGAATCTTGGTGAATTATTTAATGTGTTTGGAGGATGCTCTAAGGTGGGTTTAAGGGTCTAAATGATGTTAGAATACATTGGGTGGCTTGAGGAAAGGTTTAGTGAAGATTTGGCAAAGTTTGGGCATGTTTTGGTGGCGTCCGACCCAGGGGTCCGACCCAAGTTTGGGTCGGACGGCCTCTGTTTAACGCCAGGGAAAGGTTCTGGAATGGTCCGACCCAGAGGTCTTGGGTCGGACATGGGTCGGACGGGTGAGTTTTAGAGGGCAAATAAGTTTCTGGAATGGTCCGACCCAGTTGGTTGGGTCGGACGTGGGTCGGACATGTAGGGTTTTTCAAACCCGAGAGTTACTGGAATGGTCCGACCCAGAGGGTGGGTCGGACGGTGGGTCGGACGACCCTTAAGAAAAAAAAAAAGAAACCCTAAGAGAGTTTAGTGGTATTAATGGTACCCCATTAAGGGGGCAATGATGATTAGAGGTAAAAAGACCTAAGAGATTAAGTTAAGAATAAACTTAAAAGTTTAAGATTAAGTTTGCAAGATTAAGTTGTAAGACTTAAGAGGTGTTAGGTGGGGATCATTAAGGGTTAAGTAAGTTAAGTAAGTTAAGTAAGTTGAATTAAGTTAAGTGATTAACAACCTAAAACTGAATGAATGTTTTAGGACTTGGGAGTTTGGACTCTGGAAGAGAGTAAGCAGCCGAATGACCAACGGTGAACGGTACAGTTCTCTTGTGACCAGCTTGCTAACGAGGTGTCCCTCGGCTTGTGTGCTATTTGTTTTTGTGTGATCACTAAACAAGATAAAGCATGCAATCGGAATATATTATATTTCTTGTATTGTTGTGTGATGTTTGAAAACTAACACAACATACCGTGAGAACCTACTAACCAATGTTTAGTAAGGAATTGAGTGAGACTAAGGAACGCCCCCCTAATAAGGGACGATATGAACCGAAAGAGGTTAACCAACGAACATGGTCTTGAGACTATTACTAACTGGAACTTGAGTGAGGAAACCCGGACCGATCTCCTCATGCATAAGGAAAAAGGGGGACGGTATCTGAATCAGATCCGCCCTCCGCTTAAGGACTTGTCTTCGGACTTGTAGCCTAGGGCCAGTTGCCGGCTCAGCTACGCTGGATTCCCGTCCAGGGTAGGTGGCATTAAGAGGGTGCGGTGGGATCACCTAAATCCCAGGTTTGGACTTAGGCTACAACCATTCCCCTCCAGGAACGGTTTGTATTCTGAGAATAAGTTAAGATTAAGATAAGTTACAATCATTCCTTTTTAAAGGATGATTTGTATTGTTAAGATTAAGATAAGTTACAATCATTCCTTTTTAAAGGATGATTTGTATAGTTAAGATTAAGATAAGTTACAATCATTCCTTTTAAAGGATGATTTGTATAATTAAGATTAAGATAAGCAACATCCACTCCTTATTAAAGGATGGTTGTTTCTAAGGTTAAGATAAGACTAAGATTAAGGTGAGATAAGGATGGACTAAGGTTAAGAGGGAACATTACTTAAGGAGTTAAATAACTAACTCTCCAATTAAGGGAACGCATTTAAGTCGTTCGTTGTGTGTGAACTTTGATTGTTCATATATGGATTGTTGTTTACAGCATTTACTATTATGTTGTGCATTTAATCAACCTCCATGCTATCGACAATTAGTCGTCGTAGCCACGTTAGCTTGGGGGCCATGAGGGGATCGTACCAGCATTCGTGCTGACCCCCTTTGGGGGCTGTTTTTACTACACAGGTACATCAGGAAGCGGTCGTCGCAAGAGTAAGAAGAAGGAGTACAAGAGTTAAGAACTAAGTATGGCCTACGAGTTGTACATGTACACTCGTGTGGCAATTGAGTTAGTAAGATGTATAGGATGTGAGGGGAATGTAAGAAGGACATGTTATTGGTTAAGATTGTTGTGCTAATGTTCGGTATATTCCTTAGTCAGACCGTGGCAAGGTCCTGGATTGTAAAGAATTCCGCTGTGACATGTATATATATGCTGTTAAGTTGCGAGACCACAATTGGATTGAGTTGGGGTGTTACAAATGTGGTATCAGAGCGTAGTTATGCTCTGAAGACAAGAAATACCGAACTTAGGAGAATGATGAGGTTGAGATTGAGTTATGGGTTATGGGTTGAGAGATAGAGTGAGAGGTGCGTTAGTCGGGACTTCCCGGTGCTTACCCGACATCCATAGTACCTAGACCCGCCCTCCACATCCCTAACCCTGAATTTGTGGAACAAACGCCAGAGAGAAGAAAGCCTTCTCTTACTCGGGGAAACCCGATCTGGTAGTTAGCTAACAATAAGCAGTACGAGGAACATCTTGTTGCACAACAGTTATGGAGAACTTGGAGATTTTCAATGGAGCGCAACAGAGAAACAGGCGCTACCTATGGAATACTATCAATAAGGGAACGGAAATTACCGGCAACATGGGTCGACATGCTACGCAGTCGAAATAACCACGATACCAATGGTAAGGAAAGCACTACGCGTGCAATAGATAAGGAAATGATAAGAGGCATGAGTACCGGACAGTGGTCCGAGTGAGCATAACAGTGGGATAATACCAAGCATGAGGATTGAGATTACTGGAAAGTCCAGTTAGAAACGGGAACTCCAAACCCCATACAATGAAAAAGGTTACAAACCTGGCCGACACGACGCGAACAACGGTGGAAACACATACAAATTGTATACCGAAATAGGACTACGATGTAGTGCCTAAAGGAGAATCACTACTAAATAACCACAACAAAATGTGTGGAGATAGGAGCGAGGATTAAGACATAAGAAGATGTTAAGGGGTTCCCTCAGACAGAGGAACGCCCTGGTAAATGACAGTACTGTCAAGCAACAAGGGAACTGCCGGATGGACGGTTATCCAAAATAAGGGATTATCGAAGGAGTCCCGAGGACTACCAATTACATGGAAATTAGAAGGAAGTATCGCTACCAATGTACCTTGCACCAATAGCCCATCCTGCATGGCGCACTTGCCATAGCAAGTGCTACCACGGTTAAGCTACACGGAAAGCCATCATGGAAAAATAGGAGAACGCTACAGTTGTAGCACATATTAATACCGGATTGTAAATCCATAAGGACAGAAAAATAAGACCTTGGAAAGGCCCGACGGCCTGACCATGATGAGATGAGATGACACACCAGTCTGCTGGGAGCCGAACTTGGACATAATATTAGACCATATGGATGTTTGCAACAGTATAACCCACTACAACAACAACCGACAGTACGGTAAGAACATCAATCCCGAACTCCAAGGGGAAAACCTAAGAGGTCGCTCGGAAATGCGAGCAAAAACACTATATAAGCAATGATATACAAGGGATGTATTATAAAATACTATTGAGACTGTTGAAGCAACGACTTACAACGAAAACGGGATAAGACTCCCAGAGTGACCACTAAGAGTACCAATAACAACATTCTTCAATGAAGATGTTGGAAAACCCAGAAAACAAGGATAAAGGAAATAAACGTAAGCTATAACCTACTAAGGATTAAAATCGTACAATCCTGGAAAAAGGAAAGCTCAGAGGACTACCCCCACAGAGCGGGCATAGTCGAGCCGAACAACTGATGAATGACAGTTAACACTGTTTGTTTAACTCATTAACACCCAAGTATGATTGATCATCAACGGGTGGCATAGTCAACGGAAGTTGAACGAAGCGTTGAGATGGGAGTATAAGATGACAGGATTATATCCAACTTGGACACCTTAAGGCGAACGCCTAATATGAACCTAACCTTGACTATTAAAGGACATAAGTCTAGTAAAATGACAGCTTTGTCAAAGACATCAAGTAACCTCAGATCACCTGAACAACTTCCCTAGCAGGAAGCAGGATGCAGCAACTTATCATGGAACCTGATACTACATTTAGTATGTAACCTAACGGTGGATAGTGCTCAAAGAACCGGAATCTTATAGGGATGATCCGCAGATGAGTAAGAGTACAAATAATGAACTGAGAAATTAAGCATTGAGAGCCTATGAGCCAAGGATGTTAACCACATCGGAGCCCGAGACGCAGTAAGTTATAAGAGAGCTTGTTTAAGCCACGAAGGGACTACAATTTGTAGATATGAACGGTTACCAAACCTATAACTTAGATTGGGAAGATATTACCAAGAAAGGGTACCAATGAGAATATTGAGATAATGCTAAGGACAGGAGCGGAGAACAAACCATGCCTTTTAGGGTGGGGATACCTCTCCTTGTTGTGAGGCCATGAGTGGGAATGAACCCCTCAAAAGGGCTTTCACTTATTAGAGAGGAAATACATTTTATTTAGAAAATGGGAACCATCAACCTTGAGATTACCTTAGAACATACCAGATACACTTGAGTAATAAGGTAGGTTGCAGAGATAGACCCCATATCCGACACCAGGATGTAAGAATTAGTGATCGTCAGAGATAAACACCGTGACTGCACATTATGGCACGTCAATTAATCAATGCTCAGGAGAGCTTGTGACTCAGTGGATGACTTCTTCAGTAACCAGTAAAACTACATGGTAGACAACATCACTAAGGGTGAAAGATAGCGAAAGAAATTAGCCTACTTACGAATCTGAGATTGGAGCAGAACAACTTCATATCTAGAGTCAACTATTTTACAACACGGTACGACCGAAATGAGAGAACTCCCAGTGTGTTCACGCCAAGAATGGATTGAGTATAAGGTAAGACATGAGAATAAGTGAATAAGGGGTTGCACCATTAATGGGCAAACTACCACGATAGTAGTGGTCGTGAGTACAATAGTTAGATAAGTGGATTAAGTCATGGTACGCGGTAAGGCGACCATTATGTTTGAGCCGTCAAATATTGACACTGAGGCAATTAAATTTATGAGTTAAGACCAGTATAAGTAAAGAAATAAGATGGTAGACGAACTGAGCATTGATGCCAGTAGTCTGGACCTAATTAGGTAAGATTTCATAGGAAGCACACTACCCATTCCTCATGGAACTAGAAGTGCATTCCTAGTAGAACAAATATGAGAAACATAATAAGAGGCTCTACGGAAAGAGACCTCAATTATTAAGAGACCGAATCAGTACGGGATGCAGAAAGGAGCTGGAGCATACCATACCCAGGAACACAGTAAATGGACTTCCCTTGATTAACTTCAAGAAGAACAATAAATGTTATTATGGAACGATGAAAGAGGAGATCGACAACAGAATACTTCATAATTAGCAATAGCTAAACGTGTGACGGACACTATGAGTTTACTAAAACGAGACGTGGGACGACTGCACCCCACAGGGGCTTGCAGGCCTGACACGCTCATTTATGAGTTAGTTGGGTAAGTAGTAATGTACCAGTAAGGTACCCCATGCATGTAGACGAGTGGTGTAAGGAACACGGGAAGTAGTCGACTCCGTACCACGGACAATGATGCAAGATCAGACAAGAGCAGCTACTACCACAGACAGTCGAAGAGAAGAATTCAGTTGAACCAGCAACACAGAGGAACCAGAGAACAAATAATTAAGGACTATGAAGTGCGAGAAGCACGGATTGTTAAGTATAGACATAGGACATGTCTTAAGATGAGTAAGATTAGACTGTAAAGTGCAATAAGCACTAAACAGTAGTTTGAGATTAAGAATCATCCTGAGACCAAAGATCAGTCGAGGGGAACAATTTAGACATTCGAGAAAATACTAAGAGTATGAGCATAAAATCTCCAAGGAGAATAGATAGACGAGTTACAACTCATTAAGGCCGTGTATATATAAAGATAACACGTGTCCATTAAGAGACCAATATTCCTAAACTGTAAGGAGGTAGAAGGATATACAACACTATGAACGATTAGAAAAGCAGTTAAGCCTAAGATTATCAGAGTCGCGCAGCGGAAGCTAGCAGACCACTACTTTTCAGATTAGACCAAACTAAGTTAAGGGAACGGTATAAATACCGTTAAGAATCCTCGATACAGAGACTAAGTCATTCCTGATCGAATTCTAAGTAAGATAGATGACATGGAAGCTAGAATGCTTGGTGAGAATTAGACATCTTGAACTTATGTCCAAGAATGTGATGATGTTGATTACGTGGGCGTAATCCATTTTAAGGGGGGTAGAGCGAAAACCGCTTATCGTATGTTTGAGTACTTAGTACATAAACTACGGTGTGCATAGCACACAAAAGAATATGAGAATATGTTTTATACAAACATTTTGAGATAAATCATGGTTATTGCACACAGAAGATGTGAATACCATACATATTAAGTACCTATCTTGTTAACTCCGGTGTGAGTACAAGTTAAGAGAATTAAGGAAGAGGATTAAGGAGACTTAAGAAATAAGAATATATGAGGTATGAGTCAATATGAGACTAGGTGTGAGATAAGAATAAGATAACACTATGAGATATCATTTGATATGAGTATGAGGAAGGAAATTGTAATTCTATGAGATATAAGATGGTGAGAATTGCTATGAGACAGTTATAGAATTTAGTAGGAATTTAAGTCTTGAGGTAATTACAAAGAGATGAATTGGGAATGTTTGATGGACTGAGTCCACACCTTGGAGATGTATTGATTATGATTAGAAGAACTAAAAATATAGAAAAATTGGATATGAGTGAATTATTTGGATGTTTGAAAATGACGTGGGAGGTGGAACTTGATTTTCTAGGGATCAAGGGAAACCAAACATAAATTGGAGTGGAAGGATGGTTCTACACTGATGCTGATCACATCAGGGTAGGATTATTCCTGAAACTCCCTACCAGTGGTCACAATTAAATCACACTAAGAATAGAGGCCTTAGGATAAAATGAAATTGGAGTTGCTTGTATTTTTAATTAGAGGAATTATTCCTCACATGACCTCGTAAAAAGGATTACCTTTTTACTGAGTCTCGCCCATGAAGTCGAGGACGCACGAGCCTTTGTCTTCGGACCGGTGACATGGGGAGAGCAGAGTGTTTTGTATTTGGGCCCATGGTGACGAGGAAGAATGAGCCATTGTCTACAGACCGGTGACATGGGAGAATACGTTGGAAGTTATGTGAATGTTTTTAATCATCAAAAGAAACAAAGAGAATATTGAGTGTTATACGTGCTTAAGCACGTGGTGTGATAGTTAAGAATAAGAATATGGTGGATCTAAGAATTCAATGAGTTTAAGTATACATAAGTATGATCTATATGATCTAAGGAATGAGGTAATACATGTATTCTAATGAGAGAAGAAGCATGGGAACTTTGGGGACAAAGTTCTTTTAAGGGGGGTAGATTGAAATACCCCAAACCTAAGTATGCTAAGTGAACATCAAATTATGATGTAGTAAGGCTAGAATATGCCTTAGAAAGATTGGTAGACAATTTAAACCAAGGAAAACACAAGAAAGTGCCTTAAAGGCAATCAGGGCAAAAACGTGCTCTAAGCTTGGAGAGACTTGGGTGAGTACCCAAATATCATGATAAGACCTTAGTAATATCCTAATGGTCATTTTAAATCAATTAGCAAAGAAAACCAAGCTTGAAAACAAGATAAAACACAAAATGTGCTTTAAGAAGTCTTAAAGCACATTTTTGAGAAATTGTCTTAGAATTGAGTTTTGAGTGGCTAAATGTCCATCATTACTCTTTAATCAACATGTGTACTAATTAGTATCACATTAGGAGGTCTAAATCAATGGGAAATCAAAAATTTCCCGATTATGTGCCTTGATTAGTGAATAGTGCCAAATAGTGACTAGTTTAAGTTTTAGTCAACATAAGTCAATAAGTTGGTCAACAAAGACCATGACTAGCCTTATTTGATAAAGGGGCCGGTTTTATAAGGGTGGTGAGTCACCACAACATGTTAGTTAAGAGGGGAAAAGAGAGGTAAATAAAGTAAGGTAACTATTCACTTTTTTAGTAAAATATCTCTTATAAGCTATTCTTCTTCTCTCTCTTCTTCTTCTTCTGTCTCCTCCATTCTCTTCTTCTTTCTCTCCATTCCAAACCGAGAGTGCTGCTCTTCCATGGTTCTCCATCTTAAATCACTTGCCAATACCAACTCCCAAGCTCCAAATCCAAACAAATTGCATATTTGTCTTAGTTGTCAAGACCTTCTTTCTATCTTTCAAATCTTCAAAGCTCCATTTTGGTGCCCATGAGAAAACTCATTGATGGGGGAAACTCAAGTTTTGAAGAGCTCATTGGCTTCTCCCTTCTTTAAGGTAAAGAAAATGTAAGAAAAACCATGTTTCCATCATTTTTTGTACATGGCCGAAAATTCCTTCTCATGGGGCTATGTTTTTATGCCTTGTTCTAGCTTGATTTATTCACCAAGGACTAGTGGAGGTCCTATTTCATTCAATGCCAAAGTCTACCTTGAGACTTCAAAGGTAATCATCCACTTTTATGCCTTAGAACACATTTCTAACCTAGGTTTTTATTCCTTGAGGTTAGTGCATTGTTTAGTACTCATATGAGTCCTTGAATATTGATTAGAACATTGGCAAGGGGAATTTAAGTGGTGGCCGAGATCTATGCAAGAAGAAGGTCTAAGGAGGAGATTAAGATAAGCTTGAGAAAACCAGGTAAAATGCTTACCTAATGGTGGTTTAAGATTAAGGAATGAGTTTTAGATAAGTACCAATGTAGCTTAGAGCTTACATTGTGTATTGGGTTATATAACCTAAGAAAAAGAACTTAAACAAGCTTATGAACTTGTGATTAAGGAGCTAATGAGAATGAGTTAGTAATATAAGTTTAAGGTGGATTTTAAGAGCATTATAACTACTATGAGATTGATGAGTGTATTTGCAGGTTGAAACCTTATATATGTGAGAAATTTAGTGTTTAAGTTTAAGTCATTTAAGGGCCTAAGAGCCATGTCATTTAAGAGCCTTAGTGCTATGCAATTTAAGATTATTGCAATATATTGAGTTTGTTGTGAATAAGTTTATTTGGGTGAGAAAATAAGATGAGAAAGGACTTGGTGTGTGTGAGATTATTGTGTGAGAAAAACAATGCATTTGGGCATGAGAATATACTAGCGGAGCTATGGCGAAATTTGAGTAGAAAATAAGTGTTTAGGTGATGGTGGCAAATTAATATGACCTAGGATTTACTTGGAGTCATTATGAGGAATTTGAGTGGAGATTAGTTAACTAAGGAGTTCTTGAGGTTTAGAATGACCTAGAGATGTCTAGGAGGAATTAGAGGATTGGTGAGTGTTTTTGAACACGCCAAAATCATGAGATGAGGAATGTAAGACTTGTGCATAAGTTCAAGGAGAAGGTGTAATGCTTAAGGTGATTTAGATATGTTCTAAAGGAATTTAATGACTAAGGAAGTACTAGGAAGTCTTAGAGGTTGTCTTGATGAAAAAGGGGTGAGATAAAGTGTTATAATGAGTTATAATGACTTAGGCATTACTTTGAAGGATTTAGGAATCAAGAGAATGTAATTGAGTATTTAGGACTTAGGCAAATGTTGGTAAACAACTAGGAAGGAAATAAGGTGTTGATGGAAGGAAGCTTAAGCTTGTGAAGGAACTTTAAGTCAATGCATAAAAGAATTTTCGATGGTGAAAGATGCTTGGGAGATGATGTTATAATGGCGAGGAAAACATTTGGCATAGTGGTTACATTAGGTATGAACCACCACCTAGAAACCTAGGGGAAAGTATTACAAGTGTTAGCATTATTACAAGGAAAAATGTATAATGATTAAGGTGAATCTTGGTGAATGATTTAATGTGTTTGGAGGATGCTCTAAGGTGGGTTTAAGGGTCTAAATGATGTTAGAATACATTGGGTGGCTTGAGGAAAGGTTTAGTGAAGATTTGGCAAAGTTTGGGCATGTTTTGGTGGCGTCCGGCCCAGGGGTCCGACCCAAGTTTGGGTCGGACGGCCTCTGTTTAACGCCAGGGAAAGGTTCTGGAATGGTCCGACCCAGAGGACTTGGGTCGGACATGGGTCGGACGGGTGAGTTTTAGAGGGCAAATAAGTTTCTGGAATGGTCCGACCCAGTTGGTTGGGTCGGACGTGGGTCAGACATGTAGGGTTTTTCAAACCCGAGAGTTACTGGAATGGTCCGACCCAGAGGGTGGGTCGGACGGTGGGTCGGACGACCCTTAAGAAAAAAAAAAGAAACCCTAAGAGAGTTTAGTGGTATTAATGGTACCCCATTAAGGGGGCAATGATGATTAGAGGTAAAAAGACCTAAGAGATTAAGTTAAGAATAAACTTAAAAGTTTAAGATTAAGTTTGCAAGATTAAGTTGTAAGACTTAAGAGGTGTTAGGTGGGGATCATTAAGGGTTAAGTAAGTTAAGTAAGTTGAATTAAGTTAAGTGATTAACAACCTAAAACTGAATGAATGTTTTAGGACTTGGGAGTTTGGACTCCGGAAGAGAGTAAGCAGCCGAACGACCAACGGTGAACGGTACAGTTCTCTTGTGACCTGCTTGCTAACGAGGTGTCCCTCGGCTTGTGTGCTATTTGTTTTTGTGTGATCACTAAACAAGATAAAGCATGCAATCGGAATATATTGTATTTCTTGTATTGTTGTGTGATGTTTGAAAACTAACACAACATACCGTGAGAACCTACTAACCAATGTTTAGTAAGGAATTGAGTGAGACTAAGGAACGCCCCCCTAATAAGGGACGATATGAACCGAAAGAGGTTAACCAACGAACATGGTCTTGAGACTATTACTAACTGGAACTTGAGTGAGGAAACCCGGGACCGATCTCTGGTCATGCATGCTAAGGAAAAAGGGGGACGGTTTCTGAATCAGATCCGCCCTCCGCTTAAGGACTTGTCTTCGGACTTGTAGCCTAGGGCCGGTTGCCGGCTCAGCTACGCTGGATTCCCGTCCAGGGTAGGTGGCATTAAGATAGTGCGGTGGGATCACCTAAATCCCAGGTTTGGACTTAGGCTACAACCATTCCCCTCCTGGAACGGTTTGTATTCTGAGAATAAGTTAAGATTAAGATAAGTAACAATCATTCCTTTTTAAAGGATGATTTGTATTGTTAAGATTAAGATAAGTTACAATCATTCCTTTTTAAAGGATGATTTGTATAGTTAAGATTAAGATAAGTTACAATCATTCCTTTTAAAGGATGATTTGTATAATTAAGATTAAGATAAGCAACATCCACTCCTTATTAAAGGATGGTTGTTTCTAAGGTTAAGATAAGACTAAGATTAAGGTGAGATAACGATGGACTAAGGTTAAGAGGGAACATTACTTAAGGAGTTAAATAACTAACTCTCCAATTAAGGGAACGCATTTAAGTCGTTCATTGTGTGTGAACTTTGATTGTTCATATATGGATTGTTGTTTACAGCATTTACTATTATGTTGTGCATTTAATCAACCTCCATGCTATCGACAATTAGTCGTCGTAGCCACGTTAGCTTGGGGGCCATGAGGGGATCGTACCAGCATTCGTGCTGACCCCCTTTGGGGGCTGTTTTTACTACACAGGTACATCAGAAAGCGGTCGTCGCAAGAGTAAGAAGAAGGAGTACAAGTGTTAAGAACTAAGTATGGCCTACGAGTTGTACATGTACACTCGTGTGGCAATTGAGTTAGTAAGATGTATAGGATGTGAGGGGAATGTAAGAAGGACATGTTATTGGTTAAGATTGTTGTGCTAATGTTCGGTATATTCTGTAGTCAGACCGTGGCAAGGTCCTGGATTGTAAAGAATTCCGCTATGACATGTATATATATGCTGTTAAGTTGCGAGACCACAATTGGATTGAGTTGGGGTGTTACAAAAAGCGCCCGTCATGAGAGTAAGAAGGGGGTAGACGTGTTACGGGTTAAGTGTGGCCTACGAGTTGTGCATGTACACTCGTATGGTATTTTGAGTTAGTAAGTTGTATAGGATGTGAGGGGATTGTAAGAATGATATGTATTTGGTTAAGACTTGTAAGTACTAATGTTCAGTATATTCTGTTAGTCAGACCGTGGCAAGGTCCTGGAATGTATTTGAATCCGCTGCAACGTTTGTATATATGGTGATAAGGTTGAGATAACCACGATCGGATTGAGATGGGGTGTTACAAAAAGTGGTATCAGAGCGTAGTTACGCTCTGATGACAGGAATTACCGAACTTAGAAGAATACTAAGGTTGAGTTTGAGTTATGGGTTAAGGGTTGAGAGATAGTGCGAGAGGTGCGTTAGCTAGGAGTTCCCGGTATTTACCGGATATCCATAGTACCTAGACCCTCCCTCCACATCCCTAACCCTGAATACGTGGAACAAAAGCCAGAGAGAAGAAAGCCTTCTCTTACTCGGGAAAAACCTGATCTGGTAGTTATTTAACAGTAAGCAATATGAGAAACATCTTGTTGTACAACAGTTTACAAAACTTGGAGGTTATTAATGGAGCACAACAGTGAAACAGGCGCTACTAATAGAATTCTATCAGTAAGTGAACGGTAATTACCAGCAACATGGGTCGACATGCTACGCAGTCAAGTTGCACCGCCATACCAATAGTAAGAAAAGAACTACGAGTGCAATGGAAAGGAAAAGGTAGGCGACATGAGTACCAGATAGTGGTCCGAATGAGCATAACAGTGGGATAATACATAACATGAGAGTCAAGATTACTGGAAAGTCCTGTTAGAAACGGGGACTCCAAACTCCATACAATGAGAAGGTTACGAGACCTGGTCGACATAGCACAGGCGACAATAAGAACACGTATAAATTGAATATTAAAATAGGACTACGCTGTAATGCCTAAAGGAGAATTGTTACTCAGAAACCGCGACGAATGTGTGGAAACGGGAGCAAGAATTAAGACATAAGTAAGTAACGAGGGGTTCCCTCGAAAAGAGGAACATCCTGATAAGTGACAGCACTGTCAAAACGGCAAGGAAACTGCTAAATGGTCAGTTATCCAAAACTAAGGAGCATCGAAGGAGTCCCGAGGACTACCAAAGATATAAAATATTAGGAGGAAGTACCATTACTGATGCGCATGGTACCGGTAACCCAACTTGCATGGCGCACTTGCCATAACAAGTGCTACCACGGTTAAGCTACACGGAAAGCCATCATGGCGAGATAGTAGAAAGCTACAGTTGTAGTACATTTTAATACCGGACTGTAAATCTATAAGAATGAAAGGATGAAACCTTGGAAGGGCCGGACGGCCTGACCATGATGACATGAGTCGACACACCAGTCAGCAGGGAGCTGAACTTGGACGGAATACCAAACGACATAAATTTTAGCAACGGTACAACCTACTACAACAACAACAACGAACAGTACAGGTAAGAACACCGATCACGAACCTTGAAGGGAAAAACCTAAGAGATCGCTCAGAGACCCGAGCAAACACTATGTTAGCAATAACATACAAGGAATGTATTATAAGATACCATTGAGACTGTTGACACAACGTCTTCCAAGAGGAGCGGGATAAAACTCCTGAGATGACCATTAAGCATACCAATAACAACAATCTTCATTGAATATGTTAGTAAACCCCGGAAACAGGGACAGAGGGAAGTGAACTTAAGTTATAACCTACCAAGGGTTAAGGACATACAATTCCAATAGAGGAAAGCTCAGAGGACTACCCGCACAGAGCGGGCATAGTCGAGCCTAACAAACTGATGAATGACAGTTAGTATTGTTGCCTGACTTATTAACACCCAAGTATGATTAATCATCAACGGGTGGCGTAGTCAACGAGAGTTGAATGAAGCATTGAGATGGAAGCACATGATAACCTGGACAAATATCCAATTTAGACACCGTAAGGCAGACGCCTAATACGAACCTAACCTTGATTGCTAAAATACATAAGTCTGGTAAAACGACAGTATTTTCAAGGACACTAAGTAACCTCAGATCACCTGAATAAACATCCATAGCAGGAAGCAGGATGCAGCAACTTACCATGAAACCCGATACTACATTTAATATGTAACCTAACGGTGGATAGTGTTCAAAGAACCAAAAACTTATGAGGGTAACCTACAGATGAGTAAGATTACTAGTAGTGAACCGAGCACTAGCTCTCACTCTGTGACATTAAGCACTAAGAGCCTACAAGCCAAGGATGTTAACCACATCAGAGCCTGAGGCACAGTAAGTTGTAAGAGAGCTTATTTAAGCCATAAAGGAGCTACAATTCGTAGATATGAACGGTTACCAAACCTATAACTTAGATTGTGGAAAATATTGCCAGGAAAAGGCACCAATGAGAATAATGAGATAGTACATTGGCAGGGGCGGAGAACGAACCATGCCTTTTAGGGTGGGGATACCTCTCCTTGTTGTGAGGTCATGAGTGGGAATAAACCCCTCAAAAAGGGCTTTCGCTTATTAGAGATGTAATACACTTTCGTTAGAGCATGAAAACTGTAAACTTTGAGATTACCTTTGAACATACCAGATACGCTTGAGTAATAAGGAAGGCTGCAGAGACAGGCCTCATGTCCAACACCCAGGATTTAAGAATCAGTAATCGTCAGAGATAAGCATTGTGAGTGCACTGTATGGCACGTCAAGTGACCAACGCTCAGAAAAGCTTGTGATTCAATGGATGACTTCTTCAGTAACCGGTTAAATTACATGGTAAAAAACATCATAAAGGATGAAAGAATGTGAGAGAAATTATCCTACTTACGAACCTGATATTGATGTAGAACAACTTCATATAAGAGATAACAATTTTACTACACGGTACAGCAACCGCCATACACCGAAATTAGAGAACTCACAGTGTGTGTTTACACTAGGAAGGGATCGAGTATAAGATAAGATGTTAGATTAAGGGAGTAAGGAGTTGCACCATCAATGGGCAACGGAGTAAAGGCCAACTACCATGCTAGTAGTGGTCGTGAGTACCATATTTAAATAAGGGGATTAAGTCATGGTGCGCAGTAAAGCGACCATCATACATAAACTGTCAGATATTGACACAAAGGCAATTAGATCTATGAGCTATAACCGATATAAGTAAGGAAATAAGGTGGTAGACAAACTCTGCATTGACGCCAGTAGTCTAGATTGTGTGAGGTAAGATTTCATAAGAAGCATAGTAGAATAAATATGAGAAACAAGTTAAGAGGCTCTTTAGAAAGAGACCTCAATTACTAAGAGACCAAGTCAGTACGGAATATAGAAAGGAACTAGAGCATACCATACTTAAGAACACAGTAAATGGAATTCCCTTGATTAAGTTCAAGAAGAACAATAAATGTTATCATGGAACGATGAAGAGGAGATCGACAACAGAATACTTCATAATTAGCAATAGCTAAACGTTTGACAGACACTATGAGTTTACTAAAACGAGACGTGGGATGACTGCACCCCATAGGGGCTTGCAGGCCTGACGGACTCATTTATGAGTTAGTCGGGTAAGTAGTAATGTACCAGCAAGGTACCCCATGCATGTAGATGAGTGGTGTAAGGAACACGGGAAGTAGTCGACTCCGTACCACGGTCAATGACGCAAGATCGGACGAGAGCAGCTACTACCACAAACAGTCGAAGAGAAGAATTCAGTTGAACCAACAACACAAAGGAATTAGAGAACAAATAATTAAGGACTATGAAGTGCGAAGAGCACGAATTGTTAAGCACAGACATTGGACATGACTTAAGACGTTAGAGATTAAACGGTAAAGCGCATTAAGCACTAAACAGTAGTTTCAGATTAAGAATCATCCTCAGACCGAAGGTCAGATGGAAAGAACGATTTAGACACTTGAGAAAACACTAAGAGTATGAACATTAGATCTTCAGAGAGAATGGATAGACGAGTTACAGCTCATTAAGGCCGTGTATATATAAAGATAACACATGTCCACTGAGAGACCAATATTCCTAAACTATAAGGAGGCAGAAGGATATACAATACTATGAATGATAAGAGAGGCAGTTAAGCCTAAGATTATCAGAGTCGAGCGGCGGAAGCTAGTAGACCAATACTTTTGAGATTAGACCAAACTAAGTTAAGAAAATGGTATAAGTACCGTTAAGAATCTTCGATACAGAGACTAAGCCATTAACATAGTTATGACCCTTTGATCGAATTATAAGTGAAATAGATGACATGGAAGCTAGAATGCTTGGTGAGAATTAGACATCTTGAACCTATGTTCAAGGATTATATAATGTTGATTACGTGGGCATAATCCATTTTAAGGGGGGTAGAGCAAAAACCGCTTAGTGTATTCTTATGTACTTAGTACGTAAACTACGGTGTGCATAGCATAAAATAAATTGAGAATTTGTTCTACATAAACATTTTGAGATTAATCATGGTTATTGCGCACAGAAGATGCGAATACCATACGTATTAAGTACCTATCTTGTTAACTTCGGTGTGAGTACAAGTTAAGGGAATTAGTGAAGAGGATTAAGGAGACTTAAGGAATAAGGAATATATGACATATGAGTTGATATGAAAGTATTAGTGAGATAAGAATAAGATAACACTATGGGATACTATTCGATATGAGTATGAGGTAGGAAATAGTAATGCTATGAGGTATAAGATGGTGAGAATTGTTATGAGACTGATATAGAATTTAGTAGGAATGAGATCCTTGAGGTAATTACTAAGAGATGAATTAGGAATGTAGATGGACTGAGTCCACACCTTGGAGATGTTATGATTACGACTAGAATCACTAAAAGATAGAAAATTGGACATGAGTGAATTATTTCATGTTTGAAAATGACGTGGGAGGTGGAACTTGATTTTCTAGGGATCAAGGGAAACCGAACACAAATTGGGATGGAAGGATAGTTCAACAATGATGCTGGTCACATCAGGGTTGGATGATTCCTGAAACTCCCTACCAGTGGTCACAATTTAATAATGCTATGTATAGAGGCATAAGGATAAAATGAAATTGGAGTTGATTGTATTTTAATTAGAGGAATTATTCCTCACATGACATCGTAAAAAGGATTTCCTTTTTACCGAGTCTCGCCCATGAAGTCGATGACGCACGAGCCTTTGTCTTCGGACCGGTGACATGAAGAGAGCAGAGTTGTTTTGTCTTCTGGCCCATGGTGACGAGGACGAATGAGCCTTTGTCTATGGACCGGTGACATGGGAGAATACGATGAAAATTATGTGATTGTTTTAATCATCAAGAGGAACAAAGGGAATTTTGAGTGCTATTCATGCTTAAGCATGTTGTGTGATAATTGAGGAAAGGTATATGACAGACCTAATGAGTCAATAAGTTTAGGTAGATATAAGTATGATCTATATGATCTATGGAAGGAGGTAAGCCATGTATTCTAATAAGATAAGATGCATGGGAACTTTGGGGATAAAGTTCTTTTAAGGAGGGTAGATTGCAATACCCCAAACCTAATTATGCTAAGTAAACATAAATTTATGATGTAATAAGGCTAAAACTTGCCTTAGAAAGATTGGTAGACAATTTAAACCAAGGAAAACATAAGAAAACGCCTTAAGGGCAATTTAAGCAAAAATGTGCTTTAAGCTTGGGGTGACTTTGATTGGCACCCAAATATCATTATAAGACTTTATTAACATGCTAATGTACATTTTAAATCAATTACCAAAGAAAACCAAGCTCAAAAACAAGCTTAAACACAAAATGTGCTTTAAGACTCCTTAAAGCACCTTTTTGAGAAATTTTCTTAGAAATGGGTTTTGAGTGGGTAAATGCCCATGATTACACCTTAATCAATATGTGTACTAATTAGTACCACATTAGGAAGTCTAAATCAATGGGAAACCAAAAATTTCACAAATTTGTGCACTAATTTGTGAATAGTGCCAAATAATGCCTAGTTTAGGCTTTAGTCAACATAAGTCAATAAGTTGGTCAACCAAGACCATAAATATCTTTTTATTAAGGTGGGAGACGGTTTTTACATGGTGAGTCACCATGAAGGGCTAGCAATTAAAGGAAAAGAAGAAGAAATGAGAGAATAGTACTATTTGCTTTATAAGACAAAAATCCTTACTTTAGCTTACCTCTCTCCTCTCTTCTTCATTTCTCTTCTTCCCCACTGATTTTTATTCTTCTCTGTTCTAAAACCGTCCAAGCAGCACCCATGGCACCACCATCTTCAAATGTCCACCAAATACTCATTTTAGCTCCAAATCAAAAACTAAGCATAGATTTCTCTTAGTTGGAGCAAGACATACCTTTCTATCTTTTCAAATCCTTCAAAGCTCAAGTTTGGTTCCATGAGAAAACTCCATTGATGGAGGAAAATAAAGTTTGAAGAGCTCTTTTGGTTCTCCATTCATCCAAGGTAATGAAAGTGAAAGAAAAATCAACTTTCCATCATTTTTTCGATATGGCCGAAAATTTGCCTCTTAAGATACCTTGTTTTATCCCTTTTTCTAGCTTGTTTCTATTCTCCAAGGGCTAGAGGAGGCCCTTCTTGATTCATATCCAAGCTTAATTTTAGACTTCAAAGGTAAATTAAGATGGTGGCCGAGATTTCCAAGGGAAAAGACTAAGGAGAAAGTCAAGATAAGCTTGAGAGAACAACGTAAATTGCTTACCTAATGGTGGTTTAAGTTTTAAGGGATGAGTTTTAGAGGGGTACTAATGTGGCTTAGAGCTTACATTGGGTAATGGGCTATATAACCTAGGAAAAAGAATTTAAACAAGCTTATGAACTTGTGATTAAGGAGCCAATGGAAATGAGTTAGAAAGATGAGCTTAAGGTGAATTAAGAGAACACTTATATTGTTATGGGATCATTGTTGTGTGTATTTGCTGGTTGAAAGCTTTTACATGTGGGAAATTTAGTGTTTAAGTTTAAGTCATTTAAGGGCCTAAGAGCCATGTCATTTAAGAGCCTTAGTGCTATGCAATTAAGATTTATTGCACTATATTGAGTTCATTATGAATGAGTTGATTTGGGTGAGAAAATATGATGAGAAAGGATTTGATGTGTGTGGGATGATGGAATGAGAAAAACAATGCTTATGGGCATGATAATATACTAGAGGAGCTATGGCAAAATTTGAGTAGAAAACAAAGCGTTTAAGTGGTGGTTGTGAATGGATATGACCTAGGATCTACTAAGAGTCATTAAAGGAAATTTGAGTGAAAATAAGTTAACAACGGTGTTCTTGAGGATTAGAATGACTTAGAATTGTTTAAGAGGAATTAGAGGTTAGGAGGGTGTAATTTGTGTGGTAAGATTGTGTACAAAGGACCTGAGTGTTCATGATTGTATTAAGGGTGGAAAACTAAATGTTGGGTGTAGTAATATACTAAGGAAGCCATGTCAAAACTTGGAGAGGAAACTAAGTGTTTAAAATGTTCTAAGGTGAGTTTATGACAAAGGATGTTCTAGTAATCACTAAGGGTTGTTTTGGTGAAAATGGATAAACCATGGAGTTCTTGAGTACTAGGAAGACCTAGGGATGTCTAATAGGGACTAGGGGTTACAATGGTGAGTTTAAGGCACCAAAACCATGGTTCAAGAAGCTATGAAACTTGTACAAAGTTTGAAGGAAAAATAAGCTATGATGACTTAGAAGGATGTAAGCATGTGCTAGATTATATATAGCTTTGAGAAGTTTGAGTAAAGCAAATGGGTATGCATGATGATGCTTGAGGAGTAGTTAAGAAGGTTGTGAAGAAACATAATGATTAGTGGAGGTCTTAGGCAAAGTCACAAGAGGGAAGTGTAAGGAATCAAGTGTTAAGTGTAAGAATTTTGTAAGAAATTGAGTGTCAAGTTTGGTGATGTTTGAGGAAGGTTTAGTGCATGTTTTAAGGTGTTTAAACATTAGGAAACATGTGGAAAGATTATAGAATGAGTGGGAAAAGATTGGAGTGAATTTGGAGTTCAAAATGAGGAGAAAAGCACTTTGGAAAATAGGTTCTACTGTGGACCGCCCCTGTAGGGAGGTCCAGTGGAATTCTGCAGCATATGAGGGTTCTGGTTGGGACCGCCCCTGGGACCGCCCCACAGGGGTGGTCCAGTGTAGAGAAAAAGGAAAATTTTTGTTTTTGGCTTCTAATGATGGGGGATTGGATGGTAATGGTTTTAGATGATGATTAGGCCTTGTTTAGTGACATTTTATGACCCTTAGAAGGGTGGACAAGTGTGAGAATTAATGAGAAATGATTAACTTATGAGATTGAGTTTAAACTGCAGTGACTTAGTGATCCAACATTAGAGGAATGATGATGATTTGAAAGATAAGCATATAAGGACTTAAGAGGTTAAGGTAAGTAAAATGGTTTTAAGTGCTTAAGGTTAAGTTAGTAAGAATTTAAGAGGTGCTAGATAGGGATTGATATGTAATGATAATATAAGGTTGTTTAAGACATGTTTGGTGAGTAACAATGATAATTAAGTGGGTGAATAAGTACAAGGAATGAGGAGAAGTGATTCACTTAAGATTAAGTTTATAAGAACTTAAGTGGTATTTAGTTGGAAATCATTAATGGTTAAGTAAGCTAGGTTAATTAAAAGTAATTAACCACCAAATTCGATGAATGTTTTAGGACTGGTGAATTTGGACTCCGGAGGAGAGTAAGCAACCGAAACGACCAACGGTGAACGGTACAGTCTTCTTGTGACCTGCTTGCTAACGAGGTGTCCCTCGGCTTGTGCGCTATTTGTTTTTGTGTGCTCACTAAACAAGATAAAGCATGCAACCGGAACATTATGTTATTGTATTGTTGTGTGATGTTTGAAAACTAACACAACTTACCGTGAGAACCTACTAACTAACGTTTAGTAAGGAATCGAGTGAGACTAAGGAACACTCCATAATATTAGTTTGTTAAAAACCGAAAGAGGTTTAACCAACAAACATTGTCTTAAGACTTCTACTAACTGGTACTTGGGGGGAGTGAGGAACCAGGACTGACTCCGGTCATGCATGCTAAGGAAAAGGGGGTCGGTATCCAAAGCAGATTCGACTTCCGCTTAAGGACTTGTCTTCGGACTTGTTGCCTAGGGTCGGTTGCCGGCTCAGCTACATTGGACATCCAGTCCAAGTTGGAGGCATTAAGATGGTGCGGTAGGATCACCTAAATCCTAAATTTTAAGATGAGTTGTTTATTCAACCAATGGAGTTAATAGCTCATTGGCTAGGGTTGCTTTTGACCCGACAAAAATAAACATTGAGATAAGATACAATCATTTCTATTTAAAAGAGTGGTTTGTATTCTAAGATTAAGATAAGGTTTGAGATAAGTTGCAACCATTTCTATTTATAGGATGGTTTGTATTCTAAGACTGAGATAAGCTACATCAATTTCTATTAAAGAATGGTTTGTTTTCTAAGACTAAGATAAGGACTAAGATTGAGGTAAGATAAGGTTGGACTGAGATTAAGAGGAAACATAACCTAAGGAGTTAAATAATTAACTCACTAATTAAGGGAACACATTTAAGTTGTTCATTATGATTGAACTTTGATTGTTCATATTTGGATTGTTGTTTATTGCACTTTCTATTATGTTGTGCATCTAATAAACCTCCATGCTATCGACAATTAGTCGTCGTAGCCATGTTAGCTTGGGGGCCATGAGAGGATCGTACCAGCAATTTTGCTGACCCCCTTTGGGGGCTGTTTTTACTACGTAGGTGAACGTCAAAAGGCGCCCATCATGAGAGTAAGAAGGGGGTAGACGTGTTACTGGTTAAGTGTGGCCTACGAGTTGTGCATGTACACTCGTATGGTATTTTGAGTTAGTAAGTTGTATAGGATGTGAGGGGATTGTAAGAATGGTATGTATTTGGTTAAGACTTGAAGTACTAATGTTCGGTATATTCTGTTAGTCAGATCATGGCAAGGTCCTAGAATGTATTTGAATCCGCTGCAACGTTTGTATATATGGTGATAAGGTTGAGATAACCACGATCGGATTGAGATGGGGTGTTACAACCTATTACAACTAGGCAGTATATAAATACTACAATGTCTTCTAACTTCAGTCTCTAGTCTTTTTAGCTCCTCTCTCTCATGCAACTTCTTAACCTGTTATTGTGGCCTTTCATACAATCACAGAGAAAAAACCACAGGGCACATGCCAGAAAACAAATATCAGCAAAGCTGAGTAATTCTTGCCACCACATGTAAAATACATTTAGCTTACGAAACTCTTTAAGAAATCATATGTAACAAAGAGCCACACCAACATATATCACCAGAAACCACAACAAATATTACCAAAGTGCATAAGAATACACTCAAAATGTCATGTAATAACCACAAGATTAAACACATCACATCAAAACCTTCTTCACCACCTGTACATTTTACCTTCAAGTACACAATACCATAACAACACATGTGTAATAAACATTATCATATCAAGATCCATCAACTTCCATGACAAATACCAAGTTCCACCACAAGTTCAACATCCACAAAAACAATGGCCGTACGCCCGGATTTATAGAGTCCGACCTCCTCCAACGGTCGTATGCCGAGATTTATAGATTCTGACCTCTATGGTCGTGAAATACCCCGAACTTAATTAGGGTGATTAAATTACTCTAATACGATATTGAGGGCCTATTAGTTCCTAATGAATTTTGGTAAAGAGAATAAATCCAAAAGAAAAGAGAAACACTGAAAAAGCGAAAAACGCTAAATTGAGCGTTAAGTGACCCTAAGAGGAATACGACCTCGACAAGAGTATTAAATGGATCTGAATGGCTTAATAAGGCCTAAATAATATATGGGAACTGTTGGGACATCAGAGCGCTGCAGAGATAGCCAATCGCCTCGATAGAGTCAATCATCTTTAGCTAGGCACAAAGAGCGAGCCACTTCAATGGAGTCCATGCAACTAAGGAGACTTCACAGACTCTCCCGTGCTGTTGCGAATAATAAGGAGTTAACTCGGGAATGCTTCAACGCCTCAACGGTCATAAAGTCCTCCCATCACACCCGAAGTTCGCGGCCCAAGTAAGAAGACCACTTAAAGACGTTGGACGTTGCCCACCAAGTTAGTTCCGGTAATTGCGGAACTAACTCCCTCGACCTGCCGGTTATAATGCTAGTATAAATAGTTTGTGTAATAGCTAATTTTAAGTGTGCATTCATTGAGATATATTTCAGAGTTTAGAGAGAGAGAAAGAACTGCTTTGTAAGCCAGAGAGAGAGAATATGTACCAGGCTATTTAGTGCATCTAGATAGACTCTGCCTAGGAAGATCCTAGTTTCGCTACGCTTACCATTGATCTGGTCAGAAAGTGTATTGGGTGAGTGAGTGAAAAACCGCTAAGTAGATCCCTTCTACTTAGTGGGCATTTGTAAGTTGTTTTATTTGACCAGGAAATGAAATAGCTTATTTGTGTATCCTGCTGAGTGCCACAAAGTCCTTCTATCCTTCTAGCATCTTTTCATTTCAAATACTTCAAAGTCTTCCGCACCCTTAGTTTAATCAATTCGATTGAGTGCCTCTACATCATAGAGTGTTTCTCACTCCCAAAGACTGATTGAGTCAAACCAACTCTTAGACTCACACCTTTGGTTGGTTTGAGTTTGCCACCTGATCCTACCTGTGGTATCAGAGCCTTGCTTAGGCTAACGGTCAATCAAGGAAGCAATGACAGACCTCTTCGCCAATCAAAACAACAAAATGCACTTCGAGCACCCCAGAATCACCTCCACCAACTACGACCATTGGAAAAATGAGATCGAGCAACACATTGAGTCTGTCAACTCTGAGCTTTGGGAGATAGTCACTGGAGGAGATCTTGTAGTGAATCCAGATCGATCCACATGGACTGACGCAGATCACAAAAGGTACGAGCTGAATCGACAAGCATCACGCGCAATATACACTTGCTTGTCCATCCCAGAACAAAGGAGAGTCAAACACTGTAAGTCCGCTAATGAGATATGGACACTCCTTCAAGCTACCCACGAAGGAGTCACTGAACTCAAGAAATGCAAAGCTCAAGAACTTCAAATGGACTATGAAATTTTCTGCAAAAACCCGGTGAGTCTCTGGAAGAAGTGCTTGATCGTTTTTATTTACTAACTACTACTATGCAGGAAGTTAACATCTTACCGGATAGAGAGAGTGTCTTGCACAAGCTGCTGGACAGTCTCAGAGAAAAATGGGCAGAAACGGTAATCTCCACCAAAGCATGCAAGGATTTATCCAAATGGAGCTGTCAAGACCTAGGTTCCTATCTACAATCCGTAGATAAATATAAGAAGAATGTTCGAAAGAAGTGTGGTAATACATCTTCTCCTTCCTCTAGTAAGACTACTACTTTGAATGACCAAGCCTTGCAGGTTAATTCGACTCAATACACTCAAGAAGGAGCCTATGTCGCTGATACTCAAATCAGACAAGCTAAGGCTGAGCTGGTGGATATTATTGTTGAAGAAAGTGAGGCTGATACTATGGAAGACTTTGTCTTCATAGTAAAGAACTTCCGGAAATTCATGCGCAACCAACCAAAACCACAAAGTCGGTCGTTCTCAAACACGTCCAAACAAGTCTTCAACTCTGTCACCTGTTTCAACTGCAATAAACCCAGTCACTTCAAGAAGGACTGCCCCTTACTCAAGAACCAGTATGGAAAATCCCAAGGGAGGTCGCTGATGGCAGCTGTTGGTTGGGGTGATTCAGACTCCGACGATCAGGACACAGAGTCTAGCGGCCTGGTGTGTCTCATGGCACATGATACGACGGAATCCATGATTCCTGACAATGAGGTAACCCATTCTCACCTTGAAACAGACCTTTACGTCAATCTTCCTCCAACCAAAATTTATGGCTACTGCGGGAGTCTTGGACATAGGGACAGTGCATGTGATAAATTGAATAAAGTTCTTTCATTTAATATCAAACGTGTTAAATTGATACTTGACGCACGAGAAGAATTGAAAAGATCTGGCTTGAAAAGGGAACCCAAGTACATCTGGGTTCCCAAATCTAACAAATGATCTGTTATTTTGTAGGTGAAGGCGAATGGAGACAGCTGGTACTTTGACAGTGGGTGCTCCCGTCACATGATTGGAGATCCAAATCAATTCAATTCGCTTTCATCCTACCAAGGAGCTAAGGTTACTTTTGGAAACAACAACCAGGGTGAAATCGTGGGAGTTGGCTTTGTAGGTAACCCCTCAAAATTTAAAATTGATGGAGTCCATCCGGTCACTGGACTTCAACATAGTTTATTAAGCATTTCTCAAATTTGTGATAGATTCAATTTGGTACTTTTCTCCTCTTTGGATTGTAAGGTTTATGATGATCTTACAGGTTCCTTAAAAGCTGTGGGACGCGGAGAAGGAAATCTCTACAAAATGTGCTTAAACTCCATTAATCCAGATGATCAAGTCTGTCTCAACGTGCATTCTAAAAATTCATTGCTGTGGCACTCCAGACTTGGTCACGCAAATCACAGGCTGTTGAATAAACTGAAAAGCAAAGACTTGGTGATTGGTTTACCCGACACAAGCTTTGACACAGACTCCGTCTGTGAAGCATGTAAAAAAGGTAAACACACCCGGTCCTCTTTCAAAAGTAAGTCGACTCTCTCTACTTGCTCTCCGTTAGAATTGCTCCACATGGATCTTGCTGGCCCCATGCGTACACAAAGCAGAAGTGGTAAGAGGTATATTCTGGTCATAGTCGATGACTATTCTAGGTGGACTTGGGTCATTTTTCTATCTACTAAGGATGAAACTTTTGCGGAGTTTGTCAAACTTCATAAAATGTTTATCAACAAATTTTCGTTTACATTGAAAACCCTGAGAACGGACCAGGGTACTGAATTTTTGCAACAAGTCGTTTGATGAGTTTTGCAGGGACAACAGAGTTGATCACCAAATCTCCTCCGTATGCACTCCAGAACAAAACGGAGTGGTTGAACGAAAGAATAGAACCTTGGTTGAAATGGCACACACAATGCTCATTGACAGTCAACTAACTTCATCATACTGGGCAGAAGCTGTTAACACAGCATGCTATGTGTTAAATCGTGCGTTGGTTCATCCATTCCAACCTAAGACACCCTACAAACTACTCCGTCAATGTAAACCAAGTCTCATTCATCTCAGACGTTTTGGATGTAAGTGCTTTATCCACAATAATTGTAAGGACAACTTGGGTAAGTTCTCTACTAAAAGTGATGAAGGTATTTTTCTTGGTTACTCTTCTAAAAGCAAAGCTTATCATGTTATTAATCTGAGAACTCAATGTTTAGAAGAGATTCCCCACGTCAAGTTCGATGAGTCCCACAATGTTTGCTCATCTTCTAATCAACTTGACTTTGCTCTAGACGATTTCCTCACTGATCCACACTTCATCACTGTACCCATAGGAAGACTCCACGATTCCCAATCCGTCACATCATATGACTCTTCGGAAAACAAAAACAATAAATCAGACTCTACTGACTCTGACAATAACCCTGAGACACCCTTACCACAAAACCTGAACTTTGACTCCTTTGACAAAGGCACACCCCCTCCTACTTCACGTCGACAGTTCCAACAAAAATCAGTCCATCCTCCTGACAACATTATATCTGACCCAAACTCAGGCATTCAAACATGTTTTCAAGCTATGCAAAACCTTTGTGCCTTTGGTGTTTTTCTCTTCAGCACTGAACCAAAAAATGTCAAAGAAGCACTCCTTGATAGTGATTGGGTCACTGCAATGTAGGAGGAACTAAATTCTCTCCAAAGACATGCTGTCTGGGAGTTAGTTCCTCGACCCACACATCAACAAACCATTGGTACTCGTTGGGTCTTTGTAATAAACTTGATGATGCAGGACAAGTTTTCAGGAATAAGGCAAGATTGGTCGTTCAGGGCTACAATCAAGAAGAAGGGATCGACTATGATGAAACCTTCGCACCTGTAGCTCGTCTTGAAGCAATTCGCATGTTAATTGCGTTTGCTGCATTCAAAGGTTTCACATTATATCAAATGGATGTCAAGACAGCCTTCCTCCATGGCTATATTGATAGAGAAGTCTACGTCGAGCAACCCCCAGGGTTCACTGACTCCGTCCATCCCGACTAAGTCTACAAACTGTATAAGGCCCTTTACAAACCAAAACAGGCGCGCCTGGTATGAAAGACTGTCTACATATCTGTTGGAAAATGGTTTCTCTCGAGGTAACGTAGATAAAACACTATTCATTCTTCACTCATCGCATGACTTACTCCTAGTACAAATTTATGTTGATGATATCATTTATGGCTCTACAAGTAACACCCTATGTGACCATTTTGCTAACCTCATGAAGCAAGAGTTTTCCATGAATGAGTTACGTGAACTCAAGTTCTTCTTAGGATTACAAATTCAACAGGAAAAGGAAGAGATTAAGATCCATCAACAAAAGTACATCAAGGAACTCCTTGACAAGTACAATCTCAAAAATGATAAGAGTATGTCCACACCAAGTTGTACATCTGCCAAACTTCATCTCGATAATGATGGAGTCAGTATCAATGCCACAGAATATAGGGGAATGATAGGGTCCCTCTTGTACCTGACTGCCAGTCGCCCCAACATTCTTCACGCAGTATGTCTCTGTGCTCGCTTCCAAGCAGCACCAAAGCAGTCTCACCTCAAAGTAGTCAAACGTATCTTCCAATATCTTAAAGGTACAAGTACACTCTATCTATGGTATCCACGATCTCCTACTTTCCCTTTATCTGAATATAGTGACTCTGATTGGGCTGGTTCCCTCCAAGATCGAAAGAGTACTTCAGGTAATACGCAGTTCTTGGGTCTTTGCCTTGTTTCATGGTCCTCCAAAAAACGAAACTCCGTAGCACTCTCTATAGTGGAGGCAGAGTATGTCTCTGCTGCAGCCTGTTTGTGATGGCCCAGCCTAATCAACCCACATGTGTGATATTGTCCGCTTTGGCACGCAGGCCGCACGGATTTGTTCCTGGGGTTTCGCCCCAAAACGCGACACACAAGGGAGAGGTATCCATGCACCTATAAGGCACACTTCGTTCTCCTCCCCAATCGATGTGGGAGGTAACCCACCTCTGGGTGTTACACTCCACCCCCCCTCACGGGTGCCCAGCGCCCTCGCGGGCCCACTGGCACACCGACCTGGGTCTGGCTCTGATACCATCTGTGACGGCCCAGCCTAATCAACCCACATGTGTGATATTGTCCGCTTTGGCACGCAGGCCGCATGGATTTGTTCCTGGGGTTTCGCCCCAAAACGCGTCACACAAGGGAGAGGTATCCATGCACCTATAAGGCACACTTCGTTCTCCTCCCCAATCGATGTGGGAGGTAACCCACCTCTGGGTGTTACACTCATTGAAATACCCCAAACCTAAGTATGCTAAGTAAACATCAAATATTGATGTAGTAAAGCTAGAATATGCCTTAGAAAGATTGGTAGACAATTTAAACCAAGGAAAACAAAAGAAAGTGCCTAAGGGCAATCAGGGCAAAAACGTGCTCTAAGCTTGGAGTGACTTTGATTAGCACCCAAATACCATTATAAGACTTTAGTAATATGCTAATGGACATTTTAAATCAAGTAGCAAAGAAAACCAAGCTTGAAAACAAGTTAAAACACAAAATGTGCTTTAAGAAGTCTTAAAGCACATTTTTGAGAAATTGTCTTAGAATTGAGTTTTGAGTGGCTAAATGTCCATCATTACTCTTTAATAAACATGTGTACTAATTAGTATCACATTAGGAAGTCTAAATCAATGGGAAATCAAAAATTTCAGAAATATGTGCACTAATTAGTGAATAGTGCCAAATAGTAACTAGTTTAAGTTTTAATCAATATAAGCTAATTAGTTGATCAACAAAGACCATGACTAGCCTTATTTATGATGGGGGCCGGTTTCTAAGGGATGAGTCATTAAAAAGTTCATCAAATTAAGAATGAAAAAGGGAAGGAAAGTAAAAGCAAAGACTATTCACCTTTTTATAACAAATATCTTCACTTAAGTTACCTTTCTTCCTCTCTCTCTTCATTTCTCCTTCCTTCCATGATTTCTCTTTCTCCTCTCCTGCTCCAAACCGAGAGAGAGCTCTATTCATGGCTCCACACCTTCATTCACTTGCCAAGTGCAACTCCAAGCTCCAAATCCAAAACAAATTGTATATTTGTCTTAGTTAAGTCAAGGCCCTCCTTTCCATCTTTTCAAATCTTTCAAAGCTCAAGTTTGGTGCCATGAGAAAACTCCATTGATGGAGGAAAATCAAGTTTGAAGAGCTCATTAGCTTCTCCATTCTCTTAAAGTAAAGAAAATGTAAGAAAAACCAAGTTTCCATCATCTTCCTTATATGGCCGAAAATTCCTTCTCATGGGGCTATGTTTTTATGCCTTGTTCTAGCTTGATTTATTCACCATGGACTAGTGGAGGTCCTATTCCATTCAATGCCAAAGTCTACCTTGAGACTTCAAAGGTAATCATCCACTTTTATGCCTTAGAACACATTTCTAACCTAGGGTTTTATTCCTTGAGGTTAGTGTATTGTTTAGTACTCATATGAGTCATTGAATATTGATTAGAACATTGACAAGGGGAATTTAAGTGGTGGCCGAGATCTATGCAAGAAGAAGGTCTAAGGAGGAGATTAAGATAAGCTAGAGAAAATAAGGTAAATTGCTTACCTAATGGTGGTTTAAGATTAAGGAATGAGTTTTATATGGGTACCAATGTAGCCTAGGGCTTACATTAGGTAATGGGTTATGTAACCTAAGAAAAAGAACTTAAATAAGCGTGTGAACTTGTGACTAAGGAGCCAATGGGAATGAGTTAGTAATATAAGTTTAAGATGGATTTTAAGAGTATTATAACTACTATGAGATTAATGGGTGTATTTGCAGGTTGAAAGCTTTTATATGTGGGAAATTCAGTGTTTGAGTTTAAGTCATTTAAGGGCCTAAGAGCCATGTCATTCAAGAGCCTTAGTGCTATGCAATTTAAGATTATTGCAATATATTGAGTTTGTTGTGAATGAGTTGGTTTGGGTGATGAGAAGAACTTGATGTGTGTGAGATGGTTGAATGAGGAAAAATAATGTGTTGGGCATGATAAGATACTAGAGGAGCTATGGCAAAATTAGAGTAGAAAATAAGTGTTTAGGTGATGGTGGAGAATTAATGTGACCTAGGATTTACTAGGAGTCACTATGAGGAATTTGAGTGGAAATGAGTTAAATAAGGAGTTCTTGAGGTTTAGAATGACCTAGAGATGTCTATGAGGAAATTAGAGTTTAAATGGGTGCATTGAACACACCAAAGTCATGGTATGAGGAATAGTAAGACTTGTGCAAATCTGGAGGAAATGATGTATAATGCTTTGAGATGATTTAGGTATGAACTAAGAGAAGAACAATGAGAGTTCGGGAAATTTGTGTAAGAGGTGGTGATGTTAGTGGTGGACTAGTAAGGTTTGGTTGAATGGTAATAAGTGGACTTAGGTGATGGAAGAGAAAGGTGAGGGAGAATGTATTCAAACGTCAAGGAAAATGACTAGGAGTGTAAAAGAGCGTGTGATCATGAGGAAGGTGAGTAAGTGAATAAAAGAATGTATAAGTAAGCTCAAGAGTTTAGGAGTGATGAGTAACAAATGAAAAGAAGAGAATTGTGCATGGATATGCAAGATGACCTTGGAAGGTTTAACTAGCAAGATGGAGTGCAATGAGGTTAAGGAGGAGTTATATGGGTTGAAAAGAAACACTTTGGGTAGTAGAAGTTTTGGTAAGGATACAAGTTGGTAATGTAAGGAATTATATGATAAGTGTTAGGAGTGTTAGTAAGAATTGAGTAAATGTTTGAGAAGATCTTTGGAAGTTGTTTTAATGAGTTTGGTGGAGGTTATAAGGTGGGTTTAAAGTGCCAAGTTGGTGTTGGACCTATTAGGACACTTGTGGAAGAGTTTGGAATTGAAAGAGCAATTTAAGAGAAAAATCTGTAGTGGACCGACCCAGGGTCCGACCCAGTTTTGGGTCGGTCGGGCCATGTTGACCCAGCCGGAATGTCTCTGGACTGGACCGACCCAGAGGGTTTGGGTCGGTCGGCTTAGCTTTGGGTCGGTCGGGCAGAAATCTAACGAAGGAAATGGGTTCTGTAATGGACCGACCCAGAGGGTTTGGGTCGGTCGGTCTAGCTCTAGGTCGGACGGATGAGTTTCAAAAGACGGAAAAGTTTCTGTAATGGACCGACCCAGGGGTTGGGTCGGTCGGTGGGTCGGTCGACCCTTAAGACTTAAAAAAAAAAAGAAAGAAACCCTAAGAGAGTTTAGTGGTATTAATGGTACCCCATTAAGGGGGCAATGATGATTAGAGGTATAAAGACCTAAGGGATTAAGTTAAGAATAAACTTAAAAGTTTAAGATTAAGTTTGTAAGATTAAGTTGTAAGACTTAAGAGGTGTTAGGTTGGAATCATTAAGAGTTAAGTAAGTTAAGTAAGCTAAGTAAGATAAGTAAGTTGAATTGAGTTAAGTGATTAACAACCTAAAACTGAATGAATGTTTTAGGACTTGGAATTTGGACTCCAGAAGAGAGTAAGCAACCGAACGACCAACGGTGAACGGTACAGTTCTCTTGTGACCTGCTTGCTAACGAGGTCTCCCTCGGCTTGTGTGCTATTTGTTTTGTGTGCTCACTAAACAAGATAAAGCATGCAACCGGAATATATTATATTTATTGTATTGTTGTGTGATGTTTGAAAACTAACACAACATACCGTGAGAACATAATAACCAATGTTTAGTAAGGAATTGAGTGAGACTAAGGAACGCCCCTAATAAGGGACGATATGAACCGAAAGAGGTTATCCAACAAACATGGTCTTGAGACTATTACTAACTGGAACTTGAGTGAGGAAACCCGGGACCAATCTCCGGTCATGCATGCTAAGGAAAAAGGGGGACGGTATCAGAATCAGATCTGCCCTCCGCTTAAGGACTTGTAGCCTAGGGCCGGTTGCCGGCTCAGCTGCGCTGGACTCCCGTCCAGAGTAGGTGGCATTAAGATGGTGCGGTGGGATCACCTAAATCCCAGGTTCAAATTAAGCTACAACCATTCCCTTCCAGGAACGGTTTGTATATTGAGATTAAGTTAAGATTAAGATTAAGGTAAGGTTAAGATAAGTTGCAACCATTCCTTTTAAAGAGGTTTGTATAGTTAAGTTAAGATTAAGTTAAGGTTTAAGATAAGTTGCAACCATTCCTTTTTAAAGGATGGTTTGATTGTTAGATTAAGGTAAGTAAGGTTAAGAGTATGCAACCATTCCTCTTAAAGGATGGTTTGTATAATAAAGATTAAGATAAGCGACATCCACTCCTTATTAAAGGATGGTGTTTTTCAGATTAAGATAAGACTAAAATTGAGGTGAGATAAGATGGAATAAGATTAAGAGGGAAACATTACTTAAGGAGTAAATAACTAACTCTCTAATTAAGGGAACACATTTAAGTCGTTCATTGTGTGTGAACTTTGATTGTTCATATATGGATTGTTGTTTACAGCATTTACTATTATGTTGTGCATTTAATCAACCTCCATGCTATCGACAATTATGTCGTAGCACGTTAGCTTGGGGGCCATGAGGGATCGTACCAGCATTCGTGCTGACCCCCTTTGGGGGCTGTTTTTACTACACAGGTACATCAGGAAGCGGCCCGTCGCGAGAGTAAGAAGGGTACAAGTGTTAGGGTTGAAGTGTGGCCTACGAGTTTGTGCATGTACACTCGTATGGCATTTGAGTTAGTAAGATGTAATAGGAGGTGAGGGGGTTGTAAGAAGGATATTGTAAATGGTTAAGATTGTGTACTAATGTTCGGTATATTCTGTAGTCAGATCGTGGCAAGGTCCTGGATTGTAAAAGAATTCGCTGTGACAAGTTAGAGACCACATCTGGATTGAGTGGGGTGTTACAAAAAGTGGTATCAGAGCGTAGTTACGCTCTGAGACAAGAAATACCGAACTTAGGAGAATATTAAGGTTGAGATTGAGTTATGGTTAAGGGTTGAGAGATAGAGTGAGAGGTGCGTTAGTCAGGACTTCCCGGTGCTACTGGACATCCATAGTACCTAGACCCGCCCTCACATCCCTAACCCTAAATGTGTGGACAAACGCCAGAGAGAAGAAAGCCTTCTCTTCCGGGAACCTGATTTGGCAGGTTAGCTCACAGTAAGCAATACAAGAAACAACTTGTTGTACAACAGTTACGGAGAGAACTTGGGGGTTTTTTCAATGGAGCGCAAACAGAAACAACGCGCTACCAAGGAACCTTACCAGTAAAGAACGGTAATTACCGGCAACATGGGTCGACATGCTATGCAGTCAAAATAACCCGCATACCATGTAAGGAAAGCACTACGCGTGCAATGGATAAGGAATGATAAGGGACATGGGTACCGGACAACGGTCCGAGTGAGCATAACAGTGGGATATACAAAGATGAGGATTGAGATTACTGGAAAGTCCAGTTAGAAACGGGAACTCATATAAATTGTTTACCGGAATAGGACTACGATGTAGTGCCAAAGGAGAATCATTACTGAGACCACAAAAAAATGTGGGTGACAGGAGAGAGGATTAAGACATAGGAAATATTAAGGGGTTCCTCAGAAAGAGGAATGCCCTGATAAATGACAGTACTGTCAAACACAACAAGGAAACTGCCGGATGGACGGTTATCCAAAATAAGAGATTATCGAAGGAGTCCCAAGGACTACCAATTACATGGAAATTAGAAGGAAGTGTCACCACCGAGGTACATTGTACCAATACCCATCCTGCATGGCGCACTTGCCATAGCAAGTGCTACCACGGTTAAGCTACACGAAAAAAGCCATCAGGCGAGATAGGAGAACGCTACAGTTGTAACACATATAATACCGGATTTGTAAATCCATAAGAACAGAAAAATAAGACCTTGGAAAGGCCCGATGGCCTGATCATGATGAGATGTGGTGACACAACCAGTCAGCCGGGAGCAGAACTGACATAATATTAGACCATATGGATGTTCGCAACAGTACAACAACAACCGACAGTGCGGTAAGAACATCAATCCCAAACTCAGGGGAAAAACCTAAGAGATCGCTCGGTAATGCGAGCAAAAACACTATATAAGCAATGATATACAAGGGATGTATTATAAGATACTATTGAGACTGTTAAAGCATCGACTTACAACGAAAAGGGATAGACTCCCAGAGTGACCATTAAGGATACCAATAACAACATTCTTCAATGAAGATGTTGAACGACCCAGAAAACAGGACAAAGAAATAAACGAAGCTATAACCCTACTAAGGATTAAGTCGTAAACCCTGGAAAAGGAAAGCTCAGAGGACTACCCCACAGAGCGGGCATAGTCGAGCCGAACAACTGATGAATGACAGTTAACACTGTTTGTTTAAACTCATTAACACCCAAGTAGGATTGATCATCAACGGGTGGCATAGTCAACGGAAGGAAGTTGAACGAAGCGTTGAGATGGAAGTATAAGATGACAGGATAATATCCAACTTGGACCTTAAGGCAGACGCCTAATACGAACTTATCCTTATTTGCTAAAGACATAGGTCTAATAAAACGACAGTATGTCAAAGACACTAAGTAACCTCCGAATACCTGAATAAACTTCCACAGCAGGATGCAGCGACTTACCATGAAACCCAATACTACATTTAATATGTAACCTCACGGAAGATAGTGTTCAAAGGATCAGAACCTATCAGGATGACCTACGGATGAGTAGGAATATAGTAATGAACTGAGACATTAAGCATTAAGAGCCTATGAGCCAAGATGTTAACCACATCAGAGCCCGAGGGCGCAGTAGTTATAAGAGAGCTTGTTACAGCCGAGCAAGGGACTACAATTTGTAGTAGATATGAACGGTTACCAAACCTATAACTTAGAATGGAAGAACATTACCAAGAAAGGGTACCAATGAGAATATGAGATAAGCTTAGGACAGAGCGGAGAACGAACCATGCTGAAATACCCCAAACCTTGGTATGTTGTTTAAACGTTAAATAATAAATTATTAAGACTAAAAAGAGTCTTAGTAATATTGGTAAACAATTTAAAAGATAAGTAAATACAGTTAAATGCCTTAAAGGCAATAAAGGGCGAAATATGCTCTAAACTTGGGATGGTCTTGATTAAGACTTAATAAACTTACCAAGACCTTACTTATTTATTAATGAGCCTATTAAATCAATTACCAAAGAAAACCGAGCTTGAAAACAAGTTAAAACACAAAATGTGCTTAAAGGAGTCATAAAGCACGTTTTTGAAAAATTGTCTTGTAAATGAGTTTTGAATGGCTAAATGTCCATCATTACTCTTTAATTAATATGTGTACTATTTAGTATCACATTTGGAAGTTTAAATTAATGGGGAAGTAAGAATTGCGTTTCTACGTGTCTTGTTATTATGAATAGTAACTAAAATAAGCTAGTTTGTAACATATGTTAACATATGTAATTTAATTGGGCAATAAAGACTAATTAACCCCTTATATGTGAATGGGGGCCGGTTGCATGTGAGGAGTCGTCACTTTGCTTGCTGGTTGAACAAACAGATAAGAAGATAAGTGAGTAATTGAAAAAGCACTATTTGCTTTACATAATTAAATATCTTCAAAAAGCAACTACAATCATTCATTCTCTCATTTCTCTTGCTGTTTCACGTAGCCACTCCCTTCCTTTCCTTCCTTCACGATCGAACAGCACCAGCACCAACATACAACTTCAAATCCTTGTAACTTCTTGCTCACTTGTCCAAATCTAAAACCGAGACCACCGATCTCTTAGTTTCATCAAGCTCTTCGACTTAGTCCTTCAAATCTTCAAGAGCTCCATTTGGTGCCAAGAGGAATCTCCATGGAAGGAGCTTGAGTTCATCTTTTTACGTAGTATTGTTCTCCTTTGCTTCAAGGTAAGGAAACTCAAAGAAAAATGGTGTTTCCTCCCTGTTTAATGTTAAGCAAAAATAGCTTAAAATTCCTTTGGAAAATGAACGTACGTTGTGTGTTGAAACTACCTAAAGAGCCAATGGTAATGACTTAGAAAAATGTTCTCAAAAGACTAGTAAAGGGCATACGTATTGCTGTTTGTATTTGCAGGTGAAAGGCAAATATATTGTGGAAATTCAGTGTTTAAGATTTATGCATTTTAAGAGCCTAAGTGCTATGCAATTTAAATTGTACACTATGTTGTTATGTGGTGTATATTTGGTGAAGTTTTGAGTATAAGAGTGTACGTAAAATCATTTGGGAAGCTATACTTTGATGGGTGTAAAGAGCTAAGCAGCAGGACATGAAAAAATGGGAGTACGTCAATCCAGTAGCTTTGGTCCGGGACTTGGGGTGTGAATGACATCCCGGACCATATATCAAAAAATTACCGTGAGTTGTACACAGATTTGGGTCCGGGACTTGGGTCTTATGCAAGGACCCGGACCAACCCCTTGAATTGTCCGAGAGAATTTTCCTAGAATGGTCCGGGACTTAGGACCTGGGTGAAGTCCCGGACCACCCCATTTTAAAAGCCGAGAGTACACTTAGCATATGGTCCGGGTCTTAGGATGGAGACAAGGTCCCGGACCAATGTAAAACTTGGTTTTAAGGTATGAAAATGATGCCTAATGATGGGGATTGATGGATAATGATGTTATAAGGTTGTATAAGACATGTTAGGTGAGTTGTAATGACAATTTGGAGGGTGAAAAGTTAAGGTAAAATGGAAGAGTAAAACAAGTTTAAAATGCAAAGGTATTTAACTAGCTAACGGAGTTAACTATAGTCATTCGACGTTACACAAACATGTTACCCCAATGTTAATGAAGGTAACTTTAATGTACCAGTTGTTCGAGAATTGTTCGAGGAACCTAAATGGACATGGTAGAGTGGACTCCGGCGACAGGTATGGTTTTCTTGCAACCTGTGTCCTACCGGATTACACCGGCTTGTATGCCAATGTGTTTTTCTGTGTGTTTGCCACCTTGTAAGATAAAACATGAAATGAGTTTATAGTAATTCATTATGTGGCGAATCTGGCCTCCGATACCGTTTAACCTCAAATGAGTGTTAAACCTTAACTAACTAGAACTAGGAACACATGAGAGATCGGTATTCGGTGTTAACGACCCAAACCTTGGGAACGTTCTAACCACGGCTATGTGTGAGTTAGTTGTGTATGGTTATTGTTTGCAAGTGTGTGAACCTCCCTTACATGCTTAACACGGTTGTGATACCGAATGGTGTGTGGATGTGATAGGTTCCATAATGGAGCCTTAACTACTAATTATAAGTATATGTGTACTAATGGGGGGTGAGGAGTCCGGTCATGTTCCGGCCACGCGTGTGATGGACGGGAGTCGATGTCATACCCGGTTCGACTCTCTTGGTGTATGTTAGGTTGTTTACTCATTGGGTTTCCAATCTTCCCTTTAGCTTAGCCAAAGCTATGTTACTGACTCACGTCGGTTTTCTGGGGCATACAATGGTTGTTCGGTGTGCTTGGTTTACTGTACCCAACGCACCTTAGTGTTAAGTTATCTGTTCATTTAAAGAAACGGTAGCAAGTTATGGAACGAGCTTATCATGAGTTTGGCAACATTCTCTAGGCTCTAAAGTGAACTAATTATGGTTGGGTTGGTTCCTTAAGAGAACCGTACCCGTTGTATTATGTGTTATGGATGTATTGCAATTCCTATTCGGTGTGAAGTTATATGTGGTAAATTGTGGATATGTGGATTATGGTTATGAATTCAGGTTTATAATAAGAAGCGTTTAAGGATAATTTGATTGATGGGTAAATGTCGTCTGTTAAGGAAGTAAACCCACTAAGAGGAGAGCCACTCTAGGGTTAAAGGAAACAATGTTGATTTGTTATGTGTGTGTGGATGTGTTGGGTGTTTGTTAAGCCCTATAGCTGGGCGTATGCATTGTGTTGTGTGTTTATGGTTTACATGCAGGATTTAAATATAATCAACAGCATGCTAAGACGACAATTAGTTGTGCGTGGCCCGGTAGCATGCGGGCTGCGGGATTACCATACCAGCAAAGGTGCTGAGCCCCTTGGGGGCCACCCTTTTCTCCTTTTTCTATTTCAGGTACAAGGAGCTGGAAGCCGTTCGAGAGTAGGACGGGGGGTAGATGTTTGTACATTGGTAGCCCTTTAATGGTGTATGTATTATAGGTGTAGTAAGACCGAATTTGTTATCGGCATTGGTTAATGAATACTCGGTACAGTGGGGGATGTATATGTAAATAATTGTTGGAAGTGGAATCAGGATTGTATGGTGTAGTTGCTCGGGGATCTAGTCCATCAGACCGATATAATATGTATGTATTAGCCTTGTTAGCCACGTGGGTGGTTAACGGCGTGTAACACCAACGGATTAAGTAATGTGATGGTTTATGTTTCCGCTGCAGATGGTTATAAAGTGCGACGTTGTGGATGGGGTGTTACAAAAAGTGGTATCAGAGCGAAGTATCGCTCTGATGACTGAATTACCGAGCTTAGGAAGTACCGAGTTAAGATTTTAGTACTTTGGGTTAAGGGTTGAGTAATAGCGTGAGAGGTACGCTAGTTAGGAACTACCAGAAAATACTGGAAACCTATTATTCCATCCCGCCCTCCACAACCCCTATTTTATGACTTGGGAAGGAACGCCAGAGAGATGAAAGCCTCTCTTACCCGGGAAGACCCGGTCTGGCTGTTATTAACTATCTTGTAAGTATGGGGAACCTGTCATACGGTAGATTCTGAAAATTAGAAATCCCGGAGACGGTTCCCAGGTGAACAACTGTAACCGCACTTGATAGCAAAGAATGGAGAATCTGGTGTAAGGAAAATAGAATTTCCAGCAACCTGGGTCGACATGCCGAGCAGTCGAGACAAAGCTTGCAAAGCGCCAAGTGTGCAACAGGCAAAAGTGGGGTAGTGAAGCCCGAGACAAGTGTCTACGGGATGGCAATGTTAGGTAATGGCACCAACGGTATACCAACCGACAAAGGAACTACAACGTAGTACCCAAACAAGAGACAAGTCTCAGTAATCACGACAAATGCGTGGAATGGGCTACGAAGAGGATACAATAATAACTAAAAGGGGTCTCCCAGAGTGGGAAACACCTTAGTAAATGTTTATTAGAGGAGGACAATGAGAAGTTGTGCAGGAGATTAGTTACCAATTCGAGTATCCAAGTAAGGGCCCATAAGGCCACTGAATACGGTGCAGACAAAAACAGTACCGCAGCCGGTACATGTTGAACCGACAGCCAGTTAACAGGGCGCACTTGCCGTGGCAAGTGCAGCTATAACAGGGCTGTTCGAAGAAAAAAATCGACAACTACAAACTACTTAGTAAAGTACCCAGGAATTTAATGTGATCATCGAAACCGTGGAAGGGCTTAACAGCCTAACCTTTGTAAATGGGAATATATCAGTCAGCAAGAAGCTAGACTTGGTTAAGGCAAGAAGGTGTTGTGAAACCAGGAGAGAATTTTCTTTCAAACTCAGATATTTCAAACTCTTTTCTTTCAAAACCAAATTCTCTTTTAAACCAGTACTCCTTTTACCCTCTTTCAAACCAGATTACCTTTGAATAACCGGACGGAAACCGGTGAACCCGAGGGTAGCAACCCGACGGTATGGATGGAGTTCAGAATAATATAACGATGATAAACCTTCCCTGGAATGAGTTCGGGAAGCACGGAATGTATATTGTCAGAGGACAATATAAGGGAGTTGACAACAGAATACTTCACCTAGGCGTGTGACGGACACTACGAGTGTACCAACTGCGTTGTGGGACGACCGCACTCCGATAGGAGCATGTGGGCCTAACAGACCTACTTATGGGTTAGTCGGGTAGTAAGTAATGTATCAGTATGATACCCCATATATGTATACGAGAAGAGTCCGAAACACGGGAAGTAGTCGACTCCATACTACGGTCAGCAGTAAAAGTCAAGTAAGAGCTAAGGATTACCACGAATGGTCGAAGTGAAGGAACCCAGTTGAGAAGACTAAAGGAATTGGTAAATTCGTCCAAGAGAATGTGTAGAGTCAAGAAGTGCGAAGAGCACGGATGGTTATGCAAAGACATCACGTATGTCTTAGGAAGTTGAAGGAATGAGACATGGTAGCTGGAACGAATACCCAGCTAAGGAAGTAAGAAGGCATAGTCTACTGAATGTACTCATAGGTGAAAGTTAAATGTAATGGCATACCTTAGTAACACCCAGGAGTAATCCTTGAAGGGTGTTTGGGATCAAACATTGTTGGATGGGGCAACGTAACAGAAACGTAAGAAGGGAACCCACTTAACAGTAGGACCCTAAGTTGCCAAAGAGACAACTTGGAAGGAATCGAGATGTGACGACCTTGTTAAACCATGTAATGTCGTACAGAAAGGTAAATGTGGTAATAGCCTTTAGTGAGCAGAGCTCGAGGCAGTGGCTTATAAGCCACAAGCGAGATAGGTCATGTAATTGAATCAATTATAGAAGTTTATGTTGTACAGGAAAATAAAGCGGAGAACGAACCACTGCTTAAAGAGTGGGGATACCTCTAGATATGGTGAAACCGCGAGAGCGGTAGATGTGTGGATCAAGTTTAGGAAATATGTGGAGGATGAACCATGTTGTTATTACCCCAGGATGATTTGAATAAAATAATACGAAAGAAAGTGTTTGTAACAGTGGTGTAGACAGGAAGAGTACTAAGTCTGGTAGCAACCACCATAGTGTGTGTGATGTTAAATGTGTAGCGAACAACGCTTAAGAAAATAAAGGCTCGAGAAATAGTGTATGCAGAAATCAGCCAAACGGGTGGCCGAATATAATAACGGATGCAGTGTAAGTTGATGTTGTATAATGAAAGAGGATACGGTGTGTACTAAGCGACCGTTGTATAAATTATTAAGGGATGGTATAACAATTAAGCAGAGTTGTGAGTTAAACCCAGTGGAGACAACAAAGTAAGTTATAACGAATAAGCTGGACAGTAAACCAGTAGCCGGTATTATGAGATAAGAATCTCAGTAAAACACAGTGTGAATTCCTATTGCAATCGCATGAGAGATTTACTGCCAAGAGTTACGCCTCTGCACTCTGTATGACTGAGTGTTTTGGTATTGCGTTTGCGCAATAACGATCGAGTGGGATAGCTAGGATTTGGAAGATGATAATTGTGGAAGGCGAACAAAGAGAATTATAACACTATAAGACCGAGGCATATGAAATGCAAGGTCATATCAATGAAATGATACTGGTACAGAACTAAATATGGAAGCAGGACTGGCAATAAGTGACTACAGTAGCACTAAGTATCAAATATCGGTATGAAATATACCTCAGGTGTAGGAAATAACTGAGAGAGCACTACACATCAGGTAGTAGCTCAACCTCAACCGGCAGTAAGTCGAAAGGAATTGAGGCAATAATTGAGAAATACATAGCAGTATACACTGTAAATTGTCATTAGGTAGAAATAAACTAATCACGAATAACAAAGAGATAACATATATTATAAAATAACCATGGAGTAGAGAAAGGGTAATCACCGAATTCGCTCACATAAGAGAACCATCGGTTGAGAAACCATGGTTACCAGGATAGGGTAATACATAAGAGTACAGTACAGTAACAGTAAAGAGTGGGGAAAACTAGCTATGAGTACCAGAGTTGTGCAACAGAGGCCAGCGAGCCCATGCATCGAATATGAATAAGTGGCTAGTAATCAATGCCTAGAAGCCTTATAGCCAGGAACGAAACCGGTAATGAGTTAGATAAACTCCAATGAGAATCCTTGGTTTAGGAACTAAACCGCTAAAATGGTCAAGATCCTTTAACGGACCGCGTGGAAGTTAAAACACTTCACAAGTAGTAGAACATTTTTAACACTATGTTCAGTGGTTGATTACGTGGGCGTAATCTCTTTTAAGGGGGGTAGAGCGTAAAACCGCTTAGTGTGTTTTACCGTACAAGTGTACGTGAACTATGTTGTGCATAGCACAAAAATAAATTGTTATGATGGTTGGCATGATTAATAATTTGTTATGGTGGTTGGCATGGTTAAATGGTGGTAATTGCGCACAGAAGATGCGAAATACTATTGTGGTAGGTGTGACTACCTTGGTAATGGTTGTGGGTAAGTACAAGTACTAAGGAGTAAATAAACTCCTGGGGAACTAAAGCCCCAATGGTGTGTGTTAGCATAATACCAAATGTAACACGATGTATTGTATTTTGATTAAAAACATGTATATATATAGTGTGGTGATTTACGAAGGGTATGAAACTGACATGGAACTTAGTAAGAATTAGATTCCCTAGGTAACTTGATTAAAAGAGAATGGAGGTAATTGATAGACTAAGTTCTATCCCTGGGAGATGTAATGATTATGACTAGAAGGATCAAAAGATAGAAAGTGGAATATGCTTGAATTAATTGTTGGTTGAAAATGAAGTGGGAGGTGGAACTTGATTTGCATGCGATCAAGGGAAGCCGAACACAAATTGGGGTGGAAGGATAGTTCAACACTGATGCTGATCACATCAGGGTTGGATGACTCTTGAAGCTCCCTATAAGTGGTCACAAATAACACCATTAAGAAAGGATGCAAAGAGCATAAGTTGGACTTGGAGTTGTATTGAATTTTCAAAAGGGTTTTCAATAGGTATTTCCAAAACAGTGGATTGATATTTTGAATAAAGGATTCTCCTGTTTACTTAACCTGGTAAAGGATATTTTTGTAGTACTTGCTCACGAGCTGAGGACGTATGAGCCTTTGTCTTCGGACCGGTGACATGAGAAGTACATATGTTAACAATTGGGTGAATGTTTTGATCTCCCAAAGGAACGGGGACCAGCAGGTGTCCATCGCGACCGGGTTCTGTGGGGATCACAGTGTATATGTACTCAACGTGGGACTCGAGCCCATGAAGAGATGGAAAAGGTATTTCTATTTGTTATACGTTCTAAGGCATGTTGTGTGGTATGTGTAATAAATGTTACTTTGACCATGAGTCTTGATGTGGTTCAGTTCTGAATTGATTATGTTACTTGGGCCTATGAGTCCAAAGGTGGTCATGTTACCCAGACCTGAGAGTCTGAGGGTTGTTATGTGAGTACAATACTATTAAGGTACCCGGACCATTGAGTCCGAGGTAATCATGTGAGAATGATACGTTATGGATGGATGTGTATGTGAACCCGGACCTTCAAGTCCGAGGTTGTGGTGTAAGGTGTGTTGGTTATGGAAGTGTTTTATTATATAAGTAATTCCCGTATTCTAAACCAATGATATGTGGGAAGTGTGAACTTCGGGGACGAAGTTCTTTTAAGGGGGGTAGACTGAAATACCCCAAACCTTGGTATGTTGTTTAAACGTTAAATAATAAATTATTAAGACTAAAAAGAGTCTTAGTAATATTGGTAAACAATTTAAAAGATAAGTAAATACAGTTAAATGCCTTAAAGGCAATAAAGGGCGAAATATGCTCTAAACTTGGGATGGTCTTGATTAAGACTTAATAAACTTACCAAGACCTTACTTATTTATTAATGAGCCTATTAAATCAATTACCAAAGAAAACCGAGCTTGAAAACAAGTTAAAACACAAAATGTGCTTAAAGGAGTCATAAAGCACGTTTTTGAAAAATTGTCTTGTAAATGAGTTTTGAATGGCTAAATGTCCATCATTACTCTTTAATTAATATGTGTACTATTTAGTATCACATTTGGAAGTTTAAATTAATGGGGAAGTAAGAATTGCGTTTCTACGTGTCTTGTTATTATGAATAGTAACTAAAATAAGCTAGTTTGTAACATATGTTAACATATGTAATTTAATTGCAATAAAGACTAATTAACCCCTTATATGTGAATGGGGGCCGGTTTGCATGTGAGGAGTCGTCACTTTGCTTGCTGGTTGAACAAACAGATAAGAGATAAGTGAGTAATTGAAAAAGCACTATTTGCTTTACATAATTAAATATCTTCAAAAGCAACTACAATCATTCATTCTCTCATTTCTCTTGCTGTTTCACGTAGCCACTCCCTTCCTTTCTTCCTTCACGATCGAACAGCACCAGCACCAACATACAACTTCAAATCCTTGTAACTTCTTGCTCACTTGTCCAAATCTAAAACCGAGACCACCGATCTCTTAGTTTCATCAAGCTCTTCGACTTAGTCCCTTCAAATCTTCAAGAGCTCCTTTGGTGCCAAGAGGAATCTCCATGGAAGGAGCTTGAGTTCATCTTTTTACGTAGTATTGTTCTCCTTTGCTTCAAGGTAAGGAAACTCAAAGAAAAATGGTGTTTCCTCCCTGTTTAATGTTAAGCAAAAATAGCTTAAAATTCCTTTGGAAAATGAACGTACGTTGTGTGTTGAAACTACCTAAAGAGCCAATGGTAATGACTTAGAAAAATGTTCTCAAAAGACTAGTAAAGGGCATACGTATTGCTGTTTGTATTTGCAGGTGAAAGGCAAATATATTGTGGAAATTCAGTGTTTAAGATTATGCATTTTAAGAGCCTAAGTGCTATGCAATTTAAATTGTACTATGTTGTTATGTGGTGTATATTTGGTGAAGTTTTGAGTATAAGAGTGTACGTAAAATCATTTGGGAAGCTATACTTATGATGGGTGTAAAGAGCTTAAGCAGCAGGACATGAAAAAATGGGAGTACGTCAATCCTAGTAGCTTTGGTCCGGGACTGGGGGTGTGAATGACATCCGGACCATATATCAAAATTACCGTGAGTTGTACACAGATTTGGGTCCGGGACTTGGGTCTTATGCAAGGACCCGGACCAACCCCCTTGAATTGTCCGAGAGAATTTTCCTAGAATGGTCCGGGACTTAGGACCTGGGTGAAGTCCCGGACCACCCCATTTTAAAAGCCGAGAGTACACTTAGCATATGGTCCGGGTCTTAGGATGGAGACAAGGTCCCGGACCAATGTAAAACTTGGTTTTAAGGTATGAAAATGATGCCTAATGATGGGGATTGATGGATAATGATGTTATAAGGTTGTATAAGACATGTTAGGTGAGTTGTAATGACAATTTGGAGGGTGAAAAGTTAAGGTAAAATGGAAGAGTAAAACAAGTTTAAAATGCAAAGGTATTTAACTAGCTAACGGAGTTAACTATAGTCATTCGACGTTACACAAACATGTTACCCCAATGTTAATGAAGGTAACTTTAATGTACCAGTTGTTCGAGAATTGTTCGAGGAACCTAAATGGACATGGTAGAGTGGACTCCGGCGACAGGTATGGTTTTCTTGCAACCTGTGTCCTACCGGATTACACCGGCTTGTATGCCAATGTGTTTTCTGTGTGTTTGCCACCTTGTAAGATAAAACATGAAATGAGTTTATAGTAATTCATTTATGTGGCGAATCTGGCCTCCGATACCGTTTAACCTCAAATGAGTGTTAAACCTTAACTAACTAGAACTAGGAACACATGAGAGATCGGTATTCGGTGTTAACGACCCAAACCTTGGGAACGTTCTAACCACGGCTATGTGTGAGTTAGTTGTGTATGGTTATTGTTTGCAAGTGTGTGAACCTCCCTTACATGCTTAACACGGTTGTGATACCGAATGGTGTGTGGATGTGATAGGTTCCATAATGGAGCCTTAACTACTTAAATAAGTATATGTGTACTAATGGGGGGTGAGGAGTCCGGTCATGTTCCGGCCACGCGTGTGATGGACGGGAGTCGATGTCATACCCGGTTCGACTCTCTTGGTGTATGTTAGGTTGTTTACTCATTGGGTTTCCAATCTTCCCTTTAGCTTAGCCAAAGCTATGTTACTGACTCACGTCGGTTTTCTGGGGCATACAATGGTTGTTCGGTGTGCTTGGTTTACTGTACCCAACGCACCTTAGTGTTAAGTTATCTGTTCATTTAAAGAAACGGTAGCAAGTTATGGAACGAGCTTATCATGAGTTTGGCAACATTCTCTAGGCTCTAAAGTGAACTAATTATGGTTGGGTTGGTTCCTTAAGAGAACCGTACCCGTTGTATTATGTGTTATGGATGTATTGCAATTCCTATTCGGTGTGAAGTTATATGTGGTAAATTGTGGATATGTGGATTATGGTTATGAATTCAGGTTTATAATAAGAAGCGTTTAAGGATAATTTGATTGATGGGTAAATGTCGTCTGTTAAGGAAGTAACCCCACTAAGAGGAGAGCCACTCTAGGGTTAAAGGAAACAATGTTGTTGTTATGTGTGGATGTGTGGATGTGTTGGGTGTTTGTTAAGCCCTATAGCTGGGCGTATGCATTGTGTTGTGTGTTTATGGTTTACATGCAGGATTTAAATATAATCAACAGCATGCTAAGACGACAATTAGTTGTGCGTGGCCCGGTAGCATGCGGGCTGCGGGATTACCATACCAGCAAAGGTGCTGAGCCCCTTGGGGGCCACCCTTTCTCCTTTTTCTATTTCAGGTACAAGGAGCTGGAAGCCGTTCGAGAGTAGGACGGGGTAGATGTTTGTACATTGGTAGCCCTTTAATGGTGTATGTATTATAGGTGTAGTAAGACCGAATTTGTTATCGGCATTGGTTAATGAATACTCGGTACAGTGGGGGATGTATATGTAAATAATTGTTGGAAGTGGAATCAGGATTGTATGGTGTAGTTGCTCGGGGATCTAGTCCATCAGACCGATATAATATGTATGTATTAGCCTTGTTAGCCACGTGGGTGGTTAACGGCGTGTAACACCAACGGATTAAGTAATGTGATGGTTATGTTTCCGCTGCAGATGGTTATAAAGTGCGACGTTGTGGATGGGGTGTTACAATCCTTTTAGGGTGGGGGATACACTCTGTTGTGGGCATGAGTGGGGAATGAAACCTCAAAAAGGGATTTCAATTATTAGAGATGCAATACGCTTTTGAGAGAATGGAAACTGTAAAATTGAGATACTTTAGAACAGGTCAGATACACTTGAGTAATAAGGAAGGTTGCCACAGATAGACCCCATATCCAAACCCAAGATTTAAGAATTAGTAATTGCAGAGATAATAAACATTGTGACTGCACATTTATGGCACGTCATTATCAATGACTCAGAAGAGTGTGATTCAGTGGATGACTTCTTCAGTAACCATTAAACTACATGGTAGAAACATTACTAAGGATTGAAAAGAAAAGCGAAGAAATTAGCCTACTTACGAAACTGAGATTGGAGCAGAACATCTTCATATCAAGAGTCAACTATTTTACAAACATGGTACGAAAACGCCAATACCGAAATGAGAGAACTCCAGTGTGTTACACCAAGAAGGATTGATTATAAGGTAATACATTAGAATAATGAAAAGAGGTTGCACCATCAATGGGTAACATAGTAAGAGCCAACTACCACGGTAGTAGTGGTCGTGAGTACAATAGTTAGAAAGGTGGATTAAGTCATGGTGCGCGGTAAGGCGACCATTATGTATGAGCCGTCAAATATTGACACTGAGGCAATTAGATTTATGAGTTAAGACCAGTATAAGTAATAGACGAGTTGTGCATTGATGCCAGTAGTCTGGACCCGTTAGGTAAGATAAGATTCACAGGAAGCACGCTATCCATTCCTTAAGGAACTGGAAGTGCATCCTAGTAGCATAAATATGAGAAACAAGATAAGGGCTCTACGGAAAGAGACCTCAGATATTAAGTGACCGAATCAAACGGAATACAGGAAGGAGCTAGAGCATACCATACCCACAAGAACACAGTAAATGGACTTCCTTGATTAACTTCAAGAGGAACAATAAATGTTATTATGGAACAATGGAAGAGGAGATCGACAACAGAGTACTTCATAATTAGCAATAGCTAAACGTGTGACGGACACTATGAGTTTACTAAAACGAGACGTGGGACGACTGCACCCCACAGGGGCTTGCAGGCCTGACACGCTCATTTATGAGTTAGTTGGGTAAGTAGTAATATACTAGTAAGGTACCCCATGCATGTAAAAAAGTGTGTGTAAGGAACACGGGAGGTAGTCGACTCCGTACCACGGACAACGACACAAGATCAGACAAGAGCAGCCATTACCACAAACAGTCAAAGAGAAGAATTCAGTTGAACCAGCAACGCAAGGGAATCAAAGAGCAAATAATTAAGGACTACGAAGTGCGAGAAGCACGGATTGTTAAGTATAGACATAGGACATGTCTTAAGATGAATAAGATTAAACTGTAAAGTGCAATAAGCACTAAACAGTAGTTTCAGATTAGGAATCATCCTCAGACCAATGTCAGTCGGAGAGAACGATTTAGAAATTCGAGAAAACACTAAGAGTATAAACATTAGATCTCCAGGGAGACTGGATAGACGGGCTACAACTCATCAAGGCCGTGTATATATAAAGATAACACGTGTCCATTGAGAGACTAATATTCCCAAACTGTAAGGACGCAGAAGGATATACAATACTATAAAAAGCTAAGTGAGGCAGCAGTTAAGCCTAAGAACATCAGAGTGGTGCAGCGGAAGCTAGCAGATCACTACCTTTGAGATTAGACCAAACTAATTTAAGGAAACGGTAGGTACGTTACCGTTAAGAATCCTCGATACAGAGACTAAGTTATTTCTGATCGAATTCTAAGTAAGATAGATGACATGGAAGCTAGAATGCTTGATAAGAATTAGACATCTTGAACTTATGCTCAAAGATCATGTAATGTTGATTACGTGGGCGTAATCCATTTTAAGGGGGGGTAGAGCGAAAACCGCTTAGCGTATGTTGGTACTGAGTACATAAACTACGGTGTGCAAAGCACAAAATAATTGAGAATATGTTTTACATAAACATTTTGAGATAAATTATGGTTATTGCACACAGAAGATGAGAATACCATACATATTAAGTACCTATCTTGTTAACTCCGGTGTGAGTACAAGTTAAGAGAATTAAGGAAGAGGTTTAAGGAGACTTAAGGAATAAGGAATATATGAGGTATGAGTCGATATGAGACTATGTGTGAGATAAAAATAAGATAACATTATGAGATACAATTTGACATGAGCATGAGGAAGAAGATAGTAATGCTATGAGATATAAGATGGTGAGAATTGGTATGGGACAGTTATAGAACTTAGTAGGAATTTAAATCTCGAGGTAATTACTAAGAGATGAATCGGGATGTTCGATGGACTGAGTCCACACTTTGGAGATGTATTGATTATGATTAGAAGAACTAAGAAGATAGAAAATTGGACATGATCGTGAATTATTTGGGATGTTGAAAAAATGACGTGGAGGTGGAACTTGATTTTGCTAGGGATCAAGGGAAACCGAACACAAATTGGAGTGGAAGGATAGTTCGACACTGATGCTGATCACATCAGGGTTGGATGATTCCTGAAACTCCCTACCAGTGGTCACAATTAAATCACACTATGGACAGAGGCCTTAGGATAAAATGGAATTGGAGTTGATTGTTTTTAATTAGAGGAATTATTCCTCACATGACCTCGTAAAAAGGATTACCTTTTTACTGAGTCTCACCCATGAAGTCGAGGACGCACGAGCCTTTCTTCGGACCGGTGACATGGGGAGAGCAGCGTGTTTTGTATTCTGGCCCATGGTGACGAGGACGAATGAGCCATGTCTACGGACCGTGACATGGGAGAATACGTTGGAAGTTATGTGAATGTTTTAATCATCAAAAAGGAACAAAAAGAATTTTGAGTGCTATACATGCGTAAGCATATTGTGTGATATTTAAGAATAAGAATATGGCGGATCTAATGATCCAATGAGATTAAGTATACATAAGTATGATCTATATGATCTAAGGAATGAGGTAAGACATGTACTCTAATAAGATAAGATGCATGGGAACTTTGGGGACAACGTTCTATTAAGGGGGTAGATTGAAATACCCCAACCCTAAGTATGCTAAGTAAACATCAAATTATGATGTAGTAAGGCTAGAATATGCCTTAGAAAGATTGGTAGACAATTTAAACCAAGGAAAACACAAGAAAGTGTCTTAAGGGCAATCAGGTAAAAACGTGCTCTAAGCTTGGAGTGACTTTGATTAGCACCCAAATACCATTATAAGACTTTAGTAATATGCTAATGGACATTTTAAATCAAGTAGAAAAGAAAACCAAGCTTGAAAACAAGTTAAAACACAAATGTGCTTTAAGAAGTCTTAAAGCACATTTTGAGAAATTGTCTTAGAATTGAGTTTTGAGTGGCTAAATGTCCATCATTACTCTTTAATCAACATGTGTACTAATTAGTATCACATTAGGAAGTCTAAATCAATGGGAAATCAAAAATTTCAAAAATATGTGCACTAATTAGTGAATAGTGCCAAATAGTAACTAGTTTAAGTTTTAATCAATATAAGCTAATTAGTTGGTCAACAAAGACCATGACTAGCCTTATTTATGATGGGGGCCGGTTTCTAAGGGATGAGTCATTAAATACTTCATCAAATTAAGAATGAAAAAGGGAAGGAAAGTAAAAGCAAAGACTATTCACCTTTTTATAACAAATATCTTCACTTAAGTTACCTTTCTTCCTCTCTCTCTTAATTTCTCCTTCCTTCCACGATTTCTCTTTCTCTCTCCTGCTCCAAACCGAGAGAGAGCTCTATTCATGGCTCCTCACCTTCATTCACTTGCCAAGTGCAACTCCAAGCTCCAAATCCAAAACAAATTGCATATTTGTCTTAGTTAAGTCAAGGCCCTCCTTTCCATCTTTTCAAATCTTTCAAAGCTCAAGTTTGGTGCCATGAGAAAACTCCATTGATGGAGGAAAATCAAGTTTGAAGAGCTCATTAGCTTCTCCATTCTCTTAAAGTAAAGAAAATGTAAGAAAAACCAAGTTTCCATCATCTTCCTTATATGGCCGAAAATTCCTTCTCATGGGGCTATGTTTTTATGCCTTGTTCTAGCTTGATTTATTCACCAAGGACAAGTGGAGGTCCTATTTCATTCAGTGCCAAAGTCTACCTTGAGACTTCAAAGGTAATCATCCACTTTTATGCCTTAGAACACATTTCTAACCTAGGGTTTTATTCCTTGAGGTTAGTGTATTGTTTAGTACTCATATGAGTCATTGAATATTGATTAGAACATTGGCAAGGGGAATTTAAGTGGTGGCCGAGATCTATGCAAGAAGAAGGTCTAAGGAGGAGATTAAGATAAGCTTGAGAAAATAAGGTAAATTGCTTACCTAATGGTGGTTTAAGATTAAGGAATGAGTTTTATATGGGTACCAATGTAACCTAGGGCTTACATTAGGTAATGGGTTATGTAACCTAAGAAAAAGAACTTAAATAAGCGTGTGAACTTGTGACTAAGGAGCCAATGGGAATGAGTTAGTAATATAAGTTTAAGATGGATTTTAAGAGTATTATAACTACTATGAGATTAATGGGTATATTTGCAGGTTGAAAGCTTTTATATGTGGGAAATTCAGTGTTTGAGTTTAAGTCATTTTAAGGGCCTAAGAGCCATGTCATTCAAGAGCCTTAGTGCTATGCAATTTAAGATTATTGCAATATATTGAGTTTGTTGTGAATGAGTTGGTTTGGGTGATGAGAAGAACTTGATGTGTGTGAGATCGTTGAATGAGGAAAAATTATGTGTTGGGCATGATAAGAAACTAGAGGAGCTATGGCGAAATTTGAGTAGAAAATAAGTGTTTAGGTGATGGTGGAGAATTAATGTGACCTAGGATTTACTAGGAGTCACTATGAGGAATTTGAGTGGAAATGAGTTAACTAAGGAGTTCTTGAGGTTTAGAATGACCTAGAGATGTCTATGAGGAAATTAGAGTTTAAATGGGTGCATTGAACACACCAAAGTCATGGTATGAGGAATGGTAAGACTTGTGCAAATCTGGAGGAAATGATGTATAATGCTTTGAGATGATTTAGGTATGAACTAAGAGAAGAACAATGAGAGTTCGGGAAGTTTGTGTAAGAGGTGGTGATGTTAGTGGTGGACTAGTAAGGTTTGGTTGAATGGTAATAAGTGGACTTAGGTGATGGAAGAGAAAGGTGAGGGAGAATGTATTCAAACGTCAAGGAAAATGACTAGGAGTGTAAAAGAGCGTGTGATCATGAGGAAGGTGAGTAAGTGAATAAAAGAATGTATAAGTAAGCTCAAGAGTTTAGGAGTGATGAGTAACAAATGAAAAGAAGAGAATTGTGCATGGACATGCAAGATGACCTTGGAAGGTTTAACTAGCAAGATGGAGTGCAATGAGGTTAAGGAGGAGTTATATGGGTTGAAAAGAAACACTTTGGGTAGTAGAAGTTTTGGTAAGGATACAAGTTGGTAATGTAAGGAATTATATGATAAGTGTTAGGAGTGTTTGTAAGAATTGAGTAAATGTTTGAGAAGATCTTTGGAAGTTGTTTTAATGAGTTTGGTGGAGGTTATAAGGTGGGTTTAAAGTGCCAAGTTGGTGTTGGACCTATTAGGACACTTGTGGAAGAGTTTGGAATTGAAAGAGCAATTTAAGAGAAAATCTGTAGTGGACCGACCCAGGGTCCGACCCAGTTTTGGGTCGGTCGGGCCATGTTGAGCCAGCCGGAATGTCTCTGGACTGGACCGACCCAGAGGGTTTGGGTCGGTCGGCTTAGCTTTGGGTCGGTCGGGCAGAATCTAACGAAGGAAATGGGTTCTGTAATGGACCGACCCAGAGGGTTTGGGTCGGTCGGTCTAGCTCTGGGTCGGACGGATGAGTTTCAAAAGACGGAAAAGTTTCTGTAATGGACCGACCCAGGGGTTGGGTCGGTCGGTGGGTCGGTCGACCCTTAAGACTTAAAAAAAAAAGAAAGAAACCCTAAGAGAGTTTAGTGGTATTAATGGTACCCCATTAAGGGGGCAATGATGATTAGAGGTATAAAGACCTAAGGGATTAAGTTAAGAATAAACTTTAAAGTTTAAGATTAAGTTTGTAAGATTAAGTTGTAAGACTTAAGAGGTGTTAGGTTGGAATCATTAAGAGTTAAGTAAGTTAAGTAAGTTAAGTAAGATAAGTAAGTTGAATTGAGTTACGTGATTAACAACCTAAAACTGAATGAATGTTTTAGGACTTGGAATTTGGACTCCAGAAGAGAGTAAGCAACCGAACGACCAACGGTGAACGGTACAGTTCTCTTGTGACCTGCTTGCTAACGAGGTGTCCCTCGGCTTGTGTGCTATTTGTTTAGTAAGGAATTGAGTGAGACTAAGGAACGCCCCTAATAAGGGACGATATGAACCGAAAGAGGTTAACCAACAAACATGGTCTTGAGACTATTACTAACTGGAACTTGAGTGAGGAAACCCGGGACCGATCTCCGGTCATGCATGCTAAGGAAAAAGGGGGACGGTATCTGAATCAGATCCGCCCTCCGCTTAAGGACTTGTCTTCGGACTTGTAGCCTAGGGCCGGTTGCCGGCTCAGCTGCGCTGGACTCCCGTCCAGAGTAGGTGGCATTAAGATGGTGCGGTGGGATCACCTAAATCCCAGGTTCGAATTAAGCTACAACCATTCCCTTCCAGGAACGGTTTGTATATTGAGATTAAGTTAAGATTAAGATTAAGGTAAGGTTAAGATAAGTTGCAACCATTCCTTTTTAAAGGATGGTTTGTATAGTTAAGATTAAGATTAAGGTAAGGTTAAGATAAGTTGTAACCATTCCTTTTTAAAGGATGGTTTGTATTGTTAAGATTAAGATTAAGGTAAGGTTAAGATGTATTGCAACCATTCCTCTTTAAAGGATGGTTTGTATAATTAAGATTAAGATAAGCGACATCCACTCCTTATTAAAGGATGGTTGTTTTTCAGATTAAGATAAGACTAAGATTGAGGTGAGATAAGGATGGACTAAGATTAAGAGGGAACATTACTTAAGGAGTTAAATAACTAACTCTCTAATTAAGAGAACACATTTAAGTCGTTCATTGTGTGTGAACTTTGATTGTTCATATATGGATTGTTGTTTACAGCATTTACTATTATGTTGTGCATTTAATCAACCTCCATGCTATCGACAATTAGTCGTCGTAGCCACGTTAGCTTGGGGGCCATGAGGGGATCGTACCAGCATTCGTGCTGACCCCCTTTGGGGGCTGTTTTTACTACACAGGTACATCAGGAAGCGGCCGTCGCGAGAGTAAGAAGGGGTACGAGTGTTACGGGTTAAGTGTGGCCTACGAGTTGTGCATGTACACTCGTATGGCAATTTGAGTTAGTAAGATGTATAGGAGGTGAGGGGGTGTAAGAAGGATATGTAAATGGTTAAGATTGTTGTACTAATGTTCGGTATATTCTGTAGTCAGACCGTGGCGTCCGGTCCTGGATTGTAAAGAATTCCGCTGTGACATGTTTATATATAAACTGTTAAGTTGCGAGACCACATCTGGATTGAGTTGGGGTGTTACACTGTTGCTCCACTCCCAACTTCTTTGGATGAAACAACAACTTCAAGACTATCATGTCACCCAAGAACAAATCCCAATCTTTTGTGACAACAAAAGCACAATCAAAATATCATAAAACCCAGTCCAACACTCAAGAACCAAACACATTGAAATTCGTTTTCACTTCTTGAAAGACTGTGTCGAGAAAAAGCTCATCCAACTTGACTTTGTGCCCACAGAAGATCAACTTGCAGATATCTTTATTAAACCCTTGTCTACAGCACGATTTGAAGCACTGCGATCAGCAATCGGGTTGACTCCGTCGACCTAGACGGTCGCATCTCCTTGCCCCTACCACAATCTTCAGCAGGTAATCCCTCTGTCTCATTGAGTCTGTCTTGGTTTGCGCTTGAATCTGTGAATTGTGTTTTATTGCTTAAAACGTCTCTATAATTCTGGCGCTATACACCCACGTCATATATCCAAACCAACCCCACCTAAATCCACGCCGTTAATCTCGCTAGCCCCTGACCTTCCCTTATTTTTCCCGCCTGACACACGAAATCCCTGCAAACTTCCGCAGACATTTCATCCTTTATATCCATCATCCGTCTACTCCATCACTATCACCTACATCCCCTTTACACCAAAGCATACTACAATCTGTAATGGCAGACATTAATCTCAACGGTATCAATATCCCGGCCGATATTTTCCAAGATCACATCCACCTTCAGGCGTACCTTCAATCAATGCCCACCCAAACCCATCTATACCCTCCACCACCACCACCACCACCACTCACTCTCCCACCAAACCACTGCTACCTCATCTCCCACACACTCCACCACACCACCACCAACCACCCGCGATACATCACCCCATCAAACGCCACCTTCCACCACCAAGACCGACATTGTTAATACAAATGTCAAAGATGCCACACCACTTCAAACACTGCCACCATCTCCACCACATCAACAACCAAACCCTACTACCGAAACCCTACACACAGCTCAGCCGCAAGCTCCGCCCAAAAAATCTCCAACCCCAACCCCACAAGCATCCCTAGAGAAATCCGCAACCCCAACCCCTCCAAAATCTCTAAATCTCAAGCCGCGAAAACGCAAAGCTCAAAAGTAACTGTAAAACAAAACTATAGACTAATAAGAATGCAGGATGTGTAGCGTTATAGTGCCTTAACTAATCAATGCTTGGGATACCTTAATTATAGCTGATTAGTGGAAGTAGTTCGCATTTTCAAGTTTGGTTGCTGCTTCTACATATACCAGGTACGATTTCTCGTACTCAGATACTTTTGCTAACGGACTTTATGGAATGTTTTGGAAAACGCTAACTGAGCTGGAATGAATTTCAAAAGGAAATGTTTGTGTGTCTAACTCAGCTTGATGTGACTAACTGAGTCTTGGATGTACAACTCACATGATCTTTGGTTCCTCTTATCTGGTTGCCTCATTAGATATTGGCTGTTGAGGGTTTACGCCTCTGTACTCTGTAGGACTGAGTGTTTTGGTATTGCTCTTGTATAGTTAATAATCTAGTGGGAATATGGGAAATGTCAATCTTGGTATTGGGTATGGATTATTTCTAATAAGTGGTGCACTCACTTTTCACCGATGACTGAGAACGGGTCGGTGGCAGCGGAGGTCTGCTATACCTCGTCCATATGGACAACTGATAGCGGAGGTCTGTTTACCTCGTCCTTGTGACAACTGACTGGCGGTGGGGGCCATCTCACCCAATTGGTTTTATTCCACTCTGAGTTATGGTTCTTAGGTCTCTTCTCCCATCCATTCCTAGCCCTTGTAATTACTTGGGTCTTTCTACTCCTAATTGGAACTGAATCTGACACGAGCGATGGATGTTCACTGACTTATGATGTGGTTTCTTTTAATTGACTAACTTTACGTTCTTGTTATATATCCTTATCCTTGACTTGTTACCCTTTGACTTGGTGATTTGGATGTGCCTTGTTCTTCTGTTTTTGTTTTAAGCATTTGACTTCGAGTTCTTGTTTATTTTAAGAATTATGTTTTTAAACTTTTGTTTTGGAGAGTTGTACCAGTTCCATTCCAGGGATCTGACTCACCCCTCTCGGGGTGGGCTGCCTGGTTTCATCTTGCAGGTACGAATTGTTCTACAGGTGGCCACGAAGAGTATGAGTGATTGGGATGGGAATTAGGAATTGTGGAGAGTTTTTATATCTTGCTCTTGTTATGTTTTCTCGAGTTCAGACCGTAGCATTTGTATTATCATAAGTTGTAATTGGTGAGGTTTGGTGCCGGGTGTTTGGAACCCGATGATCTGTAATCGCTTAGTATTTTATTTCCGCTGCATTTATGTTAAATAAGGGCGTTACAGAAAGTGGTATCAGAGCGTAGTTACGCTCTGAGCCCGAGAAAACAAGCCGAGTGAAATACTTAGAATATAGGTGCCCTTAAAACTGGGGAATCAGGGTAGAATTGGGAAGTGAGGATTCCAGAAAGGTACGTTACCCTTACCCCATACATGACCTTATTTACATTACTCATGAACACTCTAGCTACATACCGTCCCTGGGTAGTTATGAAACACTTCGCACGTTACTATATAGATGTCTAGATTTAACATACAACCTCTGAACAACAAACACCATCCTTAGCAGCTAAATGTCTCAAAGAGGAGGATGCGGAGGAAGAGGAGGACGAGGAGCGGGACCCCCAGGTGGTTACGGACCCGATGCTGTTACCCCTGAGGTCATAGCTCAGATTGTGACCGCTGCATTAGCTCAGCAGCAGGCTCAGATCCCTCAACCACAGCCACCACCACCCAACGGTCCACGAGAGTTTAACTGGTTGAAAGCGGTCAACGATCTTCGTCCCCCAGTACGAAGGCCAGCCAGTACCGAAAGCTCTGGAGAAATACATTGCTGAGATTCAAAAGGCTTTTACCTCTCTACATGTTCCAGTAGATCGCCAAGTGGACATAGCAGCCTACTTTCTCCAAGGGCCAGCTCATCGATGGTGGCAGACAGCCAGAGCCGAGTTGACCACCCAAGCGAACTTTGATTTCCAAGCTTTTCTGGTGGCCCTGAGAGCTAAGTTCTACCCATCCTACCTACAGAAGAGGATGAGAAGTGAATTTGAGCAGCTGAAGCAAGGGACTTCTTCTATTGCTGAGTACTATGACAAGTTTGTGGAGTTGCTTGTTGTCATTGGAGAGGGAGCTTACGCTCCGAAGTACCTGGTGGATAAATTTCATACTGGCTTGAACTTTAGGATCATGACCATGATCGGTTCCACCAGGGGAAAGACTTTACAGGTATGGAATATGACTTTGGAATTTCTGGTTCGATAAGATTTTCCCACTAACACATATTGTAACGACAGGAACTAGCTGATGATGCAAACAACTGCGAAACCACCATTGCCTATCAGGATACTGTGCTAGGCAAGAGGAAGGGAGATGCTGGAGGAGGTAGTGGAGGAAACTCTTCCCAGAACTATGAGAGGAAGGGCAAGTTCTACAAGGGGAAGAATGAAAAGGCCATAGTCCCTTTACATACCGATGCTGAGCCAATCCACTCCCAGCCACCTAGTGGTAAGATAAAACAGAATCTAGAATGTGGTTACATATTGCTATCACGTTACTGACCTTGAATTGGAACAGGAAACCAACCCGTAAGAAGATACTTCTGCAGGAAGTGTGAGAGGGACCATCCAGGAAAGGAGTGTGACGGAACTCTAGTGACGTGTCACCACTGTGGCAGGAAGGGGCATAGATCTTTTGAGTGCTTCTCGAACCCGGATTCCACGAACTACAAGCCACGCACCGGTCAGCGACTAAAGCCCCAGCTACTAATACAAATGGAGGAGGAGGTAGAGGTGGCACCGGAGGTGCTGGACCATCTACCCATCGCCCTGCCCAGAACTACCCTCAGAGGCCAGGCAAACCACCAGCTCTCAACCTGGTGGACCGTGTCGAATCAGCGAGTGATGACTCGAGTTCACCTGGTGAGGACTACTTTCCTACTGAAGAAGCTTAGACCTTCGTTTTGCTTCATTTCTTCAAGTAACTTTTCCTCTGCATTGTAAATGGATGAACTATAAATCCCTCTTTCTTTTACATCTTTATGCTAAGACCAGTTTGAACCTTGACTTGTTTACTTAATGGCAATTGTTGTTTTCGTTCAGCTTTCGATATTTGCTTTCTTGTATTGCCTATTTCCACACCCACCATTCCCTTTGAAGCCAAACCACACCCACCAGAGAAGTGTGAGATATTGAGACCTGGGATTGTCTTATTACGAGAATTTTTGACCCCAGCTGACCAATATGCATTGATCCTCAAGATCAGAGAATTAGGTGTGAAAGGAGGAAACTTTTACACCCCTACCTTCAAGAACGGTGCAACCATGAAGGTGAAGATCATGTGCCTAGGTAAGAAGTGGGACCACACCACTAGAAGCTATGAGGAGGTGGAGGTGCCACCAATTCCAGGAGAGTTGCAGACCATCATTGGAGCTGCAGTTAAAGCAGCCCAGGAATTGGAGGATGAGCCCGTCCCAGACCTAACCTCAGACGTGTGCATCATCAACTTCTATGGGAAAGAAGGTAAGCTAGGAATGCATCATGATAGGGATAAGTCTCTGGAGTCCATCACCAGAGGAGTTCCAGTGGTGTCCATATCACTTGGAGACGACGCGAAATTCCTATTTGGAGATCAGAAGAGAATGGATCTTGCTACAAAGATCCTCCTAAAGTCGGGTGATGTGCTGATATTCGGGGGAGCAGCCAAACTTATCTACCATGGGGTGAAGAGAATTAAGCCCCACACAGCCCCCACATCCATCATCAACCAGACCCACATGAAACCTGGCCGTTTAAACCTGACCTTTAGACAAATCTAGCCTTGTAATTTATGCAATTTCAGCATTGTAATCATTAAAATGCTCATGAAGACCTTAATAAGAATGGAAATCTTATAAGTTTGTTTCGTCGTTGTAGGGGTTGGGAACTCAGAGATCAGGTTGACTGTGTTGAACCAGGCTCAAGCGAAGAGCAATGGGATGGTCATCACAGGTATAACTACTAGCCTGACTTATTACCTTGGAAGTAATGCCTGAGAATCTTAGAATTTACTCTGCGGTTTCAGGCACGTTCTTAATTAATGAGGTGGAAGCCACTGTTTTGTTTGATTCTGGAGCCTCCCATTCATTCATATCCCAGGCATTCCATGCTAAGATAGATGCCCCTACAGAGGATATCCATGACTGCTCAGTTTTATTGCCATCCAGAGAGTTAATCAAGTGCGGTAAGCAATGTAAGGACTTGAACATACACATCAAGGGAGCAGATTTCCTCTTTGATGCCATTATCTTCCCTGGCATGGGGTTCGACATAATTGTGGGCATGGACACACTACAGCGATACAGAGGTAGGCTACACTGTGCAGAGCATCGTCTCCTCTTGAAGTCAGCTACAGGGATCATAGTATCATACCGAATGCAGCCCAAGCAGCCGACTGTGAAGGTTGTATCGGCATTATCCCTGATGAAGGAGGTGTCCAAGGGAGCGACCGCCTACTACTGTTATGCCCAGGATCTGAGGACAGATCCAAAGTTCAAGAGTGACGTACCTGTTGTGTCGAAGTACCCCGACGTTTTTCCGGAGGAGTTACCTGGACTACCACCATTGAGGGAGGTTGAGTTCAACATCGACCTCATACCTGGTACAGGACCGATTGCCAAAGCACCCTACCAGATGGGCCCTGCGGAGATGGTGGAATTGAAGAAACAACTGCAGGAGTTACTAGATAAGGGTTTCATCCGACCCAGTGTCTCACCTTGGGGTGCTCCTGTGCTGTTCGTCAAGAAGAAGGAGGAATTGACTACAGGGAGTTGAATAATGTGACGATCAAGAACAAGTACCCACTGCCCAGGATCGATGACCTATTTGACCAGCTGAAGGGAGCAAGGTGTTCTCCAAGATCGATTTGCGTTCCGGATATCATCAGATAGCAGTAGCTGAACCAGATATAGAAAAGACAGTGTTCCGAACCAGATACGGCCACTACGAGTTCACAGTGATGCCGTTTGGACTGACTAACGCACCAGCGAGATTCATGGATCTGATGCAGAGGGTCTTTCAAGCCCAGCTAGACAAGTCAGTGGTCGTATTCATAGACGATATTCTAATCTTCTCCAAGAGTAGGGAGGAACATGAGCAGCATTTGAGAACAGTCTTGGAGACTCTGAGAGAGAGACAACTCTATGCCAAGTTCAGCAAGTGTGAATTCTGGCTGGACAAGGTATCATTTCTTGGTCATGTGATCTCAGCTGAAGGAGTTTTAGTGGACCCAGCTAAAATTGAGGCGGTGAAGAGCTGGCACAGACCTCGCTCAGTGACTGAGATTCGGAGCTTCCTTGGGTTGGCTGGCTATTATAGACGCTTTGTGAAGGATTTCTCCAGGCTAGCTAAGCCCTTAACCTCTCTGATGAAGAAGGATAGCCCGTTTGTATGGACAGAGGCGTGTGAGGTCTCCTTTCAGGCACTGAAGGATGCTCTGACCACAGCTCCAGTATTGGTGATCCCTGAGGGAAACGAGGGATGCGAGGTTTAGTGTGATGCTTCAGGCAAAGGGATCGGTGGAGTATTGATGCAAATGGCAGAGTGTGGCTTACGCTTCTCAACAGCTGAAGAAGCACGAAGAAAATTATCCCACACATGACCTTGAGCTCCTCGCCATAGTTTTTTCCTTGAAGATCTGGCGACAATACCTGTATGGAGCCATGGTCCGAATTATGACAGATCATAAGAATTTGAAATACATCTGGACCCAGAAGGAGCTGAACTTGAGACAGCGATGGTGGATCGAGCTACTAGCTGATTATGATATCGACCTCCAGTACACTGAGGGTAAAGGTAATGTCGTGGCAGACGCTCTGAGCATAAGAGCACATTCACTTCTTGCTCTCATAGAGACGACCACGATAGCTGAGGAGGTATATGCAGCTCAGGACAGTGATGTGTATCTACAGGGTATCGGGCAGAAATTAGCAGATGGGTTGACTGATGGTCTGAAGTATGACTACGAGCTAGACAGCGAGGGACACCTTCGAGTCAGAGGCAGACTCTGCGTTCCTCAGGATGCGACAGAACTCAGACCAGGATTCTCTCTGAAGCTCATTCCTCTACATTGTCAGTACATCCTGGAGCCACCAAGATGTACAAGGATTTAAAGAAGTTATTCTGGTGGAGCGGGATGAAGAGGGATGTAGTAGACTTCGTCTCACGATGTCTCACCTGTCAGAAGGTGAAGTTCGAGCATCGGCGACCAGGAGGCCAGATTCAGTCGTTACCGGTACCGTGCTGGAAGTTTGACGATATTAGTATGGATTTTGTGGTCGGTCTCCCTCCAGCCAGAGGTGGATTGAACACAATTTGGGTGATAGTCGATAGGTTAACTAAGACAGCTAAGTTCATACCTATCAAGGACACATGGAAGGTGCCCAAACTAGCTGAGGTGTTCACCACAGAGCACATCCGGTACCATGGGGTACCGAAGACGATCGTCTCTGATCGTGATGCACGTTTCTTTAGTAGATTTTGGCGTCAGGTGCAGGAGGCATTTGGTACTCAGCTGCGACATAGCACAGCCTTCCACCCTCAAACAGATGGGCAGACCGAGAGGACGATTCAGACACTGGAAGATATGTTGAGAGCGGTCGCCTTAGACTATCAGGGGAGTTGGGTAAAGCGTCTACACTTGGTAGAGTTCTCCTACAACAACTCCTATCACTCGTCTATCGGCATGGCCCATTTCAGGCTCTGTATGGCAGATCGTGCCGGACACCTTTATCATGGAGTGACCCTGCTGAAACAGTTTTGATTGGTCCGGAGTATATTCAGAGACTACAAGATGACATCAGAGTTATTCAGCAGCACATGAGGGCAGCGCAGTCTAGGCAGAAATCTTACGGGGATCAGCGTACCAGAGAGCTTGAATTTCAGATCAGTGATATGGTTTTCCTACGAGTGTCTCTGATGAGAGGCATCTTCAGATTTGGGATGAGAGGAAAGTTAAGCCCTAAGTATGTTGGTCCGTACAGGATTACGGAGCGCGTGGGCCCCAGCGTATCGACTAGACCTACCAGCGGAGTTAGGGAAGGTACATGACGTGTTTCATGTATCTCAGCTGAAGAAGTATGTACCTGACCCTTCTCACGTGCTACTGCCAGAGAGATTAGAGATTGAACCTACACTGAGATATGAGGAGACTCCCATTCAGATCCTGGACACGAAGGTCCGGAAACGAGAGGCAGATCAGTCAAGCTGGTGAAGGTTCTTTGGGAGGATCATGGGGTTGAAGAAGCTACTTGGGAGACTGAGGACTCTATGAGAGTGAAGTACCCACACATATTCCCATGATATTTCCTTGTATTCTTGCCTTTACTGGGTTCTTGTTCATAGCGGTACGAGGGCGTACCTTGGCTCTTTTCGGGGGGGGGGGGGGGTAGTGCATACTCTTTCTTCGTCACCTCATCCAGATTATGCCCTGTTTGTTTTGTTAGTAGAATGAGGGAGAGGTGTATGCATGTACTTGATTTATACATTGTGTGATTTTGATTTCTATCTATGAAAAAAAATCTTGGTTTTGGTCTGATGTTGAGTAATCTGCGTGGATTTGGAAATGGAAATGAGTGGAAATAGATTGTGAGAGAAATTACAATTGGTATGAATTGGTATGGATTTTTGGTTGGAATTGTTATTGGATGAACATTCTGGTAATTCTTGATAGCACACCTGATGTGGTGTGAGTAGCTATTAGTTGGTGTTAAACTTCGGGACGAAGTTCCTTTTAAGGGGGGTAGACTGAAATACCCCATAAATTAATTAAAATTAATTTAGGGGATTTCTTTTAGTAAACCCTAAATGATACTATTAAATATTAATTTATTATATGGTATTATGAATTTAATAGTGAGATTTATAAGTCAATAAATCTTGGAAAATTTCAAGACACTCCAATTATATTATAAAGATTTTAGAAATATTTTGAACATTGATTTAAGGCTTAAAAGTCAAAATAAAATCATAGAAACCTTGAAGCTTCAAAAGCCTTGCTAGGATTGACTTTTTGAGAATGGTCAAATCAGGCCATGAAAACTATACCAATAAAAAGGTTATGGAAAACCAAGAAGATTGATAAAAAGAACGTTAAAACGGATCATCCCAGCCAAAGTTATGATAAATTGAAGTTTAGAGCCAAAATTTTGGAGGTTGCTGATGTGTCCAAAGCTAGCTGACTCAGCTGCACGCCTCGGGACACGTGCCGCACCCAGTCAGCACCAGAGTAACTTAAACGGTTAAGTTTTTCTCAGTTTGGCATGTCATGGGTCGAACTTAAGATGCCTATATCTTTTTCCCTACTCCACCATTTGGTATGCCGTTTGTTTTCATTCGATTCTCCTATCTTTTCTCTTTCCAACCATTACTCACACACCATCTAACTCCTTCTACAATGATCGGAAAGTTGATCCAAAGTTTGCTCCTCGCGAGTTCGTAACCCAGAATTCCAGTTTTTTCTGAAATCGGGGAAACTTCGTCACGCCATAACTTCTTCATTTCTCATCCAAATTTCGTGTTCTTCAGCTTGTTTTGAAGATCTCTAATCCCTCTATAACTTTCATGTTGATGGCCAAGGCTGATTCGCACTGGTTTGGGAGATAAATCTGTCTAAAGTTGCCTACTCGATCACGGTGGTAATTCTGCCCAGTTCATCCCGAAACCAACTAGGTAAACACAGATCTTGTGAGATCTGTAACTTTCTCCCTAGTTCATCAAATTCAATGATTCTTCCACTAACATCTAGAGTTACATGTCTAGTTTGGATTGTGATAGGTTCCATGAATCAAACTCTCTCAGTTGGTGCGAGTTGATTCGAGAAGAGGCATACCTGAACCGCACATAAAATACATTTCCAGAATTCCGATTTGGATTCTCCCCGTTAATGCAATTCCGGTGAGTTTCTGATCAAATTGCTCCGTTGATGCCATTCGAAATTCATCACCGATCAAACCCACATGCCAATTTAGTCTATTATGCATTACAATAGGAGAATTTGTCAAATTGATTCAAACTAACTATGAACCCTAACTTCGAACCCAGATTCGAATCTATTCAATTCTGCATGATAATTGGGGAAATCGGTACCATTAGAACCGGAATTTGATTACGAATCGATAGGAACAAGAATCATCGAATTTCGTTCTGTAGATTGTGAGATATCGATGATTAGTACTCGGGTGCGAATTGGAGATCCTGATGAACTCGCGAGTTCTGGGCCGTCCGATCTCGGTTAATAAAATGGACGGCCGAGATTAGATCGTGGGGGTTTAAGATGTAATAAGTTAATATGTTTTCCAGAATAAATCCTAACTTGCTAGATTTATTTAATGGCCTTCCCGAATGTATTTTGACTTGAAATTTTAACCATAGATTCCTTATAAAATCTAGTTTATTTTGATGTAAATTAATATGGGTTTTGAGTTTTTAAACATAAGTTATGATTTTTGCAAGTTACGAGTATTATGGAATTATTTGGTAATTTAAAAAGATATTTTTATGAAATAAAATTATTTATGTCTAAAATGTTATAGTTATTATATATTAAATTTGGGAATTTTTGGACAAGGGTAAATGGGTTTAAAAATTGTTTATGGAATTTTCATAAGAATAACTTATAATATATGGTTTTTAATGTAACAAAAATTAAAGTATGGTTTGTTAATAAGCTTTTTAGGTTGGGGAAAATAATTAAACCTAAATTAACATTTTATACAGTATGTTATAAATATTTTGGGTATTATCTTTTAGTGAAGTAAAAGTTGTTTACATATATATATACTTATATGAGAAAAATAAAATAGGAACTTATATTAAATCGAGGTATTAAACTAAACTACATATTATTATTATGGAGGTTAATATGCTTAATTAAAGGGCAAACACTTTATTTTATAAACCATATATCAGTTGTGGATATGTCTAAAAGATATTAAATATAATTAAATACAATAAGAATTTCTTAAAGAATGTTTTGGATAAATCCTAAGGAAAATATAAGTGTATATATAAATACATTAGAAGTAAATAAAAGAGTAACATACCTTATGGGAAACATATTAAGAGGGAAAAATTGGGATAAACCTATTCATACGTGACAATTAAAAATATTAAATGTTAATGTGACATCTAGGTGGACTATTAGGGGGAAGTACATATCCTAAACCTTAATAGGTGAAAGTAAGTTAGCCAAGCGTAACCAAAGGGTTTAATTAAACTAAACCTATAATCAGGAGTAGGTAAATGGAATAAGTTAAGTATACATTAAAGATTTAATTACGAGATCTAGCCAGATCCTTAGGAGAGTAACTGTAAAACAAACTATAGACTAATAAGAATGGAGGATGTGTAGCATTATAGTGCCTTAACTAATCAATGCTTGGAATACTTTAATTATAGGTGATTAGTGGAAGTAGTTCGCATTTTCAAGTTTGGTTACTGCTTCTACATATACCAGGTACGATTTCTCGTACTCAGATACTTTTGCTAACGACTTTATGGAATGTTTTGGAAAACGCTAACTGAGCTGAATGAATTTCAAAGGAAACTGTTTGTGTGACTAACTCAGCTGATGTGACTAACTGAGTCTTGGATGTACAACTCACATGATCTTTGGTTCCTCTTATCTGGTTGCCTCATTAGATATTGACTGTTGAGGGTTTACGCCTCTGCACTCTGTAGGACTGAGTGTTTTGGTATTGCTCTTGTACAGTTAATAATCTAGTGGGAATATGGGAAATGTCAATCTTGGTATTGGGTATGGATTATTTCTAATAAGTGGTGCACTCACTTTTCACCGATGACTGAGAACGGGTCGGTGGCAGCGGAGGTCTGCTATACCTCGTCCATATGGACAACTGACAGCGGAGGTCTGTTTACCTCGTCCTTGTGACAACTGACTGGCGGTGGGGGCCATCTCTCCCAATTGGTTTTATTCCACTCTTGAGTTATGGTTCTTGGATATCTTCTTTCATTCCCAGTCCTTGTGACTACTTGGGTCTTTCTACTCCTAATTGGAACTGAATCTACACGAGCATGGATGTTCACTGACTTATGATGTGGTTTCTTTTAATTGACTAACTTTACTTCTTGTTATATCCTTATCCTTGACTTGTTACCTTTGACTTGGTGATTTGGATGTGCCTTGTTCTTCTGTTTTGTTTTAAGCGTTTGACTTCAGTTTTGTTTATTTAAGAGTTATGTTTTTAAACTTTTGTTTTGGAGAGTTGTACCAGTTCCATTCCAGGGAGCTGACTCACCCCTCTCGGGGTGGGCTGCTTGGTTTCATCTTGTAGGTACGAATTGTTCTACAGGTGGCCACGAAGAGTATGACTGATTGGTATGGGAATTAGGAATTGTGGAGAGTTTTTATATCTTGCTCTTGTTATGTTTTCTTGAGTTCAGACCGTAGCATTTGTATTATCATAAGTTGTAATTGGTAAGGTTTGGTGCCAGGTGTTTGGAACCCGATGATCTGTAATCGCCTTAGTATTTTATTTCCGCTGCATTTATGTTAAATAGGGGCGTTACATGTTCAATTCATCAGACGGATAGTATGTAGTAGTGTAGCTTGCCTTGTTAGTCACGTGGGTGGCTAGCGGCATTGTACACCCGCCATTGTGTATGTATTATCCGCTGCGAAGTAAGTATTTGTACAGTAATGACGGTATTAGCGGTAGGGGTGTTACAATCATGCCAACACAACCCTTATACCACCTCTGAAAACCATGTTACAGAATAGCAAGTTACAGAGCAGAATTTCAAGCTTCTGCGCAAACTGTTTTTTTTTTCTCCTCTCTCTTTTTTTTAGCATGTTATGTGTCTACCGACTTAGAAAGGGGTTTAAGCATTGCTTTAGGTTCATTATTAAGCCAAATCGAACCCTATATTACTTATGGAAGTTCAGCGCACAGAAGGACAAAGTTGAAGAGTTTGAAATGGCTATCAGGTTAGCACTAAACAGATTTGATTCTCCTTTGTTTTCTGTTTAAGAAATCAGTTTAAAGGTAACTCACCACTTTTGTATCTTAGCTGATTTCCCTTGCTTTGTTCTTGGCACAAATGAGATACTCAGGCTCTTGAAAACTTGACTTCAAACAGAGTGATTCCTCAGGTGTTATCCTTTGGCAAACCAAAAAGGAGGACAGGGGGTGAACTGGAATAAACTGAGCTTTGTTTTTATGTTTCAGGAAGGGTGTTGAGCAGCTTCGATCCAGGATAGCTTCGATAACACCTAGGAGACTGCATGTGTGGCTGATGCATGACAGGAACAAGAGAGAGATGGGTTAAGTAATTCTTCAACTGACTTGAACAACAGAAGCATAGAAAAATCACGGCCTGATGGTTTACCTGCAACTGCTATTCAACCAGGGTGCTGGTTCTCTATCAGTTTTTTTTCTTGGAACGAAACTGCAGCAGAGAATCTGGAGGCTTGAGTTACTGATCAGGTAGTAAAGATTTCAGAAGTAAAAATAGTTCAAGGCAGCCAAGGAGAGGATCAGGAATGATATAGCAAGACCACAGGGCAGAAAGGAAAACAAGAATGAGGAGGAAACTGTGGTAACAGTTTTACCTTGCTGTCTTTCTTTTTGCAGTTGTTCCAGAGATTTCTCCAGGACTTGCACGAGAGTTGCATGTGAGGAGTTGAAGGGAGTAGCTGAGTATGGTTTAGTAATCATATCAGTCAACTGAGGGCACAACAGAAACGAGACAGATAAGGGGTTGGAGCAAACTAACTTTGTTTTGAAGGATTTACCTTCCGATTATGCTTCAGTGGGGGTGTTGAGTAGCTTTCGATCCAGTTTTCTCTGACAGAGCCTAGAGGACTGTGTGAGTGGCTTATACATAGCAGGAGGAAGAGAAAGTTGAGTAAGAAACCTTGTGCTGATTGTCGGGTAGACCCAAGTGAGAGATGAAGAGGGGTGACAAGTCGATTTACCTTGCTGTTTTAAGGCTTCTTGGCATGCAGGGATCAGCTGACTTATGGGCAGGGTCGATATGCAGGTGCAGGCCATTACATAGGTGTTAGTGTTGGCGCAAAATGCAAAGTGGCTAGGGCAGCGTGATAGGGACTAGATTGAGGTTTACCGAGACATGCAGGATCCAGTTATCTCTGCTTCAAATTTTTTTATCGTTTGTTTCCTCGGCAATGGGTGTGGGATGTATTCAGGATCAAGCTAGTGGGATAATGCTCCCAAGTTCCCAGAGACTCATGGATTATCTACCATGACTTACACAGCAAAATCTGAAGTTGGATGCAGTTGTTTTCTGTACAGATTCTCGGACAGAACAGGGAACATGTTAGTGTCCTCTTTTTTTTTCTTTAACTCAAATGAAGTTACAGAAGTAGATGAGAGGATAAGAGGGTAAGCCGTGAGTAGGAGAGTGGTCTGCAATTCCAAGAGGGTGGCGTGGGAATGCAAGAAGAATGTTGTTGTGTACATATCGGTAATGGGGAACAAAAAGAAGTGGTTGATGTTGAAACTTTTAGCTCTCTGTATTTAATTTAGTGGTTTAGTTAGTCTAACAGTGTATCATTACCTTTGTGTCTAGGCGTGCAGTATGTTACCGAATACGAGCATAGCTCAATCGGTTAAGGCATGCAGTAGATATACTAGTGGTATTGGGTTTGAATCCTGGCAAGAGCATATTTTGCTCCTTTTTTGTATCGGTTCATAAACATGCCTATTTTGTATACGTATATATATGTGTGTGACTATATTATTTGTTATATACGCTACTATTTTATTTGTCACGTGGTTAGTTATATATATATACGACTATTTTATTATGCCCCGTTGTTGCTTATATATATAACATTGTGATATTGTAACGTTGTGTATATGTTTATACATATACGTATATATACCTATGTGTATGCGACTGTATTAATATGTCACGTCGTCATTTATGTACGTAACACCGGTTGTATATATATATATACATATATATGTGTGTGACTATATTATCATTTTCGGTTTAGAAGTGCGCATTCATGTATATGAGTTTACGTTTACGTTTATAATTTGTCTAGGGTATATAGGATGTTCTTATAATTTATTGGGCACACTAGTGGTATTTATTTTACGCACCGATATGTACATGCGGTATAATTATCCGTTTGGATCAATATTTTAAATACCATAATGCGGAGCAAGTAATATACACACATGTATTTATAATGCGTAGGCAATCAGGGATATATATGTGCGTGGTTTTGAATTGCTAATACGAAATCTATAAGGGAGATAAGTTAAGTTGGGTAGGAAACAATAAACCGTGGTAAGCATGAAGTACTTCAAGCAAATTATGTATCGAATTGGGGAATACGTATGGATATATGTATACATGGGATTATATGGGGCTATAAGGTGTAACAAGTAACATATGTATAGATATATATATATATATATGCATATGTGATATTGGGTTTATAATACATAACAAGTATTGTGCATATATATATATATATGTGTAATGCTGAAGTGGTACACAAATAATGGATATGTATATGTATATATATGTGTTATCATGAGTTGATGATACGTAACCAATGGTGGTTATAAATTTGGAGGGAAAATATATATATATATATATAGAGAGTATAATAATTACTTAAGTGCAGATGATTATTAATACTAGGAATATGTGAGGAAATGGTTTAAAAGACTAAAGAAAAAAAAAATTAAGTATAAACCGTGATTTTTGGTGGAGTTTGAAGACATTATAATGTCACTATGAAAATGTATTTTTATGATATTTTTAAGGCCATATATTTAGGCAATGTCCAAATAAATATTTTGTGACCTAAATAGTCATTAATAAAATTTAAAGGTTGATTTATGAGGTTATTGGAATTCCTGGTGGAAGACTATTATGCTAGCAATTATAACTATTTGGGAACATCTTGGAAACATATAGACATATTTATAAGCTTACATTATGGCTTAAATAAATTTTAATACCATACAAACACTTTATATAAATAAGTGAATCGTAATGGGGTCCAAGTGTAATAAAAATAAAATAAAGTGCAAATGGTAAATGAGACCGAAAGGGATGATTTTAGGAAATTTGGTAAGTATTAAATATGAATTTATAAAATAAAAGGAGTGAATTGTAAAACTATGAAACTATGGGGGGTATTTCCTTAAATACTATTAAAATGGTAAGGGTAGATATTTTAAGTACTTGAAGAAATATTAAGTCAAAACAATAATTATAAAAGTAGTAGGGGAGTATATGTAATTACCGGAACTATAAGGGTCAAAATGTAACAAGGGAACCCTTGAGGTTGGTTGGGAATTTTAGACAATTTTGGAGCGAGCTTAATGCTTTAATTAACTATGAGTTATACTACATAGTTAAGTATGAAATTGTGGCAATTATAAAGTTAGGGGGTAAGTTAGGTAATTACCTTAAACCTTGGGGCATGAATGGAAATCTAGTTACTTGAGGGGATTAGTATATAAACCTAGAAAGGGTTTTGGAAATTTAAGTGATAATATGAATTAATTTAGAGGTATAATATGAGGTTTAAATAATTAAAGTTTGGTTATAAAAAAAAGGGGGCTGTGATGAAATTATGAGAAAAATGTGGGTAAATGGGCAATTTGGATAAACTTGTTACATGCTGGTGCTTAAGAATACCCTACAACATTAGCTAGAGGGAAGGAGTTAGCTAAAGTGTAAAACGACAATGTAAATGTCCAAGGAGTTGATAAAGTCTAAGATTATTACTTGGAAAATTTCGAAGGGCTGATATAAGTTGAACAATCAAAAGTTCACCTAGGGAACAACACCTGATAACATGGGATAAACTAGGAAAATATCACAACAGTTGTGCATGGAAGCATAAAACTGACAAGTTGTTTTAATTAATGTTAGGGCCATGACGAACGCCAACCGGGACCTTGTGTGTGAGATAACTCTTCCTTCTGACTAAGGTATGGATATGTGTGGTCCGTATGCTGCTGTGTTACACGGCTTGTGTGCTGTGTGCTTTGTTTGACAATGACCATAAGACTAAAGCATGAAAATTGGATTACTTGTTGTGACTTGCTTAAATGCTTGTTATATATCATTGTTGCATATTACTTGCGCGCACACAGTAGTTTAGTCTCTTTCTCGTTTATGGAGCTTTGAGATGAAGCTTGATGAACTACGTAAACAAGACAAAAGAACTATACAATGAGAAAACTCCTCTCTAACTATAGAGGACTCCTAAGGACACCCACTATGGTGTCAAGATATTTATGATAAGTGAATACCCTATTGAGGACTACTATCGACACCCACAATGGTGTCGAGCTGACACGAAAAAGATATATAATATGTAAGTACCAGCTGATGGATCATATGGATAATCCGTGAAGAAGGATTCTCGGGCCGCGCGGTTTGGACGCTCAGGAGTTGGTATCTACATCAGATCCTTCACCCGACTATTGTGGAGCGCATCCTGGTGTATCTTTATCATTTAGGAGTAAAGGCCTCTTGACTGCCGTGGGGTATTTTAATCTATACCTGGTCCTGTGGGTTGTAACTTGTCTATCCATTTTCTCTCAAGGCTGGAAGTGGGTGAATATGTACTCCTCTTATCTATTATCCGTGAGTGGCCAAAACGCGAACATTAAATAACGAGACAAGACTTTGGGTCGAAGTCTCTTTAAGGGGGGAAGGTTGAAACACCCCTAATAATTAAAACGCATGAAATCATGAATAAATGTGGTATGTGCAATAAACCGGTCACATTAATATACCATGGTATAACATATAACCTACGATACTAAGGGACATGCATATGTCCGTGAATATAAACAAGTCACAATGTAACACACGCATTTGTGTTTAGCGGTTTTGACATTAACCGATACAATTTAGCGAATTAAATTATACTGCGTTAGGACTCCTGTACACGAACCAAGTATAGCACATTATGCAAACTGAAATCGATGAAGTGCTCATTGACACATAATTATCGTAGTAAGTAACGTATGTTACGAGAATGTGATGTATGTGTTGTGTTACTAATTGCAAATGTATACAAGCGACATATAACGGCTGTAGAAAATAACATGTGCCACGGGAATATAAATTACGAACTACGATATGGGATACAACATGCACTTGTAACATTATAATATAAGGACTGCTCAGCGGTTCATACTGCATGACCTGGTAAATTAATTATCCCATGGGCTACTAAACTCCATCCTAGTCCTATAAGGAGCACTACACCGGTAACATTGTAGAATTTTGTAAGTCCCATGGAGTTGGAACAATAACCACGCAGCCTTGTACCATACCGATTTTGAACACCAGAATCTCTGTAGCTTTCCATCCTTCCATGCAAACCCCTTTTCTTGCTTTTCAAACCATTGTCTCCTGCCTTTCTCGCGTGTGTGTGTGCATCGAGATTAATAACTCACCCAACCCTTCCTTCTACTAGTTGTTTCTCGATGCGTTCAAGTCCAGGGTAGAACTTTGAAATTCCCTCAACTGCTGGCGTGTGTGGTAAGTCCTTCTCCTTCCTGCCCTTTCCGGTGTATCTTGGAATAACCAATCTATTCACATGCTTTACACAAGCTCACAACAGACAAGTAAGCACCGTAAACAAACATCCGCTTTCCAAATTTTGAAAGGAGGGAAATGTTCCCTAAGTTGAGAGGAATTTAACGGTACAATTTTTGTGGAGTTTGGAGTTGACTTGTGCCTTGTAGATGAAGAAGAAGAAGGGAGCTTGGAGGGGTTTGTGAAATCGCCAGAAATGGCTTAAGGAGGAAGAAGAAGTTCAGGAAGGAGGAGGAAGTACGAGGGAAAGAGAGAAATGGGGAGGAGAGAGAGTATCCCTCACCTTTTTACTTTTTTTCTCCTTTTTCCACTTTTCTTTTCTTTCTTTATTTACTAGTTTAGTGTGTGAGAGGGTATAAAAACCGGCCCCCACTATATTATTAAGCTGGAGCGTTTTTCATCTTTTACAGAAAACACTAATTATTTTACCAAGTTCGGCACTATTCACAAACCGGGCCTGTTTTCCGGATTTTTCTCGTTTTTTTAATGGTTATTAAGCTCCCGTTAATATTTACTTATAGTTATATAATCAACTATAATTTTTTACGGGGTCGTTTGACTTTTTAAAGTCACGTTTTCGGGTTTTCTCGAAAAACACGCTTTAAACTGCTGACCTTATGGCCCTGGATAATATATTGACCGATCTGGTCGAACCTGTGCACCAACCGCAGTGCCCTCCGCCATCGTCGAGTGTGGACAATGGATTCCCTTGAGTGACTCCCCATTGAAGTCTCTCGTAGTGATCATGATGCGCAACCAGAAAGTCGAAACAGTCTGGATTCCTCTCTTTATAAGTTAGTCCTTTAGTCAATGATACAATATCCAATACTTGAGTTAAGACTATAACAGTTGACCATCAGTTAGGTTTAATAATACCTAAAGGTCAGTTAGTCTCTTTTTTTAGTTTAGATGTATAAACTTCCAGTCATAAGACGTTCACGTAAATTAAAATGCAACAGTGATGAGCAATACAGTATACAAAATACTATACATAAAATCATAGATATCGCTCTTAACAATTTAAACACACAACGTCTGGACCTCAGGAAAATCCTTAGGACATTCAGACCACACAATTAACATACCGTTCACCGTAGTAACAGCTAGCTTGACAATTCACGCTCTAGTAATTCTTTCCTGTACGCTGTTATTTAAACATGCAATAACGGGTAATATTAATACACTGTTCACGAAATGCTACAGTACTGTCACTGTAGAACTAATACTTGTAATATACTAATCATGTATGTTCTTTACTTCCCCTGTTATTTTACAGTGACTCCGGGTAGTTCAATAGTTCGTTGTTTTATGTGATATCCACATGTGATAATGAAATTCTACTTCATAGTATATTTTCTATTTCCTTAAACATATACCCATAATTATTTCCACTTATCCTTTATATTATACCATTCAGTAATTACAATCTTTTCATACTAGCTTTTATAAATTAGAATTAAATCCCTTAAACTTTCGGTTTCCACTTATATTTTCCTATATTTACATTTTAACCCCAAAACTTTATATAAGTTACATATTAACTTATAAACTATAGTTTTAATATTTAATTTCTAAAATACCGAAAAGGCCCTTATAATTTTATTAATTATGAATTCACCCCTTAATCATTTCGGTTTTCATAACTAAACTTTCATAAATTATATAATCACCCCAAAACTTTTATAAACTTAATATTTTATGTCATATGTCATTTTTAACCCAAAGTTTTTAGTTAACACTTTGACCAAGACTTAATTTCATAATTAATACTTTAATATACCCATAAATTCACTTGTAATTCGGCTATACTCCTAAACTTTCCAATAATTACAAAATAGCCCCAAAACTTTATAAATTGTTATTTTTACACTAAAACACTTATTTAAATTCACCAAAATTCATCATATTAAGTTCTACCTTATATTATACCATAAATATACCAAATCCACCCTTTCATTCTCGGCAATTATATTAAGCACTCCAAACTTTTCAAAATTCACATTTTAACCACATAACTTTATAAACTAGTCATCTAAATACTTGTAGCTATTTTTAATGTTCCCAAAATTTATAATATAAGTTAATACACTTATATATATATTTCAAAATTCACCGAATATCACATATTGTTCTCGGCTTTAATTATGCTTTACCATATGGTTTTAAAACTTGATTTAAACTTTATAATATGTATATATATATATATGCATATAAGCCATATAACACTTCTAAAAATTATGCTAATGACTTAGAATGATTATAAACTCAAAATAGAACATTAAATCCCTAGACCTTTCGGTTTAATTATTTGTGTAACATAATTAATTTTTGTGACACAAATATATACCTTAAGGTAATAATCTTACCTTATATGTTATAAATTATTTTCTTGACAATATAACCCATAGTTTTCGGCCTTAATATATCTAAGGGTTATACATAATTTTTATACCAAAGTTTGAAGTTTAAATCAAACTTAAACTTAATAAACCTTAATCATATAAACTTACTCCTTAAATCAAGATAATTCTTGTACTTGATTTCTCCTTGAATTCCAAGCTCTCCAAATGTTATCTTGATGAAGAATTTTTGGCTCCTTGTATATATTTAGGAGATCCATTTGTTAGACTTCTAACAAAGACTTATAAATAATATTAGGAGTAATTTTACAAGAGTTTACCTTAGAAATTTAAAAGGTACTTTGGTACACCTTGGGATGATTGTAGATCCAAGTTTCCTTCATGAAATAATGAAGAGAATATGGATTTAGAAGCTCTTAAAATTTTCAAAATTGTTTATGGTAATTTACTAGGATTTTTAACATAAAAATATACCTTAACTTGATCTTGTTGTTCCTTGTGTTGTTGTTGAATCTAGGAACCTCCTTGGAACACTTATGCTTGGCGAAAATTGTAGGAGTTGCTTGGACGATTTCTTGCTGCAAGACTTAAGAGATTTAACTAGGAAATTTCATTAAAATGGTGTTAGAACTTAGAACACCATTAATGGAGCTTTGAAGCTCTAAGGAAAGAACTAGAAAATGAAGAAAGAAAAGAGAGGAAATGAGACTTACACAATAGGCCAAGTGAAAGGCAAGGTAGAATGAAGGCTCGTGTATGGCCTTAAGGGAAGGAATGAGAGAGTTTCTCTTTTGATAAATTAATGTCAATAATTGACTAGTCTTTCCATTAGTTTATTCCTTGATTGTTTGGCTCCATAAAGTCCCTTAATTGAGGCTAGCAATCGGCTGATGGATAAGGAAGAATGAAGATTGATTGTCAATTAACATAAGATGACAAGGTGAGGTAATTCTTTAGTAGTTTATGAGTTGATTATTAATGCTAATCTTGTTTGTTTTCTTGTTGGTTGGCGGCAATGGAGTTCTAGGTAGTCATTGATTTTGTTTATAATAGACAATGTACTATGCTTAATTAGGTACTTGTCTTTTTTTGGATTAATTTAACAACAATCATACCTCCTTTCTTCTATATGTAATCGGCTGCCCATGTGCTATAAGAGCAAGTTGCTTTTCTTTGTTTATAGTCTTGTAAAGGTAGATCTAGTTTTCTTATTTTATGTCATTACTTTTCCAAGACTAATCCTCTTTGTTGTTTCCTTGCAGGCATACGGTAGTGGAGGCTCCAATTGACTGAATATATTTGCTAAATTATCATATAGCACATGCTAGGTGAGTCACATTACCATAAGGCAATTTTATTAACTAAAACTAGCCAATATACACCCTAAATGGCGCCCCATATAGAGATTAATTGGGATTGATTTTTGATTTAATTAATGTCACATTATATTGTACTAATACCATATTATAACATGTAATAGGATCCAGCATTTATTTTGTACATTTATAGTATGGTAAAAGATGAAAGTTCTAAGGTAAAAATGCTGATTTTAGGTACCTTTTTGGCCCAAATATCGCCCCAACTTGTACTATGATTTTAGTACTGGAATTAATTGATTTAGATTTTCAATTTATCCCCTTTTAAGATTATCAACTCGTGGCTCCTCAAAAACTTCAAGGTAATTGCGTAAAACACATTTTTGTGACACCCGAAGGTGCGTTTTTGCGCTTTAAGGATTTTCTGGAAAATAATTAGTCGCTACGAGTTCCAAGTGTTTATTGACTTTTTTTTATAGTCAATAATATTATTTTAAGGCGTTACATTGAGTTATATGGGGTCATATAAACCCGTAACTCAATTTTCGGGCTACTGGAACACTGCCGGGGCAAAAAGGAGCGTTAAGAAATTCCCCAGAGCACTTTGTGTATTTTTGAGAAAGTAGCTCAAGAAACCTATTTGGAATAATGAATATTGATGATAGGAACTTTTAGAATGATTTATATTGGAGTTTGTGCCACTTCGGTACCTCTCTAGGGCACTCCCAAGGGTTTTTGGGGCCCTCATCGGGAACCCCAGAGCACTTTGCCTTTAACTGAGAATTTAGCTTGAGAACTTCATATTAAATGTTCATTAAAGTGTTATTGTGCATTTATAATGAAGTGTAATGATTTACTTTATTTAATAAAGTATTTTTGGGACTTTTGGGCCTTAAGGGGCCCTTAAGGGAACTCCCGGGCATATTGTATTTTTACTCAGTTCTAACTGAGGACTTGTGTTGTATAGGTCATAAAATTATCCTTGATTAACTTCATAAGAGTTTTATAGCTTATATAACTTGGTTAGCTTAAGGTCGGGCTTTAACGCTCGTTTTGACCTTAAGGAGGTTTGGTGCGTTTTAACGCCCAAGTGTTTATATACTTTTATTAGGGTTTAATAATCCCCTAAATAATACTTATTTATCATTATTTAATTATTTAAAGGTTAGGGGTATTTCATCCTACCCCCCTTAAAAGGACTTCGTCCCGAAGTCATAACTTATACTTGTTCATCCTATGGAATCAAGTTCCTCATATCTATTCCTGTATACTCATCATTCGTGGGTGTCAATACTATATTGACACTTCTACATTCCATCTGTAATCCAAGTGTACGCAATTCATACAAACATATTCTTACTCATGATAATCAATGTGATCACAGCATAAGTAACTTGGTAAATGTTGTAAAGCAAATGAGTGTACTCTTTTATTAATCATCCAAGTGTTACATAGAACACACCAATAACCAAGTGTTACATAGGAAACATCAATAACCATTCACTTAATACCAAGTGTTACATAGAACACATCCATAACTATAACCATCCAACCAATTGCACACATGCGCAACAGTCAAACACAAAGAACAACCAAACACAAACCAAGATAGACTACAGATATGCAACTCGTATGTGGTGCTTTACCCCCTTAAAAAGGGTTACGCCCATGTACCCCCACAAGTATACATAAAACTAAGAGAAAAGTGCTGGTTACTTGTCTCACATGGAGTCTTCTAACTCCCATGTCGCCTCCTCAATGTCGTGGTTTGACCACAGAACCTTAACCATTCTAATGGTCTTGTTCCTGGTCTCTCTAGTCTTGGAGTCTAAAATGTGAACTGGGGTCTCCTCAAATCTAAGTGTAGGATCTAGCTCGAGTGTCTCGGGCTCTAAGATATGCGATGGGTGAGGTACATACTGCTTTAGCTGTGAAATGTGAAACACGTTGTGCACTCTCCCAAGCTCCATAGGTAAATCTAACCTGTAAGCTAATGGGCCCACTCACTCCGTAATGAGGTACGGTCCTACATATTTCGGGCTAAGCTTGCCCTTCTGCCCAAATCTGAAAACTCCTTTCATAGGTGAAACTCTAAGGAAGACTCGGTCGCCTACTGCGAACTCGAGGTCTCTCCTACGGACATCAGCATAAGACTTCTGTCTGTCCTGGGCTATCTTCATGTTCTTGCGTATTTGCACAATATCTTCCTTTATCTGGTCTAGGTACTCTGGCCCTAAGATGATGTTCTCACTGGCCTCGTCCCAACATAGTGGTGTCCTACATGGTCTGCCATACAATGCCTGAAATGGTGGCATCTGAATGGATACATGATAGCTGTTGTTGTAGGCAAACTCGATCAAATGTAGTCGATCTATCCAGCTTCCTTGGAAATCCAAGACAGAAGCTCTAAGCATGTCCTCTAACGTTTGAATTGTTCTCTCACTCTGTCCATCTGTCTATGGATGAAAGGCCGTACTTAGCTTCAGCTTCGTACCCAATGCCTCCTGAACCTGCTGCCAAAATCTAGAAACAAACCTTGAATCTCTGTCTGACACTATAGACTTAGGTGCACCGTGGTGTCTGATGATCTCTCTCTGGAAAATATCCGCCAGTTTAGTAACTTTCCATGTGTCCTTGATAGGAATGAACTTAGCTACCTTTGTCAGTCTGTCGATGATGACCCATATCATGTTAGCACCTCCTCTAGTTGGTGGAAGACCTACTACAAAATCCATGGATATATCCTCGAACTTCCAATATGGAATGGGCATCGGCTGTACTAAACCGCCCGGTCTCTGGTGCTCAAATTTCACTTTCTGACACATCATACATCTAACCACAAACTCTGCAACATCTTTCTTCATACCACTCCACTAGAAATGTAGTTTCAGATCCTTTTACATCTTCGATGACCATGGGTGTACTGATAAGGATGAGCAATGAGCTTCCTGCAATATCTTTTCCTTCAAGTCTGGGCTGGACTCTGGAATGCACAAACGGCCATTCAATCTAATTAACCCATCTTCACTGAGTACAAAATCATATTTCTGTCTCTCAAAGATACCGTCATTCAACTGCTGCCTGATAGTCTTCATGTATTGGTCATTTTCCTGAGCACAACGTACCTCCTCGATGATGTTGTTGTCTCCTGTCATGGCAAATAAGGAATGAACTCTACGGCTCAGGGCGTCAGCAACAACATTTGCCTTGCCCTCCTTGTACCTGAGGTCGATGTCGTAGTCCTTCAGAAACTCGACCCATCGCCTCTGTCTCATGTTCAGCTCCTTCTGTGTGAATAAATGTTGAAGGCTCTTATGATCTGAGTAAACTATTACTGTAGCTCCATATAAGTAGTGTCGCCAGATCTTCTATGCAAAAACAACTGCACCCAATTCCAAATCATGAGTCGGGTAGTTTTCTTCATGCTTCTTCAACTGTCGTGACGCATAAGCAACAACCTTTCCATTCTGCATAAGTACACACCCTATCCCTGTGCCTGAGGCATCACAATATACTTCAAATCCGTCGGTCCCCTCTAGAATAGTGAGTATTGGTGCCGACGTCAGTAGGTCCTTCAGTGTCTGAAAGGAACGCTCATAATCTGTTGTCCATACAAATGGAGAATCTTTCTTCATCAAGTTAGTCATAGGTTTTGCCAGTTTGGAGAAGTCTTGTACAAATTTGTGATAGTAACCAGCTAATCCCAAGAAACTCCGGATATCTGTCACTGTCTTCGGTCTCGGCCAAGTCCTAACTACCTCAATCTTCGCAGGGTCTACAGATATACCGCTGGCTGATATTACATGCCCTAGAAAGGATACACTATCTATCCAAAAATCACACTTTGAAAGCTTGGCATACAATTGGTTCTCGCTCATGGTCTGCAAAACTTGCCTCAGATGCACCTCGTGCTCGTCCTTGGTCTTAGAATAAACTAGAATTTCATCGATGAATACAACTACCGATGAGGCTAATTGCTCCCTAAACAACCGGTTCATAAGATCCATGAATATTGCTGGGGCGTTCGATAAGCCAAATGGCATAACTGTGAACTCGTAGTCCCCGTAGCGCGTTTAAAAAGCTGTCTTCTCTATGTCTTCTTCAGCTATCCGTATCTGGTGGTATCCTGATCTCAGATCAATCTTCGAGAAAATTGTAGCGCCTCTTAACTGGTCAAATAGGTCGTCAATCCGTGGTAACAGGTACTTGTTCTTCACCGTGACTGCGTTAAGCTCCCTGTAGTCAATGCATAGTCGCATGATACCATCCTTCTTTTTCACAAATAAAACTGGTGCTCCCCATGGTGATGCACTCGGTCTGATATAACCTTTGTCAAGTAGATCTTCTAACTGGATCTTCAGCTCCTTCATCTCTGTTGGTGCCATTCTGTAAGGTGCTTTTGCAATAGGTCCTGTGCCTGGTAATAAGTCGATGGAGAACTCCACATCTCTCTTGGGTGGCATCCCTAGTAACTCTTCTGGAAATAGGTCAGAAAAATCTACAACGATTGGTATATTTGACTGTGTCTTCTCCTCCTGTCTCATGTCTTGAAAATAGCACAAATAGACTGGCTGTCCTTTCTTCACCTTCTTCATCAATGTGATAGCAGATACTAGCTTGAAAGTAGGCTCCTTTGGAATACTGCGATATGAAACTATCTTGCCCTTCGGGATCTTCAGTAGTAATCTATGCTCTACGCAATGTAGGCGTCCCTTGTACCTCTGTAGCCAATCCAAGCCTATGATGATGTCAAATCCTAAATTATCCATCTCAATCAAGTCCACTTGAAACTCTTCACCCATGATGTTAATCTGAACTCCCTTGTGTAGTTTCGTGCACCTCACTCTCTCCTTCGTCGGTAACGTGACTAGGAAATATGAGAGAGGTTCAGGGGTTGTCTCCAACTTCCTTACTAAAGTAGAGGATATAAAGGAATGAGACGCTCCCGAATCGAACAGTATCGATGCACTAACGTCATTTACTGTGAAGGTTGCCATGATAACATTCCCCTTATCCTTGGCCGCGGTCTTGTCCAATACATTCAGCACTGCTCCTCCATTAGACTCATGGTCTGGGGTTAACAATTCGTAAGATAATGCATGTCTCAGAGGTATTAAAATGCCATTCATTAATCCAATGATTCTCACATAAAAACTACATAATTACATCAGTATTGCCTAAACGTCAAATTTAATCGGCCGGGTTTCAAATGGGTAGTATTTACTAAGGTTGATGGGGCTATATTCAACTTAATGCTCTTAATCCCATGGTACACTAATCTAGATTCTCCACCAAATATCAATACATCTCCGGACTTCAAAATAATCTTTCTCGCCTTGTCCATCCTCTTCTGATCACCGTACAAAAACTCCGCATCATCTGCAATGGAGAATGATACAACTGGTATCCCTCTGGTAATTGATTCAGATGTCTCATCTCAGTCCTGGTGTAATCCAAGTTTTCCCCCTCTTTCATAAAAGTTTACAACTCATATATCTGCCTTCATGTCTGGTAGGGGTTGGTCTCCAATTGTTGTGCAATCTTGACCGCTTCTGACACTAACATTTGAAAAATGTCGGGTATCCTAGGAACTTGTGTTCCATCTATCTTTCTTACTTCACTATACAACCTAGTTTTTGGATCCCAATCCTTACCCATACACATCATATATAATTAGAGTTTTGACCCACTACCATATACTGGAGTGTAAAATCCTCAAAGGCCTATTCCCAAAGTTCTACATTCATTTACAATAGCTATTTGTTCATTTAGAGTTAAATATTGCTTGAGTAGGATCATGCCGGGTCGAAGTACTTGGCATTCTCTCTCTGGATATTCCCGACCTTCGCTCATAGGCTCAGGCGATCTCGGTCTCACAAGTTTGGGAAAACAAATGTCGAAGTACCCTATTAGGTGAGAGGTTTCCTAAGTTAGGCCTCTCTAAATTTTATTTCTTTAATACCCGGGATCTAAAAATGATGATTAATTACTCTAATCTGATTATTAACGGCCTGATGGTGCCTAGAGAGTATTGGTAAGGAGAATAAAACCAAAAGAAAAGCGAAAATGCGTATAACGCGAAAAACGCTAAAACGCGCATTAAATGAATAAAGGAGAGATATGATCTTGTTAGGGTCCGAGATGGACTCCTAAGGCTTAATTATGCCTAATTAATATGTGGGAATAATTCCCGAAGAAAACGGATCCAGTTAATGGGTCAAAACACTAATTAAGCATAAAAACACATTTTTCGAGAAAACCCGAAAACGTGACTTTAAGTGGTAAAATGGACCCGTAAAAATTAAGGTTGACTATATAACTATAATTAAACATTAATGGGAGTTTAATAACCATTAAAAATAAAGAAACGAGAAAAATCCGAAAAACGGGCCCGGTTGGTGAATAGTGCTAAACCGGGTAAAATAACAAGCGTTTTCTGTAAAAAAAAATGAAAAACGCTCCCAGCTTATATTTTGTGTGGGGCCGGTTTTAATTAACACACACACATATAGTTAAGTAACTAGCTAGCTTTATTAAGTCACAAGAAGACAAGAAAAATAAAGCAAGGGGGGAATAGTAAAATGAGGTAATATACTCTCTCACCCCTTTTCCCCTTACCAATCTCATTCTTTTTTTCCCTCTCAGACAGAGCTTTCTTCTTCTTCTCTTGCTGCCATGGCTATTTCTCAAACCCCTCTCAGCGCCTCTCTTCTTCTTCAATTTTGCAAGTCCAAATGAGATCCAAACTTCACAAAAATTGTACCGTTGAATTCCTCTCAACTTGGGGATCATTTTCCACCTCTTATGAATCAAAAGTCTCACAACTCACCACCATGGCTGAAGCTCCATTTGAAGGTTAAAGCTACCCATCTTGACCAAGAACCACTCCTTGGTTGTTCTAGGTAAGAAACAAGCTTAAAAATCTTCATTTCCAACCTTCTTTGATTTTTGGAAAAAAATCCCACGTGAGCCCTTTCTTCAGTTTCCCAGCCTGTTTCTTTGCCTAAAAAAAGTGCTGGAAGTCCATCCATTTGATTGCCAAAACTCTCCATTGGTATGCTTGAAGGTAAACTCCAAACTAAGCCCTTAACTAGCTCTTGAAAATTCTAGTTAGTGTGGGATCGGTGAATTAATTTGCTTGTTTGGTATGGAATGGAATGTGATTGTAGCTAGCAATCTAAACCCCTTTGGTTGGTGAGAAAACAAGAAGTGGAAGAGAGGACAAGGAAAGGAGGAAGAAGAGAAAAGAAAATAGAAAAACTAGCAAGGTAATAAACTAACCTTGGGTTGGTTTTGTTCTCTGTAAACAGATTTTTGAATGTAAATAAATGACCTTGTTAGTGTAGTTGTGATGCTACAATATTGACTGATAAGTGGAGAGATTTTAAGAGGGTTAAGTGTGGATAATAAGCCTTGAGGCTAACTAGTACATATGTGAAAACAGAGGGGAATTTAATGTGTTGTTGCAAGGATTTTAAGGTTTGTTATAACAAGGATGTTAAACTGATCTTGGTGAGCTATTTAGTGTTGTGAGAATGCTTAGCAATGTAGACAGACCTTGTCAAAATTTACCTAGGAATGTATGGGCTTGAGTGTATTGATGTGTGAGGTTGGAATGGTGAGAAAGAAAGGATAGAAAACTGCAACAGAAACAAGAATGAGAAAACTGTAACAGAGGGAAAAATTACAGTGAAATGAGTTATTTGACAGATGAATATATAGAATGGTTTAGGTTAGTTTTGAATGCCTAAACAATGTCAAAACGTGCTATAATATATGTAGGAAGAGTGGGGAAGAAGTTGGTATAAGTTTAGAGTTGTAACATAATCAAAAATAAGGAGAAACTTCACTTCTACAAGTGGTATGGGTCTGTAAACAAGTACAGAAACCCGGACCAGGGCTAAAACACGTCAGAATGTTGTAACAGAGGAGTGGTCCGGGTTTACAAACCAGGACACAAACCCGGACCACCCCTAAAATGCACCCGAGACACCAAACCCGGAACAACCCGGACCACCCCATTTTCTTCACAGAAACCATTTTAAAGTCATTCTAAGGTAGGGGCTTGATGGGTAATGATAGTATAAGGTAATTACGACTTGATTATTGATGTTTAAAGGTCATTAAGAGTGTAAACAAGTTTGAGAAGTGAATGAGAAAGTTGTGAGTTTAAGAACGCATGAAATAAACTAGGAACAACGGGATAACGGGGTTAAGTACGGGAGTATTAGTTTTACATACCGTAACGCCTTACTGTTAACATAAACATTTGAATGTTATCAGTGGACCAAGTGCGAACCTAGCATGGTGAGAACACACGGTAAAGCTAACCCCGGTGAAAGGTATGATTTTCTCATACTCCGCGTGCTAACCGAGTTACGTTGATTTGTGTGTTTGTTTGCCGGCTTAATCAGGATTAAAGCATGAAAATAATCCATTGTTTGATTATGTATGCCTTGTTGTATGTTGAATGAGCTAACATACTTGTATGCCGGTGTGGTCTAACAAAGAGTAAAGACGACTCATAGTGAGTAACGTTTGGCTAGAGACCCATAGATCGGTCGATGCTTATGATAACGAAAACGTGCAAACACACAAACTATCCGTTAAAGTATAACGATAACGCAAACATATGAACTCCCTAGAATGTGAGGAGATGTGCGGGTTGAGTAATTACCCGATAACGGTTAGTAAACCATAATGACACAATCCACGAAACAAATGAGAGTGGAAAGATAAGTGAACCTCCTTCAAGAGGATTAAAGATAGTTCAAAGATGTGAACTAGTAAAGAAGGTAAAAGAGACCTAAGGGATTAGTAGCTCCCTTGAGACATGGTCGACCTCCCATATGGGAATTTTACCCGATATAAGAAAATAATCGAAAGTATGAGTAAGTGAAATGTATGGGTAACTCTTAAAACCTAAGATTAACCGAACTTAAGTAATGTTCCCAAAGTCATTAGAAACATCGAGAGTGATGCTTCTAGACTAATATACATAATATTATTATAACTCCGAGAGAGGAGTGTATGGGAATGAAGGTAGTCCGAGAGTAGTCGGACCTAAGTAAAAAGAGATAGGAACTAAGAGAGAGTTTTGTGAGCTAGTTGAACCTTCCCACCATGCTAGACCCAGAGTAGGGTCGAAACCGGGGAAGTAAGACTATGCTTAAGAGCCATGAGTTTTGGCCTAAGTATGTATTAAGAGTAACAAGCGTGACGTAGGAGACCTGTAGTGTCTCGAGAATCTACAAGGGCTTGAGTATAATTAACCCGAGAGTGTGGGTGAGTTAATGAGTATAATTAACCCAAGAGTGTGGGTGAGATAATGAGTATAATTAACCCAATAGTGTGGGTGAGATAATTAGTATAATTAACCCAAGAGTGTGGGTGAGATAATGAGTATAATTAACCCAAGAGTGTGGGTGAGATAATGAGTATAAATAACCCAAGAGTGTGGGTGAGATGATGAGTATAATTAACCCAAGAGTGCGGGTGAGATAATGAGTGTAAGTAACCCGAGAGAATGGGTGAGTATAGTACGAGTAGCCCAAGAGAATGGGCAGAAATAAGAATAAGTAACCCGAGAGAGCGGGTGAGCTATTAAATGAGTAACCAAGGCATAGTGAGGTATAACCCTCATGGCCTAAGAGTAATTTGATACAACTAACAACCTTGTTATGTTAGTTAGGGATTGTATCCCATGATTGATTGTCGAATCCTTGTGTAGTATACATATATAATGTATTACTACATGCATGTTGGTTGAATTAAAATGAACTCCATGCTCTCGACAAAAGTAGTCGGCGTACCCCGGTTAGCGCTCGGGGTATGCGAATTTCATATGCAGCGTTAAGCTGAGCCCCTAGGGGCAACGTTTTTATTTTTCAGGTACACCGAAGATGTCACCGATCGAGAGTAGGACGGGGTCGGTGGTTTGCATGGGTAGTTAGATTTAATTACTTATGTATTGAAAGAGGTGTAAGACCGAATATGTAGTCGGCATCCTTATATTGTAGACTCGGTATAGTAAAGAAATGATTTGAGTATTGTATATGTATTGTGTACTCGGTTGTTCCAGTTCATCAGACCGTTACGGTATGTAAGAAAGGCCTGGTTAACCATATGGGTGGCTAACGGCGTTGTTTCACCCCTCGTTGTAATTAGAGTTCCGTTGCGTTAGTAAGAGCATTTTGTTACAGTTTAAGAGGTAATGACGAGCTTAACGGTTGGGGTGTTGCAATTTCACACAAAACACATACAAGTCTTATCGACTGAATAACTGTAAACACACATACATAACATCATGCTTTTGATTTAAGTCCTAGGCTTACCGGTTTCGCGCTAAGCGCTAGCCTCAGCGCCTGAAGTTCCCACAGAGTACAAAGTGTTTCTACTTGGAAGTATCTCCTTCCCCTTCTGACTCCCGGATGAGGATGGCTGTCCTCCCGGTCCCCTAGTATAGGTGTTAGCCTGTGGTGCCTGACCTCCTCTAGGTCCTCCAGTCTCTGTAGCTGGTGGCCTCTGTGAACCCCTAGCTCCCTAGTATACTCGGCTTGCTAGGTTGGAAAAACACTCATACTCCATATGGCCTTCTTTCTTGCAATACCAACACTCCACCTTCCTTCCTGCGCAGTCTACCCCTGGATGATCATTTCCACAGCGCTTACAGTAGTAGTGGCACTGGGTTGGCTTATTGCCTATTGTTCATACAACATGGTTTAGTAAAGGTATAGCTAATTAATATCTTGGTTAAGTAAGAGGTGGGTATCCTTACCCCTAGGTGGTGCCGATCTTAGTGGTTGTGCATCAATGGCTGGGCCGGTCAGACGAGGAACCTGCTCCTTCGTCTTCTAACCATGGAAATCCTTCCGCCCCTTCTTCTTATCAAAGAATCTCTTGTTGAAGGTTTAGGTTAGTGACCAAACTAAGTGTAGGTAATGTATAGGAACTCCTTCTCAAGTAAAGGTTCCTTACTTCCCCTATTTGTAGTAACCGCTAGAGGTTGCTCCACCATCATCTCCTTAAGTACTCTTCCTCTTCTTTCCCTGCGCCTCCTCCCTAGACTGTAACATTAATTCTGTTGCCGATGCGGCGTCATAACACTCTTGAAAGGTAGCGAAACGTATTGCTCCCATCGTGCCCTGGATGCGAAATTGCAAACCTCCCCTAAACTTTTGAATCTTCATAGTGTTGGAGTAGTCGACTGCTGGTATGTAATCTAGCAAGCTGATAAATCGTGCATAGTTTTGGTCGACTGTTTGGCTCCCCTGGATTAAGGTCACGAACTCTTGTCGCTTCCTCTGCTTCAAGTGTTCGGGGTAGTATTTCTCTCGCAGCACTTCCATAAACGCTGTCCATCCAAAGTCCGGTGTAGCTCTATGGTGGCCCTTCACTGACCGCCACCAAATATCAGCTGCGTCCTTCGGGTTGTATGCGGCGATGTCGACCTTCTGGTTTTCTGGTACTCTCACAGCTCTGAAGGCCTTCTGGTGCTCCACTATGAATTTTTCCAGTGCGGCGGGGTCCGGTTCTCCTGAGTAAGTAGGCACTCTAGTGTCCGCAACGCTCTTCAACCAGTTGTTTCCCTGGGCTGCGGCGGGTGGGGTATGGCTCCCGTAAGTTGAGCTCCTAGTTGCTGCGCGAAAGCTACCATGGCCGCTGCTAGGCCTGGTACTTCTGGGACATCTGCCGGTGCTGCTCCACCTTGTCCTCTGCCGCCTCCACGTGGTCTTCCAACTCCAGACATCTATAGTATAGTACACTATTATTACTACTCGGTGCTACACCGTATTACAAACACAATCACAAACACATAAGAAAGCTAGCTAATAACGATATCCCTAGGGTTTTTCTTTCCAAGTCACGAATCCTCACAGACGTTTCCCGTATCCGAATATTCCTATGCTCATGTTCTTGACTCAGTATCCTTCATCAGAGCGGTACTCCACTCTGATACCACTTTTTATAACACCCCTAATCCTAACTTGTTAAAAACGTCGCAAGTCGTAGTAAAATAAATAATGTCGCAGCGGAAAATAAAAACTATCTATCCTTGGTGTTACACGTCGTTACTCACCCTTGTGAGTAACAAGGCATTCTTACTCCTTCCAACAACCTTACCTCCTCATGTTGTGATGTACAGATACTGAGCACTCTAATTATTATAGATCAAATCCAAACTAAATGAGCAGCTAACTGAATACAACAAACTCTTTATTACAATACCAAACAAAACTTAAGAGTGTTTAAAAATACAGCAGCTACCCTGTTCCCCGCACTCCGGCTTGTGTCTTCTTCAGTAACCTGAAATGTTTTGCCCATTGAAGGGCTCAACAATCGAAATGCTGGTATGCTAAATGTAGTCATAAGTCATCTAGATTCCTTAAGTCGTTTTAGCCATCTTGATATTAGGTTCTTTACAAGGTATACCAGTTTACAATAATAACATGATTCACTGTAATATCAAACATTCACACAATAGTCCACCTGCAAACATCGGTGCTTAATGATTACCGCAACCAGTATTCAAACACCAACAATCCATAATAGAAATCAACAAGATACGCATATTAAACTGCACTTGTTAGTTGGTCACCTGGCCCTTGTCCTTTAACCAATCAGTTAAACTTTTCCAATTAATTTCCACCTTAGGCGTCATGTCAAGACAACCCTTAAAAAAACTAATTAATGGACAGTAGTCCCCTTGGTTCCAATGGAACCGTTACCAGCTGACCTTATGGCCCTGGATAATATTGACCGATCCGGTCGAACCTGTGCACCAACGGCAGTGCCCTCCGCCATCGTCGAGTGTGGACAATGGATTCCCTTGAGTGACTCCCCATTGAAGTCTCTCGTAGTGATCACGATGCGCAACCAGAAAGTCGAAACAGTCTGGATTCCTCTCTTTATAAGTTAGTCCTTTAGTCAATTATACAATATCCAATCATTGAGTTAAGACTATAACAGTTGACCATCAGTCAGGTTTAATAATACCTAAAGGTCAGTTAGTCTCTTTCTTTCAGTTTAGATGTATAAACTTCCAGTCATAAGACGTTCGCGTAAAGTAAAACGCAACAGTGATGAGCAATACAGTATAGAAAATATCAAAATAATATACATAAAATCACAGATATTGCTCTTAACAATTTAAACACACAACGTCTGGACCTCAGGAAAATCCATAGGACATTCAGACCACACAATTAACATACCGTTCACCGTAGTAACAACTAGCTTGACAATTCACGCTCTAGTAATTCTTTCCCGTACGCTGTTATTTATACATGCAATAACGGGTAATATTAATACACTGTTCACTAAATGCTGCAGTATTGTCACTGTAGAACTAATACTTGTAATATACTAATCATGTATGTTCTTTACTTCCCCTGTTATTTTACAGTGACTCCAGGTAGTTCAATAGTTCGTTATTTTATGTGATATCCACATGTGGTAATGAAATTCTACTTCATAGTATATTTTCTATTTCCTTAAACATATACCCATAATTATTTCCACTTATCCTTTATATTATACCATTTGGTTATTTTTATTATAACCTCCTTTATTTTATAAACTTTATATTATGTTCCATAATGTATCATAATACATAGTTTTAATCCCTTTCTTTATTATATTACAAAACCAACCGCATTAATTCAGTATTTACATTTTATACCAAACAACTTTTATTAATTACCAAATAACCATATAACTTTTATAATTTACTAAGTACCCATATTAACTTTTGGTAATTACAATCTTTTCATACTAGCTTTTATAAATTACAATTAAATCCCTTAAACTTTCGGTTTCCACTTATTTTTTCCTATATTTACATTTTAACCCCAAAACATTAGATAAGTTACATATTAACTTATAAACTATAGTTTTAATATTTAATTTCTTAAAATACCGAAAAGGCCCTTATAATTTTATTAATTATGAATTCGCCCCTTAATCATTTCGGTTTTTATAACTAAACTTTCATAAATTATATAATCACCCCAAAACTTTTATAAACTTAATATTTTATGTCATAAGTCATTTTAACCCAAAGTTTTCGGTCTACACTTTGACCAAGACTTAATTTCATAATTAATACTTTAATATACCCATAAATTCACTTGTAATTCGGCTATACTCCTAAACTTTCCAATAATTACAAAATAGCCCCAAAACTTTAAAAATTGTTATTTTAACACTAAAACACTTATTTAAATTCACCAAAATTCATCATATTAATTCAAACCTTATATTATTCCATAAATATACCAAATCCACCCTTTCATTCTCGGCAATTATATTAAGCACTCCAAACTTTTCAAAATTTACATTTTAACCACATAACTTTATAAACTAGTCATCTAAATACTTGTAGCTATTTTTAATGTTCCCAAAATTTATAATATAAGTTAATACACTTATATATATATATTTCAAAATTCACCAAATATCACATATTGTTCGTGGCTATAATTATGTTTTACCATATGGTTTTAAAACTTGATTTAAACTTTATAATATGTTTATATATATATATATATGCATATAAGCCTTATAACACTTCTAAAAATTATGCGAATGACTTAGAATGATTATAAACTCAAAATAGAACATTAAATCCCTAGACATTCGGTTTAATTATTTGTGTAACATAATTAATTTTTGTGACACAAATATATACCTTAAGGTAATAATCTTACCTTGCATGTTATAAATTATTTTCTTGACAATATAACCCATTGTTTTCGGCCTTAATTTATCTAACGGTTATACATAATTTGTATACCAATGTTTGAAGCTTAAATCAAACTTAAACTTAATAAACCTTAATCATATAAACTTACCCCTTAAATCAAGATAATTCTTGTACTTGATTTCTCCTTGAATTCCAAGCTCTTCAAATGCTATCTTGATGAAGAATTTTCGGCTCCTTATATATATTTAGGAGATCCATTTGTTAGACTTCTAACAAAGACTTATAAATAATATTTTGAGTAATTTTACAAGAGTTTACCTTAGGAATTTTACAAGGTTTTTGGTACAGCTTGGGATGATTGTAGATCCAAGTTTCCTTCATGTAATAATGAAGAGAATATGGATTTAGAAGCTCTTAAAATTCCAAAAATTGCTTAAGGTAATTTTACTAGGATTTTCAACATAAAAATATACCTTAACTTGATCTTGTTGTTCCTTGTGTTGTTGTTGAATCTAGGAACCTCCTTGGAACACTTATGCTTGGTGAAAATTGTAGGAGTTGCTAGGATGATTTCTTGCTTCAAGACTTATGAGATTTAACTAGGAAATTACATTAAAATGGTGTTAGAACATAGAACACCATTAATGGAGCTTTGAAGCTCTAAGGAAAGAACTAGAAAATGAAGAAAGAAAAGGGAGGAAATGAGACTTACACAATCGGCCAAGTGAAAGGCAAGGTAGAATGAAGGCTCACGTATGGCCTTAAGGGAAGGAATGAGAGAGTTTCTCTTTTGATAAATTAATGTCAATAATTGACTAGTCTTTCCATTAGTTTATTCCTTGATTGTTTGGCTCCATAAAGTCCCTTAATTGAGGCTAGCAATCGGCTGATTGATAAGGAAGAATGAAGATTGATTGTCAATTAACATAAGATGACAAGGTGAGGTAATTCTTTAGTAGTTTATGAGTTGATTATTAATGCTAATCTTGTTTGTTTTCTTGTAGGTTGACGGCAATGGAGTTCTAGGGAGTCATTGATTTAGTTTATAATAGACAATGTACTATGCTTAATTAGGTACTTGTCTTTTCTTGGATTAATTTAACAACAATCATACCTCCTTTCTTCTATATGTAATCGGCTGCCCATGTGCTATAAGAGCAAGTTGCTTTTCTTTGTTTATAGTCTTGTAAAGGTAGATCTAGTTTTCTTATTTTATGTCATTACTTTTCCAAGACTAATCCTCTTTGTTGTTTCCTTGCAAGAATACGGTAGTGGAGGCTCCAATTGACTGAATATATTTTCTACATTATCATATAGCACATGCTAGGTGAGTCACATTACCATAAGGCATTTTTATTAACTAAAACTAGCCAAAATACACCCTAAATGGCGCCCCATATAGAGATTAATTGGGATTGATTATTGATTTAATTACTGTCACATTATATTGTACTAAGACCATATTATAACATGTAATAGGTTCCAGAATTTATTTGGTACATTTATATTATGGTAAAAGATGAAAGCTCTAAGGTAAAAATACTGATTTTATGTACCTTTTTAGCCCAAAAATCGCCCCACTTGTACTTTGAATTTAGTAATGGAATTAATTGATTTAGATGGTCAATTTATCCTCTTTTTAAGATTATCAACTCGTGGCTCCTCAAAAACTTCAAGGTAATTGCGTAAAACGCATTTTTGTGACACCCGAAGGTGCGTTTTTGCGCTTTAAGGATTTTCTGGAAAATAATTAGTCGTTATGAGTTCCAAGTGTTTATTGACACTGTTTATAGTCAATAATAATATGTTAAGGTGTTACATTGAGTTATATGGGGTTATATAAACTCGTAATCAATTTTCGGGCTACCGGGACACTCCTGGGGCAAAAAGGATCGTTAAGAAATTCCCCTGAGCACTTTGTGCATTTTTGGGAAAGTAATTCGAGACCCTATTTGGAATAATAAATATTGATGATAGAAACTTTTAGAATGATTTATATTGGAGTTTGTGCCACTTCGGTACCTCTCCGGGGCACTTCCTGGGGTTTATGGGGCCCTCATCGGGAACCCCCGAGCACTTTGTCTTTAACTGAGAATTTAGCTTGAGAACTTCATCTTAAATGTTCATTAAAGTGTTATTGTGCATTTAGAATGAAGTGTAATGCTTTACATTATTTAAATAAGTATTTCCGGGACTTTCGGGCCTTAAGGGGCCCTTAAGGGAACTCCCAGGCATATTGTATTTTTACTCAGTTCTAACTGAGGACTTGTGTTCTATAGGTCATAAAATGATCCTTGATTAACTTCATATGAGTTTTATAGCTTATATAACTTGGTTAGCTTAAGGTCGGGCTTTAACGCTCGTTTTTGACCTTGTGGAGTTTAGGTGTGTTTTAATGCCCAAGTGTTTATATACTTTTATTAGGGTTTAAAAATCCCCTAAATAATACTTATTTATCATTATTTAATTATTTAAAGGTTAGGGGTATTTCATACACAACTAAGTCCTCAAATTTCTAGACAAATTTTGACATAGTCTCCCCTATATTTTTAACATAACCCACACATTATTTTAACTCACAAATTGCTCATTCCTACACCTGTTTATCCGATGCATTATACACACATTTCAACTCCACTACAACACAATAAAATTCCCGCACATACACATTCCATTCCCAATGTTTTCCCAAGCTTTTAAACAACATTTAAAAAACTTCAAAACTGTTACATTATCTTTCCTCATTATACTATAGCATACTCCTTACTCATTACCAATTTCAATACTCATTTCAATGCTTAAAAACTGTTACATCACACAATACAAAACTAGTTCAAGGTAAGAGTAATTACCTTGTCTTACTAGTTTTCCTTTCTTTCCTTTCCTTCCTTCCTCCATCTTTATTTCTCTCTTGTTCTCGGTCCCAATGGGCTTCACACACCAAATGCTACAGCCCATATCAACATACACAACCACTTAGAAAACTATCTTTACCAACCTAGGGTTTATGCTTGTTGAAGGTTTAGAATGAAGCATTACCTTCCAATGGATAGATGGAGTGGTGGACGCAAGCAGATTCAACACAAGAACAACACCAATGAGAAAGCCAAAATCGGCTAGAATACAAGGCACCAACAAGGGTTTAGTTTGAATTTTCATTTTGCCAACAAGGGCTAGAAAAAGATGGGTTTTCAAGAATATTTTTAGCTCAAAATAACAAGGACGTGAAGGTGCTTCTAGTGGTAGTACTCAAGCTCCAAATGCCGCACACCCATGGAGATGAAGTTGGTTGTTTTTGATTTTTGAAAGGAGGAAGGTGTTCTCATTGATGAGAGGATTCCAATTGTACGAATTTTGTAACTTTTGGAGAAGGATTAAGGGGTTAGCAAGAGGAGAGAAGGTGAGTTTTTTTGTGTGAGCTTCCTCAATTCTCCATGGCTGTCGCAAGAGGAAGAGGAAAGGAATAGAGAGGGTGAGAGAAAACGTGAGAGAGGAGTGGGGGAGTGAGGAGAGAGAGTCCCTTTTGTTTTAACTTATTTTGTTTCTCTTTTAGTACATAAGAAAGAAATAAAGAGAGTGAGTGAGAGAGAGGGCTTGCCGGCTCCCCTATACACACACAACTTATTTCGATTTTTATTTGCGAAGTGGACACATTAACTTTGTTTATTTGCATTCTCACCCCACAACTTCCCGGTTGTTAAAATTTTTACTAACCGGAACCCGTTTTCCGGAATTTTCTCGTTTAATTAATTTTATTGGCTCCCAACCTTTATTACTGTTTATTAATGACTATTTGGTTGACCAAGGTCGTTACGGGTCTATTTGACTCGCTTAAAGTTGCGTTTTCCCGGTTTCCTTGAAAAACGCGCTTTAAGGTTCGTTAATACTTTTAACCCATTTTAAAGGTCAGTTTTCTTCGGGATTTGTACCCTTATCTTTAGTTAAGTGTAATTAAGCTTCTAAAATTATAATTAGCCTAATTAATCACTGTTTTTATTTACGGGGTATTTCAATATCTCATAGCTTCCTACGTGGTTTAAAATCCTACTAGTGAGTCTTACTAGTTCCTTTCTACTCAATTAGGCACTTAAGGCATGCAAGCACTCATTCACAACATCCATTGCTCAATGACAAGATTGTATGAGTTTAGAAGTACCTGGGTTAGTAGAAGTTCCTGCTTCATCTGTGCGATCCATGACGTGCAGGGCGGATCCCGATGCTGGGCCCTTGCCCTTAGCTCCTTGAGCCATGGTAGCTTGGTTGTTGGTGGAGGGCATGTATCCCCGGATCCACCCTTGGGGCCGGTGCTTCCTTTCGTCCCCGGGTGGTAGCTCTTGTTCTCTGGTTTCGAATGCACTCGAAGGCACGATGTCCCCATAACTGACAATGGTGGCACTGGACTTTCTCCCCTAGGTAGTCCACACCGGGGTGATCCTTCCCGCATTGTCTGCAGTTGAAATGGCGGACAAACTTCTGGCTCGTGTTTGAGCCATATCCAGAACCTAACACAATCGAGGTTAATAATATATTCCAATGGTACTGTAGTAATCATATAAGTTTCAAATTTAACAGCTTGGATGAAGTGTCCTACCCTTAGCTGGGTAGGATTTCAGTGGCTTCGCTGCTCCTCCGTGGGGTACTAGCTGGAGGTTCCCAGCAGTTGATAAGTGTCGAAATGAGCATGTTTTATAGGTGTATTTCATATATTATATTAGCACTTTTCATGCTCATTTCTCCACTTTGGTTAGTTTTCCTCTAGTTATGTTTTATTGATTATCTCACAAATTTATTGGTTAAAAATGAGGAAAACCAAGCTAGGAGCAAAGTACACGAAGAGACGAACGCATAGGCGAAAACGAGGATCAAATCGGAGCTAAAATGAACATTTTAGAGGCAAAAGACGCTTGGTCCGAACTAGGGTCCGGATCACCTGGTCCGGACCAACACATGCCAGCGCGCCAGAAGAAGAAAATCGACATGGTCCATACCGTTGTTCTGTCCAACCTCTGCCCAAATATTAGTAGTCAAGATAGTGGAGCTGAATTAAGTATCTTTCCCAGTGTAACACCCCATCCAACAATAACACACTTACAAAAACTGCAGCGGAAAACAACCTCATCACATTACGTATATCTCGTTGGTGTTACACGCGTTAGCCACCCACGTGGCTAACAAAGGCTAAACATATACATTGTACCGGTCTGATGGCTAAATTCCCGAGCGACTACCATTACTATCCTTTCCATTAACAACACAACAACGTACAACTTTCACTATACCGAGTACTTATAAACTGTGCCGACAACAATTTCGGTCCTTACTACACCTACTGTATATACACAACATAAACGATTACCATGTACAAACGACTACCCGTCCTACTCTCGAACGGCTTCCAGCTCCTTGTACCTGAAATAGGAAAAAAGAAAAGGGTGGCCCCCAGGGGCTCAGCACCTTTGCTGGTATGGTAATCCCGCAGCCCACATGCTACCGGGCCAACGCACAACTAATTGTCGTCTTAGCATGCGTTTGATTATTTTTAAATCATACATGCACTGTAAACACACAACCTTAATCATTTGCCTCATCGGGCTCAACAAACGGATAATATATCCGTACTTAATAAGTCACTCATGGTATTCATTATCCCTAGAGTGTTCCTCCTCTACTGGAGCTACTTCCTTAATAGACGACCATACCCTTAAATCGGGTTATCCTTAAACGCCTCTTATCACAAACTGGAATCATATCCATGATCCACACACTCCACATTTTACAACATATAACATACACTACATAACAACACTTAACAACACTTTGCACGTTTCCACGTGCACCACATAAACACCCGCAATAGATATTGCATCACAACAAAGATACATAACATAACGGGAATGGTCCTCTTAGGAACCGACCCAACATTGCTAATACACTGGTGAGCCTAGAGAATGTTGCCAGTCTCATGATAAGCTCGTTACATAACTCGTTACCGTCTCGTTAAATGAACGGTTAACTTTAACACAAGGTGTCTCGGATTAGTGATCCAAGCACACCGAAACAAACATAACAATAGTATGCCCCTGTGGCCCGACGTGAGTCAGTAATAGCCTTGGTTAAGCTAAGGGAAGGTTGGGAACCAAATTGGAAAAACAACCATAACATACGGAGAGGATCGAACCTGCTATGACAACGACCCCCATACTCACCGCGTGGCCAACAGACCGGACTCCTCACTCCCCCGTTAGCACTTTTAGAAGTTCAACTTTGAACTTTATTAAACAATCACAAACATTGGGTTAAGTCTTGTTAGACATACACAAGGAAGAGCGTCATACATTCACATACAAACATCACACACAACATCACATAACCAACTCACGCATAGCCGTGGTTAGAACGTTCCTTAAGTCGGAAACGTTGTTACCGGATACCGTTCTCCTACGTTTACCTAATAGTGGTTAACTAGCCCTTCAAGCGCATTCGAGGTTACCGGTATCGGCACGAAAACATACAATCAATATCGACTGTAAACTCGTTTCATGATTTATCTCATAACTGGCAAATACAGAAAAACACATTGGCATACAAGCCGGTGTAATCCGGTAGGACACAGGTTGCAAGAAAACCATACCTGTCACCGGAGTCACTTTACCACGTCCACTTTTTCCTCGAGCAATTCTCGAACAAACTGTTAACATCATGTGTTTTTATTAACATCGGGGTTGCTTGATTATTTATGTCTAATGCTTATAATTTTTTTCCCTTTAACTTAGTTAAATAACTTGACATTTTTAACTTGTTTTACTCTCACATTTTATTACAACTTTTCACCCCACTTAATTGTCATTAAAACTCACCTAATAAGTCCTTAACAACCTCAAAACATCATTACCTATCAACCCCCATCATTACACACCATTTCCATACCTTAAACAAATGTTTTGGCCCATACAACACCTTGTCCGAACTTGTGTCCGAACCTCCAAGTTCGGACGCAAGCCGCGACCTAATACTGAAAACCATACACGTCCGAACTTGTGTCCGGACTTCCCAAGTTCGGACACAGTTCGAGAGTAAATCCCAGATAGAAACAGTCACGTCCAACTTGTGTCCGACTTCCCAAGTTCGGACACAGTTCGAGAGTGAGAAAATCCTTTACCCACAGAGCCTGTCCGAACTTCCATGTCCGGACGGAAGTTCGGACACGGCAAAACATTCAATTTCCAAGTCTTTAAACACTTAACCAATTTCACCAAACTTCTCCTAAAGCCTCATATGTTTCCTAACATCATTTGGCACATCAAACACACCTTTAGCCATGTGCTAAACTCTTTAAATCACTCACCAAAACCATCTTATCATTCACAAGATTCTTACAAAATTCCTAGCACTTGGGATGTTTTCTCCTTAAGATTTTTAAGTGGTAGTGCACCAATAATGACCACTACACCAAGGTGTTTCCTCTACACCTTAACATCATCTCTCAAACTTCTTTTCTTACTAACTAAATCTCCTTTTTCACATCTTACCTAATCATCACTTATTCCTTGGATATCAACATTACCTAAACCTTAAACAAATCCTCCAAGACTTAAATACATCCTCAAAACACACATTGAATTCCTAGAACTTCCAAGATAACACCTAAATCCTTGCATCACTCTAAATCACCTTAATACATGTTTTCTTCTCAAGTAAACATTTATTCACTTTTAACACTTCCTAGTTCACCAAATCCATTTAAAACACTTAGAACTTCTTACACATTTTCCCAAATTTGGCCATAGCTTCTCTTGTATTTACTCACATCCAAACACTTAGGTTTTTACCTTATTTCATTCAAGAACACCTAAAATCCATCAAACACTTTTTATACACAAACTTCACACATTTAGCACTACATCACAATATAGTGCATAAGCTTAAATTGCTTGGCACTTAGGCCCTTAAACAACATGGCTCTTAGGCCCTTAAATTGCATAACCTTAAACACTGAATTTCCCACATAAATAATGCCTTTGACCTGCAAATACATACACCAATACATATGTTCTTTTACTAGTCTCCTTGAGAACACTTTACTAGGTCATTCACCATTTGTTCCTAAGGTATTTTATTAAGCAAATCAAGCTCATTTTCCTAAGGCATTTAAACTACATTGAGATAGTTTGTTTACCTCTTTTTCCTCACAACTTCTTTCTTGTTTCCTTGTAAAACCGGTGGGGTGTTTGGTTGTTTGTCAACTTCTAAACAATGTACAAATAATAGAATGAGTATTCAAGCATTATGCTTCACCTCATTGTAAACCCTAGTTACACATATTGTTTTAACACATTAAGGTAATTGTTTTACCTTGGAATTGGAAGAGAACTTGAATAGGTATCAAGAGAGGACTCCTCCTAGCCCTTATAAGATTCAAATGAAGCTAAAACAAGCAAGGTAAAGACACCATGGTGAGGTGAATTTTCGGCCATGTACTAAAAGGAGAGGAAACTTGATTTTCTTTGAGATTCCTTACCTAGAAGCAAAGGAGAGTAATAATGTGTAGAAACACAAGCTCAAGCTCCATCAATGGTGGAACTCCATGGCACCGAAATGGTGATCTTCAAATTTTGTGAAGATAGAAATGAAGAGCTTGATGAGAGAAGAGAATGGTGGTGTTTGTTTTTGATTTGGTTAAGTGAGCTAGGTTTTACATGTGGTCAAAGATGGACTTCCATGGTGGTATTGTGTATTACCGAGAGAGAACAGCAAGAAGGGAGAATGAAGAAGGTGAAACCGTGTGAATGAAGAAAGAAGAGAAGGAAATGAGAAGATGAGTTTGCTTTTGGAGATATTTATGTTATAAAGCAAAATAGTACTTTACTTTAAGCTTTACTTTACTTATTTGATTTCTTTTACAACTTGGTGACTCACTCCTTGAAAAACCGGCCCCCATTTAGTTAGAAGGGTACTTTAGTCTTTATTTGTCAATTTAATAACTTATAACATTATATGTTACAAACTAGCTTATAAAAATCACTATTCACTAAAACAAGGCACATAGAAGTGAAATTTTTGATTTCCCATTAATATAGCCACCCAAATGTGATACTATATAGTACACATGTTAATTAAAGAGTAATGATGGACATTTAGCCATTCAAAACTCATTTACAAGACAATTTTTCAAAAACGTGCTTTAAGACTCCTTAAAGCACATTTTGTGTTTTAACTTGTTTTCAAGCTTGGTTTTCTTTGGTAATTGATGTAATATGTTCATTAACATATTTATAAAGTATAGGTATGACCATTAGGTCTTATACACATTTATCCCAAGCTTAGAGCACATTTTTGCTCTTATTGACTTTAAGGTATTTATTTGTGTTTTGTTTGGTTTCATTGTCTACCAAAGTTTCCTAAGGACTTAGTTTGCCTTATAAACTCATAATTGAATATTATTAAGTCTTGGTTGGCTCTTTGGGTCCTAACCAAGTCCACTCATAGCTTAGAGCATGTTTTTGCTCAAACTGTATCTTAGCATTTTATTGCATTTTACTATGGTTTAATTGTTTACTGATGTTTCTAAGGCACTTTTTAGCCTTTACATACCATAGTTTGATATTTAAACCACATATCAAGGTTTGGGGTATTTCACCCAGATGATTTCTTTTACTTCTCATTCTGTCTTTTTAATCATGTTGGGCTAAGAGGATTTACTCCGGGCGAAGGTTTAGCCGTAATTTGTTTAATTATGTAATCTATATTTCTACCGGTTAAAATAAATACAGTTTGTTACGATTAAAGTTTATCTCTCACCTTTTTAATAAATTTCATCGATTTATTAAAAAGCTTTACAAAATCTGTTTTAATCTGATCGGTGATAAACAGATAGGTTAATTAAGCCATAAATCTGTAGGAAACTTATTTTCATCGGATAAGTTAGTACTCATTTGCAAGAATATAATTCCTCGCACTTAATTTCCGTTTACTAGTGCTTGCTTGAGTTTTCATCGGACCTTGCATTTTTTGGTAAACGAGTTCTTATGAGTATATGATTAGTCCTTAAGATAATAACAGGAATTTTGCCAAACTTTTATAATAAACCGGTAGAGATAGCATAATTAATCAGATTATATAAACCTGAACCCGGGGTTCCGTTTAATTTATCTTCAACTCAGTTAATCTTATCTGTAGTTTTATTTTACAAAAACAAGTCAATTAATTCCCCCCTCTTGTGACAAGCTTAGGTACTATATTATTTCGCTATAAGTCCCACGGTTTGACCCCGGCCGCTTCTGTCTTACTATACTACTGCGACCGGGTTTTATTTGCAGCCCGACGGATATTTTGAGTATTAATTTCTTTCTCAACTGTTTTAATTACACCAGTTCCAACCACTCACAATATACAGTCTGCAAAATGGCGCCGTTGCCGGGGACTTGATTTATTCTAGTCCCTAAGCCCCGGATAATTCACCTGTTATATTATAATATTCTGTTACTATTATTTTGGACATCTGACTTTGAACATCTAACTTTTGGACATCTGACTTTGGACATCTAACTTCTAACATCTAATTACTAACTCTTTATTTTATTGTCATTTATTTCTCAGTCATTTAATTTCCATTGCCCTTCAAATTTCCAGTATACTAACTACTAACTTAAAATTTCCAGTATACTAACTACTAACTTAAAATTTCTGTCATTTAATTTTCTGTCATTTAAATTTCCATTGTCTCTAACTACTAACCTTAAATTTCTGTCATTTAAATTTCTGTCAACTAATTCCTAACATTTTTATTTATTTTAACACATCACGAGTTTCTATTTTTTTGTTTTGAGTGGTGAATGCCTTTTACCAGGTCAAACAGCCTCCCAGAAAATATTAATAATCACACGGTTGGTAACATCCCAGAGATCGAGAGAACCTTTCTGCGCACTCTAAGGTAGAGACGAACTCAACAAAACATTACCACCACAGAGATAGAATCTAACCCGAAAGCTGATATGGCATCTACACCAGCAACAGTTCGAAACATTAACAGGCCGTCTAATCAAGGACAACATCCTGCCATCATCCTTCCTCACCTTAGCCCATCCGAATACGATGAGTGGCAGAAGCTGAAGCCATATCATCAAATCCGATGTGTTAAGGAGTTGGGCATGTTTGATGGTACCAGTCCTGACGAAGCTCTGTTACATGTTACAATGTTCTTGCAGCATGCCAACAGTCTAACTGTGACCGACACAGTACTCCAGTACGCAAGACTGTCATTATTCCCTCACAGCCTGACGAGAAGTGCGAGCAAATGGTATCATAGCCTGACACCAAGTACCATTGGTACTTGGGATTACATGGCCACCAAGTTCTACGACAAATTCCTGCCCCCGAGCCGAACGTTGGAAATGATTGTTGAAATCTATAATTTCAAGCAGCTAGGGTCGGAGAACATTTGCGAAACTTGGGACCGTTTCAAAGGACTGCTACTTACTTGTCCTCACCATGGTCTGACGAAAGAACAAGTATCACAGTTGTTCTACAAAGGATTGATCGGTCCGTGCAGAACAATGGTACTGTCTTCGTTAGGGGATAATATTCTGAAAAAGCCAGGAGAAGAATTTCTGAATAGCATGGAGTCTCTTTGTGAAGAAATCAGAGACTGGGCCTCCGGTGGATCAAGGAGCGGCACTCCAGGTTTATACCATGTTGGGGAAAGTGATAACAACTTTGACCAGCTGATGAAAAGCCATGAGCAACTCATGGAGAGCAATGCTCAGCAGGCAACAAAAGTATGTACTCTGCAGAAGGTGGTTGAGCAGATGGCTATGAACTCCTACCCCCAGCAAGCTAAGTCGATGATTTCCCGATCATCTACAATCCCTCCAGGCTATGCTCCTCTGTCCCAATCATCTCCTGTTATTTCTTGTACACAATGTGGTGGTGAAATACCCCAAACTTGGATATGGTGTTTAAATGATAAACCAAGATATATGAAGGCTAAATAATGCCTTAGAAACATTAAGAAACATTTCTAATCAAAGAAAATATAAGGAAACACCAAAAAGCAGTTTAAGCAAAAACGTGCTCTAAGCTTGGAGAGACATGGGAGAGTACCCAAATATTGTTCTAAGACCTTAGTAATATCCTAATGGTCATCTTGAATCAATTACCAAAGAAAACCAAGCTTGAAAACAAGTTAAAACACAAAATGTGCTTTAGGAGTCTTAAAGCACGTTTTTGAAAAATTGTCTTGTAAATGAGTTTTGAATGGCTAAATGTCCATCATTACTCTTTAATTAATATGTGTACTATATAGTATCACATTTGGAGGTCTATATCAATGGGAATCAAAAATTTCACAACAATGTGCCTTGTTTTTGATGAATAGTTAATTTATTTAGCTAGTTTATAACATAAGTCTATATAAGTGAGACATTTGGTCAACAAAGACTAAACTACCCTCATTACTAAAAGGGGGCCGGTTTCTTAAGGGGTGAGTCACCACCTTCATGACTCATTAAGTGATTAAGAAAGCAAATAAGTCTTTTAAAGCCTAAAGTACTATTCACCTTTTTACATAATATCTCACCTTTAGTGATTCTCTCTCCTCACTTCTTCATTGTTCCTTGTTCACACGGTTTTCTGCTCTCTTTCTCTTCTCCATTAACGTGAAGCACCTCTCCATGCTAGCTCCATCTTCTCTTGCACACATCTTGCTCATTTTAGCTCCAAATCCAAAACAAAATACATATTCTTCTTAGTTAGCTCAAGCTCCTCCTTTCTATCTTTTCAAAACTTCAAGAGCTTCATTTTGGTGCCAAGTCAAACCACCATTAGAGGAGGAAATTCAAGTTTGGAGACTCCATTGGCATCTCCATTCTCTTAAGGTAAAGAAAGTGTAAGAAAATCTAGGTTTCCACCATTTTCTTCACTTAACCGAAAATATATACTCATGGGACTCCATGTTTATGCCTTGTTCTAGCTTGTTTCTACTCTTCAAAGGAGAGAGGAGGTCCTTCTTGCTTCACATCCAAGTTGTCTTGAGAAAACCAAGGTAAAACAATCACATTAATACCTTAAAACATATTTTTAAACCTAGGGTTTGTTCCTTAGGGTTAATGTGTTATCTAGTACTCATTGGAGTCATTGAATATTGGTTAGAACATTGGCAAGGAGAATCACATTGGTGACCGAGATTGAACAAAGAAAACCTAAGGAGAAAAGCTTTTAAGCTTGTGAGAAAACAAGGTAAATTACTTACCTTAAGGTGTTTTGTTGTTTAAGGGAATGAGGTGTGAGTATATGATGAGTTTAGTGTAGAGTTTATATTGGGAAGGTGCTATAAAACCTAGGAGAAACAATGACTATTCTTGTGAACTTGTGACTAAGGAGCAAATGAGAAAAGAGATAGTTTAAGAATATAAGGTGAAGTACAAGAAGCATTTTATTTCAATGGGAGCCTTGTTGAGTGTATTCGCAGGTTGAAGGCATATATATGTGGAAATTCAGTGGTTAAGATTATTGTCATTTAAGGGCCTAAGTGCCAAGCATTTTAAGTCTAAGCACTATGTGATGATGTGGTGAAGTTTTGGTGTAAATTGGGTGTTAAGTTGTTGTGGTGAGAATTCGGGTGATGTTGGTTGTTTGTTGAAGAAAAACAATGTGTTAGGAGGTACTATATACTAGAGAACCTATGGCAAAATTTAAAGGAGAGTTTAAGTGTTTAAGATATCCTAAGGGAATTTAATGACTAAGGGAGTACTAGGAATGTTCTATAGGTTGTCTTGATGGAAAAGGGTGAAGTTAAGGTGTTTTAATGACTTATGACGACTTAGGTATCACCATGGAAGGTTTAGGAATCAAGAGAATGTATTGGAGTATTTAGGACTTAGGCAAATGTTGGTGCACAACTAGGAAGGAAATAATGTGATGATGTAAGTTTAAACTTGTTAAGGAACTTCAAGTAAATGCTTAAAAGGGCTTTAGATAGTGAAAGATGCTTGGGAGATGATGTTATAGTGGTGAAGAAAACATTTGGCATAGTGGTTACATTAGGTATGAACCACCACCTAGGAACCTAGAGGAAATATTACAAATGTTAGCATTATTACAAGGAAATGCATAATGACTAAGGTGGATCTTGGTGGAAGATTTAAGGTATTTTAAGGAGGGCTTAAGGTGTATTTGAGGTGCCCAAATGAGGTTATAACATATGAGGATATATGAGGAGAAGTTTGGAGTTGAAAAGGAATCTAGAAACAAGTTTTTAGAGCTGACCGGCCTTAGGACCGGACTTGCAAGGTCGGTCGGGCTCTGTTACACTACCGGAAAATGTTTCTGGAATCGACCGGACTTGGGGGACCGGACTTACAAGTCCGGTCGGGCTTCTGTTTTGTGAGGGAATTAGTTTCTGGAATAGACCGGACATGGGACCGGACTTGTCAAGTCCGGTCGGCATGAATATTGTACGGATTATAAGTCTCTGGAATCGACCGGACATAGGACCGGACTTGTAAGTCCGGTCGGAGTGAATTTTCCAACGGTAAAAGGTACTGGAATGGACCGGACTTGGCAAGTCCGGTCGGTAAGTCCGGTCGAGCCTAAAAATAAAAAAAAAAAAGAAATTTCAATTTCTAAAAATGATAATGGGTAATGAGGTATGCCCTTGGTAGGGTAGTAATGATTGGGACCCTAAGAACTTGAGGGATTAAGTTAAGATTAAGTATAAGTTTTAATGTTTAAAGTTAAGTTTGTAAGCTAAGTGATAAGGACTTGAGAGGTTATTGAATGGAAGTACCTAGGAACTAAGTGAGTTAAGTAAGGTGCAAACAACTAATAACCTAAAAATGAATGAATGTTTTAGGTTTGTGAGTTGGGACCCCGAAGAAGATTAGTCAAACAACGATCGACGGTGAACGGTACAATCCTTTTCGTGACCTGCTTGCTAACGAGGTGTCCCTCGGCTTGTGTGCTATCTGTTTATTTGCTATGACTAAAACAAGATAAAGCATGCAACCGGTTATATTGTTCTCGTTGTGATTGTGTTATATTTACACTAACCCGCGAGACTTGAGATGGTTACTAACCAAGTTTAGTACTTACTGAGTTAAGAATAAGAGTTAAGTGTGATGGTTGTTGGTTAATGCCCGTTAAGGCTTAGCTAGCACATGGTGTTTAAGATGTCTACTAACTGGAACTTGAGTGAGGAAACCCGGGACCGATCTCCGGTCATGCATGCTAAGGAAAAAAGGGGGACGGTATCTGAATCAGATCCGCCCTCCGCTTAAGGACTTGTCTTCGGACTTGTAGCCTAGGGCCGGTTGCCGGCTCAGCTACGCTGGACTCCCGTCCAAGTAGGTGGCATTAAGATGGTGCGGTGGGATCACCTAAATCCCAGGTTCGAATTAAGCTACAACCAATCCCTTCCAGGAAAGGTTTGTATACTGAGATTAAGATTGAGACTGAGATTAAGATTAAGGTAAGGTAAGGAACTGAGATTAAGGAAATGAGGACTAAGGAGGGGGTTACTAACCCACTTGATAAGGGAACGCTTGAGTCGTTCATTGTTTGTGAACTATACATGTTCATCTGTGTTTATTGTTATTGCACTTCATATTATGCTTGTGTATGTAATCAATTTCCATGCTATCGACAATTAGTCGTCGTAGCCCCGTTAGCTTGGGGGCCATGAGAGGGTGTACCAGCATTCGTGCTGACCCCCTCGGGGGCTATTTTTACACTTGCAGGTAAGAGGCCCATGAGGACGCACTACGAGAGTAGGAGCGGTTAGACTTAGGTGGGGACATTTATTTTGAGTTCGGGTTGCGCCTGTGCACCCGACTGTTTATATTAAACTGATGTAAGTTTGGGATTATGTTTGAGATACTAGTACTCGGTTGGTTGTGGTGTTATGAATGTTGATGTTTGAGCTGGATAAGTAATTTTGGATAAGAATTGTAAGTATTTAAGCCGGTATATTCTAGCGATCAGACCGTGGCAAGGTCCAGGTGTTGTTTATTTCCGCTGCGACGTATGCGATTAAGTGTTCAGATTGCGATAACCACGATAGGCTTTGGATGGGGTGTTACAAAAAGTGGTATCAGAGCGTAGTTACGCTCTGATCAAGAAATACCGGACATAAGTAACCACCGAGTTAGGATATAAGTTAAGGAATAAGTGTTGGGTTAAGGGTGTGAGAAGTTAGAGTGAGTAGAGTCAGATGACCACTAATAAGTGTGGATTGTCTTTACCGTCTACGGACGTTATAAAATTACTAACCAAACAGTGGTGAATGTGAATCTAATGTAAGTTATGCTTGTTCAGATGGCAGGACGCCCTAGAGGAGGCCGAGGTCGCGGCCGGGGTGAGGACATTCCAGGGATACCTGGAGGGCAGACGATCGCAGAGATCGTAGCTGCCGCTTTAGGGCATATGGGCTATCAGCCTGGTGTGGGTGCACCACCTCCACCGCCACAGCCTAGGGAACCAAACTGGGTGAAGAGCCTATCAGATCTTCGACCCGCTCACTTCAAGGGGGAGACCGATCCCGCCAAGCTTGAGGTACATCTCCGAGCTGGAGACCGCCTTCGAGACCCTTGATGTCCCTGCTGGGATCAAGGTGCGCTTAGCTGCTTTCTACCTGAAGGGGGCGGCGGGCGATTGGTGGAAGCTGGTGAGGGCCGAGCATGTGGCCAATCCAGAGTTCGGCTGGGAGCAGTACACCGCCTTGCTACGGGCAAAGTACTACCCCGCCCCATGTCCAGACGAAGAAGCGCTTGCAGTTAGATGCGCTTAAGCAGTCGGACAAGATGACAGTGGACGAGTATTACTCAGAGTTCACTGCCTTGCTCCGTCTTCTGCCGGGTCTAGGGTATTCTGACCAGATCTTGGTGGACCGCTTCTATGGCGGGCTTAGCCATCGACTCCGCTACGGCATGGGGCCGACGAGCTACACTACCTTGCAGGTAATAAGAATGATTGAAATTTGAGTAAGTGGTGAATAAGATTTAGATTATGAGAAATAAGTGTGACTAATACTATGGAAAAGCAGGAGTGCTATCATGCCGCTGCTAAGGTTGAGATTACCGTCCAGTTGAGGGACGAGGAGAATGCAAAGAGGAAGAGTGCTGGGAAGAGCTCAGAGAGTCAAGGGCAAGGAGGGTACAAGAAACAAAAGTACCAGCCTCAGGCCCAGAAGAATCAGAACCCGAAAGGGAAGGAGGAAAAGGAGAAGGCTTCGGAAGAGCCATTGAAGCTGACCTATGCTATTGCAGCTACACCACTGCGCTCTAAGGCGCCAAAGGGTGAGAAAAATTGACATTGAATGAGTTAAGAAATAAATTAGTAACCATTTGAGATATGAGAATTGACAATATGAATCATCAGGATCTGAGACTGAGAGGGGAGCCGGTGGTGGCTACCAGCGACGCTTCATCTGTAGATGGTGTCACAAGGACCACCCCGGGCTCGACTGTAAGGGAAACAAGGTGGAGTGCAACTTCTGCGGAGTGTATGGACACCGGGCGTCAACGAGTGTTACCGGAACCCTGCTAAGCAGAGCCTATAGGCCCGACACCAGGGGCAAGGGCAAGACGATCAGGGAGCTGGATCTGACAGTCAGAGGAAAGTGCAGCAGCCGGCGGACAAAAACCCACGGGCGACCCAGAAGACGGGGCCCACTCTACATGGTGGATCGGGACGATGAGCCTGAGCCCTCATCGAGGCCAGGTACCACTATAACCATTTAGTAATAAAACTACCTGCTTACCGCATTATCATGCATGTTTGGTGAAATATATGAATTAAGTAAGAATAAGGTGAGATTAGAACCTAAGTAAGACTAACCTACTACCGCTTTAGGAAGATTCAACATTTGCTACCCAATACCATCTTCATCTAACCCGGAGCACACCGACATCAAACCATGGACTTTCCAACCGAACAATGTCAGGTTATCCGCCCAGGTATGATTTATTGAGGGGATACCTGACACCCGACGCACAAATAGCCATCATCAGAAGATGCAATCAACTAGGAATGGGACCGGGAGGTTTTTACACACCGGAGTACCCAGGGGAGCAAGGATGAAATTAAAGATGAGCTTGGGCAAGGATTGGAATCCGTATGCCAAGAATTACCAAACCACAAGGGAGCAAGATGGAGTCTCACCACCGGGGATACCCGAAGAGTTCCATCCAGTTATTACACAAGTCGTGGAAATCGCTCAGCAGTTGGAGGCTGAACCGATTCCAGACATCCAGCCAGACATTTGCATTGTAAACTTCTACGAAAAAGATGGGAAACTGGACTACACCAGGAAAGGACGAGACAACGGAGTCTCTCGAGAGAGGGATACCCGTAGTGTCTTGGTCCATTGGAGACGATGCGGAATTTTTATACGGCGAGCAGAAGCGTGCGGACCGTGCAGATAAGATAATACTTAAGTCAGGTGATGTATTATTTTGGGAGGAGAATCTAGGATGTTGTACCATGGGATTAAGAAATCAAGCTGAATACAGCACCGTCAGCAATAATCAATGCGACGCATAGAGGCCAGGAAGATTAAACCTAACCTTTAGACAATATTAGCCATGTAATGTTAGAATGAGATGAGAAATGATGTAAGATTGAAGCACATGTGTAAACAGGATGGTCATGAATAAAATAACAGTGTTGTTCATATAAATTGTTACGACTCTTGTTATACCTCAATACTCATGGAGCTTGTGAACACAATTAGGTTATGGACTCGGTACGGAAGGTGCACTAAGCATACTCACAGAGGCACAGGCCGACGCCAGCGGTACTATCCTCACCGGCACCTTTCCGATCAATGGGATTGAGGCATCAGTCCTCTTCGACTCAGGGGCCTCGCATACCTTTGTCTCTACATCATTTGCGAGCAGGTTGGGGCTAGACGCTGAGGAGCTACCCGACTTCACGGTTACGCTCCCGTCTAAGGAGAAGGTTCGTTGCACTCGTTACTACCGAGGACCACCATCAGAATTAAGGGGGAAGACTTCCCAGTCAGTTTCATTGAGTTCAGTAAGCTAGGATTTGATGTTTATTCGGGATGAACTGGTTGGAGCGGCACAAGGGACGTATCCTCTGCGCCGAGCATAGATTGCTGCTCAGGAGTCCATCTGGGGTAACAATATCATACCGCCAGAGGCCCAGGGAGCCTTCGACTAAGATCATCAACCGCCATGGCAATGTACAAAGAATTAAGGAGAAAGGAAAAGTATACCTCTGCTATGTACAGGACATAGAGAGAGACCCTGAGTTCGACCCCGACTTACCGGTAGTGTCGGAGTTCCCCAACTTATTCCCACGGGAACTGCCCGGCATGCCACCCACTCGGGAGGTAGAGTTCACCATTGAGCTGCTCACCTGGTACCGGACTGATAGCCAAAGCACCATACCGTATGGCTCCGGCCGAAATGACTGAGTTAAAGAACAACTGAAGATTTGTTGGATAAAGGATTCATTAGACCAAGCGTGTCACCATGGGGAGCACCAGTCCTCTTTGTGAAGAAGAAGGATGGTAGTCTCCGCCTCTGCATCGACTACAGAGAGTTGAATGCAGTAACAGTGAAGAATAAGTACCCACTACCCCGCATTGACGATCTGTTCGTCAGTTGAAGGGAGCATCTGTGTTTTCCAAGATTGATCTCAGATCGGGGTATCATCAGATAGCCATTAAGGAGGGAGACTTGAGAAGACGGCATTCCGGACACGATACGGCCACTACGAGTTTACAGTGATGCCGTTCGGTTTGTCGAACGCGCCAGCGAAGTTTATGGATCTGATGAACCTTGTTCCGGGAGCAGCTGGACAAGTCGGTGGTGGTTTTTATTGATGATATTTTGATATATTCAAAGTCTAAGGTTGAGCCTGAGGAACATTTGAGGAGGGTTTGGAAATATTAAGGGAGAACCGGCTATATGCTAAGTTCTCCAAGTGTGAGTTTTGGCTTGACCAGGTCTCTTTCCTAGGTCATGTCATCTCAGATGCTGGGATCGCAGTGGATCCAGCAAAGATTGATGCCGACGTACCTGGCCAAGGCCGAAGACTGTTACCGACATCCGGAGCTTTCTCGGTCTAGCAGGTTACTACAGGAGGTTTGTTAGAGATGAGATTCAGCAAGGTCGCGAAGCCGATGACCAGTCTGATGAAGAAAGATGCACCATTTCTATGGACAGTCGACTGTGAGAGATCATTTTCAGCGCTTGAAGGACTCCTGACCACTGCACCGGTACTGACCATTCCAGACGGTACGAGGGCTTTGAGGTTTATTGTGATGCATCCGGTAGAGGGCTGGGTTGCGTGCTCATGCAACATGGCAAGGTGGTGGCATAATGCCTCACGCCAGTTGAAGAAACATGAGGAGAACTACCCCCACACATGATTTAGAGCTGGGAGCTGTAGTAGTTCGCTTTGAAGATATGGCGCCACTACTTATATGGGGTTAGTGTCACGATCTACACCGATCACAAGAGTTTGAAATATATATTCACTCAAAAGGAGTTAAATCTTCGACAGAGGAGGGTTGTTAGAATTTCTGAAAGACTATGACATTGACCTCCAATACAAAGAAGGAAGGCCAATGTTGTAGCAGATGCCCTGAGCCGTCGAGCACACTCACTCCATTCGCTAGTTTCTTTCTCCAGCTTGGTTGATGAGGTGCGAGAGGCTCAGAGGACTGATGAGTATATGAGAGAGGTCAGACAGAAGCTGACAGATGGTACCTTTGAGAGTCAGAAATACGACTTCAGACTTCATGATGATGATCTGATCAGACTTAAGGGCCGATTGTGCATACCACGAGGTAACACGGATCTGAAAGATCGTATACTTAGAGAATCACACTGTTCTTCAGTTTCCATCCATCCGGGAGCCTCTAAAATGTATAAAGACATGAAGAGATACTTCTGGTGGTCGGGGATGAAGACAGATGTTACCGAGTTCGTCTTGAGGTGTCTCACATGCCAGAAGGTGAAATTCGAGCACAGACGACCGGGCGGAATGGTACAGTCGACGCCAGTTCCGGAGTGGAAGTTCCATGATATCTCCATGGACTTCGTAGTTGGGCTTCCACCTGCTAGGGGAGGTCTCAACATGATATGGGTGGTGGTGGATCGCCTTACCAAAGTAGCCCGATTCATACCGATGAAGGATACTTGGAAGGTGACCAAAAATTAGCTGAGTTATTCGAGAAAGAAATTATGAGGCATCATGGCACACAAAGACCATAGTGTCAGATAGAGATACCAGATTCCTTTCGAGGTACTGAAGAGCTACCAGAGAAGCGTTAGGTACAGAACTCAAACTGAGTACCGCGTTCCTCCTCAGACAGATGGTCAGACTGAGCGTACTATTCAGACACTCGAGGACATGCTGAGAGCATGTGCCTTAGACTTCCAGGGCAGTTGGATTGACAGATACATCTGATCGAGTTTTCATACAACAACAGCTATCATGCTTCGATCAGATGGCACCTTTTCAAGCGTTGTACGGTAGACCATGTCGTACACCGCTCGCTGGGATGAGTCGAGTGAGACGGTCATTATAGGACCGAGATAGGAACAAGTTAAGGCTGAAGTTCAGCAAATCAGGGAGAACATGAAAGCTGCTCAAGATAGGCAGAAGTCGTATGCTGATGTTCGACGACGAGACCTGGAGTTCGCAGTGGGCGACCGGGGGTATTCTGCGAGTATCACCGATGAAGGGTGTGTATCAGGTTTGGCAGAGGGCAAACTAAGCCGAAATTTGTTGGTCCTTATGAGATACGGAGAGGGGGTGGGCCCAGTTGCTTAACAGGTTTGAATTTACCTGCTGAGCTGGGTAAAGTGCATGATGTTTTTTCATGTTTCACAGCTAAAGAAATACATGCACCACCCCTCCCATGTGTTAGAACCTGAGAGGTTGACTTTAGAACCAAAATGAGATCCGTGGAGACTCCTCAGAGAATCTTGGACAGTAAGATAGGGACACTCGCCAAAGTCAGTGCGACTGGTGAAGGTTCTCTGGTCTAACCAGGATGTCGAAGAGGCCACGTGGGAATTAGAGGATAAGATGAGGGCGAAGTACCCTTCTTTATTTACTGACTAGATCGTCTGTATAGGGTACGGGGCGTACCCCCTTTTTAAGGGGGGTAGAGCTCCTCGCTTTTGAGTTAGGAAACGATCATGTTTGTCGTTTGTTTGGTGTTTTTAAGATGTGGATTTGTGTAAGTTGCTACACTTCGGTGTAAGTCTGAGTTATGTATGATACTTATGTATTGTATTTGAGATCGACCTTTAAGTCTTGAGATGTATGAATGTGAATATAAGATGTGGTATTAAGATTAAGAGAACTGTGACCGTGTATGGTTAAACACATGTGTGAACTTTGAGGACAAGTTCTTTAGGGGGGTAGATTGAAATCCCCAAACTTGGATATGGTGTTTAAATGATAAACCAAGATATATGAAGGCTAAATAATGCCTTAGAAACATTAAGAAACATTTCTATATCAAAGAAAATATAAGGAAACACCAAAAAAGAGCAGTTTAAGCAAAAACGTGCTCTAAGCTTGGAGAGACATGGGAGAGTACCCAAATATTGTTCTAAGACCTTAGTAATATCCTAATGGTCACTTGAATCAATTACCAAAGAAAACCAAGCTTGAAAACAAGTTAAAACACAAAATGTGCTTAAGGAGTCTTAAAGCACGTTTTTGAAAAATTGTCTTGTAAATGAGTTTTGAATGGCTAAATGTCCATCATTACTCTTTAATTAATATGTGTACTATATAGTATCACATTTGGAGGTCTATATCAATGGGAAATCAAAAATTTCACAACAATGTGCCTTGTTTTTGATGAATAGTGAATTTATTTAGCTAGTTTATAACATAAGTCTATATAAGTGAGACATTGGTCAACAAAGACTAAACTACCCTCATATAAAAGGGGGCCGGTTTTTAAGGGTGTGAGTCACACCCTTCATGACTCATTAAGTGATTAAGAAAGCAAATAAGTCTTTTAAAGCCTAAAGTACTATTCACCTTTTTACATAATATCTCACCTTTAGTGATTCTCTCTCCTCACTTCTTCATTGTTCCTTGTTCACACGGTTTTCTTGCTCTCTTTCTCTTCTCCATTAACGTGAAGCACCTCTCCATGCTAGCTCCATCTTTCTTGCACACATCTTGCTCATTTTAGCTCCAAATCCAAAACAAAATACATATTCTTCTTAGTTAGCTCAAGCTCCTCTTTCTATTTTTCAAAACTTCAAGAGCTTCATTTTGGTGCCAAGTCAACCACCATTAGAGGAGGAAATTCAAGTTTGGAGACTCCATTGGCATCTCCATTCTCTTAAGGTAAAGAAAGTAAGAAAATCTAGGTTTCCACCATTTTCTTCACTTAACCGAAAATATATACTCATGGGACTCCATGTTTATGCCTTGTTCTAGCTTGTTTCTACTCTTCAAAGGAGAGAGGAGGTCCTTCTTGCTTCACATCCAAGTTGTCTTGAGAAAACCAAGGTAAAACAATCACATTAATACCTTAAAACATATTTTAAACCTAGGGTTTGTTCCTTAGGGTTAATGTGTTATCTAGTACTCATTGGAGTCATTGGATATTGGTTAGAACATTGGCAAGGAGAATCACATTGGTGACCGAGATTGAACAAAGAAAACCTAAGGAGAAAAGCTTTTAAGCTTGTGAGAAAACAAGGTAAATTACTTACCTTAAGGTGTTTTGTTGTTTAAGGGAATGAGGGAGGGTATGATGAGTTTAGTGTAGAGTTTATATTGGAAGGTGCTATAAAACCTAGGAGAAAACAATGACTATTCTTGTGAACTTGTGACTAAGGAGCAAATGAGAAAAGAGATAGTTTAAGAATATAAAGGTGAAGTACAAGAAGCATTTTATTTCAATGGGAGCCTTGTTGAGTGTATTCGCAGGTTGAAGGCATATATATGTGGAAATTCAGTGGTTAAGATTATTGTCATTTAAGGGCCTAAGTGCCAAGCATTTTAAGTCTAAGCACTATGTGATGATGTGGTGAAGTTTTGGTTGTAAATTGTGGGTTAAGTTGTTGTGGTGAGAATTCGGGGATGTTGGTTGTTTGTTGAAGAAAAACAATGTGTTAGGAGGTACTATATACTAGAGAACCTATGGCAAATTTAAAGGAGAGTTTAAGTGTTTAAGATATCCTAAGGGAATTTAATGACTAAGGGAGTACTAGGAATGTTCTATAGGTTGTCTTGATGGAAAAGGGTGAAGTAAGGTGTTTTAATGACTTATGACGACTTAGGTATCACCATGGAAGGTTTAGGAATCAAGAGAATGTATTGGAGTATTTAGGACTTAGGCAAATGTTGGTGCACAACTAGGAAGGAAATAATGTGATGATGATGTAAGTTTAACTTGTTAAGGAACTTCAAGTAAATGCTTGAAAGAGTTTTAGATAGTGAGAGATGCTTGGGAGATGATGTTATAGTGGTGAAGAAAACATTTGGCATAGTGGTTACATTAGGTATGAACCACCACCTAGGAACCTAGAGGAAAATATTACAAATGTTAGCATTATTACAAGGAAATGCATAATGACTAAGGTGGATCTTGGTGGAAGATTTAAGGTATTTTAAGGAGGGCTTAAGGTGTATTTGAGGTGCCCAAATGAGGTTATAACATATGAGGATATATGAGGAGAAGTTTGGAGTTGAAAAGGAATCTAGAAACAAGTTTTTAGAGCCGACGGCCTTAGGACCGGACTTGCAAGGTCGGTCGGGCTCTGTTACACTACCGGAAAATGTTTCTGGAATCGACCGGACTTGGGGGACCGGACTTACACAGTCGGTCGGGCTTCTGTTGTGAGGGAATTAGTTTCTGGAATAGACCGGACATGGGACCGGACTTGTCAAGTCCGGTCGGCATGAATATTGTACGGATTAAAGTCTCTGGAATCGACCGGACATAGGACCGGACTTGTAAGTCCGGTCGGGAGTGATTTTCCAACGGTAAAAGGTACTGGAATGGACCGACTTGGCAAGTCCGGTCGGTAAGTCCGGTCGAGCCTAAAAATAAAAAAAAAAAAGAAATTTCAATTTCTAAAAATGATAATGGGTAATGAGGTATGCCCTTGGTAGGGTAGTAATGATTGGGACCCTAAGAACTTGAGGAATTAAGTTAAGATTAAGTATAAGTTTTAATGTTTAAAGTTAAGTTTGTAAGCTAAGTGATAAGGACTTGAGAGGTTATTGAATGGAAGTACCTAGGAACTAAGTGAGTTAAGTAAGGTGCAAACAACTAATAACCTAAAATGAATGAATATTTTAGGTTTGTGAGTTGGGACCCCGAAGAAGATTAGTCAAACAACGATCGACGGTGAACGGTACAATCCTTTTCGTGACCTGCTTGCTAACGAGGTGTCCCTCGGCTTGTGGCTATCTGTTTATTTGCTATGACTAAAACAAGATAAAGCATGCAACCGGTTATATTGTTCTCGTTGTGATTGTGTTATATTTACACTAACCCGCGAGACTTGAGATGGTTACTAACCAAGTTTAGTACTTACTGAGTTAAGAATAACAGTTAAGTGTGATGGTTGTTGGTTAATGCCCGTTAAGGCTTAGCTAGCACGTGGTGTTTAAGATGTCTACTAACTGGAACTTGAGTGAGGAAACCCGGGACCGATCCGGTCATGCATGCTAAGGAAAAAAGGGGGACGGTATCTGAATCAGATCCGCCCTCCGCTTAAGGACTTGTCTTCGGACTTGTAGCCTAGGGCCGGTTGCCGGCTCAGCTACGCTGGACTCCCGTCCAGAGTAGGTGGCATTAAGATGGTGCGGTGGGATCACCTAAATCCCAGGTTCGAATTAAGCTACAACCAATCCCTCCAGGAAAGGTTTGTATACTGAGATTAAGATTGAGACTGAGATTAAGATTAAGGTGAGGTAAGGAACTGAGATTAAGGAAATGAGGACTAAGGAGGGGGTTACTAACCCACTTGATAAGGGAACGCTTGAGTCGTTCATTGTTTGTGAACTATACATGTTCATCTGTGGTTATTGTTATTGCACTTCATATTATGCTTGTGTATGTAATCAATTTCCATGCTATCGACAATTAGTCGTCGTAGCCCCGTTAGCTTGGGGGCCATGAGAGGGTGTACCAGCATTCGTGCTGACCCCCTCGGGGGCTATTTTTACACTTGCAGGTAAGAGGCCCATGAGGACGCACTACGAGAGTAGGAGCGGTTAGACTTAGGTGGGGACATTTATTTTGAGTTCGGGTTGCGCCTGTGCACCCGACTGTTTATATTAAACTGATGTAAGTTTGGGATTATGTTTGAGATACTAGTACTCGGTTGGTTGTGGTGTTATGAATGTTGATGTTTGAGCTGGATAAGTAATTTTGGATAAGAATTGTAAGTATTTAAGCCGGTATATTCTAGCGATCAGACCGTGGCAAGGTCCAGGTGTTGTTTATTTCCGCTGCGACGTATGCGATTAAGTGTTCAGATTGCGATAACCACGATAGGCTTTGGATGGGGTGTTACAGGTGGGCCTCATGACTATGAACAATGTCCCCAACTACAAGAATTAAAAGTAGCAGAGGAGGCAAACTATCTCACCAACAATTCAGGGTACAGACAACCTTGGCAATGTAACATGCAATCCAACCTTCGCTACTCAAACAACGACAATATCCAAAACCCACATACACTACAACCATCTCAAAATTACAGACCTTAGTCCAATTTTCAAGGAGGCCAAATGCAATATCAACAACAGCCTTATGGCAATGAAGCTTCTTCGAGTCGACCAACTCAACCTCCTTCGAATCCTGAATCTGAAATGTCTCAAATGCAAGAGATGTTTAAGGCAATGATGGGTAAATCCCGAGACATGCAAGAGGAGGTCGCAGCCCTGTGCAAAGACCAAAAAGCCTTGCAATCTCAGATTCAACAGTTACTCACCCAACAAAGACCTCCTGGTCAATTCTCTTCACAGACTAATCCCAATCCAAGAGAGCAAGCAAATTCAATCCTTATAGACGATGGCACATTCCAATCGACAAACTTGAGTGCAGTCTCCCTAAGGAGTGGAAGGGAACTTGCTACCAGAAAAGAAAAAGAAAATCAAGAAGAGGCCTACATCAATGATGAAGACACAACCAATCCAACCTCACCTCCCTCAAAAATCCAAGTTCCTACTCCTGCTACTCCATCTCCATCTCGAGTCACCATCGACATTCCATCTTCCACTCCTAAAAACATTGAACTCCCATTTCCCAACAGAATGAAAAAGAAACACCTAGATGAGCAGTTCTCCAAATTCTTGAGCATTTTCAAGAAACTGACTCTAGACATACCTCTAATTGATGCTTTGCAAGAGATGCCTAACTACGGCAAATTTCTTAAGGATCTCTTAACAAAGAAAAAGAAGAAACCTGGAAAAGAAACAGTACACCTCACGGAGGAATGCTCTGCTGCTCTTCTTCGAGCACTTCCTCCCAAACAAACAGATCCGGGAAATCCCGTTATCCCGTGTTTTATAGGTGGAGTGGACTGTGGAAGCGGTTTATGCGACCTGGGAGCCAGTATTAATATCATGCCCTACGCCACCTTCTTGAAAGTAAAAGGATGGGAGATGCAACCGGTTCCTTTCAAACTCCAACTAGCTGACAGATCAGAGATCAAGCCAATGGGAATAGTCCGAGATCTGGTAGTTGGAGTGTCTCGCTTTATCTTTCCAGCTGACTTCGTCATTCTAGAAATGGATGACGATGTTGAGGTTCCCCTAATTCTAGGTCGACCGTTTCTAAGTACTGCTAAAGCCATAATTGATGTCCACGATGGAAAGATCACTTTGAGATACGAGGATGAAACGATCAAATTCGATATGCAGAAAATGATGAAGAAAAGTTCTAACTTTTCTCCTCACGCTAAGACAGTGGGATTAACAGATGATGAGGAGGAGGAAGGCGATTTTTCTACAGATGAGGATATGTATCCCCTATCTTCCATCCCGAAAGCTGAAACTGAACCGCTAGAGCAAGTATTATGTACTTCTCTAGAAGAAAAGGTGGAGGATCCAGGTGTTAACGCCATGCTGGCGTACGTAGAAAAAGGAAAGGCAAGTTTTCAAGCCTACCGACCACCAATCGAAAGACTTGATAGGATACCTCAAAAATCAATTCCATCAATAGAACAGCCCCCAGAGCTCAAGCTTAAGGAGCTACCTTCTAAACTCAAGTATGCCTTTTTAGCTGAAAATGGCCATTTGCCTGACATTGTTTCCTTTTCTCTGAATTCCGGGGAGGAAACGAGGCTACTCGAAGTGCTAAAGAAGCATAAGACAGTGATCGGGTGGACTATTGCTGATATAAAAGGAATTGATCCCTCCTACTGCACGCATCACATTTACATGGAGGACAATTACAAAACAGTCAGGCAACCCCAACGTCGGCTAAACCCTAATCTAAAGGAGGTAGTTAAAAAGGAGGTTCTGAAGCTCCTAGACGCAAACATCATTTATCCTATCTCCCACAGTCCATGGGTGAGTCCTGTATAAGTTGTCCCGAAGAAGGGGGGCATCGAGGCTGTTGTGAATGATAAGGGAGAGGCTATCCCTCAAAGAAAAATCACTGGTTGGCGCATGTGTATCGGCTATAGGCGCTTAAATTTGGCAACCAAGAAAGATCACTTCCCTCTCCCCTTTATCGATCAGATGTTAGAGAGACTAGCAGGGCAAGAGTACTACTGCTTTTTAGATGGGTTCTCAGGGTACTTCCAAATACCAATCGCACCAGAGGACCAGGACAAGACCACTTTCACTTGTCCATACGACACCTTTGTGTATAGATGAATGCCCTTCGGACTATGTAATGCCCCTGCTACCTTCCAGCGATGCATGGAAGCTATATTCGCTGATTTCATCGAACAGAGCATAGAGGTATTCATGGATGACTTCTCTGTCTATGGCTCTAGTTTTGATAAATGCTTGGAACAACTTGATTTGATCCTGGGACAGTGTGAGGATACAAATCTCGTTTTGAAATGGGAAAAATGTCACTTTATGGTCAAGGACGGGATTGTCCTTGGACATAAAGTATCGGCTGAAGGAATAGAGGTGGATAAGGCCAAGGTAGAGGTTATAGAGAAATTACCGGCACCAACCTCTATTAAAGATATTCGAGCGTTTCTCGGGCATGCAGGATTCTATCGACGGTTTATACAAGACTTCTCCAAAATCACTAAACCATTGACCGACCTGCTGCAGAAAGATGCCCTGTTTCATTTTGATGATAAGTGTTCAGCTGCTTTCAATACCATTACACAAAAACTGGCATCTGCACCTGTTGTCATATCACCCACTGGTCTCTCCCGTTTGAGATCATGTGTGATGCAAGTGACTATGCAGTGGGGGCAGCACCATGCCAGAAAAAAGAGAAGATTCTAAGAGTGATTGCTTATGCCAGCAGAACACTAAACGATGCCCAGAAGAACTATACTACCACTGAAAAAGAGCTTTTAGCTATAGTATTCTCCCTTGATAAGTTCAGGTCATACTTATGGGGAAGCAAAGTCATAGTGCACACAGACCACTCTGCTCTCAAATACCTATTTGTAAAACAAGAAGCCAAGCCTCGCTTGTTGCGCTGGATTCTTCTACTACAGGAGTTTGACATAGAAGTCAAAGACAAGAGCGGAAAATTAAATGTCGTTGCTGACCATCTCTCCCGGTTAGTAACTCCTACGGATAATGTGCCTATCAACGAATTCTTCCCCGATGAGACTGACTTTTCTATCACCAAGGTACAAGAGCCATGGTATGCGGACCTGGCCAATTATCTAGTCTCTAGAACAATACCATATGATCTATCTTACTCCCAGAAGAAGAAATTTCTTTCTGATTCAAAGCATTATTTCTGGGAAGATCCATATTTGTTCTGAGTCTGTGCAGATGGGTTGATTCGCCGGTGTCTCCCTGAAGACGAGGTTCACAGCGTCATACATTTTTGTCACTCACGGGAAGCCGGTGGTCACCATGGACCCACAAGGACCGCTGCCAAGATCCTGGCCTCAGGATTTTATTGGCCGACTCTTCACAAGGATGTTTACCAATTCTGCACCCAATGTGATAATTGTCAGAGAATGGGTAACACATCTAGGAGACATGAAATGCCACAATAGGGAATACTAGAAGTGGAACTCTTTGATTGTTGGGGCATTGATTTTATGGGACCTTTCCCTTCCTCACAGGGCCACCAATATGTTCTAGTGGCAGTGGATTACGTGTCAAAATGGGTAGAAGCCATACCCTGTCATCATGCTGATTCAAAGACCGTAACCAAATTCCCTAAAAAGCACATCTTTACCCAGTTTGGCGTGCCTAGAATTATTATCAGTGACGGAGGATCCCACTTCTGCAACCGTTCATTTGAAGCGCTTATGGGTAAATACGGGGTACGTCACAAGGTAGCTCTACCCTATCACCCCCAGACAAACGGCCAGGCGGAAGTTTCGAACCGTGAGTTAAAATGGATTCTCCAGAAAACGGTTAACTCATCACGAAAGGATTGGGCATTAAAGTTTGATGATGCGCTTTGGGCTTACCGCACCGCATTCAAAACTCCCATCGGGATGTCTCCTTTTAAGCTTGTCTATGGGAAATCATGCCACCTGCCTGTAGAGCTGGAACATAAGGCATATTGGGCACTCAAGGCCCTAAACTTCGATGTCGAAGCCGCAGGAGAAAAGCGTAAGCTTCAACTTTCTGAACTCGAGGAGTTAAGAGATCAGGCGTACCGCAGTGCAAGAATATACAAGGAACGCACCAAGAAACACCATGACCAAATGATCCACAAACGCGACTTTAACGGTGGCGACTGGGTGCTGCTTTATAATTCTAGATTGAAAATATTTCCTGGAAAACTCAAGTCTCACTGGACTGGCCCATTCCAAGTAGTTGGAACTACTCCCTTTGGTGTTTACAAACTCCAGAATAAGAAAGGAGAATGCTTCAAAGTCAATGGATCCCGTCTAAAAAGGTATGCCAAAATTCTTGAAAATAATAATGCTCTGTTAGTAATTTCTTTTTTACAGGAACACGAGGAAGTCTCTAGCCCAAAGGAACAGAAGACGACAACTCTACGTCATAAGTTTAAGAAAGTTTGCAAACTTCCTAACACCAGCTGTTCAGATACCTTGCCCTCAAACTCTTCTCCAACCTAAACTTGGTCAAATGCGTCTAGCTAGAGACGTTAAACCCGGGCAGCTTGGTGGGAGGCAACCCACTATCTATCTTTTGTCTTTCCTTTAATTTAATACTGTTTTCTTTTTGTACTATATTTCACTTTTATATGTGATAATAAAATGCAGGTTTTACTTGAGTTCTTCTGGCTGTGTAAAATATTCTTTACAGGTACATTTCATGTCATTCCACAACTGCACTCAAGTGTGGGGGAGCTCTATACACTCTATGAAAATTGGGGAGTACACTCTTTCCTTTATTAATTGCATGCCCTGTTAATTTAATTCCATCTACGCAATGAGGGCATTGCTTGAGCTTAAGTGCGGGGGAAGAGCCCTTTTCGGGGCATTTTGTGCTTAAAATGTTTAAATCTCTCTGCTTATCTTGCATGTGTTCAAAAAATTAAAATTATGGACCCTGCTAATGTAGGTTGTTCTCTTTAAAAACAAATACTGTTATGAATTGTGGGATAAAGGGGTACAAAAATTTGATTACTTTTGAGGAGCATTTTTATGCGGTGTGACCAAATGATATGCAATGGTTGGATTTTTATTGCTCAGGGTTTCTTTCTGTTTTCTCTCTTAGGGATTGCTAAGGGGTGCTTCTCTGTTAAAAAATAAATACAAAAAAATAATAATAAGGGACTTGCGAGACACCATTGGTAACCAACAAAAGAGAGTTGAGTGTTCTTAAATAAAAAGGCGTGATGCCTACATTTTATCTTCTCATCCCTTATGCAAAAGTGAAACAAATGCATAAATCTATTTTTCCTTTTGTTTTCTCCTCAATTCCCATTCTTGAGAGAAGTTGGCCATGGTAGAAGTTCTCAGAGTCACCTAAACAAAGAAGCATTGAAGTACCTTGGATCATACCCGAAACTCTAATTTTATTTTACCTTGAGCACACCTATGCCACCAGCAGTTGATGGATCACACTCCTCAAAAAGTTAAAGATCTTGAACTGTTCACCTCTTTATCCTACCCTTCATAATAATATTTGTTAGTATTGAGCATTCCCTACTTACTTGGGTACATGGTTTTGCTTGAGGACAAGCAAAAAGATAAGTGTGGGGGTGTGATAAGTGTCCAAATGAGCATGTTTTATAGGTGTATTTCATATATTATATTAGCACTTTTCTTGCTCATTTCTCCACTTTGGTTAGTTTTCCTCTAGTTATGTTTTATTGATTATCTCACAAATTTATTGGTTAAACATGAGGAAAACCAAGCTAGGAGCAAAGTACACGAAGAGACGAACGTGTAGGCGAAAACGAGGATCAAATCGGAGCTAAAACGAACATTTTAGAGGCAAAAGACCCTTGGTCCGGACCAGTGTCCGGATCACCTGGTCCGGACCAACACATGCCAGCGCGCCAGAAGAAGAAAATCGACATGGTCCGGACCAGTGTCCGGATCATCTGGTCAGGACCAACATGCCAGCGCGCCAGAAGAAGGAAATCGACATGGTCCGGACCACACTGGTTCGGACGGTGGTCCGGACATGTCTAAATTGACAGCGTACAGAGCATGTCGATGGGTGTGAATTGGTATAATAATATATTTACCAATTCACACCGACACCCCCTTCAATTCTACCCCATTTTCACTATAAATACACCTTCAAACCTCCATTAAAACATATCTCATTCCACCCCAAACTTATGCCATTTTCCCTCCATAAAAATACCATAAAACTCTCCAAAAATCATACATCTCATCCACATACTATCCACATAAATTCCATACAACACCTCATTTCATAAAATCATTCCATTTCCATACCGTTGTTCTGTCCAACCTCTGCCCAAATATTAGCAGTCAAGATAGTGGAGCTGAATTAATTATCTTTCCCAGATGATTTCTTTTACTTCTCATTCTGTCTTTTTAATCGTGTTGGGCTAAGAGGATTTACTCCGGGCGAAGGTTTAGCCGTAATTTGTTTAATTATGTAATCTATATTTCTACCGGTTAAAATAAATACAGTTTGTTACGATTAAAGTTTATCTCTCACCTTTTTAATAAATTTCATCGATTTATTAAAAAGCTTTACTAAATCTGTTTTAATCTGATCGGTGATAAACAGATAGGTTAATTAAGCCGTAAATCAATAGGAAACTTATTTTCATCAGATAAGTTAGTACTCATTTGCAAGAATATAATTCCTCGCACTTAATTTCCGTTTACTAGTGCTTGCTTGAGTTTTCATCGGACCTTGCATTTTCTGGTAAACGAGTTCTTATGAGTCTATGATTAGTCCTTAAGATAATAACAGGAATTTTGCCAAACTTTTATAATAAACCGGTAGAGATAGCATAATTAATCAGATTATATAAACCTGAACCCGTAGTTCCGTTTAATTTATCTTCAACTCAGTTAATCTTATCTGTTGTTTTATTTTACAAAAACAAGTCAATTAATTCCCCCCTCTTGTGACAAGCTTAGGTACTATATTATTTCGCTATAAGTCCCACGGTTTGACCCCGGCCGCTTTTGTCTTACTATACTACTGCGACCGGGTTTTATTTGCGGCCCGACGGATATTTTGAGTATTAATTTCTTTCTCAACTGTTTTAATTACACCAGTTTCAACCACTCACAATATACAGTCTGCAGCAGTTTGGCTCCCCTTCCCTTGGTTGGACCTCTGTCCTTTATGGAAGGGCTTGTTCCTTTTGTTAAAACTTCCTTGCTTGGCATCGTCATTGCCAGGTCCGTCCTTCCTTTTCTGGGAGCTCAAAGCATCCCTCCTTCTGCACGTAATCTCCACAACGGAGGCATCATGGTAGCACTCCTGAAATCTCAAAGGTATCAGTTTCCAACTCTCCTATGATCGATTATAGTAGGTAACGTAATTCCAACTGGTTCATATTTTTCCTGCTTACCTGTAAGCTGGTAGGAATGACTGGCCCCATTCCATATTGGAGTTGAGGGCTCAGTCCCCCATAGAAACGGTCGACCAAGATCTGGTCTGAGTACCCTAGTCCTGGTAGCAGTCGGAGTAGGGAAGTGAATTTCGCATAGTATTCATCCACTGTCATCTTTCCAGTTTGTTCTAGCACGTCGTACTCCCTGGTTTTCATCATCCTGGTGTAGGCCGGGTAGTATTTGGCCCGTAGAAGAGCAGTGTAGGCTCCCCATGAAAATGCTGGATCAGCCATATGGTCAGCCTTCAACATGTTCCACCAATCTCTTGCTGCGTCCTTAAAGTAGAAGGCAGCGAGTCTCACCTTGTCCCCAGCTGGAACGGCGAGTGTCTCAAAAGCAGTTTCCATCTCCGTGATGTAAGTCTCCAAGTGTATAGGATCAGACTGTCCTTTCAACACAACTGGCCTGAGATCAGCCAAGCTCTTCACCCAGTCTTTTTCTCTGGGCGGTGGTGGTGGAGGTTGTTGTTGCTGCTGCGCAACTCCTATCTGTGCGAAGGCTTGTGCTATTAAGGTAGCGATGTCAGCTAGCCTGACAGATGGCTCTTCTTCAGTCTGGCCGTGACGTCCACCTCTTCCTAACATCTGTAGAAATGTTGATGTATATTAAATACTATGGTTACAGTCTTGGTTTTGGATAGCGGTCTAAGTAAAACTAACTTAAACTCTTTCCTATACTATCACTCAATTCGTTACCCAAGGCTTTAGAAATCCTAAATTTCTGTGTATTCTTGTATCTAGAGCGTAACTACGCTCTGATACCACTTATTGTAACACCCCAACCCGAATTCCAACAACCTGAACGATGATCGCTCCCAATAAAACTTGAACTGCAGCGGAATAAATTACAACAACCGGGTGGTATTACAACGCCGTTAGCCACCCATATGACTAACAAGGCTAACTCCAAATACAACTCTCAAATGTTACGGTCTGAATACGAATACAATCCCGAGATAAAAGGTTCCAAACTTAAAGGTACAATAATCAAGCAAAAAAAAACTTCGTAAGACAATTGCTGGAAATAAACTCCCATAGCATAATCTACCCCGCCTATGCTCAGTCGGGTAATTTCTTCAACTTCAGGTACTTGAAAAGTGGGGTGCCCCGAAGGGCTAAGCAAACAACACTGGTATGAAAAGCGTGCAGCCCACAAGCTACTGGGCCACACCAAGTACTTTGTCGAATACATGCGGATCATTTTTGTAAAGCTGTAAACATGCCGCATACAATAATCATAACAAGTATCCTCACAAGGACAATAATGTCACGCAGAACAAGACTTCAGAAGGTCAAGTTAGATGTTCTGTAATTGATTGATAGTAGTTAGATCCTCACAATGGGACTAACATGTGTATAAGAGTACATTAATACAGAGGAGGTATTGTAACACCCCTACTCTAATCGGCTCCTAATCATCTTACTTAACATTGTAATCACAGCGGTAATCTCAACAATTGAACTACTGGTGCCACCGTTGTCACTCGCCCATACGAGTAATAACGTGCTTACTGATATATTCTTAAATACGAAACAATTTCCCTCAGTGACAACAAGAGATAGATCTAACCTTCCCAAACCAATATATAATACATTCACAATGAGCATTCTATGTATCCCAATCCTATACACGTTTCTAAGTTCGTATCAAAATGCAACAGTGCATATTAAAACAACTGTAATCAAACTACCCAGCGCGTCCCTCTCTTTGTCGACACCGGAAGCTGCATACCTGCAAAAATGGTTGTTTGTGGTATGGAATCAGCCCCTACTGAGTATGTTACTACATGACTGTCATGCCCCCTCGGACCCTCAGTTAATTGGTCGAGAGCATGTAATTCATTTTCATGCAAGTAGTTTAATGTTAAAAAATGTAAAGCAACAATATATATTGCAGTAAACTCAAATAACAAACAAGCCCCCAGCTTCACACATCGCATCGAAATAAACCACTGAAAGCGTTACAACGCTTATGTGAGTACAGAGACTCCATTCCAATAAACACTTGATAGTTCATAATTGAGTACGGCGATTCACCCGACCAAACAATCCACCCTAATCTACACATGAGTACAGCGACTCGACTCAACCAGTTCACAACATACAATATGAGCACAATGGCTCGTTCAAACAAATCCACCAACATACCACACATAATCACAAAGCATAACCACTGAGCAACAAGGCAAAACATCGAGAATTATAAACAAGTATAATTTTCCCGTCTTTGGCATACAAGCCCAACTAATGTTCGCCTAATGTACGAGCTAATATAGTCGTTTGTAATTGTTCAGTCATGCCTAATGGCAACGTCTCATGAAAACGACGTGTCTCTAAGTTACCCATCTCCTATGGCGGGTCACCCACGGCAGTAGCCACTCCAGCGGTAGAGTCTCCGACCGACGAACAATCTGTAGTTCATTGGAAATTTATCCAGATACTTACGGTTACCACACGGTATCCTAGTATCGTTAATGGATCACAGTTCACAGCAAGAGCCACATCCTCTTGATAAACTTATCTATACCATCGCATCGTTTTACTTTTTTTTTCTCACACAGCAGGCTAAGGTCGTAGTCCAATCCTGAGTATGTCGATTCGGGATCCAGTGCTAGATACGAGAGCGGCGTTAAAGAGGCCAATTCTCCGTATATAAGTCTCAGATATTATATATATCTTATTACCCTAATGCTACAACGTTTTACTTACGTTCCTTATATTACACACATAAGATAGCATCATTGCCGCTAGTTCGTTTTATAATATGTTCATATATACGAACGGTACGGTTATCGCACAACAGTAATAATAATAAAGCAGCTTTAATACGCAACTCAAGCATATTAGTTCACACAAGCAGACATTCAATCTTATCACAGATTTTCACACAATGTCTGAACTGAGGAAATCCTCAGAGACAATCAAGGCATATAAATAACATACCGTGCACCGGGATTATAAGACCGTGGAGTATGAATCAGCTAAATTCTCTGGTGATCCTCGAGACGCCCCTTACAATCTATAAATTTGCATCACACTATGCATCAACATCTCGTACTAACAATACACCACGGTACCCCGTACCGTTACTAATCCATCCCGGTTTATTCCCCGTTGTTAACTATAAACGTTTGTCGGGTTTTCGGTTTAACTCGGGATTTGTAAAAACGTCCTATTTCATGCGTGATTACGTCGAGTATATTAGTATACCTAACTTTAAACATTTATTATCGCATGTAATTTAATACACATTTGTATATCATATAGTTTATCACTATATTGCATGTATATCTTAATCATATACTATACATTTCACCTTAGTATTTATTCTCCTAAGGTTTTGTTTTTCCACCATCCATTATAATTCATGGTTTCTAACCATTATATATATTCATCCTTATATACATTTTTCTTGTATATGTATATATTTACCACATAGGTAAGTTCCATGAGTTATAAACTCTTATATTATATGTTACATTTTTATCATCTTTTATTAGATTATTATTCTCTTTAGTTGTACTATATTATACAACTGATATTAAGATTATTATACTAATATTATGTAACATTTTATGTTGTATCTTTACAACTCCCAAGGTTTAATTAACAAATTCCTTAGTTTATAAATCCTATTTATTTATAGTTTGTCACATCACTTAATGTGAATATCCTTACTTTTAATAATTCCATCTAAACCATATAATTGTTACAATATTTATAACATTATAGACCTTAGTCCAAAATTCATTTTCCAACCTTTAATATTTCGGTACAGCCCTTGAATTTATTTAAATTCCATTTTGACCACATAACATTATGTAATGTTATACCATATACTAATATCATATATTATGATATTTTTATTCCCTTTAATTTATAACCTATAGTTTTTATAAAACTATTATATATTGCCGCATAGGCACATATATTAAACCTTATTCTTTTCCATAAACCATAGTTTCCTTTATTTACAAAATCACCGCATTATTTATACCATGTTATATATACCATTTAATATAACATTTCTAACTTATAAAAAGGGTATAACCTATGGTTATATTTTGTAAAATTCCGAACAGACCCATATATGTTCTATAATTGCCATTTGGCCCAATTTATAACATATAGTTTAATAATTCATTAAAACTATATATTATACATATATCTTAATAAATACTCTTATATAATTCTAAAAATCACCAAATTTCACCAAAGGGTTATAATATTATTAACCCATATACTTTCGGTATTTACTATACCACCACATATATTTCTCCAAAGTGTCATAATGACATAATAACTATATATTATACATATATAGTTTATCTTAATTCCAAAATCAACCCAATAAATTCCTAAAAATTACTAATAGCCCATGGGTGTTTACAATACCATTTTACACCCTTTATTTTTGGTAATAACAAATTTACCGCATATGTTATAAAATTGATACGATTAAATACATAACTTATTATAAAACCTTAAATAAGTTATTTAACTTATCTAATTTAGTCAAAACCTACTATATGGTCAAGGTTGACCTCCTTAATATTTCTTTGACCATTAATTCCTTATAATTACGGTTTATAACCATATTTTTCAGAAATTACTATTTAACCCCAAAACTTTATAAAATCTTATAAACTTTATTTTAAATCCTTTTTAACCTCTAATTTTCGGCCTTATTTTTATAAACCCCCCAAATTTAATTTAATTACACTTTAACCCCTTATAATATGCGGTAATGCATATATACCACCTAAACTTAAATAAAACCTTATAAATGCATAAATAAAATGGCCTAAAGTACATGGCCTTATTACAAACATTGGCTTATAAAATAAATTACACATAAATGCCCAAAAATGCATTAAACTCTCGGCCCTTACCATATATTTTCCATATTTACCAATTTTCCACATAATGTCTTAAATTTGACAATTATGTTAATTAATTACCTAGACAAATTTACCAAACCATTCCTTAATCACTTAAGGTCAAAATAAGACCTTATTAACCCATTCACTCACGGCACAAATTATACACATATGTATAATTACATATTAATATACCAAGTGAAGGTTTAAGTGATTTATACCTTGTTTTTGCCTAGTTTAGGCCTTGTTTGATTTCGGCTGCTTAGGAATAAAATTTCCACAGCTTCTTTTACATGTTTTCAAACAGCAATTAAGGCATGGTTAGTCTCCAAACAAGATCTAACCATAAGAAATGTTTTAATGTATATTTCAAGGTAAGATTTACCTTAGAATACCAAGATAGCCAAGGGTTGTCTTCGGCCTAAATATACAGAAGGTAAAGAGCATCAAAAGAGCTACTAAACCAAGGCTTAAAACCGGTATAACTTAGATTCAAAGATGGCTAATTTTTACCTTGTTTAAAATGCCAAAAATGGTGTTTTTGGCTTGGATCTGGCTATACCTTGAAGCTCTTGATATATCCACTGAATACGTATGTTAAGAAGAAGATTATAAGGCTATGAGAACAAGTTTTACAACCGGATCTATAGAGAATCAAAAGATAAGTGCTTTAAGCACATTTTTGTACCTTAAGAACAAGATTAGCTTTCTTCACCTTCTTCCCTTGTTAAGGCCGAGATTCCCCCTTCATTTATCCTCCAAAACAACCTAGATCCATGGATGGAAATGGTTGATGCTTAGACGCACCAAAAGAGGAAAGATTTGTAAAGAAATTGAACATAAAATGGCTTAATAAGCTTACCTATGTCAAGTGGTGTTCTCCTCTGTTCTTGGCATGTTAGCCACGGTTTGTAGAAGCAAAGAGAGGATGGAGGAGGTCTTGTGTCGGCTGGGAAGCAAGGAAAATGAGAAAGGTAGGTCAAATTGGCTTAAAACACATTTTTTTGCTTTGCTTAATGTATTTGGTGTTTGATGACTCACCATGTATTATTGGCATTGGTTATTGAAGGGGAAAGGAAGTCCCACACGGTTTTTGAAGCCTTAATCAATGAAGGAGCAAGTGTGTATTGTTTATACTATAGTATAAGAAAGGTAAAAGTAGTCTCCTTAATTTAAGGATTGGTGTTGGAGACTTGTCCCTTGTGCTTGCAAGTGGCGAAAATAGGCTCCCCCTGCTTGTGGCTGTCGACATCATGTGATCCAAGGGGTCAAACTTTGACCTCTTGACCATTCTTAGTCAATGTTGACTCAAACGGGCCCCCTTTTAGGGTTTTATTAATATTTTAATATTAAATTTGTAAAAAATTGTAAATTTCTAGAATTAAATTCCTAATATGATATAATATGATATATTATCATATTTAAAGGTAATTATAACCTTTAAGCCCATTAAAAACCAATTTAGAAGGCAATTACACCAAAAACGTGCTTTAAGGTGTTTTAGTGCACATTTTGTGTCGCAAGGTGTTTCTGAGTTTGGTTTTCTTTGAGAATGGTTTTGTTGTGTTCCTTACATGATATTTGATCATGGTATCCAATTTTATATTAATTAGAGGTCATTAGACCTTTAAGGTTTTCTTGGAGCACATTTTTGCCCTACTTGACCTTGAAGCATGTAAATGCTTGTTCTTTGTGTTGGTGTAACACCCCTACTACGCACTTAACAATACTTGTAATCGCAGCAGAATTAAACAACTAAATAATAACTAAACGATTTGGTGCTACAACGCCGTTAACCACCCACGTGGTTAACAAGGCGGAATAAATACAAGCGTATCGGTCTGATGATCAGATTCCCGAGCATAGAACTAATAACCTTAAATACATTAACATAATACCGAGTTTGTAACTACATCCATAACTGTAACTGTACATCACAAACTGTCAAAGACCGTCACTGTACTACAACGGTATCAAAAATATATCGCCATGGGAGCACAGGCGCTTCCCGGGCACAACTCCAAAAACAACCAAAAGTGTTCCTGCAACCTAGGATCTATAGCCATTCCGCTTCCTCGATCCTCATCCTGTAGTAAAAGAAATATGGAGCCCCCGAGGGGGTCAGCAACCCTTGGCTGGTATGGTTAACGCGCAGCCCATCGGCTACCGGGATACGCGCAACTAATTGTCATGATGACATGGCATTCATTTTAAACATACAACATATATATATATATATATCACAGCAAGAGTATTGCATACAACTTCACACATAACGCACAAGAACAATTCCTTTTAGG